>CM060922.1:14530000-15157129 GCA_030737875.1 Allium sativum
TCATATGTGTAAATTGCTGAAGTTAAGTACTATAGTTTGAAAGTACTTGTGATTATTATGTTGTGAAATGATTTTCCCCCACTTCGGGATATAAAATGATTTAGCAAGTATGTGGCTAAAGATTCGGGTAACCCGAGAGTGCCTAAAAGTATGGGTGTTATAGCCTTAAATGGCTTTGGGCGGTGTATGCTTCCATGTGTGGGAGGTGCATCTCAGTGTAGCCTGCTCCATAGTGGGAGGTGCACACACACACACACACACACACACACACACACATATATATATATATATATATCGAGTTGGAGGGGCGCGTATAGCCTGGTCTGAGGGTCATGCATGATATTTGGTTGCATACTTGTTTGTATGCATTGTTATGTTTTGGAATTCATATTTCCAAAGATTTTGGTTTGATATCCCGAAGTGAAATCTACTTTGATACGAAAGTTAGATATGCATTTCAAATGATTTGAAATAAGAATCGGGAAATAAAGTCCAAAGGAATAATTTTTGTAATGTGAATTGAGTTTCAAAAAACTACGTTTGGGCTTAAGCCTAAATGGGTGGATTGGAAAGTTGCATGTTGTTTGATGCATTGTAGATCCATATATCTATTATTGGTTATTGTTTAGACACTGGTATTCTTGGGGGTAAACCCGTTCCGTGTTATACGGCGTGGTCTCTTGATTTACTCTATTTTTAAAGTAAAAGTTTTAAATAACTGTTTTAGTTCTCATACCAGTCCCATGATTGGCTCAGAGTTTATTATTTCTACCTAAACTCTGGGTGCGTATATTTTCCACACGGACAGTCAGTAGTTTTGGTTTTGCAGATTATTTCATTTAGTAGGATTTTGGATCGAAGCTTAAAGTTGTGTCTAGAGCTTTGATAGTCTTCCGCTGTGTTAGCTTATTTGTTTCCGCTGCATTTTATTACATTTATTGTAAATTTATTTTCCGCTGTATATTATTTTCGATACTCTGATATTCTGTACTTTGATGTAATATTATTATAATGTTGATAAAAGTCTTCTGTTGTTTGTTCTGATGTGTTGTGCGCCCAAAATTAGCGTATGCGGGATACGAACGGTCTTGGTCGGTTTAGCGATCGATTAGGTCCGGGCCAAATCCGTATCGCTACAGCTAGTATCAGAGCTTTGGTTAACTCAAATCTTTGGGTTGCAACTCGTTAGAACAGAATAAAAGACTCATCAGAGATTGGATTAGTAATATCCTATGAAAGAAAACTCATTAGAGATAGGATCAATAGTATCCTAGAATGAGAAACTCGTTAGAGATGGGGTTAGAAATACCCCAACATGAGTTGAGAGTTATATGTTTACAAATAACGTATTTGTGGTTACATATATAATCCGATTTTAGAAAATATGATTTTTGAGTATATAAAAAGTTATATATTTGAAAAGCTAATCAACTAATTGATTGCAGGTTGTGATTATTAGTTAATTAATAAAATTATTGAAACCAATATGAAAATAAAAGGTAAATCTAGCGAAACCGAATCAAAACGTTGAACTGAATTGAAAATTGATTGGAATTTCATATATGTACATATATATGTGTGAACATGTCATAGGATGGAAGCTAAGAGGAGGAATAAAATTGTATTCCCGACAAATAGGTACATGTTTACTATATTCATTGGGTTTGACGATTTTATGAGCCGATTGGCTTGCCTCTTAGCTTTTTCTTTTTCTTTTTCTTTTGAATTGATGGAGACCCTGTGAGGCAAGTTGCGGTTTTAAAGGTCTCCCTACAAATGAGGTTATGACGATTTTTTCTAAAATTTAGGGTGTTAGCCAAATTTTTGAGAAATTAGAAACTGAAAAGTTGAAGAATGAAAGCCAGAATGAAAGTTGAGTTGGTTAGTTAAACAACTTTTAGCTCCGTTTCTTTTTTAGGGCGAAAAGATTTTAAGTGGGGGAGATTGTAACAACCCGGAATCTCAGAACCAATTTAAAATTCTTATTTTAGCTATTTTAATGAATTTTAATATTTAAAATGATTTATTTTAAATAATAACGTCTAAAATTTTGTTTTAATTGAAGTTAGAACGTATAAATTTATTTTAATTATAAAACGAGCCTGAAATGATGCGGTAGTTTGAAAATTCGATTTTAAATTTCAAATGAATGTACATGATTCAAAATAAATCGAATTTCAGTAAAACCATAAAGATTTGAATCCGTTTAATTATATCTTTCTAATGAATGTGAAAAATACATATTTCATACTCTAAATTGAAAGTTATGTCCAGTTTAAAATTTAAAATAGTCGCTATGGAATTTATATATATTTTATATAATATATAGCATTTAAAAATAGTCATTTGGCAAATGACCTCCGTTTTCGACGAAACCACTTTTGTTGGATCCAGAATGTCAAATTATTGCTAGATTTCAATTTTCATAATTTTTGGAATTAATATGTGAGCGTGGTGAATTTAAACGTTTTTGGTAATTTCAGTTTGAATTTAATCGACTGGAAAATGACCATTTTTCTAACGGTCTCCAAATTCGACGAAATTAGTTTTTTTAGGACCGTATCGTCAAAACATAGCTTGATTTATTTTTCGGAAATTTTTGGAGCCAGTATGTGGCCCCGGTAAATTAAAATGTGCGTTCAAATTCAATATACATTGATTTATATTTTAATTTAAAGGAAAACTGATCATAACAGTCGAATCGGCTTACGGGACATATCCCATTGTGTTCGAAATGGGGGTAATTAGCTAGGGGCGATAGTCCTTGAGTTTGATTTGGAGTTCGTATCGGTAAACATGTATTTTTGAAAATAATAAAATTAAATATTTCTAAATAATTAGTATAAAAAGGGGCCATGAACCAAACCCTAGCCTACTATTATCGTTGCCGCCATCATTAACATTTCGATGGCCAGATCGCTTCACTTTTTATCTCCCGAATTCTCCAAATCCATGAAAGAAAATTTGAAATTTATAAAGGGAAATTTGTAGAGGGCAAGGAGATATATAATCTAGATGGCGATGATCCGGTATGGTGTTACGGGTTGGTTGATTTCGAAGCGTGAAGATTGGCGGTTTGGGTCGGTTTTCTGAGCTGATGGTGCCACTAAGATTCGCGCAAGTCCAGGCGGTGGTGGCACTGGTTGAGGGCGATGGCATGGCGAGCTTGGATTATCATCAGGTTGCGTGGAAAGGAGTGCGCGAGGTGGAAAGTCGATGGAGTTTGGGTTCAGGCGATTACGGGAGTTACAGGAAGAAAGGTCGTGTCTTTTAATCCCAATGTAATTAGGGTAAATTAATAAAATTAATTGTTTGTTTAATATGTTATTAAAGTGAATAATTTTTAAACGTTCATATCATTGTCAAACAGTAACAGAATTTGATGATTCAAAGTGCGTTGGAACCATGAAATCAAACTCTACACAATGGAACTAACGGGACTATGATTGGAGCTAACTACAAATTTAGGAGGAGTGGAACCCAATGTGAGATCTCTAAATTTAATTGAAATGGAAAATAAAATATATCATAGGTTGTAGACAGGGCTTAGTAGCTCCTGACACTACTTTTGTACAAACCATGGATGATTTGTGTGATATGTGTGTTGAATTACAATATATATGTGATGTGAAATATATATGTGTGTTGAATATATATATATATATATATATATATTTGTGTGTGTGTGTGTTGTATAATAAAATATGTATATACGCGATGTGAATAATATATGTATGAAATATGAATATATATATATATGAAATGTGAGTAATATATATATATAATATGAATAATATATATATATAATATGAATAATATATATATATATGAAATGTGAATAATATATATATATATAATGTAAGTGAAATATGAATAATATATATATATAATGTAAGTGAAATATGAATAATATATATATATATAATATGAATAATATATATATATATGAAATGTGAATAATATATATATATATAATGTGAATAATATATATATATATATAAAATGTAAGTGAAATATGAATAATATATATATGAAATGTGAATGATATATATATATAAAATGTGAATAATATATATATATGAAATGTGAATAATATATATATGAAATGCGAATAATTCATATATATATATATATATATATATATATGAAATATGAATATATATATATATATATATATATATGAAATGTGAATAATATATATATGAAATGAATAATATATATATATATATATATGAAATGTGAATAAGATATATATATGAAATGTGAACAATATATATAAATATATACATATGAAATGTGAATAAAACATATATATATATGAAATATAAATTAAATATATATGCTTTGTGAAAAAAAAAATATATATATGCGTTGTGAAATTATATATATGCGATGTGAAAAATATTTGTTCGTTAAAAATACAATTTTTAACATATATATGCGATATATAAAATGGTCGTTTATTGAAATAAATATTGGATTGTTAAAAATATTATTTTTAACATATATATGAGATGAATAAAATGGTCATGAATTGAAATAAATATTGGATTGTTAAAAATATTATTTTTAACATATATATGAGATGAATAAAATGGTCGTGTATTGAAATAAATATTGGATTGTTAAAAATATTATTTTTAACATATATATGAGATGAATAAAATGGTCGTGTATTGAAATAAATGTTGGGTTGTTAAAAATATTATTTTTAACATATATATGAGATGAATAAAATAGTCGTGTAATGAAATAAATATTGGATTGTTAAAATTATTATTTTTAACATATATATGAGATGAATAAAATGGTCATGTATTGAAATAAATATTGGTTGGCTAAAAATATTATTTTTAGCTTATATATGAGATATATAAAATTGCCGGGAAATGGAATAAATGTTGGTTGGTTAATAAAATAATTTTTAACCAGTATAAGCACTGCATAAGATCGTCATGTAATGGAATATTCAATTTTGATTTAAAATTGAACATGAAGTTGAAATCGTATTAAAATGAATTTATAAACAATTTATAAAATATATTTTGAATTGAAATCGACGATATATATAATATATATATTTAATGGCCTGAATAGAACGCGCCGCGCAACGATCATTCGCGAATTTCGACCATTGACTTCGAATTGGCATTACGGGAGATCCGACCGTCGGATTCTCCTAAAACAGGAACCGTTGGGTTCGTATCGAAAAGAGCTTTTCAATGATTATAAGAGATTTGAAATCTAACGGTTAGATTTTAAGATATATCTAAATAAATTTTGGAAAAGATCGATATGGATGCAGTTCGGTGGCCGATATTGGAAACCGACTGCAAGGGCCTTAATAAAATTATTAAAAATATGGAAAAATTGTGTAAAATCATAATTAATGATTTGGAAATATTTTGGATGAAAAACTCCAAGTTCGAAAGGATGAATATATTTTTATCGAAATGAACTAGTTATTAACTAGAATAATAATCTAATTTTTTTTTAGAAATAATAAATTGGATTAAAAAAATGATTTTAAAATAACCAGAATTTTCCAACGTATGAATCTGAATGGATTTGGAATGGAAATAATCTTCGGTGTATTTCGATTTTGGATTCCGTGGCTATGCAGATATTGTTGAGGAATTTGGAAAATATATATATCGTTATTACCAATACGATATTTGTTGGTTTCAAAATTTGATGTTGAATATAAGCCAATATTATTTCTGTTCAAAGCCTTATATTTAATATCAAATTGGATTTTGGATTTTGGGTTTATGGTGACTGTTTTAAAAGACATTGGTTCTTTAACCCAGTTAAAAGCAGGATTAATTTTCCTAAAAGTTGAACAATCATTAAGTAGTGATTTTAGAGATGGAAACCAATAGGTGTTTAATAAATCTTTAAATAAATTGGAATGAATAGATGGTAATTAAAATTTACCAAAACATGAGATGTGACTGAACCAAATATACTTGGTGGTTGATATTGATTATGATTAATCAATTGTTTGGATTGTGCTCGACCAATTTATGAGCCATATATGCTTTTACATTTAGCATTGGGTTGGGTAGAAATATTTGTATGCTAACACCTTGTGAAGCACTTCACGATTTGACTATAAGGTGTTTAGCGTTGATGTTGAGTTTATTTCAAAATTTAATGAATGATTTTGAAATGAGATTTTCTTAAGTAAAAAGAAATGTTTTCCCCATTTTGTACAGGGAACGTTTTTATAAAATGTTTTATAAAACAGAAAGGATTTCGAAGGCTAAACCCGATGATGTCGAAATGATTTCGAAATGTATTATGGTTTTACATTGTGGTTCATCGCGTATCCGATTAGTTGCTATTGATAACGTATCTGTTTGGTGGCGGAGAATTTATTCTCTTGCTTAACACCCTTCCTTGAGACGTACGAGCTCAAAGGTTATGTGATTAATAGTGACTGATCATATGTGTATTGTTGATGTGAAGTACTATAGTTTGAAAGTACTTGTGATTATTATGTTATGAAATAATTTTTCCCCACTTCGGGATATAAAATGATTTAGCAAGGATGTGTCTAAAGATTCGGGTAACCCAAGAGTGACTAAAAGTATGGGTGTTATAGCCTTAAATGGCTTTGGGAGATGTATGCTTGCATGCGTGGGAGGTGCATCGTCAGTGTAGCCTGCTCCATGATTGGAGGTGCATATATATATATATATATATGTATATCGAGTTAGAGGGGCGCGAACAGCCTGGTCTGATGGCCGTGCATGATATTTGGTTGCATACTTGTTTGTATGCATTGTTATGTTTTAGAATTCATATTTCCAAAGATTTTGGTTTGAGATCCTGAAGTGAAATCTACTTTTATATGAAAGTTAGATATGTATTTCAAATGATTTGAAATAAGAATCGGAAAATAAAGTCCAAAGGAATAATTTCTGTAAAGTGAATTGGATTTCAAAAATCTATGTTTGGGGTTAAGCCTAAATGGGTAGATTGGAAAGTTGCATGTTGTTTGATGCATTGTAGATCCATATATATATATATATATATATATATATATATATATTAATGGTTATTGTTTAGACATTGGTATTCTTGGGGGTAAACCGGTTCCGTGTTATACGGCGTGGTCTCTTGATTTACTCTATTTTTAAAGTAAAAGTTTTAAATAACTGTTTTAGTTCTCACACCAGTCCCATGACTGACTCGGAGTTTATTGTTTCTACATAAACTCTGGGTGCCCATATTTTCCACACAGACAGTGAAAAGTTTTGGTTTTGCAGATTGTTTCATTTAGCAGGATTTTGGATCGAAGCTTAAAGTTGTGTCCAGAGCATTGATAGTCTTCCGTTGTGTTAGTTTATTTGTTTCCGCTGCATTGTATTACATTTATTGTAAATTTATTTTCCACTGTATATTATTTTCGATACTCTGATATTCTGTACTCTGATGTAACATTATTATGATGTTTATAAAATCTTCTGTTGTTTGTTCTGATGTGTTGTGCGCCCAAAATTAGCGTACGCCGGATTCGAATGGTCTTGGTAGGTTTAGCGATCAATTAGGTCCGGGCGAAATCCGTATCGTTACAATAGTTGGCAAAATTTATGGTAACATCGATAAGTAAATAAATTATACTTGTTCATTTCTAAATATAAGTACAATTGTATATAAAAATAAATAAATCTAAGTTTTGAAACGATCGTGAAATAATAGCTCTAGCGATACGGAAATAGTTTTGATGTTAAATCTAAACTTATATTAAAAAGATACATTTTGAATTTGAATAAGGATATCGTGTGTGTTTTGTTCGATTTAAATAAATTAAATTACTCATAATCGTGAAAATATAATTCAGTTACCTTCGTTTAGATATTTTTACGTAAGCAATCAATGTACGACGATAATCATAACGTAAAAAGTGAAATATCTTACGAAAATTATATTAAGTTTTCAACGATAACGATCATTATTGACATAATGTACACAACTATATTTTATTTTATAGGTGTGGTTTTCTGGTACAAACAGTGAAGTAGACTGAAATCTAATTTTCAGTATATGGAGTAGTTATTAGACCTACGAAAGGCCACTTTGAATTCTAAATTAAAATAAAATTTATCAAACCATCAGTTAGGGAGGTCACTTGACTAAAATCAATTTTTGTGAAGCCAAAAAATACTCCACCTTTTTCGGAATTGTGTTCTTCGATGTTTTTAATCGTTCAAATTCTAATGCCTAAATTTTTCCTGAAATATCCATTATATTTCAAATCTAATTCAGATCTACTATTAATATCATATTTCTACTACAATATCCTTTGATTGATTTAAATAGATTATTTAGAAAATGTAAAAAAAATTAAAAATATAGCAAATTCTTAAATCAATTAGGTGTTTGTCGATTACTTTAAAAATACAATAAAAAAATTCTTTTAAATTATATAATCAAACGGTCGGTTTTTCTGCCGTTATGCGGTTATACTAGTATACAATTTAAACCAAACCTTGCGTTGAATCGGTAATTAAGGCACTCTACTTCGGAGGAAGAATGCGTGAATCAAGATATAGACCGTTTCGACTTTATAGTTCATGAACTTCATATATAACTACTACACGAACTGTTCGTTGAATCCTTCTGTCTCTCCTTTCGCTATTCTTCTTCTTCATCTTTATGTATACGAATGAGCTTCAGTTTTTTTGTCTACCTTTCATTTCTTCAAATCGTAGAAAAAGGCAAACCTGTAGCCTTCAAAAGAAAGAAAGGGCAAAATCTAGCTCCTCCTTCGCATCACCCTTCGCTCCGCTCCACCAGCGACCCTCCTCAGCCTCGCCCGCCACCACTAGCATCCCCACAATTATCCCAGCCCAACTACACACCTCTCCTCCATGTACAGACCAACCGAGCCCACAAAAACCTCCATATCCTAGACGAGCCACCGCATCGGAACTTCACCACCGCCCTGCTCCGGTTCTTCCCTTGAGCTTCGCTCTGCCCAGCTCGTCGGCCCAATAGCCCGCGCAAGCACCCAGCTGCGCCTCACAGTCTCATAAAGCCCGACCCCTCACCGTTCCCCCTCCACGCCATATACAACAACGCTCTCACTTCGAATGTCACCACCCTAAGCCCTTTGCATCGCCAACCTGTCCCACTCACTTTAGTCCTCAAAATAACCCGCGATTAAGTTTTGAAATGAAACTATTTTTGTATATCCCTTTTTTGAATACATAAGGTTTTATTCGTATATTTACTTATTACAAAAATATGTAAATAGTGTTTGTATTCCTATCTTTATAAAAATAATAATATTTATGTATATAGTAGTTTGGAAAGCACAATTGTGCAGCATGTGTTCTTGGCATTATAAAAATCTACATAAAACTTCATATTTATAGCTTTCTATGTATTAAAATATATTTTTTATGTGTCATGATTTTATTATGTTGGGTTTACAAAATTATAAAGTTCAAACAATAATCTCCACCTCACCCACTTACCGTAATGCCTAACAACCTACACCATCCACACTTGCCAACAGAAGCTTCTCCTATGGGTGCGTGTAATTGTCCATTCAGATTCGAGTTCATATCCATTTCTGTATTATTTCGAAGCTTGTCGCCATTCTCTAAAACCACAGAAGGTGAGAATCGCTTCCATGATTATTATTCATATGCTAGTAAATTTACATCATATGAAATGATGTTAGATTTATTTTGTGCTTGTTTGGTTGATAACTATTTGAATTGTTAGTATAAATTTGTTTGATTGGTTAACTGTTAATTTCATGAATCATAGTCGTTAGTTTTATGAATTGTTAGTTGTAAACAATTTGAATTAGTGGTCGATAAATTCTTGAACTGTTGATTTAAATCATATGAAATGATTGTCGATATTTACATGAAATAGTAGTTGATAATTTACATGAAATAATTGTTGATAACTGGATGTAATAACAGTGTTTGATTTATGTATTGCATTTATGGTGATTGTTGCATGTTTCTTACTTTGATCATCTATCACCTTTGCTACCATATTTTCAAGTTCCCGACATTATATGAAGTTTTATGTAATTTTAGATATGTATTTAACGTGATATACCTAGATTTTCGATCAAATGAAGATTTGGAAATTTAACTCGAAACTTTTAAATTTAACTTGTGTTGAACTCTATAGATTAAGCCTGAAATTTTATAATTTAATAAAAAAATGATTTAGCGAAAAGATCGAATTTAATTTTAGATATAGTGATCCAATTTGATATTTAATATAAAATTAAATTCGTTCGTTTAAAGGTTGAATTCAACCTTAAAAGTTTTGAATTGCTTGGATTACTTATATTTAATTAAATAGGAAGATTTAAATTTAAGAGTTGAAGAAGTTAACTTTTTATTTATGTAAATGGAAGTATTTAGAATTTATACCTGATTTGACTTACCTATTTAATAAGACGAATAAATTTTTTTTGATTGGTTTAATGAAATTCTAAAGTTTAAACTTTTTTAATTTAATAAATATTAATTTGTAATTGATAAATGTCTAATTCGATTTGAGTTTTAAGATTTGATTAATTTGTTTAATTGATAAAGTTATACTAAATGAAATTATTTAATTCAAAGATTTAATAATATTCGTTTGAGCTTTTGAGATGGAATTAACAAATCGAGTTTGTGATTTGAACTGGAATTAATATTAAGACGGATTTGGAATATTCGATATTGGATCAAACTGAATCCGGTTGGATTGGATTTTGCAATGCTTAAATTAATATTATTTTGTATTAACTACTCTATTTTACAAATGTATGAACTTCTTTATGTACAATTATTTTAAATCAAAATATTTTAATATATTAAATTTAAATATTTAGTTTTTATAATTATTAGAAATTAAAATATATTATATTATATTTATTTATTTTTATTAAAGTTATTTTAATTAGAATATTTACTCTTAAATATCTATTTATAATTATTTTAATCGAAATCTTTATATTATCTTAAATTTCCTTTTTGATTTATAATTATTTATATGTAGATATTTATTAACTATTTGACTTAAACTATTGTATATAATTTCACTACTGAGCAATTGAATTGGTTGATTTAAAGCCTATTTCCAATCTGAGCAATTGAGTCCAACATTCTAATACATATTTAGATGAGATGAGTGTGATATGAAATCTAAATTGAATTGAAGTTCGAAAATGAATCTTCTTGAAATATGGAAATTTGAAATTGACGCTAAACCAATATATGAAGTGGAATTGGGGTTTAAAGTTTGAATTTGAATATTGAGTCGATTTTTGTGAAATGACAGTGGAGTCGAGACCTAAACCAATTAATAAAGTGAAATATGATGTCAGGATCTTGGAAATATTCTTGTGTTAGATCACTTGTACATGTCGCCTTATTATTTCATTTTAATTAATTTTACATGCACAAGAATATTAGTCCCAACTTGAGTGTTTTGTTTTACATTAATCTCAGGTCAGACTGAGTATTTCAATTTAGCGAAGATATTGGTTTCAGAAGACGATAATGGAGCCGAATGAAAAGTCGAGTGACTTAGTATAGGATCTTTATATATGGAATATAGCGGAATTGACTATGATATTCTAACTTGTTTAATACAATAGTTATGCAAGTAAATATTAACTAATATAAAATATCACATATAAGTAAATGCAGTAAGTAAAGTGACACCAGGAATTTTATACCGGTTCGGACTTCCCGTCCTACGTCCAGTCCCAGACTCCTTTTGGAATTCTACTATCAACGCCTTCTCTTCACCCGGAGGAATAGGTTCACAACAATTCGATCCCCAGCAAATATTTTCCGCCTGAGCACCGACACGGGACTTTAACAAGTGACATGAGTTTGACTTCTGATTGTGTTCTTGAACAACACTAATAGCCAATAATTGAGTACACCATTCCTATAATCTTATCCTCAAGTATATAACGTGTATGTGAAGATTGAAGTAAGTATATTACTTATTGAATCAAGAGATTTGAAATAAATTCAAAGATTCGATAAGCAATTTGAATATTTGAGAGCTTTTTAGAATGTGAGATTGCTTTAGAAATATTGATCAAGAGATAGAACAGAATCAGTAAGAATTAGTGATTTGATAAACAAGTTTGTAATGTATGTATAGTAGTTGAAGAGTGGTCAATATTCATGAAGAGTTAAGCAACCATTTCCTTTAGAAATCAAGAGAAAACTTTTCATGAAAGAAAGTGACCCTTCAGAAATATGATTGTTATTGTGGGGTCAGTCGACTGGTATAAAAATCACCAGTCAACTGGTGGAGAATATAAATCGTATATATATTTGAAAAATGACTAAAAATAGCCGTTTCTAAAATTTTTATTCATGACCAGTTGATTGGTAGGAAATGAACCAGTCGACTGGTTCAGGGGAAAAAGCCCAGTAAAGGCTGTTTAAAGCCAGTTACACACACAAACACACACACATACACACACACATATATATATTCATGTTTTGTGTACTTGTGTGAGGATAGATTTTAACACTCGTCTAACACACTAAACACACACACACAAATACACACACACACACACACACACACACACACATATATATATATACACGCCAACTCTTCAATTCGATCTTCATTTCCTTGTTGTTGTGAATCAAAAACTCATGAATCAACATTCTCCGCCCCCCTTTTTGATGGATGACAACCTCTTGCAATTGTATAGAATTATTTATTTTCTCCCCCTGAATGTATGCTTGCATATATTTATCTCCCCCTTAGTAAAAAGCTTCTCTACAACATTTTGATAGTGCATATATAAAATTACTTACCATTTGCTTTCCTGCAACAAAATGTTAACATATACTACATAAATTTTTTCCCCTTTGTCATCGATTAAAAATAATATGTAACATGAACACATATATAAGAAGATTCGAGCAAAAAATCTAGTACATAACACAAATAGGTTTGAGGCACAACAAAAAAAAGAAGTTTTGATGAGACTATTTAGTACAAGCCTCTAGAGTTTTATATGAAAAAGTACGACAAGGATATTATTTAGTACAGATCTCATTAGTTCATTTATTACAAACAAAAGATATGCAAACTTACTACCATGATATTATTAGAAGGCATTGGACTCCGTACTTTCCGATGACGTCCAATTTATAGGAGATATTGGCCTCTTTCCTGGATCTACAGCTTGACTAGAGGAAGCAATCGAGCATGAAATAACATTCCACATATTTCCTAAAAACTTCTTGATTTTGTTAAATTTTGTATCAGCCTTTTTATCAAGTCTTTTAAGCCTAGCTTCCAAAAGGAGTTGATTACGCGCAACAACATTGATTGCTTGTCTAGGAGTTTGAGATGCATTGATTACACTAACATCTTATGGATTAGCATGAGAAGCACTTGAAGATGGTCGATCCTTCTCCCTATTCTTCCATTCCTCCAAACTCATAATTCTCCGAATTGGAGGAGGTAATTTCATCATTTTTAATTTTTTGTTATCAAGATTTTTTACCTCTGGCTTGTCGGATGTCAGTTCGGGTATATTGGCATTTGCAAATATTCGCATGAGATATTCTCCATAATAGAAATAGCTTGGAGTTTTGATAGTGAAAAGAAAGATGTGATTCAAGATAGTTTGCATCCAATTTATTCTAACCTCGTTATAGACTGCATATAATGCTTTAGAGGTCTCGCGATATACCAAATCAAAAGTTCCGATACGTGGCAAGATAGTTCGGGTTAAAGCATGATGTAATAATCTTGTACTTGGCCTTAATCCTTTTGTCCTAGAGCCATCCGGATCATCATCAATATATTGATGGCTTACTTCGTCTCTTACTCCAATTTCACAATTAAAGCACTTACTGGAATTCCGGCGGATGAGGAATTCAATCTATTAGCCATTCTTTCAATGGTAAGAAAAACCGGCTTGTCACATACCTAACTCCATGCGCAATTTTCCGAATTTGTAAGAACTAAGTGATCCAAATTCAAGTTTGCTAAGAAAAGTTTGACCATAATAATATTGATCTTCGTATGATTTTGCTGATAATTCATCAAAGACTCTAACCCACCTTTTTTAGCCAAACGTTGTAAACCATGCATACGTATCAAATCGGAAAATTTAACAAATACACCTTAGAGAAACTTCAAAATTTCCATTTTCCTCCACCTTTCTTTTGCAATATCATTCCATTACTATTTGGAGATGTAAGGATCTATGGATTTTTCTTGAGATGAAGAGGCACCTCTCTTTGGTTTCTTGCTTGGGGGAGCCATTAAATTGATGAAATAAGAAATAAAAATGACTTTTTGCTGAAGGGAGATAGCCTATGTTTTTATTTCAAGAGGCTAGGTTTTAGAAATGAAGGAAAAAGGAGTTGTGGGGATTATAAAGGTCGATTTCGGGCTGTAGGTTTATTGCTCCCGGATACAACTACCAGTCGACTGGTATGAAATCCACCAATCAACTGGTGGCAAGTAAACTGGTTTTCTAGTTTTTATTTTATTTATTTTATACTTATATGTATATGTATATATATCTTTATTTAACTGTTTTTATCACCTATTTTGGAAAGAAATCTTATTATTAAATTCAAGTTATTCAATCTCTATGATTAGTGGTAAAGATTGTCTTATGAATTCAATAATAAAGAGATAAAAAATTTATTAACGAAACCAAGGAAACATCCTTATCTCTTGCATTTTCAGTCAATGCAATTTTTATTAACATAACTCAAACGAGGAAGAAAAAGAAAAACAAGATCAATACATTAGTCTGACTTCGAAGAAGTTGATTTTCTAGGAGTTTTTGATTCAGCTCCCTCGTCTTTCTTGTAGTTTTTGTCCCATGAATTGGGACTATACTTAGGATCCTTGGGAGTTTTCTTCTATGGACTTCAAGATGTGGATGGTCTTTTTGGAGTTTCTGGAGTTGTGGATAGCAGATGATGTCGTGGTTCTAAAACAACAAATTTCCACAAGCCCGAAGTGCAATTTGTTCAAGGAATCTCAATCTATGTAAGGTTTATTTTTGTTCGAAATATAGTTCACGTCGTAGCTCCATCTGCTCCTGCTGATAGTGATATATTTCGTCGATCTTATATTTTGTAGTGGGTGACACAAAGAGTTGCATTTTTTTTCTTTGCATCTGGAGTAAATCCAGTACGATAATCTTGCCACCGTAACTCTAGATCTCTGTTTGGAGTTGGAGATACCATAATGTTAACGGATTTAGAAGACGTTTTCTCTGATGATTTTGTCGAACTAGATGGTGATGATTTTGAGGAAGCTGATTTCTTTGGCATGTTGTGTTAAGCTTTTGTTTTTATTCAGAGGAATAATTACTATTTTTTTTGAAAGAGGAAGAAAGCTTATTTGAACATATATAAAGAAGAAAAGAGCTATAAAATAGCAACTGAAACAAGGGAAAGATTGGTGAATTGATTGGAGACCACTAGTTTGAAAAAATGGTTTGTTAGATAATTATAGAATTAACTATAAAGAGTTTCAGCTATAAAATTGTGGAGTAAAATAATTTGAATGTGATGAATAATATAACTTATTTGGTAGTATAGATTAGCTAGAGACTGCAAGTACCTAGGTTTAAAACCTTACGAGTACTAACCTTCCAAAAATCTATATCTAGACTATATATTTAAGCTTATTTTATGAATTTTTTTTTGCATAAATAACAAATGTTTTCTTCTAGAAGGAATTTCACTATAATAAATTATATATATAATAAGTGATAAATGAATAGATATCGTAATTACTCAATGACTTTTTCAAATGATATGCCCTTGTCTCCTGTCATGAACAATTACCGATGAGCATCTATTTTCTTCTATTTTTGAGTGGTACGTGCAAAAAAAATATAAGTTGGTACCCACTTCCTTCGTTATAGTCCTAAGAGTTAGGTCTTAGGTAACCAAACCCAAGAGGGTTCAGTGTCCCTTTTATAAATATAATTAATATTATTATGCACAGTTTCTAAGAAATTTTTAATATACTTATTTCTAATTAGTAAATTGTTTGTCTTTGGTACCTATATACTAATATTTTTAGGAGATTTTTTCTTTGAAACAAAATATGCTTTCTTTACATTAGAAGGTGCAGACTTGATAGATCTAATATTTTTCTTAGTATTGATTGGTTTGCTAGAATTTTTCTTAGCACTTTTTGTACGAATCCTAATCCATTTTTACTAGTAGTAGATTGAGAATTTTCTAAAATTCTAGATAGATTTTCTCTTCCTTTATTAAAATTATTAACATTTTTAGACATATCATCTGATTTAATTTATGACTAGAATTATCTAACTTGATAATTTTAATCTATGAGTTTAAATCATGATTTTTGAAAACAAGAAAACCATTCTTTTCTTTTTGAGTTTCAATTTCTTGACTCAATAAAGAAAGTTGAGAATTTGCACTAGATAAAGATTATAGTAATTTTCTAATTTCATCCTCTAAAATCTCTTTTTCATCTTTTAACTAATCTCTTTCAAATTCTGTTTTTTTTTCTTATCTTCATTTTCTTGTTTGAACTTTTTTTTATAATTATTTCTAGATTTTATAATTTCCATATTAATTTCAACCATTTCTTCATATGTAAAATCACTAACCTCATTCTCTTTTGCCATGAAGCACACATTAGCCTGTTTATTGTCGCAATCACTATCATTTTCCGAAGACGAAGTACGTGAATCATCCCATGTGACTAGGTAAGCTCGTCTTTTAGATTTCTCCTCTTTGTTGTGATTTTTTTAGGTCTGGACAATTCATTTGAAAATGTCCAGTCTAGTGACAATTGAAGCACTCAAATAAAGGATGGATCAACTTTATTTTCTTTTGTAGAAATCTTCATTGCATTCTTCATTTGACCCTTCTTATATTTTAGAAATTTTTAGCAACAAATGCTACGTCCTCTTCATCAGAATCCAATTCATCTTTTTCAACATGAAAAGCTAGTTTTTTCTTATCTTGGGCATGAATCTTTTTGGCCTACAAATTAACTTCATATGACATAAGATTACCGATCAATTCTTCGGGTTTCATGGTTGAAAGATCGTTAGCTTCTTCAACAGCTTAAACCTTTCTTTCCATTCATCCGTCAAAGAGTACAAAATCTTTGATATTATATCAAAATCAATATATTTTCCTCCTAAACCCAATAATGAATGATAAATATTTTTAAATCGTGAATACATATCATTAATAGACTCATTCTCATTCATTCTAAAATTTTGAAATTGATTTTTAAGGATGGATATCTTGCTTTGTTTAACCTTGCTAGTTCCATCGTGAGTTACTTTGAGTGTTTGCCAAATTTCATATGCAGTATTGCATAAGCAAATTCGGTTAAACTCATTTCTATCCAAGGCACAATGCAACATATTCATAGCTTTAGCACTGGCAGTAGCCTCTGCTTTTTCATTTGTGGACCATTTAGTATAAAGTGCAGTAGGTTATGTATATTCTTTTTGTGTAATATTCCAAGCATCAAAACCATTAGCTTGCACATATATTCTCATACGTGTAGCACAATAACTAAAATTTATACTATTGGCTAGCTTTTGAACCAAGCCACCAAGAATACGAAGACTTGCATTTGGTGAACAAAGGCACTCACACTTGAACACATTCGACTCGTGGTCCATGTTCCTCGCCGACTCGTGATGCACCTTCCCCTACTAACTCGTCACAACCATCACGACCCGCTCGTGATAGGTATCACGACCCGCTAGTGATGGAGGCATCACGACCCACACGTGTCTGAGGGTCACGAACTGACCCTATGTCGAGAAATTGGTGACTACGACCTGGTCATCCATGACCCGAGATTAAAGGATCCTGTGACACCTGTCTATAACCGCCATATTGACCATTTCTCCATCTACTCACGAACGGCTCCGAAATCCTCGAGATTTGTGCCACGTGTCTTCATGAACCGCCTGCAGAAATCACCTATAAGTAGCCCAACACTTGGCATTTTTCAGGATCTTTTGGCAGTTCTGAGTATTGTTTCCACCATTACTGTTCCTTCATTATTTACAATCTGAAACATCTTTAAATTATTGAGTGAATTATCATTGTAAGAGTGAGATTAAGAGAATTTGCTGATTGTACTTGCATTCAATCATATAATTAAAGCCATATAAAGTAGATGTATGCTCGTTAACGCCGAGCCACTTTAAATTTGGTGTATTTGTTGCATTTTCTTCAATTTCTAGTTATTATTCTCTACAATTTTAGATAATTTGTGTGTTAGAGCCATAATTTGGTCTAACACTTTGGTGCTTTCATTGAGAATTGAAGTCTTAGCATATCGGATTATTACTCTACTACTTGGATATTAAAGTCCCAAGAAAGTAGTCCGAACTTCCACTGTTTTGGTTTTTGAAAATTTCAGCAAACTCAAGACATTATGACTTCAAAGAAATCTATGGATTTACGAGATTCGCGACTAATGAAGCTACAAACGAAGCTAACGAAGAAAGTTTCATGAGCAGGCTGAAGTGGCGTCCCCGGCTCGTGGCTCGTAGGGGGCGAACTGACCCCAGGAAGGCGTCACGACCCACTCGCAGGAGTTTACCACGAACCGCCCCCAAGACACAATCACGAGTCGACCTCAGGGAGCCACCACGAGCCATCTTCAGGGAGCCACCACGAGCCGGTTTTAGGAGGTAACCACAAGCCATAAAGCAAAGGGGGTCACGAACCGCCGAAACCAAGGAACCACGACTCGACCCGGAAAGGAAATTATGTCTCGTTCTGCTCGTGCTGGTGCTTCTACTCGACCTAGTTCAAGTTCTCTACATCCAAGAACGACTACTAATGACCAGCTACATGCCTCTGCTCCGGTAAGTGAAGGAGATCCCTCTCGTGTTCTTGATATGTTGGAAAGGACAAATGATGAGTTGGCAACCCAAAGGTAAGATAGTTCCTTGTTACGACGAAATATTACTGCACTGGACAAATGAATTGATGATCTCCAAAGGCAGAGGACACCTCCGCCAGCCCATCCTCCTACTTCGGAGTACTCGACCTCGTCAGAGGAGTCTCTAAGACCTTCATCACGACCGTTGGAAAAGGCTGAAAATGTGGAATAACTTTGATTTGGATCACTTCCTTCTCGAGAATAGGCGGCCCTTAATCTGGGACCAGACAATTGTAACTTAAATGATCCCGCTCCGCTACCTAGAAATCGAGGCATTGTTGACCCTGTTCAGGATCAATCATTACAACCCCCTCGCCGCATGATTAACCGTGGCCACATGGGACAAGGAAGTTCTACTCAGGCCCCAGACTTCGCGGCAGCACGTCGAAGAGACATTGGAGGGCCCCGCAGGGCAAGGAGTGCTGATCTTGAATCTACATTGACCAATGCCGATGTTGAAGCAATGGTTAGGAAAATCATGGCATATAGCCGTGGGTAGAGGAACGAGGATTAGGGTATAGACCACAGTCGTACGCCATTTACTGATGACATATTAGACGTTCGATTCCCGAGGAAATTTAACATGCCAACTATGAACCGTTGTTCGAGCAGGACAGATCCAGTTCAGCATCTAATGAGGTATTCATGGCACATGAATTCCTCCGCTGCTCCTGACGTGATAAAATGTAAAGCATTCTCGATATTCCTGGAGGATGTGGCATTAATGTGGTTTACCCGCTTGCCAGCACGATCGGTCTCCAGTTTTAGGGAATTAAGTGAACATTTCGTAAATTAACTCATGCTTCATGCTCAGAGGTCTAAAAATATCATTGAGTTATCGCTCATTAAACAACGCCCTGACGAAACTTTGAGGTCATACTTAGATCGTTTTAACTTAGCGGGCACGGAGGTTAGAGATCCTCACGAACAGACTGCCTTGATGGCCTTGATTAACGGAGTAGACAAAGATACTGAGTTTGAAAGATACTTAGCCAGCAAGCCGCCGTTGACCAGAGAAATATTCTATGAAAAAACTAACATCCGTTTAAGTTAGGAAGAGACATACGCCAATCGGAAGAGAAAGGTTGCCGATAAAGAAGATATACATAGTAAAGTGGCCATCAAACAATCTGGCAAAAGTTCAGGAAAGGTAGAGGTTAACGTTGGAAATAAGAATCAGGGCAATGGCCGCCAATCTGGGAATAACAGTTGGAAGAAGAATCGGGGGAATGATTCTCTGAAGAAACCTCAGTTCAAGACTTTTGAAAGCTTCACACCGTTAAATGATACATTAGAGAATATTTTCATGGACACCTACAACACTCTTCAGTACAAGAGGCCTCCACCGAGAGATTCGAAGGAGAAAGAACGTGAGATAGGAAAGTTTTGCCTTTTCCATCAGAGCCATGGTCACTCCACCAATGAATGCTGTCATTTGAGAGACGTCGTCGAGAAATTACTTCGTAAAGGAAAGTTGGACGAGTATAAGGTTTCCCCTAGAGATAAGGGCAAGCTGGACAGGCCCCAAACCAAAACCAACCCGCAGCTAGGCCGACTGCTCAGTAGAAGGGAAAGAATATTGTCATTAACACTATAGTAGGAGGACCTCATCCAGTTGGATACAGATTTAGGGAAATGGATCAGTATGTAAACACGGCCAAACACCTCGAAGTAGGGAGTGCAGTAACCCTGACTATACCACCTCGGTAAAGCAGCAACAAACAATGTCTGACAATGTCATATTTCATGATAGAGATAGTATCGGAGTTCATTCCCCCACCGAAGACCCTCTAATGATCATGGCAGATAGTCCCGCTTTGGTCCATAAAGTTTTTGTGGACAATGGAAGTTCAGTAAATATTCTGTTTAAGAAAGCATTTGATCAGATGAAGCTTAAAGCAAAATATTTGAAGCTCTGTGATGGATGGATACGTGGCTTCAATAGAGCCTCAACATCTCCGATCGGATACGTGGATTTATCAGTAATTATGGGAGAAGGAGATCGCCGGAGAGTGAGAATTCTACCATTTGTGGTATTGGATATCAAATCACCTTATAACGCCTTTCTGGAATGACCGGCCCTAGCAGAATTCAGGGCGTGCATTGCTCCCTGGTGTCTATTGTTGAAATTCCCAATGAATGCAGGAGTGGGGGTAGTCAGAGGTGATCAAGTCGCTAGGCGAGCCTGCTATATAGCAGAATTGAAATTGTTGCTCAAAGGATTAAACATAGAACCAAAGGGTACTCCTCCACCTGCAAAGGAGAATTCAGCATAGCAATTAAAGATGGCACCGAAGGAGCCGTCCAGAGAACTACCCGAGGATATAGATCCCAGAGAGGACTAAGAACCTGGAGGTAGAATGTCGACTCCTAACGAAACGACTGAGGATATCCCAATCGATGATAATGACTCAACGAAGGTCTTGAAGATCGGATCCCAATTAGACCCTCTTCGTGCAAAAGAATTGACCGACTTCCTAAAGACCAACCTGGATGTATTTGCCTGGACCCATGCTGACATGTGTGGGATATCCCCATCAATTATGCGCCATTCATTGAGCACCAACCCGAAGCACCCACCTGTTAAGCAGAAAAGGCGAATGCTTGGTTCGGAGAGGTCAGCGGCCTTAAAGGAAGAAGTTGAGGAGCAATGGATTCATTAGAGATTCAACTTACCCGTAATGGATTTAAAATCCGGTTTTGGTAAAGAAGGCCAACGGAAAATGGCGCACCTTATTGATTTCTCAGATTTGAACAAGGCTTTTCCGAAAGGCTATTTTCCACTTCCTAGAATTGATCAATTGGTGGATTCGACGGTGGGTCACGAGCTCCTCTCCTTCATGGATGCATATTCCGGATATAACCAAATTCCTATGCATGTTCCGGACCAGGAGCATACGAGATTCATCATAGATTTGGGATTGTACTGCTATGTAGTGATGCCTTTTGGTCCAAAGAATGTTGGAGCTACATATCAAATACTGGTGAATCGAATGTTCTACAATCAGAATGGGAAGACGATGGAAGTGTATGTTGATGATATGCTTGTGAAATCCATACAATCATCCAACCATACTACCGACTTAACAGAAATGTTTGACATCCTTAGGCAATATGGGATAAGGCTCAATCCTATGAAGTGTTCATTTGGAGTTGCCTCTGGAAAATTCTTGGGCCTTATCGTTAGCTCGCGTGGAATTGAAATCAATCCAGATTAGATCGCAGCAATTAGGAATATTCAAGAACCAAGGCAAATCAAAGATGTGTAGAGCCTCATTGGGAAAGTAGCCGCGTTAAGTAGATTCATCTCTAAAGCTACAGATAAGTGCATTCCATTTTTTGATTTGATAAAGCGAGTGAAGCGCAATTTCAAATGGACCCCTGATTGTGTGGAAGCATTCTAGAACCTTCTAAATCATTAGGAAAAACCCCGGATATTGTCCAAGCCTGTAGACCACGAGGACTTGTTCGTGTACTTGGCAGTGTCGTCCCACGCAATAAGTCCAGCCCTGGTAAGAGAAGAATAAAAAGTTCAGAGACCTGTGTACTACGTAAGTAAGAAGCTAGCGGCGGCAGAGCGAAACTACCCAAAGATATAAAAGCTTGCGTATAGTCTGCTAATCGCATCTAGAAAGCTTCGCCACTACTTTCAAGCTCATCTCATCACTGTATACACTGACCATCCGCTCCGACAAGTGTTACAGAGAGCAGAGGCATCGGGAAGGCTACTCAAATGGAATGTCGAGTTGAGTTAGTTTGATCTGAACTTTCATCCCCGAAGATCGATAAGGGGGCAAGTGTTGATAGATTTAATAGCAGAATTTACAATCCCAGAGGACGATGTAGTGAATGAAGAAGTTAATACCTCAAAACCACTAGTTGACCCCAATGCCTGGAAACTATATACTGATGGAGCCATGAATGATAGATGATTTGGTGCTGGAGTTGTACTTGTAAATCCCGAAAAACGATCGATATATTATGCTTTGAGATTAGAATTCCATGCCATGAATAATGACTCGGAATACGAAGCCCTGACTGCCGGGCTCAGGATTGCGAAGGAGTTGGGGATAGCAAAACTGGATATTTTCTGCGATTCCAAGATAGTTGTGAACCAGGTCAATGAAGAGTTTCAGGCAAAAGGGATAAGGCTCGTATCGTATTTGAAGGAAGTGAGAAAGTTGCTGGGTGGCCACGAACACTATAGCATAACGCATATCCCCCGATCTGATAATCAGAGAGCGGATAAGTTGGCGAAGGTGGCTAGTTCTGATAACCCTGAGGACACGGAGATGGTCCCGATAGAGGTACTGCAGTCTCCAAGCATCAATCAGATGGAAATTGATCCAGTATTGGAAACTGAGCCAGAAAGAGAATCATGGATGACACCCCTAAAGAATTTCCTGATGAATGAAACATTTCCGACCAAGAAAAGCGAGAGGCGTGCTATTATCCGAAAAGCCTCCCGATATGTCATGCAAGGTGAAGTCGTATATAGACAAGGATTCTCGATGCCTCTCCTCCGGTGTATAGCCCATGACGACATCAAACAGGAACTGAAAAAAATACACGAAGGTGAATGCAGAGACCACACTAGAGGACAAATGCTGGCGAAGTAGATACTACGATACGACTATTGTTGGCCTATTGTGAACAAAGATGAGGCTAAGTATGCACGACATTGCGACGCATTCCAGAAGTTCTCGAAGATCCCCAGGGCGCCTCATAGCCAGTTGAAGACGATGATGAGTCCGTGGCCCTTTACTGTTTGGGGAATTGACATTATTGTAAGCCTCCCCACATCGAAGGGTGGAGAAAAATTTGCCATTGTGGCCGTGGATTACATTACTAAGTGGGTCGAAGCAGAACCATTAACCACGATCATAACCAAGCAAGTGATAAATTTCGTCGTCAGAAACATCATATGTCGATTTGGGATTCTAAAAGTCGTCATAACAGAAATGGAACCCAATTTGGTAGAATTGAGTTCCGAGACTTTTTCCAGAGATATCACATCGAGAAAAGGCACACATCTGTGACACACCCATAATCGAATGGAGAGGTAGAACCGACAAACAAAGTAATTAAGTCCATTCTGAAGAAGAGATTGAAGTGAGCCAAAGCCATGTAGGTCAATGAGCTACCCTTGGCACTATGGGCCTACAGGAAAACTTAAAAGTCGACAACGGGCCACACACCCTTCTCCCTTGCTTTCGGAGTATAAGCGGTCATACCTGTAGAGCTAGAAGTACCCTCCCACAGAACAACTTATTACGACCCGATGACTAATAATAAGTTGCACCTTGAATCCCTGGATATGGTTGAAGAAAAGAGGGACGAAGTAGACTTGCGTGCCTTGAGACACAAACAGCAGGTAGCCTGATATTACAATAAAAAGGTTCGAGCCCAAACCTTTGAACCCAGAGACTTGGTTCTGAAGCGTGTCTTTCCACCCCCAGTACATTTGGGTTCGAAATAGGAAGGGTCGTGTTCCATTCTACGGGGGCTTGATAATGGATCCTTCAAGCTGGCGACCGTGAACGGAGACGAGATCCCCAGAGTGTGGAACGCCCAGCATTTGATGCGTTACTTAACATGAAATTGTCATCTTTATTCTTTTGTTTTTAGGACCATGTAAAAAGGCACGACTCACCTAGAATAGTCTGGTTATATGAGCAAAAGATTATAAAGTGGACGTAGGTCATGATTCGACCGAACTACTATAAAATACCATGTGTCATTTACTTTTACTGCACCGTTTTTAATTCTACTCTTTCATTCTTTACTTACATGGGTTGTTATAATTACAAAGTTCGCTATAAACTTTGCAACAATCTAGAAGCCCGTAATTCAAAGTGCCTTCTAATAAATTAGATGCTCAAGAGTACATAGAACGTCGAAGGTGCAATAAAGTAAACGACACAACCATCAACACTCTAATTCTCGTAACCTAAGAAAGAGTATGAAGGACAAGAATTATCCATGGGACATGATGGTGCACCATGATTGTAAAGACCGTCTCGACTGCACTCTACTCTTGGCATTCGACGGGAGAGTATAAAGGCGCTAGAGACTGAGTGTCACGAAAGAACTCCTACTCCGCTGAAAGAACGGGGGACAAATTGAAAGTTGAGTTCGAACTCTATCCTGGGCATACGACAGGAGAGTATAATGGCATATTGACCAAATGCCGTTGAAGGGCTCCTACCCCGATGTAGTATCGGGGATAAGATTGAAAGCTGAGCCCGAACCCTTCATGTCTGGACATGGAGGGCTATGCAATGTCGACCCTAATCAATCCTCAACAAGCCCTGGCCAGGCACCACATCAACAATTGATTGGGGGTATATATACACATACTACTTGACACACAACAATGCATTATAAAAGTTTATATGTTGTGATTGCAATGAAAAACTTATGACGCACTTTCGTTCATGACTTATTTATGATTTAAATATTCAAATGTATGACTAATTGTGAGGTATTCACAGGTACATAGTGATACAAAAGAAACAGATTTTCATTTACTAAGTGCAGATTTACAAGATAATGCTATGCAAAATGCGAGGGCCATACTCGCGACTACATCATAAGGCCAGTGGAACAACTAAAAAGAGAAAGACATAAACGAACTGGCTCTACTTGGGCTTTGGGAATGACCATGGCCTCTTCTCCTTATTTTGCTTCTCCAGCTCCTTGTCGGCATCAGATTTATCCTGCGTTTTCCTCTTCTTCTTATCCGAAGGAGGATCTTGTGGAAGGTCATA
The DNA here is from genome assembly GCA_030737875.1 of Allium sativum. Classification (NCBI taxonomy): domain Eukaryota; kingdom Viridiplantae; phylum Streptophyta; class Magnoliopsida; order Asparagales; family Amaryllidaceae; genus Allium; species Allium sativum. Next base: position 14,555,719 of record CM060922.1, read on the forward strand.
GGATTGGGATGCGAGCTGTGTAGTTATCGACTTAGCAGACAACTTTATAATTAACCTAGATTTGGGATCAGCTGTTGGGATAGGTGACACATTTAGAGGCTCTTGCTCCTCTATTTTTAAGGCCGACTGTTCATTCTTTTTGGCCTTCACGGTGGCCAGAGTCATGTTGTCATCGTCCTTTGTTTCTCCATGATGGTGACCTCCTCTTCTTCATCCCCATTGTCACCGTCGGTGTCCTCTAAGGCTCCGATGATTTCAGCATCCTTAGGAACATCGGTGCTTGATACCACAACGACCTTCTCAGTTGCTTCTACCTCAGGTTGCTTTGGAACCTCAGGGACTTTGGTACTTGATGGCACATTGATCTTCTTGGTCTCTGCTTGCTTTTCAGCAACTTCCTCAGTAGACTTGACACCTATATCATGATAAGCAACTGTTATTAGTTTGGAAGAAAATGTGGTCTTCTCGATTGTTTGCTCCACAACGCGATGACAAGTTACAATAACTCTGACAAATTGTGGAGAAAATATGGAGATACCTTCCGCTGACTCTTCGCCCGAAGCTGCAATAGAAACCCCAACAGTTGGAGGAATGGGAACTTTGGAGATCAATGGATCATCTGGGTTATATTCCTCAACCTCTGAGGTCTTGGGATCCGCAGTTGTGCTTGAGCCTTCATCAACTTTGTGCTTTCCCTTGAGCTTAACCCTCTCTTTCTGCATCTCCTCTTGAATTTGACATCTACCCTCCGCTAAAACCTCGGGCTCTCGACCCCTGAGGAAGGTTTGCATAAGCTGGCCTTCGTCGACTTCTTCAACCTTTAAACGTTGCTTTTCGCCCTCGACAATCATATCCCATATGTTAACCAAGGTGTAAGGATAATTCTTAATCCAAGAAATGTCTCGGGTTCGAATGAATTGAGCAAAGAAGTCCATTAAAACAGTTCATCGAACCCTTCTATCTCCTGTTCGGCTGCGGCAAGCTTAGCTGTAGCAGTGGAGGCTGATTCGAGGGCATCATTGGCATTACTCTCGGCAAGAGCTGCCCATCCCAAAGCATGAGCAAGTTTGTTAGTCAAGCTCGCCTTTTCTTTCTCCCAAGCAGGCTTTTCTATAGCAAAGCGGTCCTGTGATGCTTTCAGTTCAGCATTTGTCGTCTTGAGATCTTCTATCTCCTTTTTCAAAGCCACGCACTCTTGGCAGTTTGAATCGAGCTCAAGATGGAAATGTTTCTTAGCATTGTCTAACTCAGTTTTAAAGTTTTCAGCATCCCGCCGAGCTGAAGCGAGCTGAGCCTGTGTGTCTTCAAGTTCCTTCTCAGCCTTGCTCCTGGCCTTACTGTCATGATCAACCTTCACTCTACCTCTCGCTGCATCTATTTCCAGGCGGAGGATAACATCTGAAAGATTCTTGGCATGTTTCTCCATCTCCCTATATTGTTTAGCCACATGGCCGAATTGGCCCATAACTTCTGTATCCCAGTCCTCTGGAGCCGGTTCAAGATCGAGAATGAAGACCATCCTTTCAAAATAGATATCGGGGAACTTCTTTCATAAACGCTCCAGCTTAGCCTTGTTTTCAGAAGTAAGGGCACCCTCCTGTACCGTGGTAGTGTCCAATTGGTGTTGACAAGAAGGAATAAGAGCTGCCTTCTCCTTTTCCGAATCTTTGTTTTGATCCTTGTGTTTGTCTTTGGACCCATGATGTTTCTTGGAAGGTTTGCTTGGAGGAGGTATACCCTTTGGGGGAATCGGAGCCTTGGGAAGTTGTTTTCCCCCCGCGTGTGGCACTTGACGACTGTGATACTTCGCGGGGTCTTGCCTCGAAGGAGAGCGAGAGAGCGTAGAATGGGACCGATAAGAATCATGATGCTTTTGACTATCTCCTCTCGACTATTACTGCGATCATGCTCAGTTACGGGAGTGAGCCTGGGTGTGTTCTCATGAAGGTCATGATGAGAGTAGGAATAGCAGTGAGGCATTTTTCCTACAAAAAATAACAAATAGGTTAACGATCGTGAATACAACTAATACATGGGTGTTGTGACAAGTGGTGCAGGTGACTTGTGTATCCCATGTGATCCCCCCTAACAGACCAGGGCCTAAAGCTTGCCTCGTTTGTGCACTATCTTTATTTTTGGTGGGAGTGGTTTCTTCCTCAGAGTCAGGGAAGAACGGTTCCTCTCCGAAATCTTCAGAGGTGTAGATGTTATCTGGCAAAGGGATCTTTTCCAAATCCCCGAATATCTGCTCCTCTGTTAATGTGTCATGAGTGGTAGGCTCTACTGGTGGTGGAGTCTTCGGAGGAGATTTCCCCTTGGAAACTGAAACCTCCTTTGGCTCGTCATCTTAGATTTCATCTCCTTTGTATACGTTTAAATCCTCATCATCGTGGTCGATCATCGACGAAGGACTCTTCCGAAACTCGGTCGCCTTCGCGGCTTCCGCGGTCACCTCTCCTTCGACCGGGGGCACACTACTAGATTCCCCAACTGTCTGAGTAGGGGGCATATACTTGTGGGGATTGCCACCCGGACCGAGCCCGAATCTTACATCCAAAAGATGGTGTTTATGAAAATTCTCATCGGTTATACACCTCTTAATCTTACAGAGATCCGACTTGCTTTTTAAAAGGCGGGACATTCGGTCCTCGTACACCGAACCTTCTGTCTTTTGAAAATTATGAGCTGCACAGAGAAAGAGAAATATTAGCACTTTGATCATATAATTGAAATATGTAATGAAGGATTCGGAACCTACTTGACTATATCCACTTCCTCGCACATCCAGCTTGATGTTTTATATAAAACCAGTCAGATTTAGCATCTCCTAGATTACTATGTCCATATGTCAAGACCTTTTTGGAGGGGATTGACTCGAAGAAAATGAAATTCAGAGTCCCCTTAGAACGATGCTTGAAATAGTAATAGAATTTCAGATCTTTGAAGGTAAGCTTGGTCTCTAAAATCTCTGCATATGCGATGTACAAGGTATACAAAGCAGCGTAAGCATTGGGGTGAAGTTGCATAGGAGCAATATGTAGTCATCTCAGAAGATCGACGACGATAGGAGGAAACGGAGGGATGGCGCCTACAAAGCACATGACTCTACTGATAGCCATGTACCCCTCCAAAGCGGAATGGGGTCTGTCTCCATCATCTGGAGTTTTCACATTAACCCAGGGGATCCCATGTCATAGGCATAGTCTCTTAAGCTTTATATCATCCAATTTGGAAGCTATGGAGTTACTAAGTTTCTCTTTCTCTACTTCTTTAGCACCCTTGATTTCGTTGGGGGCTCGATTATCTTCCTCTTCCTCAAGTGATGTGCTTTCAGAAAATGACAATTTTGTATCACGATCTGTGTCATAATCAGAGTCGGAGTTATTCCAAACTGGATCCGATGGGAGAACATCGGGATTATAATAATTTGACCACTCTAGATCTGTACCTTTTTCTGATATTCTTGTTGAGCATCTACCAAACATGGCTGTGTTGGCAAATAAATATAAGTAATTAGAGCATAACCACCTGTGAACCCCGTGTATGTTAAAGTGCTAGTGTGTGCAATACTTAGAAGAAAAAGCATGAATTAAATGATGAAAACATGAAACTGATTGCGGTATGTTGGTAAGTTATGTAGTCGTCCAGTTAAGAGAACTCATCTCGAGGGCTCTAGCCTAACTGTCCTTTGAGTTATCCAGATCATATTGAGTCCTCGATTGAAGCATAAGTCAGTGGGTTCGATCAATTGATTTTACTCATTCAGAAATAGTTAAAGGATTGGTTTGAGAGCGAGTTAGCTTGCGGTTTATGAATTCCGGCTCGTCATAGGGAGTTCTGGTTTGTGGCTCAAGAATAGTTCGTAAATGAACATCAGATCGTGAACGTCAGATCGTCTCGTGACCGGAGAGTGGCTCGCGAAAAAGAGTTTGCAATGGTAAGATGGCTCGTGATTAGGTACGACTCGTGAGCAGAGGTCCCGTTCATGATTTGAACCTGGTTTGAAAACCAGAATCTCAGTCTCGCCCGCTCGTGAGCGAGTGTCTCGCGAACTATCGCCACAACCCCCCTTATTATTACCCTCTACGAACCGATACCCTACACCTCATCACGAACAAGCCAGTGGCCACGACCCTCCGTATCGCGTTTACTTCATCACGACCCCAATGCCTGCAATTCACTCCCTCACCACAACTGTTGCCACGATCCGTAAACCAACCCGACTCCTAACTCCTCTCCAAAGCCCGATGTGAAAAGGTCTCCTCCCATCCGAGCCCTCTTCCGTGTGCCATTGCAAACCAGTTCCCAACAGTGGCGGCGTCTTCGAGCTTTTCCCCTTTCAATTCGCAACCGCCTTATATGTCGATCCCCTCGATTTCTAGCTCCTCGAGTTCCATGCCAGTTACCACCACCACCAACGTTGGCGATGGAATAGGGACCGAAGTCGATCAGATTGCCCATGAAATCAAAGACGAAGGGGGGATTGCTATGTGACCTCGAGTAATGGGATGAAAAAGGGAATCAAAGACCTATTTACCTTATCAGATCAGACAAACGATTTCAAAGTGGTGTGCATTTGGAGGAAGATGCATATTAGGGTTAGTAATTGGGAAAGAATAGGCGGCGACAGTAAAAAGTAAGGAGGAAAGGTAAAATAGAAAGTGGAACTGGCTTATATAGCCTATATGGGGGCTTTTCATATCCTCTAATTTTGTCTCATTGGAACGATCTGGCCCAGTAGGCCATGAATGTTCAGGAGAGCCCACCGTTGCCCATGTGATGACCTAATCTATCAATGGTTCGTGATGCACACACGAGGGGTGCGGACTATAACATGGTTTAATAACCTAGGCTTTGGAACAATTACTGAATGGAAAAACCAGAGCATCTCATTCATAGAAATAATGAAGTTATTTAAAATTATTTTTACCAAAGTATAAAGGCTCACCTGGAGAATCACTCACGATGTATTTCAGAATTTATATTCGTCAGAAAACACGGTGTTTTGAAATGAAGTGACGTTACAAACAGATACAACTATCAGCTCTCGTCCATTCAGAAAAAGACGTGTTGACTAATTTTGAAGCACGTTCCATCTCTGATAAAACGTACTTCGAGAGGGCAAAATGTTGGCTAGCTTTTGAACCAAGCCACCAAGAATACGAAGACTTGCATTTGGTGAACAAAGGCACTCACACTTGAACACATTCAACTTGTGATCCATGTTCCTTGCCGACTCGTGATGCACCTTCCTCTACCAGCTCGTCACAACCATCACTACCCGCTCATTATAGGTATCACGACCCGCTCGTGATGGAGGCATCACGACCCGCACGTGTCTGAGGGTCATGAACCGACCCTGTGTCCAGAAATTGGTGACTACTACTTGGTCATCCACGACCCGAGATTGAAGGATCTTGCGACACCTGTCCATAACTGCCATATTGACCATTTCTCCATCTACTCACGATTGGCTCCGATATCCTCGGGATTTTTGCCGCGTGTCTTCACGAACCGCCTGCAGAAATCACCTATAAATAGCCTAACACTTGGCATTTTTCAGGATCTTTTGGCAATTCTGAGTATTGTTTCCACAATTACTATTCCTCCATTATTTACAATCAGAAACATCTAGAAATTATTGAGTGAATTATCATTGTAAGAGTGAGACTGAGAGAATTTACTAATTGTACTTGTATTCAATCATATAATCAAAGTCATATAAAGTGGATGTAGGACCATTAACGCCAAACTACTATAAATTTGGTGTGTTTGTTGCATTTTCTTTCATTTCTAGTTATTATTCTCTACATTTTTAGACAATTTGGGTGTAAGAGCCATAATTTGGTACAACATATATCATTTAAAAAGGGTGGTCGTGCAGTAGATTGGCCTTCTGTAAATCCAGTGTTTGTGCTAGTAGTAGTGTTATTTTCCATATTAAATAAATAACAAATAACGACTGTAAGGTTAAATGATGTCTTGCTCTGATACCAAATGAAAAGTCGAGTGACTTAGTGTAGGATCTTTATATATGAAATGTAGCGGAATTGACTATGATATTCTAACTTGTCTAATACAATTGTTATGCAAGTAAATATTAACTAATATAAAATATCATGGATAAGTAAATGCAGTAAGTAAAGTGACACCAGGAATTTTATACTGGTTCGGACTTCCCGTCTTACGTTCAGTCCCAGACTCCTTCTGGAATTCTACTATCAACGCCCTCTCTTCACCCAGAGGAATAGGTTCACAAAAATCTGTGCCCTAACAAGGATTTCCCGCCTGAGCACCGACATAGGACTTTAACAAATAATATGAGTTTGACTTGTGATTGTGTTCTTGAACAACACTGAGTAGCCAATAGTTGAGTACACCTTTCCTATAATCTTATCCTCAAGTATATAACGTGTATGTGAAGACTGAAGGAAGTATATTACTTATTGAGTCAAGAGATTTGAAATAAATTCAAAGACTCAATAAGCAATTTGAATATTTGAGAGCTTTTTAGAATGCAAGAGTGCTTTAGAAATATAGATCAAGAGATAGAATAGAATCATTGTAATGTATTTATAGTAGTTGAAGAGTGGTCAATGTTCGTGAAGAGTTTTATTGAAAAGAAGCAACCATTTCCTTTAGAAATCAAGAGAAAACTTTTCATGAAAGAAAGAGACCTTTCAGAAATATGGCTATTAATATTGGGTCAGTCGACTGGTATAAAAATCACCAGTCAACTGGTAGAGAATATAAACCATATATATTTGAAAAATGACTAAAGATAGTCATTACTGGAATTTTAGTTCCTAACCAGTCGACTGGTAGGAAAATGAACCAATCGACTGGTTTAGGGCAAAAACCCTAGTAAAGGCTGTTCAAATCCATTTACATATATATATATATATATTCGTGTTTTGTACACTTATGTTATATAAAATGAGGACAGATCTTAACATTCATCTAACACACCACGCACACAAATATATACACATAACTCTTCAATTTGATCTTCATTTCCTTGTTATCTTGAATCAAAAATTCATGAATCAACAGCGAAGACACTAGTTATTATTATAGTATTATTTCTTATTCTATCTGGTAATTTGTATCATTTGTATTATGTGTACAAGTGAAATCAAATATAAAATGCTTCATGAACTATTTTATGTACTTATGATATATTTTAATCCTTCCGCTGCGAGATTCTGTATTTGTTCTTCTGAATTTTATTTCTTTATTAAAAAAACCATTAATAATCTATCTTTTTGAATGATTTGAATCAGATATGTATGGTTTATTGTGGATTTATAACCATCCAAAAAGGTGGGTTTTTACAATGCAGTTTTGAGAACTTTGATTTTGAAGATAATACTGGTGGAACATTCACTTTAAGTAGTTGGTATTCGTTGGAGGATTAAGATTTACATTACAGTTAGTGTGCACTGTCTTCTGATTCGACCAGGGGATGTGATCAAAATGGAGAGACCTTATGGAGTGGAATTACAAATTGCTACAACTGGAAAAATCCTAATTGTAAAAGATTGCTCTCTTCGATAAACGAATGATTCCGAAAAATCGATCGTTAAAGGCAAACATATTATTCACATATATTCAAGTTAAAGAAAACAAATCCCAGAGAGTTTGGAAGTGTATCGCATTTAATTAATATATTTAAAATTTAGCATATGTAAGTTTATTTTCTAAATAAATAATTGATTTTTTTGTGTATATAATGAAGGCAAATAAACTATTTAAGACCGTATAATAGTGAAGTAGGGTTAAGAAGAAACTTAAACCTTTTCATATCACCATGAAATATACATACAACATTGGATAACACTATAAGGATCTGTACAAAGTAATAGAAAACTAATACCTAAGTCTCCAGCTTGTCATTGCTCAGCAGCATCATCCTCATCAAGATTAACTACCTGTCACCCGCTACTCAGTCTGGTCATCCAATACATGGATGAACAACCCAAGGTAATAAGAGGAAAACATAAAACCTTAAACCAGACAATAGTCATAATGAGCGATAAAACAACTATCTAACATCATTAATAAAGTATATGAGAATAGGCATATTAACCAGCTAATCTACCGACATCAACAGAGAAGAACCCAAACCCGTGTTCTTACATTCAATAGTGATAACCATTACAACAATCAAGTAGAAAAAACAGTACATTCATGGCAATCAGTTATCAAGCATATACCACCCTAATCGATATCGACATCTCCCAAGAACAAACCCCGAAGGTCTAAACCAACATCAGACAAGCACTTGAGAGATATCTCCTTTGACATCAGATGATCTACATAAGACGACACAATCAAAGCAATCAACATCCATGACTCTGGCTATCACCATCAATCCTGCCTTGAAACCATTGTTAATCGTACGGCCGACAACATTATGCCATTATGTCAAGGGCTAATGGTAACACTAGTTCTAGCAAAAACTCCATACGCCATCGTGATTTGTATCTCTAGTCCCGTCATGACTGCCCAGGGTACTCGACCATTCGACCGGTCTTTTAGGTGTCCCTATTAGACCCCTGCTTTGAGTCCGCTAGAACCTATGACAACGATAATTCCTCGGCCTCCATAACTCTAGTCGTCATCACCAACGACTCACCATAAGCTCAAACATCCTTGAGCAGCCATTATCTAGGAGCTCAAAATACACTTGAGTCGTCTACATATTCATTGCATTTCGCCAGTCAACGAACACTTCATATGACTTTGAATATTCCTTCCTGACTTCACTTTGAAGGCTCGTCCATTCTTAAACTAAAACAATCATCACTTTTGGTCGACATTCAATCCATAGCATTTCATTCTTTCCGCTATGAAAAACATACCATAACACTTGAATTCCTATCCACAACGTTTGTTAAATGCTACAGTATCTTCTGCCTGATTAAAAAAAAACGACCCGACTCATCAAGTCAAAAACGACCCGACCAAGCATCAGATGTCCCGATCAAAACTTGAATGACCCATAACCAAAACAACCCACCTTGCACCAGATCAGACCGACCCAAGCCTTTTGAACGACCCAACTCCATTTTGTGCTCCATAAATCACAATTCATACTTCGAACGACCCGACCTCGAGCGATCCCACTTCGAGTGACCGGATTTCAAACGACCTACCTTGTGCCACATTTTCAGTCATCATTTCTTGCTTCCCAACCCATGCAACCCATGCAAAATGACCCATTATAAACGACCCATCTAAAAAACGACCCGACTTCGATTCATCAACAAACAACAACGTCAATGCACGCAACTCACCCAAGTTGACCAATCGAATCGCCAATGCTTCATGCAATCATCAACCAACAATTGCATAATAATTATTCATCATACAATCATAAAAAACCACCAAATCATGGTAAAACAATTAATAAACAAAATAATGGATCTAAATTTGCATATACATATGAATTAACATAAGAATAGCCAGTTTAAGTTGCTAGATTTGATCCTATAGTGATTTGAATGAAAACATACTTACCATGATGTAGATCTAGGTGAAAACAACTTGTAAATGATGAAAATAATATCAAACAATCCATATACTTGATTGAATCCATGTGTGAGATGCTTATCACTAACTAAATCTTTAAAATAACTTAAAATCGCCAAATTCCCAATCCAAACAACGAAAAATGATCTTCAAACCTCTCAACTTGTTGCGATCTCCCTTCTCTTGATGTAGATCTAGCTTTGCTTGATGTAGATCTTCAATCTTCTTGCGTAGATCTAAAATTTTAATGAAGGAAAGATATATTTGATTGAGCAAGGGGGATCATGAGCTTAACCAAATGAGAGAATGAAGAAAGTAAACTATTCTCCATGCTTGTACCCCCTATTTAAGCCTCTAACCAGCGCACTAATGGGCCATACCAATTCAGCCCATTAATGACTAGCCAAAATTGTACAAAAATAGTGCCGCACTAGAACGACGATTCCTCCCAAACTGCTGAACCAAATCATTATTATGACCACTTACGGAATTGGAAACATCATTTTATTTTCAATGAAATCAATCAGCACTTGATTCAGATCCATTCATAAGTTATTCCGTGTACAAAACTGATAGGGGAAAATGGTCGGAAATAAAATTGGTAAAAATTATGGACATCCTCACAAACCGATAAACAACATATCAAAATATGAGAATGATATGACCCTCGGGGAATTTAAAAAAAATATTTTACGATCCTCCAATACGTAAAATGCGGGCCGTTACAAAGAACATATGTGTCGCATTTAAATTCGACGCCCGTAACAGAGATTCTCAAACCCCTAAATATCATAGACAAGTGAGTCGTACCTCATATTGGGTTTGAGACTACAGCAGGATCAACAACAATAATAGTGTCAAGGTGTGGATTATCTACCAAAGAATTGGATATGAATGAATGAAAAGCGTAGGAATTAAAGAGAGTTCTAATAAAAGAGTCAAAAAGAGAAATCAAACCTTCAATGGTGACTTTTCTACCACATTACGATCCACCAGCCTTTAGAGCATGAACTTATCCTTCAGATCCAACCTTTTGTCCTTGCTTCTTGAGGGCATTGTCTTGTAAAATGTCCAACTTTACCACAACTGAAACAAGCATTCTTCTTCTTCTTACAGTCTCTCACAAAGTTCCCCAAACTTCCACAGCCATGGCACTTAACCTTTGTCTTGATCTGAGCCTTGTCAGGTTTTCTTCCTTTCTTTGTCGTCCCCTTCTTGGGCAAGCATTTCTTTTTCTCAGCCTTTGCTTTTTCCTCCTTAGTCTTACCTCTTTCTTCTCCTCTTTACCATCCTTATGCATCAAAGCCATGTCAACTAGCCTCTCGAAAGTTTCTCCCATCGGTACATGCATCAGTACTAAATCTTGGAGCGGTTGGTTTAACCCTTTGGCGAACCTCAAAGCTTTCTTATAAGGAGTGTTTACCAATTCCAACCCAAACCTCGCTAGTAGATTAAAGCTGTTAAATATTCCTTTATAGACATGCTCATTGCTTCAGATTCAATAACCTCTCCATTTGTATTACTTCCTCCGCTTGCGATAAGAATCTCATCTTGAATCTAGTATAAATTCGTCCCAAGTGGCTACCATTTGTCCTGCTTAAATCACCTTCCACCAATATGATGCTTCGTCCTTCAGTTGCCAAGCGGCCAACTGAATTTTTCTCCTATCGTCGAGCTCAAACAAGTTAAATACATTCTCCATTTCCCTAAGCCAATTGCGCGCCTCTACAAAAATCTTAGTACCACGAAGCGACTTGCCTTCCATCGTGCAAATATCCTTACAAAGCTTAGAGAAGTTGACTACATGATTGGGTGGTGCTACTGTGGCTGCAGCTGGGGAAGGGACGTTTTCTTGCACTCCGGCAGGTGTCGTAGCTTCTACGTATCTACGGAACCATGTCGGAATGAGAATGCCCCCGGGGAAATTAGGAGCCCTAGACATGCTAAATAAAGATGATACAAGGATTCAGAAAGAGATCGAAAGAATATTGTAAATGACTTGAGGGGATATATCTTTCAAAAATTGGTTTGTTTGAAAATATTTTACTTTGAAAATACTTTTACAAAATTCTTTCTCTGATCTTGTAACCCTAGGCTATGATACCAAAAGCGACACCCCTCGTCCCTTAATGTTACGCATATGAGGATGCTTTATGTTTTGTGAAGCGCAATAATAATACAAAGACTAACTTTAAGAAGACATAACATAAAAATGCAGCAAAAAATTTCAAACTTTTATTTCAAATCAATTTCAACATTACATTTTTCCGAATGAACAATCAATGTCAAAATCATAAATGACTATCTCATAAATCATTAGAGTTCAAAACCAGAAAATAATATCCCTTATATGTCATAACAATAAACATAGATAAATAAACTAAAGTAATACATGGAAAGGAAAGAAATCCAAGTCCAAGCAGAATATAATCATGGTCACAACTATTGTCATCCACCACTCTAAGAATATGAGGGGGGAAAGGAAGTGAGAGAGGGAAAAGAAAAATAAGTCAGACGTAAAGTCTGGCGAGTTCCAATGATTTTCAGCATAGGGATAAGATAGAAAGTATCAAGACAGATAAATAATGCTAAACATGAAAATACAGTAAAATAAGTAAGTACGGAGTAAACGAGATAAAATGATAATGAGATAACAAGATGGCAAGGCAAAGTAAAGATCAAGTATGAATCAAATTCATATCCCAAGAACTAGTTTATGTACCAACTATTAGAATATCAGGATTAGGTGTTATCCCCATGCGATCGGCTCCCGACTACGCAAATATCTTGTGCCAGCCACGACAGTCGGCGATATCAGTTCCTATCCCGTCAACTTATAAGACACCGACCTATTCGCTAGTGTTACAATGTCTTAGTTTCCCCCATTTGACCAATGCACTCTCATGATTCCGCCGGAACACACCCGTACCCACCTTCCACCTTTGAACCTTTTACAATCCAGATTAGTAAGCGCTCCCTGGCCCCTACCTAGTGCGAGTCTCGTCTCTTTGATACCAATAGGGATACTGACTAATATAGGTTCCACACAGCAAGATTGACACAAGCCACCCTTAGGCTTGTGCCCCAAATAACTAGGATTTCAAGAGTCCCAAAATCAGATATAAACAGCAAGACGTGGGACCCCTTAGCTTATTAATTAATAGTTTTAACTTAGCAGGTTTAAGTTCATTAATAAGCATGGTTGTAAATGACATTTCCTATAAATGTTATTCTGTGTACAACCCCTTCCCCCAAAACAAACAAGCACCTACTCAGATGTATATATAGATTAGGCTACACGTTTTGCTTAGTTACATATGATTCTCACAACTTGTTCTACTTAATATTAAATTGAGTTTAACCCATTCAGATCTAACATGTTTTGGATATTATCCCAATTATACAATCATTGGATTTCATGTCTCAATATGCCTAATTCTCCTTTTTACCGTTATTACAAGTTATTCCAATTTAACCAAATTTTACGCAATTCTAACAGAAATAGCCTAGGCACTCGATGGCCTAGGCTTAGCATAAAATAAAACAATAAAAAGAGAAAATATAGATTCAACTTATGAATACATAAACTAAATAAATTGGCATAAGACTGTAAATAAAACCAAGACTAGGAAAGGGGATAATTAGGATGTACATGTAACAGGTAATAACTAAAAACTAAATGTACAATTGATAGTAAAACAATAACATATAATCATATAAACACTTATAATTTCAGGTTCAAATTATTTACTGTCAGAATAGTTTTTATTTATCAGATCTAGAAATAACTAGAACTCATAGTGGTTTGATTTAGGTCTAGAAAAGTCCTTGTAATATTTGTTGTAGGAGAAAAGCCAGAGTTATACTCTTTACTCAAAGCCTTGGCAGAACCTCGATATTTTCTTAGTTTATATTCAGAAATAGCTTGGAGGAAGAAGAATGAAGAATGTTTGTGTGTAAGAAAATAGTGAGTCTGCTAGCCTATTTTTAGATTAGCTAGGATAATTATGAGCCATTAGATTTTAGGTTTATAAATCAAACCGTACACCTCAAGCTGAGTCAGCATATGAATATGGAGTACAAAACAATCCAGATCCAGAAGTAGGAACCTGCTCTGCATGTAGGTGGGTCGATCCACCTACTACCCAGGTCGACACATGGGTTGACCCGCCTTAGACCTGGGTCGAGCCCTATGTCGACCTAGATAAGGGGCTAGATCGCCCACTTACCATTGCTTTTCTGCGCTGTTAAATTTTAGTTTATATATTATATACGTGTATTTATTTAATCTTCTTTAGTTCATAACTTCTTCACACTTAATTCGATTTACGAATACAAAGAATCTACGTGAACCAAAATTTCGTAACAAAAGCAATGGTAAAGACTATTTTAACTAATTCTGAATATTTTATTAATTAATATTTATTTCATTATCTTCATTATATAATTATTGTGTATTAAAATATAGGGTGTTACACTCAACCTCTTTTCCTCACGATCAATAATCTTGAGTGGCTCTCTTTCGACTATCAAGTTGGATGCAATATTTAAGTCTTGCTGAGTAACCTCTTCAATAATTTGGTTTGGATCGTACACAAACTTCCGTAAACTAGATACGTGAAAGACATCATGTATTCCTGATAACTACTCCGGTAGCTGAACCTTACAAGCCACAGGTCCGATCCTTTAAAGAATAGGAAAAGATCCAAAATATCGAGGTGTTAGTTTTCCCGTCTTCTTGAATCTGATAACTCCCCTCAGTGGAGAAACTTTCAAGAATAACGAATCCCTGATTTTGAAGTCCAAGGCTCTTCTTCTTCTTCGACCGGCATAATTCTTCTGTCGATCTTGTGCCATTTTTAACTTCTTTCTAATCAAGTCCACTTTCTCTATGGCCTCTCTAATCATATCTGGTCCAAGAACTAGTCTATCTCTAGATTCTATCCATCAAGCGAGTGATTTGCTTGGATGACCATACTATGCCTCAAAAGAGGCCATCTCAATTCTATCTTAGTAACTATTGTTGTAAGAAAACTCAAAGGTAGATGGATTTCCCATGATCCTCCAAAATCAAGTATGCAAGCTCGTAAATGATCCTCCAACATACAGTTAACTCTTTCCGTTTTCCTGTCTAACTGTGGGTGACACACTGTGCTTAAATTCAGTTTGGTTCCCAATGCAGTTTGGAAAGATTCCAAAAAACGACTAGTGAAAATTGAATCTCGATCACTCATTATTTTGCTTGGTACTCCGTGCAATCTCAAAAACTCTTATATATATATCTGCTAAACTTATAACTGTTCGAGATGATTTTACTAGGTTGTAATGGGCGCTCTTAGTTAGATGATCCATAATAACCCAAATACCTTCATTCTCTTTGTGAAAATGGTGAAATCCATCGAAACTTGGTCCCACTTCCACTTTGGTATCTCTAAGGGTTGAAGCAATCCTGCGATCTTCTGCTAATCACTTTTAATTAGTTGGCAACTAACACACCGTCTAACATACATAGATATGTCCCTCTTTATCGTCTTCTACCAAAAAGTATGTTTAATATCTCGACACATCTTGTTAACTCCTAGATAGATACTATATTCTGACATGTGACACTTTTCCAATACTTCTTTTAGGAGTTCTTTAGTGATTAGGACACAAATTCTCCCTTGAAATCTCATAATGCCCTTATCATCAATCTCAAATATGAACTTTCACCTTGTTGAATACTTCTAGCAATTCTTTGCAGAATTTCATCTACGCTTTGCTTACTAGCAATTTTCTCTATAAGAGTTGGAGTGACGACTAAGTAAACAATGATAGAGTATTTTGACTTAATGCATCGACAACTACGTTAGCTTTTCTGGGAGTATACTGAATATCTAGATCGTAAGAAGCTAGAAATTCCAAACAATGTTGTTGTTTTAAAATTAAATCCTTTTGAGTAAATAGATACTTCAGGGACTTGTGATCCGTGAATAATTCAAACTTCTCGCCTAGCAGAAAATGCCTCCATATCTTTAAAGCAAAACTAGAGTTAGAATTAATTCCTGTTTACTTACTTTTATCTACGTGGGGAGGAAAGAAAAGTTGCTAGTAGCTCCAAGTCATGAGTTGAATAATTTTTCTCGTGCGGCTTTAGCAGTCTACATGCATAAGCAATAACTCTGTCATTTTGCATCAATACAACACCGACTCCTTCTCTACAAGCATCTGTACAAACAGATAATCCTTGGTTCCCATCAATAATGGCTAAGACTAGGGCAGTAGTCAATCTTTTCTTTAACTCTGCAAAAGCGTCTTCGCACTTGGGAGACCAAATAAACTTTTCCTTCTTCAGTGTTAGCTTCGTCAAGGTGAGGCTATCTTAGAAAAATCCTGGACACAAACTTCCTGTAGTATCCAGCTAGCTCTAAGAAACTTCGGATGTCTCGTGGAGTTGAGGGTCGCTTCCACTCCATAATAGTAGATATCTTTCCTTGGTCTATAGAAATTCCTTTGTCATATATGATATGCTAAAGGAACTTGACTTCTTTTTCCCAGAAATAGCATTTGGAAAGTTTTGCTTTAAGCATGTTCCTTCTTACTATCTCCAAAACAATCCTTAGGTGTTCAACATGATCCTCTTCGGTCGGATAAACGAGAATTTCATCAATGAAAACTAATACAAATTTATTTTACATTTCTTGATATACTCTAGTCATTAAATCCATGAAATAAGCAGGGGAGCTAGTCAATCTGAATGGCATTACTAACCATTTGTAAATTGTAGTAGGCCCAATTTATTTTCCATACTGTACCAAAATACTAAACCATTATTATATTGGTTTTATCATTCCATTATCCTTACCTAACATGTTTTAGAATTTATCGATTGTACAAAATCGTTGAAAATTCCAATTTCTAATCAAAATTCTTTATAATTACGATGACTGTGAAATTTTAATCACAAAATAACTTTATTCAAAATCAAATGATCTTGATTTTTAAAATCATCTAAGTTTTAATCTACCTTATTTATTTCAAAAATCTGTTCTTTTAATATTCAAAATATAATCTTCCAAAAATCAATTTCATGTCGTAAATATGCTCTCTCGTATAAATAATATTTTCAACTCATTCTAGGGAATTACTAATCTTATCTCCAATGAGTTCTTCTTATAGGATGTTACTAATCTTATCTCTGATGAGTTTCTCGTCATAGGATATTATTGATCCCCTCTCTAATGAATCTTTATATTTCATTGGATTTTAATTATCCTAGGTTACTTGTAACCATTTTCTAATGAGCTTTCTAACCAGTTATACCCCTAAGCTTTGTATGAACCAAAGCTCTGATACTAACTGTGACAACCCGGGTTTTCGGGGTTCGAAGCTCGGCATTCGACAAGACTCAAGCGTCAAATGTCGGACTCCAAATGCCTAATCCTTAGTTGTCATGGTGTTATAACATATCAAAAACAATCATATTGAAATAAAAAACATCTCATTACATAATATGAGGTATATCGGGGTTACAACATCAACATCAAAGTAATGTACACATCTAGTTACATGAACTACTAGATAAAAGTACAGCGGAAATAAAAATATAAAGAGTGAATCCAAAACATGCTTCCATCTTCACCTATAAATCCAAAAGATTTCTAAGTGCTCCACAAAAGATAGCGCTCCAAAATACTAACTCCAGAAACTGCTACAACCTGACTCCTAGGCTGCCCAAGAAAAAACTATAAGCAACCAAAATTTAAGGGAAAAATGATAAACTCTAGGTTAGTTACGGGACTGGTAAGAGAAAAAAAATAGTTATTCACATTTATTTTAAAGTTAGGTAAATCACAGGTCCACACCATATAACACGCAATGAGTTTCCTCCTTATGAATACCAGTAAATAAAACTCGAAAAGTTTTTGTAAAATGAAGCTACCATAAGGTCTCTCGTCACACACATGTAAACACAAATTAGGAGAGGTTTCCCCTTATGATAGCCAAACATGCTTCATACGTCAAATTCTCTTTTATTATTATTAGTGCATAGTGTGGAAATCATTTTCACAAATAAATGTATCAATTCTAGACGATATGAATGTCCCATACCACTATGCTGCCATATACGTTGGTTTACAACTAAAACCATACAATCTCATAGTGGAGAATGGATTTCCATCAAATGACCAGGCTAAGGAACTTCCCTTCCAAATTTAGACACCTCTAGAGGGATGCCACGATAATTTGATACATCCATAGAATCTCTACCAACACAAGTCCGGGATACCCTTACTTGGTCACACCTGATTCTATCATCTCTCGGTCGTTAGCAACCTATAAACTGGATCCCCACAACATTAACAACCACATAAAAAGTAGAAGTCTCCAATAAGGTAACGCCTGGGATCCATACCATGGTACACCTTTCTATATAAAAAGAGAGGATAACTCATAACCTTGTCGCATTTTTCTTTTTTCGGTCACTTAGCGGGGTGTGAGGCTTGTTGAAGACTCGTTACACGAAGCTACGCTACACTAAGCCATGCTTTAATCATCATAGCACATCACTTGGCATGGCACACTATCATCCTATAACATATAATCGATAACCACTAACCATATCACCTTTGAGGTCGTATGTCGCAAATAAGGGTGTTAAGCTAAGAGAATAAATTCTCCGCCACCAACATAAATATGATTATCAAAAAACAATCACATACTACAAGATACAATGTCAGATACACATCCATGCATGTCCATTCTGGGTCTGAAAGAAACTGAAGGAACCTTATTCCTTGTCCAATAAAGGAGATAGAGGCCTTTGCAAATCCGGAATTCCATCAAATATGTCCGGACCATTGCCACTTAACTGATATAAAATCCATCTTCAAATGGAAGTAAAACATTTGGGACATTCAGCAAACAGTCCTTTCGATGTGAAGGTTCCCAATCTTCAACATCGTCTCCAAATATCTTTCATCACGTTTTATTCTTATTTGGAATCGTCTTCGGACCTAAGTCTGATCCCGGTCTTTACAAATAGAATTGTTCTTTTAAACTAATAAGTGTTTAAGTCCTCATTCAAATCTTACTTCAAACTTCATTAAAATATCCCAATTTTAATCTTAAATCATTTCTTAAAGTTTGGGATTATAATAATGAAGTTTAAATTATTTTGAAACTCCAATTTGGATAATAGCATTACCAAAGGTTATTTGAAATAGTCAATTTCGCAATTTCATTAAATCAAATTTAAATCTTCATAAATTTGATTCAAATCACTTTGAAACTATTTATAATGATTTATAAGAATTTTTAAAAATCTATTTTTATTGATTTCTAAATTCAGTCACTAAACTGCACCTATAACGACCTTTTCAAAATTTGTTTTAAACATAACTTGAAATCTATATATTACTTTTTGAAAATTTCTCTTTCATTTGAAATCTATTATCATTGGAAAGCAAACATTTTTCGTTTCGAAGAAATCCGATTGAATTTGCTTAAGTTATGAGCGTTTAAAGTTTATAGTCGAAATTCGAAAACAACCGATGTGCGACTAGTCCTCTTCAGACTATATTATAAATTTATATCAAAATAAAGGGTTTGTTTGCCACTGGTCCCTATTAAGTTTTAAAATTTGGCTCACATCCGATCATAAATTTATTGTAAATTTAGTCCCTATTTTTTGAAAATTCACTAAAAAAATAAAAAAAACGTAAATTCATATTTAAATCAAACATGCACTCAACAAAAAATTCAGATCAAAAAACCATCAAACAAGACATCAAAAATGAAAAAAACAGCAAAACAGCATATTTGTAGTTAAATGCATAATAGTATGTATATATTTGAATTTTCCTTCTGTAACACCCCGTATTTTCTAAGAATATTAAAATAACAAATTAAAGAATAATTGATTTGAAAAAGAAGAAATAGGTGAAACGGGTTGCGCCATTGCGTTCATCTTGGAATTCTGCTTGAGACAGAGTCCGAGTTTGCGTAAATCGGACTCCGTATGAAGAAGATATCTTTAAATTAAATATTGCGGCAAAACATGAAAAAGAGGAATGAGAAAAGAATAATGTTTAGCATTGTTCTAAGATTTGTAAGCAAAAGACTTAGTAGCTCATTTGGCTAGAACATGTGACTTGCATACAAGAGGTACAGAGTTCAATCCACGCCAGTGCCATATTTTTGTTTTAGGGGAATGGCGAAAAAGTGGCTTAGTGTGAACCCAGTTCAAAAAGTGATTTAGTGTGAAAATGGTTAATTGGGAAGATAGATAAAAAGAAAAAAATTACATATATATATATATATGACGTGTACGCATCATGTGGCACACGTGGCGCATTTTTTTTGTTGGTCAAGGATTGTCTTTTTTACGTGGCCTTCTCTGATTGGATTTGTGACAAATTCTGAAGTGTTAGGGCTTATGTGTCATGCTATGATTGGCTGAGTGACACATTTCTTTAGTTGGATGGCTCTGATCACTCCTATACTAATCTAATGGCTAGAATTAAACCTAGACTTCTATATAATCAACTCAAATCCTAAATCTTAAACACATAAATACATTCTTTGTAGGCCCCATGCTATCCAATTCAAATCTTGTCTAGCCACCTTCTTCTTAAACAAATTATAATCTAATTAGAAAGCTTCAAGTTAGAGAAAAAGGTTTTTGTTTCAAAGTAAGGGATTTCTGCTTCAAATCAATAGTCAACATCAAAGGATAAGCTTTACAAATTCAGAAAACAGATCCCAGAAAGCAAGACTTTCTTTACTTTATAAGTCCTGTTATTATTTAGATGTAAACGGTTAAAACTTGTGATTTGTAATAAAATGAAAACTAGAGTAATTCCTAATTGTAAGATAATGATGATGCTGATTTACGCCTATTCTTGTAACGATTCTATCGTATATGCTTGTGAAATTATTTGGTTATTATGTTGATGTTAAACCAATCGTATATTATTTAAATTTGGTGACATTTTCATGTTATGTAACATGCAAGTTGTTTAGATCTACATTTAGATCTATGTTTATTGAATCATGCAAGTTGTTTAGATCTACATTTAGATCTATGTTTATTGAATCATGCAAGTTGTTTAGATCTACATTTAGATCTATGTTTATTGAATCATGCAAGTTGTTTAGATCTACATTTAGATTTATGTTTATTGAATCATCCAAGTTGTTTAGATCTACATTTCGATCTATGTTTATTGAATCATGCAAGTTGTTAGGCTAAGACATGTATTATATTCAGATCTACATTTAGATCTATGTTTATTGAATCATGCAAGTTAATAAGCCAAGACATGTATTATGTGTAGATTTACATTTAGATCTATGAAAATTGGATCCAAGATTAAAGTTCACACTCACACGCCTTGTTAAACTTGCGTAAAACCGTATGCTTAAGATTCATGTTTGTTGGCTCCAAAATAAAAGTTTGTATTTACATGCCTTGTTAAACTTGTGTAAATCCATATGTTTAAGATTCATGATTATTGGATCCAAATTAAAAGTTCACATTCACATGTCTAGTTGAACTAGTGTAATTCTATGTGCTTAAGGTTTATGTTTATTGGACCCAAAATAAAAGTTTACATTTATATGCCTAATTGGATTTGGGTAATTTCATATGCTTAAAGACTCATGTTAGTTGGATCCAAAAATGCAAGTTCACTATATTATGCCACGTTTACATGACACATGTTTAGTTAGTTCCTTATAATTTTATGTTGTGTGAATGGTACATGCTCCCTTCTTTCCCCTTTTGTATATAAGTTAGGCTATGTTACGAGCCTAACATTCTATGTGAATTTTGCGAAGGTATGACGGGGGTAACATTGGGAAAACCTTAGAAATTATTATTGGCATAATTTAGCCCATAGATAAATGAATGGTTAGTGGCATAAAAATGGTATAATTTATATACCAAAAATCTTGAATATGATTTAGAGGAAAAATCGGGCATGGCTTGAATGGCAATAATTGTGGAAAATTTACATATAAATTTGAAATATAAATATGTAAATTAAGAAAAAGACGAATGTGCGTAACCCGAGGTTAGATTGAGTTGTGGTGTAAAACTACCTAGAACCGCCCGACACATCCAGTAACCATAACAACACCTATCTAATGTGAGAGGTTAGTGCATCATGCCCAAGGAAGACCCGAGGTTAGATTGAGTTATGGTGTAAAACTGCCTGGAACCGCCCGACACATCCAGTAACCGCAACAACAAATATCTAATGTGAGAGGTTGGTGCATTAATTAATCAATTAATGCTAATGAACAATATGAATGACTAGGGTTAAGTTAATGAGAAACACTTAACCAATATAACAAGATGAATGAGTAGGGTTAAGTAATAAGAAACACTTAACCAATATAACTTGATTTGTGGTAAGGTTAAGTAAAAACAAGAGGGAAACACTTAAACAATTTATGGTAGGGTTAAGTTAACACAAGAAGGTAACACTTAACCAAAGTAATATGACAAGTGGGTGGGTTAAGTTAACTTGAATTGATTGATGACACTTAACTAATACAAAATGATGAACACGTGGGGTTAAGTTAACAAGAAACACTTGACTAATACGAGTTGATGGACGAACGGGGTTAAGTTAATAGAAAACACTTAACCAATCCAACATGATAAGCGAGGAGGGTTAAGTTAATAAGAAACACTTAACCAACATGACATGATGAATGGGTGGGTTAAGTTAACATGAATGGACAACACTTAACCAATACGACATAATGTATGGTAGGGTTAAGTACATATCAGGTTGGTGGGTAATATTAGTACATATAGGCCCACAAAACTTAACCGTTAAATAAATATGCTTGAATCGATGGGACGGTTAAGTACATCTCGTGTAGGTGGGTAATATTAGTAAATATAGGCCCACAAATCTTAACCGTTAAATAAACATGCTTGAATCGGTGGGAGGGTTAAGTACATCTCGGGTTGGTGAGTAATATTAGTAAATATCGGCCCACAAACTTAACCAGCAGGAAACCCTAGTAACGGGGACCCATTTCAGAAGTAACCCACATAGATGTATCATGGTACCCTGAAACTAGGCAGGGTGGGGCACAATTACTGGGCTGATTGTAAGCGGTCAAAGCAGCGGTGGGGGGTACATCAGTGTAGGTTCTGACGGTTTACGGGCGTGCACGTACTCTGAAGTGGGAAAAAGCAGGCACTGGGTACCAGTAGTTATACACTGTGCATCTTGATCGTGTCGGGTCGCCATCATAAGGATTGATACACCTTATGGTGGGACCAACACATGGTATCTACACGCAAGAGAGGGCCGATTGACACAGACACATGGAACATTTATGCAAGTAAGGAGCCGATCGATAGGGTAGTAAGGGTACATCTAACACATTCATGGCAATTTGGCAGACTGAGGTGGAATCCTCATAATAGATGTACACCTGAAGGCTACCATAATTGCGGGGATTGGGATCACGTTATCATATGATCATTTTATATAGATTACTAGTTGGGACACTAGTTAAGTGGTGCAGAGAAGTAAAATGGGTGCGATAACATATTCAGCCTTATTATCTTATTTCTATGGTGATGTCCTAGATTCAGTTTATTCATGCCATAACCCTTTTCTTGTTTGCATGCTAAATAGTCACTGGACTTACTAGACTCATGTCTGACCCATTTTCTTTCGTCTTCTTTTCTTCCGTTTCCGCCCCCTCACCCCTCCTAGGTCCGTAGGGAGGGAATACTTCAGCTTAGATCGGATTATTTCTAGCTTGAAGAAAGTAAATGTATTGCTTGGAATATTTTTCCTTGGGCAATGGCTTCAGATACTCTCTTATTGGGGGTTTATGTTGTCTTACTGTTGTTTTAATGCTTCTTTATGTTTTAATTCAAGACAAAAGTTCTATGTATTACATTTAAGTACGATTGAGACAACTGTTGTAAAAGCTTGACTGAACCACATTGTTTATAAAATAATTTTTATTTTCCGCTGCTTTATTTGTCTATCTTGTAATTCATCTGCATCTTTTACCTAAAATGCTCCATCGAAGTTAAGGCATTCTCTTTGTGAGTGACCTTAACAGATGAGGGGCGTTTCACTTAGTATCAGAGTTTAAGGTTACCGAATCAGATAAAAGATTTGAAAAATTATTTTCAAAATGATTTTAAAAGAAGCATTTTCAAAAGAAAAGTTTTATTTTAAAGGCATATTCCCCAAATCCATATGCACTATCTTTTCAATCCTCTGTTTGAATCCTTGTTTCCTTCTTTCCTGAGTCTCCGGGGCTCCTGGCTTTCCGGGAGGTAACCTCATCGCGGCATGGTTCCGTAGCCTTGATGAGACTACGACACCTGTCAAAGGGTGAAGAAGTGCCCAACTTCCATCTATAGCCGCTGTAGTTTCACCTACGACTAATTTTCTTTCAAGCTTTGTAGAATTTTCCATGCGATGGAGGCAGCTTTCGAGAGACTTGTCAACGTGTTACACAAGGATAGTAAAGATGAGACTGAGGGAGTTTGCTAAGGAGCCCAACCCAAGGATTAGGAACTCATGGATATGGACTTGGTTCACAAATGAGGAGGTGTAAGTGGAGGAATCACAAGAAAAGAGGAAGTATCTTTATTATGGTATGACGGGACAAGGGCAAGAACTAAGGACAGGATTTTCCGGAGGGCAAGTGCATGCTCTCACTGCCAGCGTACCTGAGAGAGAGAGGTAGTAAGGTTTATCCTTTTTGATCATCCTGTTAGTACTCTTTTTGATTTTAGCGCTTTACATTCGTTTATATCTGCTTCCATAGTTGAGTCTCTGCACCTTAGTACTTGTATAGTAGAAGATCCCACTATTGTCTCAAATCCAATTTGTGGTTCGGCTCATTTATCTTTGGTTTGTAAGGATTCGAGATACTTATGTTTTTGGTTTCGTGGACTATGGGTTGATTCTAGGCATGGATTGGTTAGCTAGTAATTGTGAAATGAGGGTAGTTAGACTTTCAACTTGCCTCGGCAATAACCTCGAAAATTTCGTGCGATCCTAAGGGATCAGTTTGTCTTAGCTACCTAGAATCACTTTATGTATTTATCGACGATTTTCAATCTGTGAGAGTAGTCCATGAGTATGCAGATGTTTTGATTAAGGTTAGGGGTTTGTCCCCTAAAACGTGAGTAGACTTCTGCATATATCTAGTTGACAATGCAAAGCCAATTATGCGATCAACAATAGTTTTGGAGCAAGATTAGCGAGGATAGCCAGAGTCGGTTAAGTGCTCAATTGTTTGGTTGTTTTGCCAGTATCATCTCACATAGATCTTCCAAATTCGGAGGAGGTATTCCTTGGGTGCTTGTCTGATATTGGTTTAGGCCTTTGGGGCTTTTACTTGATGGATGTCAAGTTCGACTAGGATGGTTTGCGTGAGAGATATCGACCCTCAGATTTTTGACATGATGGATAAGCTAAGTAGAGGAGAGACTTATAATCATCTTAGTATATACACTTGGTATCATGGTTAACATCTGTTTATCTTAGAAAGATAGTTCGACTATATTGGGTACCATTTAGCATAGTAAGTGATCGAGGTCCTATCTTTACTAGTGGGTTTTGGAAATGGAGGTCAAGAAGCTTCGCAATCGTAAAGTTAAATTAGTTAAGGTACAGTGGAGTGAAGCTCAAGAAGATGCGACTTAGAAGACTGAAGACTAGATACGCGCATCATACCCTTTTTGAGGGTATATCCTTGATTCCTCTTTTTATGTAAAGTTTATTTGTATGCTAGTCTTTATCTTTTAAGTATATCCTTTTGGCCCTATTCCCAATACTTAGGTAGAAGCCATAAACATATGTTTGAGACATGTTGTGTTTGGTGGATGCAAGTGGTTGCAAGTGTTTGCTAGTGGTTGCTCGTGGATGCATATACACACATTAGGCACTAGATCGGCTCAGTCACTTTCATATTGCATATGCATGAGTGAATTTTTGAATTGAAACTTACTGTATTATCATATGGATGTTGCATTTATATGAATGATTGTGCACTCATGTAGAAGTTATAAAGTACGATTAGGAATAATTGCGTACATGATGGACTCATGGCACAGACATAATTCGCATTGAGGAGGTCAACTGAATCAGTAGACCGCCTGATTTTGCATTAGATAAGGACATGTACACACACTATGCATATGATCATGAAAGCATTAGAAATCTTTTTAAGGACAATGGACGTCTGTGACTGAACGGTTGAGTAGATCGATATTGGATGTTAGGATATGCATTCTTCTTAACTTAAAGATTTCGGGGACGAAATCCTTTAAGTAGAGGAGAATGTAACACCCCATATTTTCTGAAAATATTAAAATAAAAAATTAAAGAATAATTAATTTGAAAAAGAAGAAATAGGTGAAATGGGTTGTGCCATTGCGTTCATCTCGGAATTCTGCTTGAGATAGAGTCCGAGTTTGCGTAAATCGGCCTCTATATGAAGAAGATATCTTTAAATTAAATATTGCAGCAAAACATGAAAAAGAAGAATGAGAAAAGAATAATGTTTATAATTGTTCTAAGATTTGTAAACAAAAGAACTAGTAGCTCATTTGGTTAGAACATGTGACTTGCATACAAGAGGTACAGAGTTCGATCCCCGTCAGCGCCATATTTTTGTTTTAGGGGATTGACTAAAAAATGGCAAAGTGTGAACGCAGTTCAAAAAGTGGTTTAGTGTGAAAATGGTTAATTGGGAAGGTAGATAAAAAGAAATTATATATATATATATATATATATATATATATGACGTGTATGCATCTTGTGGAACATGTGGCGCATTTTTTTTTGTTGGTCAAGGTTTGTCTTTTTTATGTGGCCTTCTCTGATTGGCTTGTGACAAATTCTGAGGTGTTAGGGCTTATGTGTCATGCTATGATTGGATGAGTGACACATTGCTTTAGTTGGATGGCTCTGATTACTCATGTACTAATCTAATGGCTAGAATTAAACCTAGACTTCTATATAATCAACTCAAATCCTGAACCTAAAACTCATAAACACATTCTTTGTAGCCACCATGCTATCCAATTCAAATCTTGTCTAGCCACCTTCTTCTTAAACAAATTATAA
Source organism: Allium sativum (assembly GCA_030737875.1). Lineage (NCBI taxonomy): Eukaryota > Viridiplantae > Streptophyta > Magnoliopsida > Asparagales > Amaryllidaceae > Allium > Allium sativum. Next base: position 14,582,364 of record CM060922.1, read on the forward strand.
TCTAATTAGAAAGATTCAAGTTAGAGAAAAAGGTTTTTGTTTCAAAGTAAGGGATTTCTACTTCAAATCAATAGTCAACATCAAAGGATAAGCTTTACAAATTCAGAAAACAGATCCTAGAAAATAAGACTTTCTATTCTTTGTAAGTCCTGTTATTATTTAGTTGTGAACGATTAAAACTTGTGATTTGTAATAAAATGAAAACTAGAGTGATTCCTAGTTGTAAGATAATGATGATGCTGATTTATGCCTACACTTTTAACGATTCTATCGTATATGCTTGTGAGATTATTGTGGTTATTATGTTGATGTTAAACCAATCGTATATTATGTAAATTTGGTGACTTTTTCATGTTATGTAACATGCAAGTTGTTTAGATCTACATTTAGATCTATGTTTATTGAATCATGCAAGTTGTTTAGATCTACATTTAGATCTATTTTTATTGAATCATACAAGTTGTTTAGATCTACATTTATATCTATGTTTATTGAATTATGCAAGTTGTTTAGATCAACATTTAGATTTATGTTTATTGAATCATGCAAGTTGTTTAGATCATCATTTAGATCTATGTTTATTGAATCATGCAAGTTGTTAGGCTAAGACATGTATTATGTTTAGATTTACATTTAGATCTATGTTTATTGGATCATGCAAGTTATTAGGCCAAGACATGTATTATGTTTAGATTTACATTTTGTTCTATGAAAATTGGATCCAAGATTAAAGTTCACACTCACATGCCTTGTTAAACTTGTGTAAAACCATATGCTTAAGATTCATGTTTGTTGGATCCAAAATAAAAGTTCGTATTTACATGCCTGGTTAAACTTGTGTAAATCCATATGTTTAAGATTCATGATTATTGGATCCAAATTAAAAGTTCACATTCACATGTCTAGTAGAACTTGTGTAATTCTATATGCTTAAGATTTATGTTTATTGGACCCAAAATAAAATTTTACATTATATGCCTAATTGGATTTGGGTAATTTCATATGTTTAAAGGCTCATGTTAGTTGGATCCAAAAATGCAAGAGCACTATATTATGCCACGTTTACATGACACATGTTTAGTTAGTTCCTTATTATTTTATGTTGTGTGAATGGTACATGCTCCCTTCTTTCCCCTTTTGTATATAAGTTAGGCTAAGTTACGAGCCTAACATTCTATGTGAATTTTGCGAACGTATGACGGGGGTAACATTGGGAAAACCTTAGAAATTATTATTGGCATAATTTAGCCCATAGATAAATGAATGGTTAGTGGCATAAAAATGGTATAATTTATATACCAAAAATCTTGAATATGATTTAGAGGAAAAATCGGGCATGGCTTGAATGGCAATAATTGTGGAAAATTTTCATATAAATTTGAAATATAAATATGTAAATTAAGAAAAAGACGAATGTGCCTAACCCGAGGTTAGATTGAGTTGTGGTATAAAACTGCCCGGAACCGCCCGGCACATCCAGTAACCATAACAACACCTATCTAATGTGAGAGGTTAGTGCATCATGCCTAAGGAAAACCCGAGGTTAGATTGAGTTATGGTGTAAAACTGCCCGGAACCGCCCGGCACATCCAGTAACCGCAACAACAAATATCTAATGTGAGAGGTTGGTGCATTAATAAATCAATTAATGCTAATGAACAATATGATTGACTAGGGTTAAGTTAATGTGAAACACTTAACCAATATAACAAGATGAATGGGTAGGGTTAAGTAATAAGAAACACTTAAGCAATATAACTTGATTTGTGGTAAGGTTAAGTAAAAACAAGAGGGCAACACTTAAACAATTTATGGTAGGGTTAAGTTAACACAAGAAGGTAACATTTAACCAAAGTAATATGACAAGTGGGTGAGTTAAGTTAACTTAAATTGATTGACGACACTTAACCATTACAACATGATGAACATGTTGGGTTAAGTTAACAAGAAACACTTAACTAATACAAGTTGATGGACGAACGTGATTAAGTTAATAAAAAACACTTAACCAATCCAACATGATAAGCGAGGAGGGTTAAGTTAATAAGAAACACTTAACCAACATGACATGATGAATGAGTGGGTTAAGTTAACATGAATGGACAACACTTAACCAATACGACATAATGTATAGGAGGGTTAAGTACATATCAGGTTGGTGGGTAATATTAGTACATATAGGCCTACAAAACTTAACCGTTAAATAAATATGCTTGAATCGATGGGAGGGTTAAGTACATCTCGTGTAGGTGGGTAATATTAGTACATATAGGCCCACAAAACTTAACCGTCAAATAAACATGCTTGAAACGGTGGAAGGGTTAAGTACATATCGGGTTGGTGGGTAATGTTAGTAAATATAGGCCCACAAACTTAACCAGCAGGAAACCCTAGTAATGGGGAACCATTTCAGCAGTAACCCACATAGATGTATCATGGTACCCTGAAACTAGGCAGGGTGAGGCATGATTACTGGGCTGATTGTAAGTGGTCAAAGCAGCGGCAGGGGGTACGTCAGTGTAGGTTCCGACGGTTTACGGGCATGCACGTACTCCGGAGTGGGAAAAAGCAGGTACTGGGTACCAGTAGTTATACACTGTGCATCTTGAATCATGTCGGGTCGCTTTCATAAGGATTGATACACCTTATGGTGGGACCAGCACTGGGTATCTACCCGCAAGAGAGGGCCGACTGACACAGACACATGGAACATTTATGCAAGTAAGGAGCCGATCGATAGGGTAGTAAGGGTACATCTAACACATTCATGGCAATTAGGCAGATTGAGGTGGAATCCTCATAATAGATGTACACCTGAAGGCTACCACAATTGCGGGGATTGGGATCACGTTATCATATGATCATTTTATATAAATTACTTGTTGGGACACTAGTTAAGTGGTGCAGAGAAGTAAAATGGGTGCGATAGCATATTCAGCCTTATTATCTTATTTCTAGGGTGATGTCCTAGATTCAGTTTATTCATGCCATAACCCTTTTCTTGTTTGCATGCTAAATAGTCACTGGACTTACCATACTCATGTCTGACCCATTTTCTTTCGTCTTCTTTTCTTCCGTTTCCCCCCCAAGTCCACAGGGAGGGAATACTTCAGCTTAGATCGGATCATTTACAGCTTGAAGAAAGTAGATGTATTGCTTGGAATCTTTTTCCTTGGGTTATGGCTTCAGATACTCTCTTATTGGGGGTTTATGATGTCTTACTGGTGTTTTATGCTTCTTTATGTTTTAATTCAAGATAGAAGTTCTATGTATTACTTTTTAGTATGATTGAGACAACTGTTGTAAAAGCTTGACTGAACCACATTGTTTATAAAATAATTTTTATTTTCCGCTGCTTTATTTGCCTGTCTTGTAATTCATCTGCATTTTTTACCTAAAATGCTCCACCGAAGTTAAGGCATTCCCTTTGTGAGTTAACTTAACGGAGGAGGGGTGTTTCACCTACATACAACTGTGCAAGAATATCAATCACACATTTTTGTTGATTTTCGTGCATACATCTGTGCAAATATTGCATAGGGTCCGTTTGTCACAGGTCCCTATTAAGTTTCAAAATTAGGCTCACATCCGGTCCTAAACTTATTGTAAATTAGGTCCCTATTTTTCAAAAACATATAAAAAAATATAAAAAAATCATGAAAATTCATTATTAAATAAAACACCTTCATGCCAAAAAATTCAGGTGGAAAAACAATCAAAAACCACGTCAAAACTCAAAATAACACAAAATCAGCGAAACAGCAGGTTTTTGCATCAAAAGATGCACCTATTTGTAAATAGTTGCATATATTCATGCTTATATTTCAGTGTTGCGCCCAAACTGCAGTATAAATGCATACATGTATGCAGCTAAAATGCATTACATGCATCCTTTTATGCATATATTCAAATTTGGCCTGTTTTTTAAAGCATTCTCCGTTTTCAGACATTGTTGCACACATTTATGCTCTTGTAGAGAATAAATGCATGCACTCATGCGCATATCCGCAAGCCGTCGCCCCTTTTAAAATTGTTGCACACATGCATGCATATATACAGAATAGTTGCATCTATGCATGCAACTTTTCGTTACACGTGAATCTCAGTTCAACTTTGTATGCATAAATGTATGCAGTTATTTGCTAATAGTTGCATACATGTATGCGTATATTGGTCCAGATTTTCAGCATAAATACACTATATAAATATATGCATACATGTATGCTACTATAAGCAATAGTTGCACAAAAGTATGCAACTTTTTTTTTAATTTGCGTGGACTCCTGAGATTATTTCTAGATTTTAGAATTTTTTTTTTTAGTGTGTGGCACATTTTTTTTGGGTCAGAATTGGAAAAACACGTAAATGGCATGGGACAAAGCGGAAGGGGATGAAAATTTTGGGCGGCACTTTAAAATAGGGACCGGAAATGCATTAAAACTTTCACTGGATGTGGCGTGAATTAAGTTCCATTTTAGGGATGTGAACCTAATTTTCACTATTGCATAATTCTTTCATAAAAGTGTGCAACAATCCGCAGGCTAATTTCACTTATCGTGCAGTACATGCATACATGTATGCAAGTATTTCAAATAGTTGCACATATGTATGCAAGTTTTGGTCTAGATTTTCAAGCCAAAATAGCTTGTGCAATAGTTGCATACATGTATGCAACTATAAGTAATAGTTGCATACATGTATGCAACGTTTTTTTCTAAATTTCGTAAACTTCCGAGAATATTTCCAGAATTTAGAATTTTTTATATATATTGTAGCGCATGTTTTTCTGGCAAAAATATGTAAAACACGGAAGTTAAAAAATAGGGGGTGGGTTTACATTTAAAACATAGGAGGGATGTGAGCCTAATTAAGTTTGAAAATAGGGATGTGTGCCTAATATTTACTAAAATAAATCCAATTCATTTTGAAATAATTTGTAAATTATTCTAAAACCCTTATATACCTGTTTGAAAACAATATTTCAAACCCTTCCTTCAAAATTCAATATTTCTATTAAATGGATATTATAATGGGTCCGTTTGGCACAGGTCACTATTAAGTTTTAAAATTAGGCTCACATATTCGGTCATAAACTTGTTGTAAATTTAGTCCTTATTTTTCGAAAATTCACTAAAAAAAATAAAAAAAAATACGTAAATTCATATTTAAATTAAACATGCACTCGAAAAAAAATTCAGATAAAAATATCATCAAACAAGGCATCAAAAACGAAAAAGTAGTGAAAATGCAGTAAAATGCATAATAGTATGCAAGTATTTGAAATTTCTTGCATACATCTCTGCACGTATTGCATAATTCTTGCATAAAAGTGTGCATTAATTCACAGACTAAATTTCACTTAAGTTTTCTTCGTGCATATACATGCATACATGTGTGCAAGTATTTTAAATAGTTGCACACATGTATGCAAGTTTCAGTCCATATTTTCAAGCCAAAACAACTTATGCAATATTTACACACATGTATGCAACTATTGGTATTAGTTGCATAAATGTATGCAAATTTTTTTTAATTTCTGTGGACTTCCAATAATATTTCCATATTTTAGAATTTTTTTTACTCACGAGCGCTTTTTTTCCATAAAACTAAAAAGGCGGAAATATGAAAAATATGGGGCGGGTTTACATTTAAAACATAGGAGGGATGTGAGCCTAATTAAGTTTAAAAATAGGGAGATGAGCTAATATTCACTATTATAATATTATTTTATTATTATAACAATATTATTTTTCCAAACTTTTCCGTTTAAACTCGAACTTTCCTGAAGTCCATCATAAAAATAAATAAGATAGTTTGTGAAACAAATCGAGTTAAAATGTTTTCTATATACTCAAATCGAACTTCACTTTTTAAAGATACTATTCATTTTCAAATTGAAATTTGAAACTGCTATTTATACTTGAAATAAATTCCAAATAATTTTCCGTTCTTTTAAAAGTTTTTCATAAACACTTTAACTTTATTTCCAAATCGTTTTGAATTTAAAAATCCAACTTTTATTTTTCACTTATTATTTAAATGAATAAATTATTATTTTCAATTATTCAAACTTATTCAATACCCAATAATTCAACTTTTTAGGTATAATTAATCATGGTAAACTATACGACATCATTCACAACCATTATAACATCCATTCACATATATCGTGGCATAGTTCATGACATATAAGCAATAAATAATTAACGCTTATAAGTTTTTGCCAATCAACAGATTAACCACAATACACAATTATACACCAACATAAGCATTCATCACAATCATATTATTATCACTTAAAATTACATCTTTACTGCACCAAACATTATTAAACCATAATGTGATTCAATGTTAAATAATAATGACCAGTTAACCATTTAAGTGCATAGTTTCTCATATAACTATATTCGAAAAGTTAGGTTTCTCACCGAGGGATCCACTCCTTCGTAACTTTCAAATGTAGGACTTCTCTAGCTCCACTTAGCAAGTAAGTAATACTATTTCAATCCAAAACTTCTATGTAATCAACATATATACTCTTATATAGGTTCTAATTTGAGTCAAAGGATGAAAGGTTGTATCTTTAGTTGTAAAATGGAGAAAAGGTGGGTTTTTTGCAAGGGGAGGTCGGCCAAGGAGGGTGTGGGGTCCATTTGGGCTGGAGGCATGCTGGTGGGGTCTAGGCGTGCTGGAAGGGTCCATTTTGGGTTGGAGGAGGGTTGGTTTGGGGTGGAACAGGGTAAAGGAGGGGCCTTTAAGGGTTAAAGAAGGGTTTTAGGGTCAGTGGGGTCCACGGAGAAGAGGTTGCTTGTGATGATGTGGCAGCAGGCAGGGGAGGCGGAGCAGGCTGGTCGACGGTGGGGGAGGGTAGGGCCTGCGGGTGGAGGGAGGAGGAAGGAGAAATGGAGAAAGGGAGAGAAGAAGAGAAAAGGAGAAGGAAGCAAATTGAAAATGGAGTGATTTCTCCCTCTTAGGCTCATGTATATATAGAAAGGGGAAACCACGGAAGGTGACACATGAAAAGGGAGGCATATTCCTAAGTGGTGAGTTGTCTAATTATCAAGGACTTAGGAATTAGTGCTAAGGTGCATGTTTAAATCTCTTATTAATTAGGCTCTGTTTTCTATTTTCTACTTGTATGACCATATAGTAATTCCGATTGGTACGAAATTAGAAATCCTGCTGCAATTCACAAATATGATTCCAATGAAAGTAGTTTCGTTGAATTCGTAGACCGTTTGAAAAATGGACTTATTTCTATCTTTCATTAAAGTAAAAATTAGTGTCATGTCCCTATTTCCCAGTTTGATTTAAACGGCCTCCCCCCTAAAGTTTTCTTCAAAGCGGGTCCCTATTTTTCCCCCTTCATGTTTTTTAACATTTTTTCGGCGCTGATATATATATATATATATATATATATGTTAAAAGTATCGCTTCCTCCAATGGAGGAAGGAGAAAGGCGATTTTAGTTTCTTTACTCAAATTTCTTGAAACTACCGTCATTCTAACTTTCAACGATTACTGGGTGTTGTATCCTTTAATCTTGATAAGCCTTCGGAAAATGAATAAACCATCCCCTATTTTATACTCCTATTAACGCAGTCTGATATTCGAAGAAATGGGGTCTTCGTTATTTTGAACTCTAAATTGACCACCCATCAGAATGCTTCTGGAAGATTTACAGTTTTCGTATTGTTGATTTAAGATCAAGACATCAGGGATTTCATTCTCTAGTTTCTATCAACATTCTGATCTGCAAAACGCTTTCTTCCTGATCTACAGTAGGTATGAATACTAGATTCGGCTTTACTTTTAAGATTTTGGGGTTTATTATATTGGATAGGCCATATACTCGATTTAATTGAGATCATTACTTAGAAGAACACAGTCTTTTTCACTTTAATACCATATGTTGTTCAACTCTAGATTTCGGATTTACTTTTGTACTGCCAAAGATAATTGCTTCGTTCACTTGAATTGCAATGGGGCTTCCATTATTGTTAATATTGTCAAAATGAATTTTCAAAGGCAACCGAGAACTGTTCCAGTTATTGGAAGTCAGAAGTGCAGCGATGAATCTGGTTAATCAACGCACTGTTTTCATATTCAAGTGATAGAGTGATGGAGGTACAAAAGAACGTGGCATAGCTGTTTAAAAACATGGAGCAACTCATTTGGAAAATGTGGTATTTTCCTTTACAAAAATATTGGAACGGTTTGGCACGAATGTGTTGTAAATGGAGCAGTTGTTAAAAACAAGGGACACAAATGCATGGCTTCTAATTAATCGATCATCTTGTCAGAGGAAATAAAGGATTGTTGTTATTCAAATCCAAATATCATGAAGCAACAATAGGATTTTAACTGTTAACTTGCTTAGACAGACCCATTTGTGTATTTCTACATGAAGATATATGCTTTTACTGAGTAATATTTTACGAGCGGTAAGTATTGAGTAATAGAGGACGTGTGAGGCAACGTGAAGAATGAGCATTGGCACAAGGCTGGTTCATACTAATGCTTATGGAAATAAGCCGCCTCACCACAGGTCAACTTTTATGTACTTCATGATCTTTTGTATTTAGTTTTAAGTTTCTACGTTTTCTTATGTTTGTACTCGGGTTAGTATGCTAACCTTCTTATGTACTTTCCAAACAGTTCATAAAATTGTACCATGGTTTCAATATATATATATATATATATATATATATATCAAAACATTGCAAATATTCATGGGAGCAATCTGGAAAAAAAAATCTGCAAATTAAACAATTATACTTAATAATTGCTGAAATGCCAGCAACAATTCATCCTGAGTTTTAGTTAAAAATCTGGATGAATTATTGCTGACATAACAGCAATTGTTGTGTATTTTTGCTGATATATCAGCAACTAAAGTCAAATTATTTGCAAGGCTTTGTGAATTTTTGCTGACATATCAGTTATTATTGTGTATAATTGTTGATATGTCAGCAACTATTTTATAGCTGAAGAAGGCTTATAAGTGTGTGCTGATATATATAGAATTATTGTCTATAATTGCTGACATATTAGAAACTATGTTTAAAATTGATGTATAACTGAAAAAACAGAAGGGGAATGAAAATTTGCTGCAAAATATGAAATCATCACAAAATATTGCTGACATATTAGCAATACTATTGCAGTTGATGCAAATAATTGCAAAAGTTGCTGAAAAATCAGCAACTATTGCAAATAATTGCATTAATGGTTGCAATATACTGCAGTGTGCATTTTTTTTGTAGTTTAAAAGCATGAACTCGATTATTATTATGTATTGAATTTAGTTTTGAATTTTCATGTTTTTTTTATTTTTTGAAGATTTTCGAAAAACAGGGACGTAATTTATAAAATTTTAAGATAGGGAGTTTTCATGTATTTTGAAACCTATTAAGGACCTGAGAAAAAGTTAACCTTTATTAAATTTCAATTGATTTTTCGACACATGTTTATATTGCGTATGCTCCCATATTAACTCTGGTTGACTTGAAATTTGAAATTTTACAGTAATTTAACGTTCCGAATCCATTAAAACTGGTTTCATCGAAATCCGGGATCATTTGCAAAATATCTATTTTTGGGCTATAAAAATATTATTAAATTATTGAATTTTAAATTTACTAAAATTTCAGGCTGTTACATAGATCTGTAGCTCTATCGGGTTTCACCCATCTCAACTTAGTTTAGTAATCAAAAAAATTCAATCTTAAAGTCTTTTGGGAGCTCAAAAGTTTTTTTAGCTTAATTATTTCATGTGCCATTTTGTTGGTCAAAGTGGGGTTGACCATGATCAGAATTCAATTTACTATTGCGGGAATATGATGCACCATGTTATATGTCTATTTCATCACTATAAACGACTTTTCAAAAGTCATACAGAGCAATTCTGCTTTTTTAATTAGATGTTGCACCTTAAGATTTCGTTGTTGCACCCTACGGACATGGGTTGTTTCGTGAACCATTACTTTTTATCCGTTTTGGGTTACTAGAGCCATAACCAGTCAAAACGAAGGTCTTTCATAGATCTATAGTTCAAACAAGTTCCACCCATCTCAACTTAGTTTAAAAACAAAAAATAATCAATCTTAAAGTCTTTTGGGTGCTCGAAAGCTTTTTTAGCTCAATTTTTTCACGTGCCAATTTGTTGGTCAAAGAGGGGTTGACTTGTAGGATCTAGATTAACCCTGGAGGGGGTGAATATGATTTATTAAAGTTTGACGAGATATTAAAATTATCACAACACAGGTTGCAACAGTGAAAACAAATGCAGAAAATAAATGACGTAGATTTTACACAGCTTCGGCAAATCCTGCCTACTGTCGTATTCCCAAGGTTTCTACTAGAATTAAAAACAATCTCTACTCTTACGAAATCCCTATGAACTTCCGATACCCGCTACCAATTGTTCTAATCCTACATTCAAAACCCTGCAATGATCTTTATCCCCAGGGTCAGATTTTTCCCGAATTACAAACCCGTAACTCGTAAACCCTAGTTTAGAGAAAACTAGAAAACCTATAAAATGATTACAAAAAATTAAACAACTTAAAATAATAAAAAATAACAAAACCCCTAGTTGAAAAAAAAAATCAGAATAGGCCGACCCCTTTATTTCTATGTCATTAGTTAATGGTTTCTCTTTCTATTCTTCAATGGCCAGTAAATAAAATTAGGGTTTTACTCCCTTGATCCAAATCGCGACCTGTAAAAACTGATTGAACAAATTCTATGATACTTCAGAATTATGGCTTGCTTGTCGATCTGATTTGGGTATTGCGATCTAAACAACCTATGAATTATGAGTATTATGAAATTTGTTTCTATCTTGTTTGCTTGTTTTTTCGTGTCGATGACGAATGCATGTATATTTATAAGGTATAACAACCCTAATCAACCTATGATTTCACTCCTATAACTTGGCCTTGATTTGTGCTTGATTTTTCAATTGATTTCCATGGCATTAATATTGTGTTCATCCTTGCGTGATAAATTGTTTTGGTAATTTTGCCGTGAATACCCCACTTGATTTCTGGAAACGTATAATGTTCTTTCCAAGTTTGATTGGTCGATTTAAGGAAACAGTCGAATTGATTTTATTCCCAATATTTTTTTCTGAAAATATTTGAAGCCACGAATTTAGACTTGCCAAACTTTGATCCTTTGATTACGTTGATAAACATTTGCGTGAATCCTTTGGTGTATCTGGTCGTGTTCCTGTATATCTATGATTTTATAAAATAAATTCTTTCCAAATATAACTTTGACTGTAGAGAAAAAAAAGTTCCCAAAAAAAATTTCACATCCCTTTAACTTACTATACCCAATTCAAACTGTTTTTCTACTCTAAAATAAAAAACTGCTGCACATGTTTTCAAAGAAATTAAGAGTTTGATCTTAATGCTCTGTCTTGGTTTCTTCTTGAAGTTGGTCGAGTATTACATTGGCACTTGAACTTTACTCTGGCTTGGCTTGCTTCATGACTATATACCCATGAACACTGCTCGAATTCAAACAACAATCTTTTGCCACCTGTGTTATACTTGAATGTCATTTGTTTGCATTTGCATTTCAGACTGTTACACCAGTTTGTGATATTCGGCACATTTCATCCATTCTCGCTTCATGACTGCATACACAAGTATACATATATACACACATTTATTTATTTATTTATTTATTTATTTATTTATGTATATATACACACATTTATTTGTGTATATATGTATATCATACTTGTGTATACACCACTGCTCCTTCTTGGTTCTTATACACAGTCTTGTTTTTTGGTGTGTGTGTGTGTCTTTGACCTGAGCTTCTCTGCCTTGTTTGTACACTTTATTTGTTGTGTACTTGAACTTGCTCTAACCATTTGTGTTGTGTCGGCCTTGTGCCATTGTATATATCACCATATACATTGAACATCTGCAGCCATGTCACTCCTTATACATTTGTCACTTTTCTCGCTTATAGATTTGGACTTGTGCATTTGTGTGCCATACATTTGGTACACATAAATTTTCTTGAGGCACTGCTATATATATACATGTATATATATATATATATATATATTTGTGTGTGTGTGTCGCTTCACAAGTTCTATGTGCTCTTGCTTGATCCATCAGTTTGTACAACCATGCGAGCATCTGTGAGACGACCGCCCACAATCCCTGCACTAAACAAGAGGAATAATGCGCTGAAAGGCGTGCCAGGAAGCTGTGGACGATCATCAAGGTATTATAACACCATCGTAACCTGTCATAACTCACAGCGCAAGGATAAAATATAATAAAACATATACAACATGCATTAATAGTGAAGTAGAAAACACCAAACTTCCATAACAAATAGAAAATAATATCCATACACGTGGATAACAGCAATAGTGTTTATACAACTTTGCCTCACTAAACACTCAGAGAAAAATAAAAAAAACAACGGAAATACAAATACTATATAATAGGTAATATAATACGCCAGCCTCCTGCTCGCCTCTGAACTACAACATCGTCCTCACTAAGCTATCACCTAGTCTTCCCATCCACAACCGGATGAACAACCCAACGTAATAAGAGGGAAGCATAAAACCTTGAGTCAGACAACAGTCTTAGTGAGCTATAAAAAAGCTAACTAACATCATCAATAAAGTATATGAGAATGGATTGATAAACATATTAATCTACCCACAACACCAGAGAAGAACACAACCCTATCTTCCCCACATCGGACAGTGATAGTCTTTACAACAACATTTCAACCATACATCCATGGAAACCAGAACACCCATTCAATCATGGCAAAGCACTCATGACATCCAAATCATATATCTTATGTAAACCATCCTAATCGAAATCAACATCCCTCAAGCACAAGCCCCAAAGTCCTAAACAAATTTCAGACAAGCACCCAAGGAACATCTCCTTCGACGTTGAACAATCTACATAAGACGGTTCAAACAAAGCAGTCGATCATTCATAACAGACTTTGGCTATCACCGCCAATTCTGGTTTGAAACCATCGTTGATCGTATGATGGCCAACCTTGCCATATTTCTAGGGCTAATTGTAACCCCAGTTCTAGCATAAACTCCACACGCCTTTCAACAATACGTATGTTTGTCCAACCTTGACAACTAGGCCTTTCAATGATACCCAAGGTACTCAACCAACAACCTTCCGGTCTTTTAGGTGCCCCTATTGTAACCCTTCTTTTAGCCTACTAGAACTTACGACAATGATAATGTCTCGGCCTTCACATCTCTAGTCATCCCACCTGACGACCTTTCATAGCTCAAGCAACCTTCTCAAGCAACCATTATCCACCAACTCACGACCTTTGAGTTGTCATCTCATTCGTTGTTCCACACCAATCAACGGACACATTCAACACTTTGAATATTCCCACTTGAATTTCCCTCGAAGTCACGACATTTGTGAACCATAGCGTTTAGACCGCACTGCTCTACAGCATAGGTTCGGGCATTTCTGGCCGATTTTTTTTTTCAAGCCATTTTGTTCAAATCTAGGTCGTACCTAAAAAATATATTTTTTCAAAAATGACCCTGTGCGACCGACCTCCTGGTGCAACTAACTAGTTCAACATCATGACCGACCCGGAGCCCTTCCAAACCAGCCAAAAACCACGGCCGACCGACCACCATCATCTCACAACCGACCGACAAGCCTCTGACCGACCGGCCAGGAACCCCATACCCTGACCGACCCCTGACTGACCGACCCGAACCCTAGTGCTCGACCGACCCGAACCTAGCCGCTTCAAAACATGATCGACCCGATCCTCTATCATGGCATGACCGACCCCAGTGCTTCAAGACCAACTGACCAGAAGTGTGACTGACCCTCTTCTTCAATTGTGACCGACCCGGTCCAATTTTGGGTGCACCACCGACCCACTATCAAGGCAGAGACCGACATACCAGCACTATTCCAGACTCAATCCATCACGATTTCCACCCGAAATTCGACTAAAACTCTGCCAAACAACAACATTGACGAAGTCGATTCATACAATTTATCCACAAGCATATTATGAAACTGCGAACAACATAAAAATGACAATTTACCGATAATTCATCCAAAAATCATGATAATGAACATATGAGCTAAAATGATGGATTTAACTTGCATAAACATATGAAATAACATTGAAATTGTCGGTTTTAAGTTGTTAAATTAGATCTTATGGCGATTCATATGAAAATAGACTTACCATGATGTAGATCTAAGAAAAACGAATTGAATTTGATGAAAAACAAGATCAAACACTCATATACTTGATTGAATCCATGTGAGAGATGCATATCACTCACCAATTCTCCAAAACAAACCAAAAACAATGAACTAGGATTCCGAACAACGAAGAATTTGCTCTAAACTCTTTGATTCGATGAACTCTTCCTTGGAATGGTGTAGATCTAGCTTCAAACGATGTAGATCTTCGATTCTGCAAGCTTTAATGGTGGAAAGGTGAAGAGAATGGAGAAATGGAGGAACTCTAGCTCTCCCAAATGAGATAATGGAGAAAGTAAACTATTCTCCATGCCTCCTACCCCCTATTTATAGCCTCCACCAGCCCAATAATGGGCCTCCCCAAATTAGCCTATTATGGCTTTATAAACCCGAACAACCAACTGTAAAACCTTTAAACAACGATTCCTCCTAAACCGCTGAGCCAAAACTTTATTGTGACCACTCTACAGAAAGGGAGTCATCATTTCATTTCCAATGGCACTGGTCTTAACACCTGATTCGATCCGAGTCAGAATTTATTCCCTATACAGGACTAACAGGGGAAAAATGGTCACACACAAAATTGGTAAAAATTATGGATATGTCTCACATCCTAATAAACCACATATTACAATATGAGAATGATCCAACCTCAGGGAATAAAATAAAAATATTTTACGATCCTCCGATATGTAAAATGCGGTATGTTACAAGTTGCTCCATGTATTTGACCCTGATTTGGTCACTTGTCCACCTATTTTTCACCTTCCATTTGTACATGCTGCTTTGTCATTGTGTACACATGTTGGCCTTTGCATTTTACCCATATGTGTACACATTCTTGGCACAGTCTTGTGTGTGCGCGTCTCTCTCTCTCTATATATATATGTGTGTGTGTGTGTGTGTATATATATATATATGTGTGTGTGTGTGTGTATGTGTGTGTGTGTGCGTGTGTGTGCGTGTGTGCATGCGTGTGTGTGTATATATAACTTTGCATTCTTGAATCTACCATAATCCACTACACCATTTTGTTTTGTACCAATTGCATTTGTACATGCATGCTATTGTCTAGATGTTGCAACCTTTCTTTGTGAATTGAACTTGTTGGCTTTTGTGGTTTATTCACATGCACTCACCATTTTATGTCCAGACTTCATGCACTGGTTTGATCTTGAACACTTTTCCGTCTTGTTGACAGTTGTCATGTCTGACATGTACTTGAACATGCCATGTCTATCCATTCACTAATTTATGTCCATGCACCACTTTGCTGAGTTAGTTTTGCCACGTGCATGTTATATACGTGTACATACATACACATGTATTATGCAATTATATTTTCTATATACATCATTAGACCACTATACAATGAGTCGTGGCTGGTCAAGATCAGCAGACCATAATTGCGAGTTGAGACTGGTCTTGATTAGCAGACCATTATAGTTGTGTTGAGGCTGATCCACGGGCACAAGATATATAGTCTATGTTGTGGTATTTACAATGAATCACTGTGAATATCACAAGTTGTCTAGACACAGATAGATGTGTGTGTATATATCAGACCAAGTCAAGAAATATGATGAGAAACACACCAAAAGTTTTGAGGCAAATAAAATTTAAAAATAAATTTATATCTATTAGAATGTAAATCAATTTTTGTTCCAGTTTACTATATGTGTTTCTGTGATAGGTATGCAGGTGACTGGACTGAATCTGAAGCGGACTGAAGACAAGTGAGTTAGTGTATGTGTGTCAATGTATGAATGTATGTAACAGAGTTTGTACATGTAAGAGTGAGTGTAACTGATTCTGAGTGACTGAGTGTTGTCGTGAGGAACCATTGTAAATGTGAAATTGAATGTATTATATTACAATGAAATGTAAAATTGTGGAGTTAGAAGTTTTTACTATTCCAAATATTGAAATAAAATATTTATATTCGAATAAAACACTGTTCGAACATTTAAATTCTTGTGCAACAGTATTGTATTCAAAATTAAATATTTATTGTGTGATGTAGTAGAATAGTACAATTGCAAGCAAATTCATAATATATATATATTTGTTATCACCAAACAAAAATCATATTGTTATATACAATAATCTCCTCCTTTTGATGATGACAAACATATAAATAAGATTTAGAATGCAGTAAATGTGTTTGACAGTGAAGTGTAGAACTCCCTCTATATGTGTACCCCCCTACAACTAAACTACCCCTATATATGTGCATATGAGTGAAGATTTTATTTTGAATTTCCAATATTAAAATATTCATGAAATATTCACTCAACAATAAAAATCTTAACCATTCTCCCTCTTTTGTTATCACCAAAAGGATATAGAAATCGAAATAGTGATGAAATATGGACTAGAAATATAAAATCAGATCAAGAGAGACATCATAAATCTCATTCAATCAAACAAAAATCATATTATTCTTCAAACTAGTGGCAAATTTCACATTGTAGAATGATGGATTAACGATGAATTTTATAAAATGGAGAGAGCTTTAAAACATATGAATTCCAATTATTTTGAAATAAAAAAATGAGCATAAAATAAAGATGGATTTGGACTATGGTTATAAATTCAAATCAAGTGATAAAATCAAATAATCGAAAATCCAAAAAACTATCAATCAAAAAAATCATAATATATCATAAAATAGTGACCCATTTCACAATTAAAAAAATGGATTGATAGGTTGGTTTTTACCTAGCAAGGAAGATTTCATATATATAATTTTTTACTTATTTTCTTTTCTTTTTATTTTAAAGCATACTTACCACGGATAGCCTATTAGGACTTTTAAATGGGATCAGTTGCAACTTAAATTATAAGTAATCTCTAACCATGCATGAACATATCTAGGTTTTTTAAATGAGATTAGAGAAACACTCATTATATACAAAATTTCCTCAGTATATAAAGCCAAAATGAATGATAGAAATGTGCTAAAGATAGACATGGTCGTGAAATAAATCTTTAGATCAATTAAATTATGAAATATGCTCAATTGTACCAGGATTTTTGAAAATTTTCAATTATCTCTTTTTCTGAAAAATAATGCAGACATATTTCAATCATAGATTTTGAAACTGTATATTCTTTAATGATGAAAAAAAACTATCCACATTAAATTAAACTATGATGGATGATAGAAAGGTGTGAAATAAGCACCAGTTCAAAGATATTATAAAATCTGTTCAAACATCATGAGAATTTAAATAAAATCTCCTCTTGTTGTGAAATATACTATAGTCACTACTCATCACAATTTCAAAAATCTGATATTAATTTGGATGAGTTCCAAATATAGTTCAATTTAGTCAATGATTTCATTTTTTGAATAAATAACTAAAAATGATTTTAAAATTAAAAATATCAATTACAAGAGGGATTCTGAAAGAACTATACAACTTGTAAAATCAGTTTTTAGATAAATAAGACAATTGAATGAGAAAATTTTCAAGACTTCTAATACGGATACCACTTGGAGCTCCTAATTGTCGATAGTGGTCTATGAAAACTAAACACTGGATTTTTTCGAATAAATAAATCCTAAGCCAAAAAATCTAATAATTCAATCCCATCTACCAAAGCTGCAAACTTTTAATTTCAAAACAGAATTCACCGGCGATTTTCATAATTATTTCTAACAAGCACAAGAGACAGATCATGATTCAAGATTAAAAATACTTTATTTGAAATCATTTAAAGAGATGTGTAAATTTCAAGATTCAATAGATCAATCACACAAGGTTATCAATTTCAAATCCAAGAAGTGTGTGAGATTCAAGATATCAACAGTTTCAAATGATTTAAAAAAATCAAATATTCAAGCCAAATGTTCACGAAAAAGCGAGTTTCAAGATGTAACACAATAATTTATGCCAAAAGATTTTTAATTCAAATAGTCAAGCCCATCCAAAGAAAATGAAATTATCACAATTGTAAAAATAGTAGTGTGCTGTAATGAGTGTAGTTTTTCAAGTCTTTCCAAAATGAATTAGAAGAAACTCAAAACAACAAAGTTGTGTGAAATTTCATTATCTTTTCGGGACTTCAGGAATTTCAGAATTTCAAGAAACAGTGTTCAAGGTATATACAAGATACTACAACACTGTTAGAAATTCAGGAAACTTATCAAGAAATTAAACTTCAAAAGAATTGCAAAATATTTACAATTTTAAATTCAAGATCTGGGAATCATCAAAACGTATAAGTTTTATACAAATGAGTCTAATTTCTAGAAAATCAATTTTTTTGCAATTTGAAGTTAAGAAAATCAAGAAGTGTCAAAAAATACAGTGGTAGTGTCAATACAAATCATAATTAACATAAGAGAAATAAAAGGAAAATAAAAAGAAGAATAGAAGCAGGAATAAAAACAGAAACAAAAAATGTGAGTTTAAAGATCATACCTGGTTTCAATGGATGTTGTGGATCTCCAACTCAACAATCTTGGCTAAGAAACATATATCGATCAATTTAAATATGGAACAGTCTTTAACTCTTCTAGAAAGTCATTCCTCAACCACCCTCCGGTACCTAAGTGTTTAGAGGCTCGAGCGGTCTAACAAAATTTGTAAAACCACTCTTATCTATGTTCATGACTTTAGGTAACCAAACCTATCTGTATAACAGTCCATTTGAATTTACTTTTGTGCCCTTAGGAACCCAAATCTGTGTGATCTTACTCGAATTTATCTTGTTATCTTTTGGGATCCAAATTCGTTTAAAAGGATTGTTACGAAACAAGTTATTATCTCATTTGTGATTTTTTTTTTGAAAGGCAAAGTAAATTTTATTAACAACAAGAACAAGTACAAGATTATTGCACAAGTTACAAATCTATACTTCTACTCTATATACACATATAAGCTCTATACTATATTGAGAAAAAAACAATATCAAAAAATAATGGAACATACAAAAAAACTCAATAAATATGAATAGAGCTGATCACACAATTGCCAACCATTCATAGCAGAACACCAAATTCCAACCCGAGGTAGCTCAAACTGACAGATCACACAATACTTTCTGATATATCAAGGAATACAACTGATCATCATTAGAGAAACTAGCACCAAACGCTATATTATTCCTTTCCAACCAAATCTCATAAATAAAGCATTTGAGAATTTTCAATAAAACTTTTGTATGGATAGTCTTCCACCTTGTAGCTTTAAAAATGTTGAACCATTCAATTTGACTATTAAAAGATGGCATATGAAAATTTCCATTAGATAGTATTCTTCTCCATAACACACTACAACAAATCAGTCCTTTTACAACGGGCAAAAACCGTTGTTATATGCTTTTTACAATGGGCAAAAGTCCGTCCTAACATGCGTCATCGCAATAGGTCCTCACTAAATTACAATGGTCTGTGACTGTTGTAAAAGACCGTTGTAATAACGTGCTCAGTCACGTGCAATGACTCTATGACAATGGTTACAAACCCGTTGTAATAGCTAATAAATTACAAGCGGCTTCTGCCCGTTGTAATACATTATATTGCAACAGGCATAGCCCATTGTAAAAAGTCTGTTTTGTTTTTTTGTTTTTAAAAAAAATCTGATCGTAGTAAGATAAAAATATTGCATAAATTAAAATATTGAACTCAAAATTTCTTATTTTAATATAAATATTTTATTACACTCTTGAACAATACATAGTTTTAATTTTTTCTATTACACAATTACTATACAAAATATGAAAATACTCATTTGTACAAATATTATTTCACTACATATACTTAGTTACACTGACTCACACCCTCACACTCAATATTTGAACTCACTCTCACACTCAATGTCTTCATTCTCAGTGATTTATCCAAAATTCATCCAATCGTCAAGTGTACCTGTCAGAATAGAATAACAAAGTAAATTGAAAAAGAAACAATTTAACTTAATTTCTTAATAAAATCAAATATAATTTGACATATACATTTCAATTCATCTAATAAAATAAAAACGCACTTACAAAATATTCATATAGACATGGACGCAACATAATAAACATAAACAAGCAATTGAAAACTGATAAAATATATCACATTTTCATAGTACTCGTCATTAGTTCTCATTTACTGTAATTATACCATCAACCTAATCTTGAACCATGACCATGCGACATCTCAAAGGGAAGCTCTTAGACCATAAAAAATAATAGTAATTATAATTTCATTAAGCATAACAATTCCTGTTAACCTAGAGTGAGCAGCATCATCATTAGCGAATGGCTAAACAACTTATACCCTATTATTAGATATATTAATATTTGTTGTAGTAAGTGTTATTGGACTAATTTCTCCACTACTGCTTATAGCACTACTAACAATCTGTCATATCACTATTAAGGAGTTGAGAGATGTCTCAAAGATCTTTTTGAACAACAACTCCTATTAATGCAAACAATCAACCCGGTTTGAACATCTTCGTTGACTGCCTTATGCACTACCTCTTTAATGTTATATATGCATCAAAAAAGTAACCTGGGCATGTACAACTTAGTTTGCATGAACATACCTGAACCAGCACTCGTGTCAAAGGTAGCTGTATCAACAGTATTAGAGCCTGTCTCCAACATATCCAAAACCATTTTCCTACCTTTTGTAGATGTCCCTAGAACATCACAAAAAATTAATTCAGTTTTTTTGAATCTGTCTCCATGGATAATCAGCTGAATAAACTGAATAGATCATAATTGATTCCTAGACCAATCAAATACAAGTCCAATTCAAACACATAGTTTAGAGAATCCAAAGCAAAAAAAAAAAAAAAAAAAAAAAAAAAAAACAAACAAATGATACTGCTGCAAAAATGAAAAAGAACTATAACAGATTTGCAACCCTCTAAAACAAAATAGCAAAAGGAATTTATCATTACATCAAAATGATGTGAAAATTTTTTAAACAATTTCAACACAAGTCATACCTCTGTTCATCAACATTTTGCGAGTAATAGAAAATTAAAACTTACAACCAGATGTCTAGTTAACTTTATTGTGATAAGCATCAGTCTTAAGCCAAGAACCTTGTGAAGGCAAGAAATATTGATCACCAAGTGGCGCACTGGGCTAAATTATATCTGCAACATAAAAAAACAGAGATCTTACTAATTTCTTGCCCATGAGGCATTTAAGCAAAACAAAAAAAACATATATGATGTAAAAAGTGATTAGACCCACGAATGTTGAAGTCATGAAAGAAATTTCAATAAGAAACGTGTAAAAGGAAAGCATGAATAAACTGCAGCAGGTTGTGTCCTTAATGCCAAAATAAATACACTACAAACAAAGTGCTTCAAACTAATTTCAGAGCAAGTCTAATAATATAAATTAAAGCAGCCATTGACCCAATACTGTTGGCGTTAGATCCACATAGAATAACTTACGGTCAGCAATTAGCCTACATTCATCATAAAGAATATGATCTGAAATTATTAACAAAAAGAATGTTTAAGAAAAAAGGGAAAAAATTACAAGTACTAGTCGACGTCAAGGTTGTCGATGGTCGCATGTAGTGAGGAGGAGAACCGCATAGCCATGCGATAGCGATAAGGACCGGAGAGCTGCCATTCGATGCCGACGTTCGCGATTTTAGGTTTTATTTTGATGTTAATGCTTGCGGTTTTAGAGCAAAAAGAGGAGAGTGGAGAGCGGATGGCCAAGTGGAGTTGATTCTCGAGGTTTTGATTTTGGGAAGGAAAGTTTTAGGTCCATTTTTTCGATTAAGATATCAAAAAGCGGTGGGTTTAAAATGAAACCCTAGGTTTGATTCTTCACGGAGAAGGGAAAACGAACGAGTCAGAATCTTAAAAGGATGTCTAAAATGTATTGGGCCAGCCCATTGGTTAGCATCCTTTTCCATTATTATTTAAACCATGGTTTTATATAGATTAAAGCGTTTTAAATTTATGTTGTATCTTTTATTGAAACAAACTCTAGTTTAAATTATTACGGATCAATTTCTCTTGTGTCTTTATAGATTAAAGTGTATTTTAATAGTAATATTATTAATCATAAATTATTAATATTTTTTAAAAAAGTAATTATTAATATTTATTATTGATTATAAATTATTATGTATTTGATATTAATTACTCGATTTTACTTACTAATAACTGAAAAGTAAAGTTAAGTCAGTTGGAATACTGATTATATATAATAAGTAGTAATTAGTGATTATTTAATAATAATCATTAATTATTACAAGTTATAAATGATTAATATAATATTATTAATGATTAATTATTAAATATTAATAAATAATATAGTACTATTGTAACGACCCAAAAAATCTGAACCAATTAAAAAATTTTAAATTGGCTAAAATAATGGATTTTAAATATTTTAAATAAATATTTTAAATAATAGCGATGAAAAGTGAGTTGAATCGACAATTGAAAACAAATATAATTAATTATAATTATAAACAAGGCCTGAAAAGGCGAGGTAGTTTCAAAATTTGAATTCAAACTTTGTTGGACTGTACCGGGTGCAAAACAAAACGGATTTGAGTGAAACCAAAAATATTTAAATCTGTTAGTGAATACCTTTCTAACGAATCTGAAAAATCGAATTTTCATAGCGGAAAGCCAAAGTTATGGCCAAATGAATTTCCAGAAAGGTCGCTATGGAATTTATATAGCCCGTGAAATTGGCCATTTTGCAAACGATCTCGGAATTCGACGAAACCACTTTTGTTGGATCCGGGATGTGAAGTTATTGCTAGGTTTCAAATTTCATAATTTTTGAAGCTAGTATGTGAGCGTGGTAAAGGAAAACGTGTTTTGGTCAATTACAGTTAAAGTGGATCGACCATGTGACGGCCCGCCCGCACCAACCGACATTTACTCCAAAAGTGCGCTGTACACATGTCCAGTTGGCACGGAACGGGTCGCCAGAAGGAAAAAGGAAGAAGGAAATGAACATACAAAGAACCTGTAGAATGTCTCACAGCGCATAGCACAAAATATAATAATAACATACTTGACATAAAACAGGAGAGACAGTGCATAAGCTGAAAATCAGAACTAAACATCATAGCAGCGGAAATTTAGAATACAGATTAATACAACTTTCAAACTGTCTCAAAGCAAAAGTAAGATAAAGGAGGTACACTACTAATGCCCAAGTAGCGACCACCAACGACACAGGGAGAATGTGTGTATGTATATATCATACGTGGAAGCCTCCTGCCCGCCTCCGAATCAGCTACTCGCGCACCATCAGCTAACCTGTTTCTAGTCTGCTCGTGTGAGCACCCAGAGTAATAAGAGGAGACATAAAACTCGGGGTCAGACATAAAGCCTGGTATGAGCGATAAGCATCTAAAGTGAACAATAACAGGTAGACTAAAACATACCTGAACCTGGACCTGCAACCAAAGAGTTAGCACTACATACTGTACAACACTCTAAGGTACCATATCAAACAGTGTAAAGATACGGAGGTGGGGGAGGTGTGCATGTCATAGTGATGGCAAACAATCAAGCATAGCATCCATCCTCACATCTCTCACTCAGTGCGTAAAGCATACGATATTCACCACTTTGATCACCCAACATACCTTGCTACGATCACTTTGCCCCATGAAGTCATAAATGGCTTCACTGCACTGATAACGTAGCCACAAATCCTTCGCTATGTCCAGTTTGCCCCATGGAGTCACAAGAACCCCACTGCACTGGCTCATAGCCTTACTAATCCTTACTATGTCCACTCTGCCCCATGGAGTCACAAGAACCCCACTGCACTGGCTCATAGTCTTACTACGCATCACCTTGCCCCTCGGGTCATAATGACCCTACTGCACTGATAACGTAGTCTTGCTACCATCACTTTGCCCCTCAGGTCATAATGACCCTACTGCACTGATAAGTAGCCATCACTCATTCTTAGTGGTGAATCGAAGTTATGAACGTCGACAACTCCTTAGCACACGTCCCGCAACAAAGCCCAACCATGAAGTGAACTCATTGGTTCCCAACTGGTTCCAGGATCCTGAGCTCTAACTTCCATTTTGACTACCTTTGCATCTTGGGTTATTGGTCATCACCATCGAATCGGATCGGATCGGCCTCCAACATTCTTCATCGGATCGGATCGGCCTCATCTGGTTCGGAGTCCAGTTTTCCTCGTCAGCACGGTTCGGATCGAGTCACGCCATCAGCTCGTGGTCACCCATACGGATCGGGTCGTAGTCACCATTTCGGATCGGGTCGTAGTCACCCTTTCGGATCGGGTCGGGGTTCCTCCTCCTCGTCAGTTCGTGTTCCCCCACTGGTCGGGTCGGGTCGGGTGCATCTTCCCAGATCGTCAGCTCGTGAGCTTCTGAAGTGGATCGGATCGTGCTCCTCCCTTCGGATCGTGACGCCTCATCAAGTTGGATCGGATCGTGGAGAGGATTCACGATCGGGGTGGCCATGCGGATCGTTGTCTTCGGGTCGGATCGCCCCTATGCCCACTGATCCGGTCCGGTTCAGGCAGATTCCTGCAGTTCTTCCAACGAGCAGTTTACGCCCCTCGACGGCGTTTTCGACCATTATAACTATTGGAATCAATCACAAAGCATTTCATACAGTCATAGAAACATGCATAATCAACCACAAACATCAAAACATCAATATGATAGGTCAAAATGGATCAAACATACCCAAAATCCCATATTTCCCCTTAAGCATGTTTTAGGTGAAACTAATGATAGGATTAGCAAAACTTAACCAAATTAACCCAAATTCATATCAGAGGTCTAAAACATCATTCCGAATTTTATAAACATTTTTCCAGAATTTTATCACGTTTAAATTCGCTAATTAACACTAATCACCCCTAATTAGCCATAATTAGTGCAAAACTATGCAAATCACTCACCTTAGCCACAAAATAAACTAAGATCTGAAATAATTCTCTGATTTGATGTGAATATCAATGCCAAACAGCAGCTCCTATGTTGCTTTGGTGAAGATCTTCCTTGATTAGGGGTTGCTAAGCCAAATCCTTGACCAAAAGATGATTTGGAGGTGATTTAGAGGTTGGAGGCCATTCTTAGGGTTCCTTGGTGATAAGTGGAGGCTAGAAAACTGAAATGGAATGATCCTCTATCTCATTTCAGCCTCCCCATAACCCTAATCCCGAAATGGGTTATGGGCCTACTCACTAATCACCCGATTTGGCCCGGTTAAGCAGTTTTTCACCTTCCAAACCTTATTTCAGCCATATCTCCCAAACGGTAAGTCCGTTTGGCTATTATGACCACTCTACGGAAAGGTAAACCATCAAACGAATCTAATGGAAGGGGTTTCAGGTCAAAATTACTTTCCAATCAAAAGTTATGGCCGAAACAGTACCAACTAGGGGCAAAATGGTCATTTAAAAATCGACAAAAATCATGAACATGGGAAATGACTCCAATAGATGTTTCCCAAAGTTACATGACCATACGACTTCACATGGGAAAGAAATAAATATTCTACGATCCTATGATGTGTAGAATACGGGTCGTTACACTCTCCCTCCCTTAAGAAATTTCGCCCCCGAAATTCCCTAATCAAAACATACACAAAGGTCCAGCATGCGTATCAACCATATAACAACCATCAAACATGTAAAACAAGTAAAATAAGTCTATCCTAGCATGCGGAATAACTAAATCGCAAAGTAAATCTTACCAGGCAAAGAGTTCTGGGTATGCCTTCCTAATGCTCTCCTCTGTCTCCCAAGTACAATCATTCTCGTTCTCGCCCCCACTGAACCTTGACTAGCTTCACCGCCTTCCTTCGAAGTTGATTCATATCGTGCCCCACAATACGGATCGGCTTGCGGTTCACAAACGCCTCGGGTTCTACTTCGAAGTCCTCTAACTGATAAGGTGAAATAGTCATATCTGAGTCGTGAACAAACTTCCTTAGTTGGGAAACATGAAATACATTGTGAACTCCTGCCATTTTCTCTGGTAAGCCAACTCTATACGCCAAATTCCCGACTAGTTCAAGAACAGGGAATGGGCCAACAAATCTTGGTGCCAACTTGCCTCTCCTGCCAAATCGAATCACGCTCTTCAACGGAGAGATCTTGACAAACACCAAGTCGCCAATGGAGAATTTCAAGTCTCTTCTCCTCTTATCAGCATAACTCTTCTGCCTATCTTGGGCAGCTTTCATTCGTTGTTGAATGATCTTAATCTTATCCGAAGTTTCTCTCACCACATCTGGTCCAAGCACAAACTTCTCGCCAGTCTCTACCCAACATGATGGTGAGTTGCACGGTCTTCCATACAAAGCTTCATATGGAGCCATACCGATACTGGATTGGTAGCTATTATTATATGCAAACTCTACCAGATGCAAATGGTCATACCATGATCCACCAAAATCCAATATACAAGCTCTCAAGAGATCTTCCAATATACGATTCACCCTCTCCGTCTGACCGTCGGTCTGAGGATGATATGCGGTACTGAGATGTAATCCTGACCCTAGATCCTCTTGTAAGCTTTTCCAAAACCCACTAGTGAACAACGGGTCTCGGTCACTCACAATGCTTTTGGGTACTCCATGAAATCTCACTACCCACTTCATATACAGTTCTGCCAACTTGGCTGCCGTTCTGGTCGATTTGACTGGTATAAATCTTGCACTTTTAGTCAATCGATCCACAATTACCCAAATGCTATCATATCCCGATCTAGTCCTTGGTAAACCATCGATGAAATCCATCGAGACTTGCTCCCATTTCCATTCGGGAATTTCTAATGGTTGCAATAACCCACTAGGCTTCTTTTGCTCGGCTTTAACTAGCTGGCAATTCATGCATTTGGATATAAACTTCCCAACGTCTCTTTTCATCCCTTCCCAGTAGTAAGTTCGCTTCATGTCTCGATACATCTTATTACCACCGGGACGTATAGTCAGTTTTGAGTGATGACATTCTCTAAGCACTTCATCTCTCAAACCATTCACGTTGGGCACAACTAATCTTCCATTCTTCCGAAGCCGTTCATCTTGATCAAGCCCATACACACTCATCTCCTCATCGATGCCCATCTCTAACTTGGAGATGATTCCCAATAGGTTAGGATCGTCCCTCTGGCTGGAACCAATCCGCTCTATCAAAGTGGGTCTGATCGTCAAACTAGCTAGCATAACTGGATCCAATTCGCACCTTGGTCTGAAATCAAACCCCGCGATATACTCCAGTTGCTTCCACTCAAGAAACATTGCCCCTAAACTGGCATGTCTCCTACTCAAGGCATCGGCTACCGCATTACCTTTCCCAGGTGTATATGCGATATCAAAATCATACGAAGCCAAAAACTCTAGCCATCTCTGCTGACGGAGATTTAGATCTTTCTGGGAGAAGAGATACTTTAACGATTTATGATCGATAAACAACTCAAATCTTTCTCCCAAGAGATAGTGTCTCCACATCTTCAGCGCAAACACAATCGCTGCTAATTCCAAATCATGGGTAGGATACTTCTTCTCATGTGGCTTTAGCTGTCGACTAGCATAAGCTACAACCCTACCTCCTTGCATCAATACTGCACCCAGTCCAGTACCACAAGCATCCGTGTATACCGTCATCTCTTCATTCCCTTTAGGAATGACTAACACTGGTGCACGCGTCAACCTTTCTTTTAGACTCTTGAAGGCATCCTCACACACTCCGTCCCAAATGAAGGACTGATTCTTCTTAGTCAACTGAGTCAACGGTGCTGCAATCTTGGAGAAGTCCTGGATAAACTTACAATAATATCCAGCTAATCCCAAGAAACTTCTTACATCCATTGCATTCTTGGGCGTAGGCCAATCCTGTACCGTAGCCACCTTCGCAGGGTCCACGGCAATACCATTCTCTGAAACAACATGACGCAAGAATCTCACTTCCCTTCTCCAAAAATGACACTTAGAGAATTTCGCTTTCAATTGGTGTTTCCTCAACACCTCCATCACTATCCTCAAGTGTCCCTTGTGTTCCTCCTCTATCCTTGAGTAAACAAGGATGTCATCCACGAACACAAGAACAAACTTATTCAACTGATCTCTGAATACTCGATTCATAAGATCCACAAAGTAGGCTGGTGCATTGGTCAACCCAAATGGCATGACCAACCACTCATAAAATCCAGACGGCGTCCTAAAGGCCGTTTTCGGAACACTCTCATCTGCTACTCGAAGCTGATGAAATCCTGTCACGAGGTCCAACTGGGAGAACACTCTAGCTCCTTCCAGCTGATCAAACAAATCATCTATCCGCGGTAGAGGATACTTATTCTTCCTCGTCACCTTATTCAACTCGCGATAGTCCACACACAAACGAAGGGAACCATCTGCCTTAGTGGCAAACACAACTAGTGCTCCCCACTCGGAGACACTCCTTCTAATAAGTCCCTTCTTCAAAAGATTTCTGACTTGCACCCCGAGCTCTCGCTGCTCCCTTGGTGCCATACGACGAAGTGGCATCACTATAGGTCTGGCATCTTTCACTAAATCAATACGGAACTCAATCTCTCGGTGTGGTGGAAGCCCGGTCACCTCCTCGAAGACGTCCGGATACTGGCCAACTACGGGCACATCTGACAACTCCTCCTGCGGGATGTCGAGGGAATTTACAAAACTAGCCATAACCCCATCACTAGGTAGACTACCAAACGCTACCCTCCGCCCATCATCCGCCCTCACTGTCACCAAAAAGCCCTCACAGTCTACCACCACCCCGTATCTTTGGAGCCAATCGACTCCCAATATAATGCCATACCCAGTAAAGCCCAAAACAAAGCAATCACAAACAAACATACATCCATGACTCGATAAGACCAAATTCCTGCAAATCATACTAAGGCTAGTCGAACCACCAATCGGGTTCGTCACAACCAATGGTCTATCGACTATCTCAGGTTTCAGTCCCAACCTATCTACCAGGTCACTAGATATGAAGGAACGGGAAGCCCCAGTATCAAACAAAACTCGAACTGGTATATCATAAATAGAAAGCATGCCTTGAATAACAACATTCTTTCCTTTCTCCGCCGCAGTTGGGGCATTCGACGAAGAAGGAACAACATCAACAGCATATGCTTTCACAATCTGCTCTCCTTAAGAGGTTGCGGACACTTATCCTTATGATGTCCCACTTGACCACAGTTGTAGCACTTCCTTTCCGCTGGTTTGGCCCGACATTCTTTAGCATAATGGCCCTTCTTTCCACAGCTGAAGCACTCAACATCCTTCTTGCTCTTTTTCTGGCCACCTTTTGATTGGTCCTGCTTCCTCTTATTCTGAGAGTTATTCTTGCCTCCGACGCCTGCTTGCGGCTTTGGCCCTTCTGCAGATGCAGCCTCAGTCTGTGACTTAGGGTAAAGGCTCTCTGATCTCAAAGCTTTCCCCACAATCGATTCAAAAGTCTCATCGATGTGGTTAATAAGCCTTTCCCCCAAGTATCCATCCAAACCAGTAATGAACTTCTCATTCTTCTTCTCAGGAGTGTCAATGAGAGACAGTCCATATTTCGACAAAGTGTCGAACTCAGCAATATAATCAGAAACTGCCCTTCCGTTCTGCTTGAGTTCCAAGAACCTCTTAAACAATACTGACTTCTGGGCAACTGGAATGAACTTCTCGTTAAAGCGAGCCTTGAACTGATCCCAAGTAACTTGATCCTCTGGAGTAGCTGTTCTAATGGCATTCCACCAATTCATTGCTCGCCCTTGCAGCTGACGAGACGCTATCCTTCTGTTCATCGCATCCTCAAGACCCAAGTCATCGAAGATACGGTCACAACTATCCATCCAATCGTGAACATCTGTGGCCGACTCCGTTCCGTGGAACGGCTTTCCACCAAGATTAGTGTAATCCTTGCACAACTTGGCGAAATCGACCATAGGCGCCTGCACTACTGGGCCAACACCAACTCCGGGATTGGGAACTGCCCCTTGCACTTCTCTAAGCATGTCTCTCATGAGGTTAGTAAACATCGCCCTCATGTCAGCGGCATTCCCTTGGTTGGTCCCTCTACCAGCACCCCTCGTGTCTCGGCTCATCGTCAATCTGAAAAAGGGAAACGATTAACGACCCCATAGTGGTGCTAGTGCAGTGCGACTTCATTCTTATTCTACTAACAGTATATATATACATAGCTTTTGAAAACCAAAGTAATCACAAATACGCGCTCTCATATACGTACTATCTCTCCCTGGTGTCTTTCCCTAGGTTAACTACGCAACCTAGAGCTCTGATACCAAGTGTGACGGCCCGCCCGCACCAACCGACATTTACTCCAAAAGTGCGCTGTACACATGTCCAGTTGGCACGGAACGGGTCGCCAGAAGGAAAAAGGAAGAAGGAAATGAACATACAAAGAACCTGTAGAATGTCTCACAGCGCATAGAACAAAATATAATAATAACATACTTGACATAAAACAGGAGAGACAGTGCATAAGCTGAAAATCAGAACTAAACATCATAGCAGCGGAAATTTAGAATACAACTTATTACAACTTTCAAACTGTCTCAAAGCAAAAGTAAGATAAAGGAGGTACACTACTAATGCCCAAGTAGCGACCACCAACGAAACAGGGAGAATGTGTGTATATATATCATACGTGGAAGCCTCCTGCCCGCCTCCGAATCAGCTACTCGCGCACCATCAGCTAACCTGTTTCTAGTCTGCTCGTGTGAGCACCCAGAGTAATAAGAGGAGACATAAAACTCTGGGTCAGACATAAAGCCTGGTATGAGCGATAAGCATCTAAAGTGAACAATAACAGGTAGACTAAAACATACCTGAACCTGGACCTGCAACCAAAGAGTTAGCACTACATACTGTACAACACTCTAAGGTACCATATCAAACAGTGTAAAGATACGGAGGTGGGGGAGGTGTGCATGTCATAGTGATGGCAAACAATCAAGCATAGCATCCATCCTCACATCTCTCACTCAGTGCGTAAAGCATACGATATTCACCACTTTGATCACCCAACATACCTTGCTACGATCACTTTGCCCCATGAAGTCATAAATGGCTTCACTGCACTGATAACGTAGCCACAAATCCTTCGCTATGTCCACTTTGCCCCATGGAGTCACAAGAACCCCACTGCACTGGCTCATAGCCTTACTAATCCTTACTATGTCCACTCTGCCCCATGGAGTCACAAGAACCCCACTGCACTGGCTCATAGTCTTACAACGCATCACCTTGCCCCTCGGGTCATAATGACCCTACTGCACTGATAACGTAGTCTTGCTACCATCACTTTGCCCCTCAGGTCATAATGACCCTACTGCACTGATAAGTAGCCATCACTCATTCTTAGTGGTGAATCGAAGTTATGAACGTCGACAACTCCTTAGCACACGTCCCGCAACAAAGCCCAACCATGAAGTGAGCTCATTGGTTCCCAACTGGTTCCGGGATCCTGAGCTCTAACTTCCATTTTGACTACCTTTGCATCTCGGGTTATTGGTCATCACCATCGAATCGGATCGGATTGGCCTCCAACATTCTTCATCGGATCGGATCGGCCTCATCTGGTTCGGAGTCCAGTTTTCCTCGTCACCACGGTTCGGATCGAGTCACGCCATCAGCTCGTGGTCACCCATACAGATCGGGTCGTAGTGACCCTTTCGGATCGGGTCGTAGTCACCCTTTCGGATCGGGTCGGGGTTCCTCCTCCTCGTCGGTTCGTGTTCCCCCAGTGGTCGGGTCGGGTCGGGTGCATCTTCCCAGATCGTCAGCTCGTGAGCTTCTGAAGTGGATCGGATCGTGCTCCTCCCTTCGGATCGTGACGCCTCATCAAGTTGGATCGGATCGTGGAGAGGATTCACGATCGGGTTGGCCATGCGGATCGTTGTCTTCGGGTCGGATTGCCCCTATGCCCACTGATCCGGACAAATTAATCTTAGTAGACTTAGGAAAGGTATATGCTATTACGGAGTGGAACCAACCTTCAAATCCCATAGGCATTCGAAGTTTCTTAGGACTATATGGATACTACAGGAAGTTTGTCCATGATTTTCCTAAGATAGCCTCACCTTTGACGAAGACGATGAAGAGGGCAAATTTTATTTGGTCTCCCAAGTGAGAAGACCATTTTGTAGAGTTAAAGAAAAGATTGGCTACTACCCTAGTTTCAGCCATTATTGATGGGAAACAAGGATTATCTGTTTATACAGATGCTTAGAGATGGAGTCGGTGCTGTATTGATGCAAAACAGTAGAGTTATTGCTTATGCAGGTAGATGACTAAAGCCATACAAAAAAATTATCCGGCTCATGACTTAGAGCTATTAGCAGTGATATTTGCTTTAAGGATATGGAGGCACTATCTGCCAGGAGAGAAGTTTGAAT
This sequence comes from Allium sativum, assembly GCA_030737875.1. Taxonomy (NCBI): domain Eukaryota; kingdom Viridiplantae; phylum Streptophyta; class Magnoliopsida; order Asparagales; family Amaryllidaceae; genus Allium; species Allium sativum. The sequence continues at coordinate 14,615,004 of CM060922.1, forward strand.
TATTTATGGATCAAAAGTCCCTGAAGTATCTATTTACTCAAAAGGATTTGAGTTTAAGACAACGTTGGTTGGAATTTCTAGCTTCTTACGATCTAGATATTCAGTATTCTCCCAGAAAAGCCAATGTAGTTGTTGATGCCTTAAGTCGAAAACATGTTGTCATTGCTTACCTAGTCATCACTCCAACTCTTATAGAGAAAATTGCTAGTAAGCAAAGCGAAGATGAAATTCTACTAAGAATTGTTAAAACTATTCAACGAGGTGAAAGTTCATATTTTGAGATTGATAACAAGGGCATTTTGAGATTTATAGGCAGAATTTATGTCTTAAACACTGAAGAGCTCCTAAAGGATGTATTGGACGAGTGTCACAAGTCCAAATATATTATCAGTCCAGCAGTGAACAAGATTTATAGAGATATTAAACGTACTTTATGGTAGAAGACGATAAAGAGGGACATATCTATATGTGTCAGCCAGTGTTTTACTTGCCAACTAATTAAAAAGTGATCAACAAAAGACCGCAGGATTACTTTAGACCTTGAGATATCAGAATGGAAGTGGGACCAATTTTCGATGGATTTCATTGATGGTTTACCCCGTACTCGTGGAGGGAATGAAGGTAAATGAGTTATTGTGGATCATCTAACCAAGTTTTCCCATTTAATCCTAGTAAAATCGTTTCAAACAGCTGCAAGTGTAGCCGATATTTATATAAAGGAAACTGTGAGATTGCACAGAGTACCGAGCAACATAGTTAGTGATCGAGATTCGATCATCACTAGTCATTTTTGGGAACCTATTCAAACTTCCTTGGGAACCAAACTGAATTTAAGCATGTCATATCATTCACAGTCAGACGGACAAACGAAAAGAGTCAACTGTATATTGGAAGATCTTTTACGGGCTTGCATTCTTGACTTTTGAGGATCATGGGAAAGTCATCTACCTTTGATTGAGTTTTTTTATAAGAATAATTATCATGATAGCATTAAGACGGAACCTTATGAGGCAGAAATGGGGGATTCAATATTCGTGAAAGTTTCTCCATTGTGTGGAGTTATAATATTTGGGAAAATGGGAAAGCTAGCACCTAAATATAGTATCAGTCCACAGGATTGGACCTCTTGCTTATAGAGTTCAGCTACCCGAGTGGTTATCTGGAATACATAATGTTTTTCACATATATAGTTTACGGAAGTATGTGTATGTCCACGATCCATACCAAATTATTAAACAGCCTTCTCAGCAGGACTTAGAGATTACACCCAATTTAACAGTCGAAAGACAGCCACTCAAAATTATTGTTCGTAAGAAAGAGAGATTGAGAAACAAGATAGTAAAGCTTGTCAAGTTACAATGGAGTGGTAATCCAAAGGATTGTACCTGGGAAACTACAGATCATATATAAAAGTTTTATCCTAAATGTCGTGTGGATATCTAGTTACATAGTAAATTTATCTCCTCTCTCTATTACTTTTCACTAATACCTTCTTGCTCAATTTCGAGGACGAAATTCTTTTAACTAGGGGTGAATGTAACAACCTGAAATTTTAGTCAATTTAAAGTTCAGTAATTTATTATTATTTTAAATAGCCTTAAAACATACATTTTTCAAACGATCTTGGATTTCAATGAAACAATATTCGTCAGATCCAAAACGTTAAAGTATTGTTGTAAGATTTCAAATTTCGCACCAATCGGAGTTAGTATGTGATCATGCGCAATTAATATGTGAACCGACCAATAATTTGAACTAGAGTTTTTTGAGCAAACGGTCTCCGAATTTGAAGATACCTTTTTCATTGAATCCATACTAAGGGAATATAGTAATGTTCCAAATTTCATATCTATCAGACATATCGTTTTGTCATGCGAATAGTGAACGCGTAGATAGATTTAACATAGTTTAAGTTGAGTATTCAGACTTAACTAGTTAAGTGGAGTTGTGCTTTCTTTGAGTTGTCACCCAATGAAGCATCCATGGTGTGTTTTCTCCCCTTCCATCTCATGCCAACACCTCACCAATCCAAGGCAATTCCATTCCTATAAGAAGAGGCCTCTCTCCACTAACTCACTTTCCTTCTCACTTTCTCTTCTCTCTATTTTTTTGTTCCTCTCCTCTTTACCCACCCGCCGGCCAAATCCCCCACCACCAGCCACTTTCGCCTCCTCCCCCCTCTGGCCTGACGTCATCAACAGCCTCCCCCTCCTCCCTGTGGATCCTGCCACCTCCAAACACCTTAAAACACGCTAGAACCTCTTTAAAACACTAAAACCACTTCCTTTGCACCACCTCCACCCCCAAATTCGCCCACCTCGTGGACCCAACTTGTTGCACCAGCCATCTTCTCCCTCCCCCTTGCTGCCCACGTCAACACAACCCCTTCTCTCTCCTCTCCGTGGAACCTACTTACCCTAAACAACTCTAAACCACCCAAATACCCCTAAAAGGTCTCTCTTTTAGCCTCCTCCACCCTAAAACAGCCCTCTCCAGCCCGAGTGGACCCCACCAACATGCCTCCATCCCAAGTGGACCCCCAAACACCCCTTGGTCGAGCTTTCCCTTGCCACAGATCCCACCTTTACCCCTTAAGCGCTTAAAACTTCCACCTTTCTATCACTAAACCCAAATATATATATATATATATATATATATATATATATAAATATATATATATCCTACGTTATTTTCAATATTGGGTTGAAATAGTGTTATTTACTTTTTAAGTGAAGCTACGTAAGTCCTACGTTAGAAAGTTACGAAGGAGTGGATCCCTCGGTGAGAAACCTAAATTTTAAATATAGTTATGTAAAGAACTATGAATTTAAATGGTTAAGTATGTTATGATTATTTAACACTAAATCACATTATGGTTTAATAATATTTGGTGAAGTAGATATGTGATTTTAAGTGATAATGATATGATTGTGATGAATGCTTATGTTTGTTGATGATTTTGTGTATTGCGGTTAATATGTTTATTAACAAAAACATATAAGCGTTAATTGTTTAATGCTTATACATTATGAACTATGCCATGATATGTTTAAATGGAAGGTATATTGGTTGTGGTTGTGAACGATGTGGTATAGTTTACCATGATTAATCATACCTAAAAAGTTAGATTATTGGGTATTGAATAATCTAAATGAATATTTTATTCGTCTAAATAATAAGTGAAAAATAAAAGTTGGATTTTTAAATTCAGAACGTTTTGGAAATACATTTAAAGTGTTTATGAAAAATTTCCAAAGAACCAAAAATTATTTGGAATTTATTTCAAGTATAAATAGCAGTTTCAAATTTGAATTTGAAAATGAATAGTAACTTTAAAAAGTGAAGTTTAGTTTGAGTATATATAAAGCATTTTAACTTGATTTTATTTCATAGTCTGTCTTATTTATTTTTATAATGGACTTCGGCAAAGTTTGAGCTTAAACGAACAAGTTCGGAAAAATAATATAATTTTAATAATAAAATAGTGTTATAATACCCATTTAATAGAAATATTGAATTTCAAAGGTAATATTTGAAATATTATTTTCCAATGAGAATATATATGTTTTGAAATGATTTATAAACTATTTCAAATTATATCGAATTTATTTTAATATAAATTTATGATGGTGTCTGAATAGAACTTGTTGCGCTGCGGTAGTTTGCGAGTTTCGACTATGAACTTTAAACCCTCATAACTTGAGCAAATTTAATCGGATTTCTTCGAAATAAAAAACATTTTCTTTCCAATGATAACAACTTTAAGATGAAAGAGAAAATTTCAAAATATAATATATATAGATTTCAAGTTATGTGTAATTTTATTTTGAAAAGGTCGCTATAAGTGCAGTTTAGTGACCGAATTTGGAAATCAATAAAAATAGCATTTTAAAAAATATTTAAAATAGGGAAAAATTCTTAAAAATCATGATAAATAGTTCCAAAATGATTTGAATCAAATTTATGAATATTTGAAGTTGATTTAATGAAAATGTCAAATTTGCTATTTTGAGTAGCCTTTGCTAACGCTTTTCAACGTTATTACTAGGAATGAAGTTTTAAAAGGATTTAAACTACATAATTATATTCCAAAATTTAAGAAATGATTTAAGATAAAAATTGGACTATTTTAATAAAGTTTGAAGTGAGGTTAGAATGAAGACTTATACATCTATATGTTTTAAAAGAACGATTCTATTTGGAAAGACCGAGATTGGACTTAGGTCCGAAGACTATTCCAGATAAGAATAACACGTGATGGAAGATATTTAAAGATGGTTTTGAAGACGGGGAACCTTCATTGAAGGACTACTTGCTGAATGTCTCAAATGGTTAGCTTCTATTCGAAGATGAATTTTATATCAGTTAAGTGCTCGCGGTCCGGACATATTTGAAGGAATTTAGGATCTGCAAAGGCCTCTCTCTCCATTATTAGATGAGGAATAAGGTGCATTTAATTTCATTCAAACCCAGAATGAACTTGTATGGATGTGTGTCTAACAATGTATCTTGTAGTATGTGATTGATTTTTGTTAAACATATTTCTATTGGTGGCGGAGAATTTATTCTCTTAGCTTAACACCATTCTTTGAGATGTACGAGCTCAAAGGTGATATGGTTGACGATTATCGATTATATGTTATAGGATGACAATGTGGCATACCAAGTGATGTGCTATGATGATCAAAGAATGGCTTAGTGTAGCGTAGCTTTGTGCAACGACACTTTGACAAGCCTCACACCCCGGTAAATGTTCGAAACAGGAAAATGCCACAAGGTTATGAGTTATCATCTCTTTCTTTATAGAAAGAAGTACTATGGTATGGATCCTATGTATTACCTTAGTGGCGACTTCTACTTTTTATATGGTTGTTGATGTTGCGGGGCCGTGGTAAATAGCTTGGTAACGACTGAGAGATGATATACTCTGGTGTGACCAGGAAAGGATATCCCGGCCTTGTGTTGGCAGAGAACTAGTGTGTGGCATCCCTCTAGAAGTGCTTGAATTCGAAACGAAGTTCCTTAGCCCGATCATTTGTTGGAAATCCATTCTCCACTACGAGTTTGTACGGTTTTAGTTGTAAACTTATATGGAGGCATAGTGGTATGAGACATTCATGTCATCTAGGATTGATATATTTAGTTATGAAAAATGATTTCCACACTACGTGCTAATAATAATAAAAGAGATTTTTTCGTATCAAGCATGTTTGGCTATCATAAGAAGAAATCTTTCCTATGTCTACGACTGCATAGTGTGTGCCAAGAGACCTTATGGAAGCTTCATTTCCAAATGCATTGCGAGGTTTATGAACCGGTATTCATATGGAGGAAATCTGTTCCGTGTTATATAGAGTGATCCGATGATTTACCTAACTTTAAAATAAATGTGAGTAACTGTTTTGTTTCTCATACCAGTCTCATGATTGACCTGGAGTTTATTATTTTTCCCTTAAACTTTGGGTGCCTATAATTTTTTCACGGACAACCTATGAGTCAGGTTGTAGGATTCACTCTCTTTAATTTTATTTCCTCTATACCTTTATCTAGTAATTCATGTAACTGGATATGTACATTACTCTGGTATTGATGTTGTAACTTTGATGTATCTCATATTAATTGAATGGGATGTTTTTTCATTTTATTGTGATTATTTCTGATATGTTAAAAATCTCAAACAACCAGTGATTAGAAATTTGGAGTCCGATGTTTGATGCCTGAGTTATGTTGAATGTTAAGCTTGAAGTGCCGAAATCCCTGGCCGTCACAACTGACAAAGAAAAGTGAAAACCACAAGATTTAACCTACTTGTTTACCCTCTACCATCTAGCAATCGCAACTAGTTCTTGCTGTGTACTAACAGTCTTTTCCAAGCAACAACCTAGGTTCTATAGTGCTTATGCACTCTTTGGGAATTTACTATTATTCCCAAAAAAATCTCGCTATCTGCTACATAACCTCAAAAATATTCCCCGTCTTTCCTAGATACTAATCCTTACCTACTCCATGATTTAAAACATGGTTTAGCTTTGTCACTTTTTTTTCAAAAATTAAAAGCTTCTAAACTTTATTTTCTTCTTTAAAATATTTTTTTCCAAACCATAAAAAATTGACATCTAAAAAAAACACAAAAACTTTTTTCCGAATCACAAAACTAGAGTAGACAAGGACAACTATTTCTCAATAAATTTCACAACAACTCATTTTTTTTTAGAGTGTTAGTTCATTTACTTACAACTAGGTCCAAACATCCACTATATTCTAAATTTTCTACAACTTATTTTGTCCACCCACCATAGTTTATGTCAAAACAATTGTCAAAAATTATCGTCAAAAGAATAGAGATTGTCAAAAATTTCTTATCAAAAATCTTAGCTTTTGACAAAATGCAATCTTTTCTATGTTTTGTTATTTAATTCTTTCATGCTTTATAGCTTAAAAAATTAGCGAGCTATACATGCTCTATAATGTACACATTTTTTCTTAAAGAATTTGTTTTATACAATAATTTCATAATAAATCACCATTTCCAAAATATATTCCATTTTATTTTTATTTTTCTTCAAAACCCAATATGTACTTTTCAAATACGTTTCTTACATATTTTTTTCAAACATAAAAAATAGCTCTCTTTTGTTTCAAAAATTGTTTATAAATAAATTAGCTAGTACATATTTTAAAATTGTAAACTTTTAAAGTCAAAACTTGGAAAACACCGTAAGTTATCGCCCAAAAGCTTAAAATTTCAAGTTCTTAAAAGTTAACAATGGGGTTAGACTCAAAGTGAGTTTCTAGCTTATTTAGATTTTCCTTAATATTCCCACAAAGTCATTTCTCTCAACAATATATTCCATATCCATTTTCCTTTTTACTGTTTCCAAATTTATAAGGCTCTACTGCCAAACCCACTAATCCGAAATACTAGAATTTCAGATACTAACATATGGGATCCATTATTTTCCATTACAAAACACATGCTCACCCAAACCACCGAAGGGTTCCTTATTCTCAAATTTCCATAACCGTTTCTTTAGTGTACGTAAATGATATCCCAATTCTTTCCATATGCCGTTCTTCCCACTTAGTAGGTTCCTTTATGGATCTAGGTGCATAAATATAATATTTATATTTTAAAAATACAAATATGTTCACTTACTATCTATACAGGAATCCTAAACCTGAGCACTGAAACCAGTTGTAATATACAACCCGAATTTCGATAGACTGATTTTTTTTCAAAACTCCCAATCTATCAAAGCTCGAGTTGGCTTGTCTAGTATCCCGTAGATAATACTGAGATAATATGTGACACCCCAAGTCCATTAATGTCACTCTATTAGAATTAATTAAGTTTCATGGAGCGTTGTAGGTAAACAAGAACATGAACATCACAAGGCAGACATATAAAAATGGCAGCAGAATTTAAAACTTTATTTAAGAGAAAACATCGTGGTCCAAAACTCAGTTACATCATAATTCTGAAATACTGAATACCATTTACAAAAATATCTGTCTTGTACTTAAATCATCAGAGTAAAGAACTAGAAAATCGTAATCCCAAAAAGATCCATAATAGAGAAGAAGAATAACCAAAGTGGTACATTGAAGCAAAACCAAGATCCAAGCTAAATCAAGAGAGAGAATCCTAATCAAGCCTGAGCACTCCCACCAACCTGGGGGGAGAAGGGAATAGAGAGAAAAAGAAACAAAACGGGTCAGACATAAAGTCTCGCGAGCCCAGTTACTTTTAGCATATAAATAAGTAAAAGCATCATGATAGACATATAAACTGGATGAACAGGATAACAGTATATAAGGCAGGTATATCAAACTGAGCATTACAAACAAGATAAACAGGACATGATATATTGCGCTTCTCAAGTACTTTGCTCTGCACCACCACTAGTATAACTATAACATGATGATCCTAACAAGAACAAGATGGCAGACTTATGTGTACTTCTAGTGAGAGGTTTTCATGCCATACAATCATAATAGGTAGCCCCACATGACAAGTGTCATCCCCAACTATAATAATGGGCTCCTAAACAAGCAAAACTAAATGTAACCTATTTACTACCCCAATCGATCGGCTCCCTGCCACTCATAGATACCCGTGCTGGAGAAAAGTTGAAGTGTACGACTTAAGTAGGACTATATAGATATAGCGGAAATGTCGATAATATACTAACTTGTTAATATGCAGTAGTTACGCAGGTAAAACCTAAGTTTTAGAGATATATCACAAGTAAAATAAATGCGATAAGAAAAGTAAAGTGACACCGCAATTTTTATACTGGTTCGGACTTCCCGCCCTACGTCCAGTTCCGAAGCTCGTCTTCGGAATTCACTAACAACACCCTCTCTTAACTAGAGGAATAGGTCAGTACACCCGAGCACCAACAAGGATGCCTCTCGCCTGAGCAACTACACAGGACTTCAACAATTACAAGTGTTTTGACTTCTGCTTTGTGTTCTTGAATCAACACGGATAGTCAACGGTTTAAATACAACCTTCCTATAATCTGATCCTCGAGTATATAATTTGAATGAGAAGATTTAAGGAATAAAATTGCTTGTTGAATCAAGTGATATTAAATTAATTCAAGGATTCAACAAGTATTTGAATTAGGAGAGCTTTTGTTTGCAAAGAATATAAATGGAGAGAATAAAACGATGATCAGTAAAATCGGTAAAATTCGGTGATTGTAAAACATGTTTGAAGTTGTTTATATAATAGTATAAGAGTAGCAATCCTTCGTGAAGAGTTTCTATAAAAAGTTATGTCCATTTCCTTTGATTAATGAAGAGGAATCTATTCATGAAAGATGATGACTATTCACAAAATAGTTTTTGTGTCGAATCAGTCGACTAGTTAAAAAATCATCAGTTGACTGGTTGAATATATCATATATAATTTTTTTCAAAACTAGCCGTTATATACAAAAACAAACTGACCAGTCGACTGGTCCTTTTTCTACCAGTCGACTGGTAGGCTAGTTTTTATATGTTCCTGGCTTTTATAACGGCTTATAAATAAATAAATATATATATATTACTTTGTTTTGCACATTCATGTATACATGAGGATAGATTTTAACATAATTCTAACATGACTCAATGTATATATATATATATAACCTTATTTCTATGATATGATTCCCATTGCAACTTCATTCATTGGCATCGATCAAAATCTTGTTATCAACATCTGGCAACACAGTAGGATGTATCACTCCCTAAAATGGTAACCCTGTTAATTTCAGGATACACAGTTATATCTACTGATGGCATAGAGTCTTATCTTCCCGAGAAGGCAGACCCATGCACACACATGAGCCCGATGAAATGCGCCATCGGACACCTTTCTCCCAAGTGACCTCTTGCAACCAGCTCGGTAAGCGTGCCCTGACCCCGACCTAGTTCGGGGTACTCTGTTTGATGCCAAGATAGGTTACTGATTGATACGGGTCCCACACACAAGATGATACAAGCTTCCCCCTAGGCTTGTATCTTCGCAACTAGGATTTCAATAGGTTATGTCTACTAGTTTAACAAGATTGCATAACCCAACATGTTAAGTTTTTGGGCCTATATATATAAATATTACCCACCGCCCCAAGATTTTCTTAACCCACACACTATTTCAAGAATGTTTACTTAACCCCTACTCAAGTTAACAGGTTCATGCAATCCTTATGGATTCAAATAGATTATGTATTACTAGTTCATCACCATTCATTCATTTATGGTTATAATGCACTAGACCTCCCACATTAAGCCTACAACTAGTGGATGTTGGATATATCGGTTGGATCCGGGCAAACTTCTTCCACAAGTCGGACTTAACCTCGTGTCTTAGCACGCTACGTGTTTATGCACTTAGACCCCTCACATTAGATTAACCACTTGTGGACGCTGGATATGCCGGTCGGTTCCAGGGAGACTTCTTCAACAAGTGTAATCTAATCTCGTGTCTAAGCGCAGTTACATTTTCTGATTACTGTGAATCTAGGCATTTTCATTATTAACCAATTTTTTCCTATTTCATTATAGGTTTTCATTCCCCTTTTTCCCAAGTCATATTCGTCATGTACCATATGCCCCAAATTAAGATCTTTAATCACAGTTTGGTTTATGCCTAAAATTAATATTCATGTATTCAACTCAAGTTATGCTCCAATTTCCCAACATAAGTTATGCCCCAATTTTAACATTTCCCCTCGTTCCCAATTTCACGCGTTCGCATATTTCAGTGGTATGCCTAGGCTCGAAGGTAGCTTGGCTATAAAATAAAAAAGGGAAAAGAAGAAGGGAAGAGAACATAAATAAGCATAATAACAAGATACATATGATGGCATAAGTAGGCATAGGAACTGAATAAGCATATAGTGACAGAATTAGGCATAATGATAAGATAGACATATAAGAACGGATCTAATGAACATGTGATAATAGAACTGATTAGGCATAGTTTTAGATCCAAATTCATATACATATCAAGATTACATTTTAGGTGTTTATATCTAAAAATAACATAAACTCACAGAGAATGGATCTAAGAAAACAGAGAGAAGCGTGTTGATGTTGAATCAATGATCTTTGAATACGTATGAATCGTCGTTGCTTTAGAAAAGGATAATTCAATCTGAGTTGGAGCAGCGTCTCGTCATCTCCATTGATTTAGATGAATAAAACAATGGGTATAGGGTCCTATATAGCCATCAGCCAATGAACTAGGTCAGAATTTGAGTCCACGTTCAGAAGTATGCACCTACCCCAGATCTCGGGGTGTCGACATGGGTGTCGACATAGGTGTCGACAACCCTGTGTGGGTGTCGACCCATGGGTTGACACTCAACGGGTCTGGATCTCACGTGGGTTCCCGCCTAAGAATTCGAACTTGTTTTGAATAGTTTTGAATTATTCTGGATTTTTTAATATATATATATATATAATTCTCTTATGTGTATACAAACTTCTGACCTTAATAACTTCTTCATACGATGTCTGTTTTACGCAAATCAGGTGTCTATTTTGACCAGAATTCCGAGACGAATGCAATGGCACCGTCCTTTTCACTTAATCCTGAATATTTAATTAAGGATTTCTTAATTTATCATCATAGTGTTGTTAAAATTACGGGGTGTTACATTCTCCCCTACTTAAAGGATTTCGTCCTCGAAATCTCCAAGTTATAAAGAATGTATATCCTAACATCTATCTACTCATCCACTAATCATAGGCATCCTTGTCCTTAAAGATTTCTAATGCTTATATGAACATATGCAAAGGTGTGTGTATATGTCCCTACACTAATGCGAAAGATCAGGCGGTCTACTGATTCAGTCAATCGACCTCCTTAATGCAATGTATGTTAGTGTCGTGAATCCAACACGTATGCAAATAATCCTATTATATATGTGTGTGCAATCATTAATCAAAATGAAACATTCACATGATGGTACACCCATTTTCATCCATAAAAAGAAGAAAAATGCACACACATCCATATGCAGTATGAGAGTGATTGAGCTGATATAGTGCCTAATGTGTGTATATGCATCCACGAGTAACCACTAGCAACCACTTACATCGACTTGTATCCATCACGCATAACACGTCTCAAACACATGTTCACATCCATGGGATTTCTACCTAATGGTCGAAGATTCGATCGATAGTATATACTTAAATAATAGAAACAGGCATGAATAAAAGCTTTGGAAAAAGAAGTTAAGAACGTACTCTCAAAAAGAAAAGGATATGAGGCACGAATCTTATCTTCAGTCTCCCAAGTTGCATTCTCGGGGTCCTCTCCCCATTGCACTTTTACTAACTTAACCTCCTTTTTGCGCATTTTCTTAACCTCCGATCAAAGAATACGGGCAGGAACTCGTCTAACTGCCGCCTCCCGTTCCACCTCTACTTCCTTAAGCATACTCTGCTCAACTAATTCTGTTGTATCATGCAAGCACTTCCATAAATGAGAAATGTGGAAAACATCATGAACACCGACCAGTCTCTCTAGTAGTCTTACCCTATAGGCCATCTGACCAATCCTTTACAAGATGGGAAATGGTCCTACAAACCCCGGTGCCAATTTCCCTACCGATCCACACGAAACCACATTCCTCAAAGGTGATACTTTGATGAAAACCATGTCTCCCACTTCAAACTTGATATCAGTCCTTCTCTTATCTGCGTAGGACTTCTGCCTGTCCTGAGTTGTCTTCATTCGCCTTCTAAAAAGATCAATTTTTTATGAAGTGGTCCAAGTAGAAGTCTTTCTGTAGATTCCCACAAACAAGTCGGTGATCTACAGGGTCATCTGTATAATGCTTTGAAGGGTGCCATGCCAGTACTATCCTGATAACTGTTGTTGTAGGAGAACTCTACTAAAGGAAGATTCTCTTCCCAAGTCCCTCCGAAGTCTAAGATACACAGTCTTAAAAGATCCTTAAGACTCTATTCACTCTTTCCGTCTGTCCATCGGTCTGAGGGTGATAAGCGGTGCTCAAACACAACTGTGTACCTAATGCTTCTTGCAATCTTCTCCCAAATTCACGGGTGAAAATAGGGTCACGATCACTTACGGTATTGGAACGTACTCCATAAAGACGGACTATCTCACGAACGTAAACTGCTGCCAACCATGCTGTCATCCTCTTACTCTTAACCGAGATGAAATGAGCGCTCTTAGTAAGTCTGTCCACTATAACCCAAATACCGGTGTTGCCTTTCCTCCATCTAGGAAAACTATCAATGATATCCATAGAGACGCTCTCCCACTTCCACTATGGGACCTCCAAAGGATGAAGTAAACCACCGGGCTTCCTTTGCTCAGCTTTGACTTACTGACAAACCAAACATCGAGAAACAAACACTGCCACATCTTTCTTTATCCCAGCCCAAAAGAAAACCCTCTTCATATCTATATACATCTTATCACCGCCTAAATGAATAGTCATCTTAGAATGGTGAGATTCCTCAAGGACTCTATTCAACAAACTCTCAACCTAGGGAACACAAAGCCTTCCATCTCGTCGTAAGAACCCTCTATCGTCCATGGAATATTTACTGAGGTGACTTGAAGTCTCCCTCTACTGAGCCTATCCAAGATGTCTGAAATATTTGGATCCCCTCGCTGTGAAGTTCCTGTTTGATCCAAAAGAGTAGGTCACACCTCTAGTGATGCCAATAAACCAGGTATAAACTCGGTAGAGGGTCTAAAATCAAAAGTCGATATAAACTCCAAGCTTTTCCTCTCCACAAACAGAGGACTTAAGGCCATCCTCTGCCTACTCAATGCGTCTGCCACCACATTATCCTTGCCAGGGGTATAAGCAATTTCGAAGTCATAGGACGCTAGGAACTCCATCCATCATTGTTGTCTTAAATTAAGATCCTTCTGCGAGAACAAGTACTTGAGAGATTTATGATCGGTGTGCAACTCAAACTTCTCTCCAAGTAGATAATGACGCCAAGTCTTAAGCGTGAATACTACGGCGGCTAACTCTAAGTCATGGGTAGGGTATTTCTTCTCATGAACTCTTAGCTGTCTGCCTCCATAACATACTACCCTTACCTCTTGCATCAGAACCACACCAAGCCCTGTACCACATGCATCAGTGTATATTGTGAACACTTTGTTACCATCCGGCAAAGTAAAGACTGGGGCTATTGTCATAGCCCTCTTCAATCGCTGGAAAACATCCTCATAGCCTATACCTCCAAGAAAATGTCAGATTCTCCTTCGTTAGTCTTGTGAGTGGGGCTGATATCTTTGCGAAGTCCTCAATGAACTTCCTATAATAGCCTGCTAGACCAAGAAAAATCCTCACCTCCATTGCATTCTTTGGAACTTGCTAATCTTGAACTACAACTACCTTCGCGGGATCTACTGCTATCCCATCTTTAGAGAGAATATGCCCTAGAAATCTCACTTCTTTTCTCCAAAAATGATATTTGGAGAATTTCACCTTAAGCTGTTGCGTACAGAGAGTTTTCAAAACCTCCCATAAATGCCGGGCATGCTCTTCCTCGCTCTTCGAGAAAATCAAGATATCATCCACAAAGACCACAACAAACTTATTCAGAAATTTCCGGAACACTTTATTCATCAGATCCACAAAATATGCTAGTGCATTAGTCAGTCCAAAAGGCATGACTAACCACTCAAAGAAACCTTCTGGAGTTCTAAAAGCGATCTTATCTATACTGTCCTCGGCCACCCTCAGTTGATGAAACTCTGTGGCCAAGTCTAACTGAGAGAAAGCAGATGCACCGTCAAGTTGGTCAAACAGATCATCTATCCTTGGAAGTGGGTACCTATTTTCTTAGTGAGCTTATTCAACTCACTGTGACCCATGCATAAGCGACGCGAACCATCCGCCTTAGTGGTGAATACTATTGGAACACCCTCATTTAGATATGCTTCGCCTAATAAATCCTTTCTCAAGTAGCTCCCCTACTTGCTTGCTGAGCTCCCTCCTTTCTCCTGGAGCCATCTGGCGCACAGGCAATGCAACTGGCTTTGCATTGTCCACCAAGTATATACGAAAATCGATCTCACACCTAGGAGGTATGCCCCAAACTTCCTCAAAAACATCAGAATACTCACAGACTGCTGGTACAGATCGTAGATCATTGATAGATGCATCAAGTGACTCCAGGAAACTAAGCATGACAGAACCCTTAGGATCACAAGAAATCTCGAGGGTCCTCCTATGGCAAGTCAAATGTCTAACGATCCTCCTCTCACAATCTAGAATGGAACCATACATGGCTAGCCAATCTATCCCTAGAATCAAACCATACCCATGAACCCAAGCACATATGAGTCGCACTTGAACTCTACGCCCAACACAGATATTCTCAAACCCCGACAAATCATAGATAAATGAGCCGTACCACCAATGGGGCTTTGGACAACTACGGGGTCCAAAACCATACTAGTACTATGGTGCAGAGACTCAAACCATAGAATCAGATACAAAAGAATGTGAATTGTTATAATCAAAAAGAGTTCTAATAGTATGATTGGAAAGAGAAATCAAACCTTCAACGGAAACTTTCCTACCTCTATCTAGAACACCTGCCATGAGAGCATGCACCTGCCCTCCAGAAGATCCTGCCCTCTGGCCTTGTCCTTACCCCTTCGGGCAATCCTTAATAAGATGTCCGACATCTCCACAATGGAAACAAGCATTCTTCCTTCTCTTGCAATCCTTGATCACATGACCCACGCGCCCATAGTTATGGCATTACCTCTTGTCTTGGGCTTTGTCCTTCTTTTCACCCTTCTTTTGTTGTTGTTTTCCTTTCTTGGGCCATACTTTCTTATTTTGTGTTTCCTCAAACTTAGCTTCTTTCTTTTCACCTTTATCCTCTTCGTGCATCAATGCCATATCAACGAGCTTCTCAAAAATTACTCCCATCAGAAAATGAGACAGAGCCAACCCATGGAGGGGTTCATTCAATCCTCTAGCAAACCTTATCACTAGCTCCAAACCAAACCTTGCCAATTGGTTAAACTTATTGACATATTCCTTGACAGACATGCCTCCTTGTTTTAATGCCAAAAACCTTTCCAACTGCATGCTTTACTCGGCTTGAGAAAGAAAATTCATTTCGAATCTCTGCAGGAAATCATCCCAAGTCTCTACTGGACGTCCTGCTTGAGTCACTTCCCATCAGATTGAAGCTTCATCTTTCAACTTCCAAACGACCAACTGAATCATCCTACGGTCGTCAACCTCGAAAATCCCAAACAAATCCTCTGTCTCCTTGAGCCAATTCCTTGCTTCTACTAAAGTCTCAGTTCCTCGGAATCGCTTTCCTCCCATAGCACAGAAATTCATGCATATCTTAGAGAACATATCAGCTCGTTGAGGAGGAGGAGGAACAGCGGTTGTAACTGGGAGAGAGGCATTTGCTTGGCCTTCGGCAGGTACCGTAGCCTCAAGATACCTACGAAACAAAGCTGGTATCTGTATGCCCTCTGGGATATTCGATTCCCCAGATATGCTGAAAAGAAATAGGAAAAAAGGGATTCAAACAAAGAACCGAAAAGACACTTTATGGCTTTGGGGAATATGTTTTCAAAAACAGACTGCTTCCTTGAAAATACTTTGTTTTTGAAACTGTTTGAAAACAATTTTCAAAATCTTTTATCCGATCTGGTAACCTTCAGCTCTGATACCAAATGTGACACCCCACGTCCATTAATGCCACTCTATTAGAATGCATTAAGTTTCGTGGAGCGTTGTAGGTAAACAAGAACATGAACATCACAAGACAAACATATAAAAATGATAGCGGAATTTAAAACTTTATTTAAGAGAAAACATCGCGGTCCAAAACTCAATTACATCATAATTCTGAAATACTGAATACCAGTTACAAAAATATATGTCTTGTACTTAAATCATCAGAGTACAGTACTAGAAAATCATAATCCCAAAAAGAGCCATAATAGAGAAGAAGAATAATCAAAGTGGTACATCGAAGCAAAACCAAGATCCAAGCTAAAGCAAGGGAGAGAATTCTAATCAAGCCTGAGCACTCCCACCTTGACAACCTAGAGGGGAGAAGGGAAGAGAGAGAAAAGGAAACAAAATGGATCAGACATAAAGTCTAGCAAGTCCAGTTACTTTTAGCATATAAATAAGTAAAAGCATCATGACAGGCATATAAACTTGATGAACAGGATAACAGTATATAAGGCAGGTATATCAAATTGAGCATGACAAATAAGATAAACATGACATGATAAATTGCGCTTCTCAAGTACTTTGCTCTGCACCACCACTTGTATAATTATAACATGATCCCAACACAAATAAGATGGTAGACTTAGGTGTACTTCTTGTGAGAGGTTTTCACCCCCATACAATCATAACAGGTAGTCCCACATGACAAATGTCATCTCCAACTATAATAACGGGTTCCTAAATAAGCAAGACTAGATGTACCCTATTTACTACCCCAATCAATCGGCTCCCTACCTCTCGTAGATACCCATGCTAGCCCTACAGTAGGATGTATCACTCCCTAAAATGGCAACCGCATTAATTTCAAGATACACAACTATATCTACTGATGTCACAATGATTTATCTTCCCGAGCAGATAGACCCATGCACACACATGAGCCCGATGGAACGCGCCGCTGGACAACTTTCTCCAAGTGACCTCTTATAACCAGCTCAGTAAGCGTGCCCTGACCCAGACCTAGTTCGGGGTACTCCGTTTGATACCAAGATAGGTTACTGACTGATACGGGTCCCACACACAAGATGATACAATCTTCCCCTAGGCTTGTATCCCCGCTACTAAGATTTCAACAGGTTATGCCTACTAGTTTAACAAGATTGCATAACCCAACATGTTAAGTTTGTGGGCCTATACATATAATATTACCCACCGCTCCAACATTTACTTAACCCACCCACTGTTTCAAGCAAGTTTACTTAACCCCTACTCAAGTTAACAGGTTCATGTAATCCTTATGGATTCAAAAAGGTTAAGTATTACTAGTTCATCACCATTCATTCATTTATAGTTATAATGCACTAGACCTCCCACATTAAGCCTACAACTAGTGGTGTTGGATACGCCGGTTGGATCCGTGCAGATTTCTTCCACAAGTTGGACTTAACCTCATGTCTTAGCACGCTACGTGTAACACCCCACTCCCGCTATGATCACTCACTAAGGGAATGCCATAGCATCGGTGGAGTATTTTAGTGAATATAGAACAGAAAAATTACAACAAGACAGATATAAATAGTACTTGAAATTTTAAAACATCATCTCATAACAGCGGAAGTAAAACATGTCTGGTTACATCATAAAACCACAATAAAGGTCAAGTACAATATCCATCAAAATGAAGAAGTACATAATCCCACTCTCATACAATAGCCAAACAAAAGAAAAGATAACTGGATAACTGGAGCTTTACATCTATCCAAGCTCCTAAAGACTGGAACAGCAATCCGATCAAGCTCCACTACTGCTAGGATCCACCGTAGGACCTGAGGGTTGGGAAAAAGATAAAAACAACGGGGTCAGACATAAGTCTGAGCGAGTCCTATAACTTTAACAATACAATCGTTAAAGTAACCAGAGAAGACATAAACTGATATACGGTAACATATAGGGATGAATGGCTACCCTAAGCAGTCAACTAAACGAAGATAAAGGATAAAGACGCATCTACCCTCCCTAAGGTAAATTACTAAACTGCACCACACCAGTCGTTCCTAACTTAAAGGTTGATCCCACCCAAGGACTTATAAAATTTACTAATTAGTACTTGCGTACCCCTAGGTGACCAAGTAGGCGCCACGGGGCCCTACAATCCACTAGGTGTACACACTACTTCCCATTCGATCGGCTCCCTAACGTAGATACCCGTGCTGGCCCCACCGTGGGATGTATCATTCCCCAATGTGGCAACCTGATGAAACTAAAGGTGCACGGCTTATATCTACTCGATGCAACAACGGCTTACCTACCAGCCCGGGCCCACTCACGCATATGAAGCCCGTTGGACTTGCGTTGCCACCGCTAACCCGTTTGCCTCTTACAGTCAAGCCCAGTATGCGTGTCCCGTCCTCGACATGGGTCGAGCCCACAAAGATACGTATGGGTTACTGGTTGAAATGGGCCTCCACAAGCTACCCACCTAAGCTTGTCCCTTTTTCTAGTATATCCCACTTAACCCTTTAATCATGTTTTAATTACATGTTCCATTTTGGTTAAGTATTCTAATCGTATTTTCTATTGCCACCCAAGGCAACCACTAGATTTTCTCATGCCACCCGAGGCACCCACTTAACCCCTCATGTCCCTCTACATGCTAATGTGGTTAAGTGTTTCTTAATTAATTAATTAAGAACGTAACCTTTGTAAAGACCTCTCACATTAGACTGTCTTTTATGACCGCTGGTTAAGCCGGTTGGGTCCGGGCAGCCTTATGTCATAACAGAGTCTAACCTCGTGTCTTTACATTAATTACGTATTTAGTTTGTGCCTAAGACCTCTCACATTGGGCTAACATTTGTAGCAACTGGTTAAGTCGGTTGGGTCCGGGCAGTTTTACGCTACAACTGAGTCCAACCTCGTGTCTTAGTCAATTAATTACACCTAATTAATCACCCTCATAATTTTATATTAATTATCCCTAATTAATCAAGTTTTCTTAACATGGGTAGACCTAACTTAATAGGTAAATTCCCATGGGGTAGACCTAACTCAATAGGTAAATTCCCAACACATAGTATGGGTACACCTAACCAAATAGGCAAATTCCCATACTATGTTTATTTATTTTGTGTTATGCATAATTATATTAATTTCACACAATCTTATTAACTTATGCATTTAATTACCCCATCGTTCCCACGTAATTTCGTTCATGATATAACACATATAAAAGGTGTCAACTTGCATATGAATGAGCATGTTTCAAAGGTGCCATCTTGCATATTAACAAACACATAACTTGCATATGAACTTGCATAACATGTCACATAACTTGCATATAATATGTCACATAACTTACATATTCATTTTGCATAACAAACTTGCATATTAGCTTATAGACTTGCATAATGTGTCATCATGAACTTGCATATTAATAAACATGTAACTTGCATATTTACATACATGTAACTCGCATATTAACAAACATGTAACTTGCATATAAAGAAACATGTAACTTGCATATTTACATACATGTAACTTGCATATTAACAAACATGTAACTTGCATATTAACAAACATGTAACTTGCATATTTACATACATGTAACTTGCATATTAACAAACATGTAACTTGCATATTTACATACATGTAACTTGCATAGCATATTACCATGAACTTGCATAACATGCATATGATTACATAGCCCACAACTTGCATATTTAGCATCATGCAAACATAACATACATCATATTAAACTTGCATAAGCTTACATACTCAACATGCATAAACATAAGATTAATGCTAACATCATATCATATGATTCAAAGCTCATTAACCCACATACAAAACCATAAATCTCATCACATCTCATCTAATTAGTTTACCAAAAGATCATCAAAGTGATAGAAACTCACAACTAGCAACTTTGCACACCAAATGAAGAAGATTAAGATGCTAAGAAGAGATTAGAGGTTGATTAGAGAGTGATTAGCATGCAACCCTCTTCATAAAATTAGTGGAGGCCATGAGAGCTAGCATTTTGCCATAGTTTAGTTACTAGGTTTAATTATGAATGAATTAGGGTAGGTTAGGGTCTTATTTATAGATTAGGCAAGTGTTTTAGGCCATAGGATTAACCCTAGATTCAATCCAAGCCATCAAAGCATGTCTTGGGGAAGAAGTCAAGTGTAGGAACCATCTAGGGCCTTTAGATTAAAGATGGACCATGAGAACCATTCAAATGCAAAATCTGCACTTGAGCGAATCGGCCCACGGGTTGACAGCCAAACACCCTGGATTAACCCCTAGTCGACCCAGCGGGCTCGGGTCGACTTCAAAAATCGGCCGGTTCGGTTATTCCCCTCTCCCAATTCGCTGTTTTGAGCATTTTTGCATATTTATTTATTAAATTTTCAATTATATATATATATATCAATATATATATATATATATCTACACAACCCATTTCACTTAATTAAGTATACTTTAATTTGGGAATTTTCGTGAAACTTCGCGAGGCCATATCTTGGTCATACGGACTCCGATTTTCGAAAACTCGGACTCTATTTCGCGTATTTTTCCGAGACGAACGCAATGGCATAGCCCGTTTCCCTTGATTCCCATTTTAGAATTAACTTCTGCCTCGATTTATGTTATTACAGGTTATTGAAAATACGGGTTGTTACATTCTCCCCTCCTTAAAGGATTTCGTCCCCGAAATCTTCAAGTTAGGAAGAACGTATCCTACCATCCAATCATCCATCTACTCAAAGCATCATCCACGAGCAATCATTGTCCTTACAAGATTCTAAATGCTGGATGGATATATGCAAAAGTGTGTGTATATGTACTTACCTAATGCGAAAATCAGGCGGTTACTGATACAGTAAACCTCCTTAATGCAAACCATGATAGTGCCATGCATCCAATATGTATGCGAAACCCTATTGACACATACAAATTTCTACATGCGTGCACAACCATACACAAAAATGCATCATCCATATGATAACACAGCCATGATACATCCATCAATCTAACTACCACATCCATTTATGCAATATGCAACATGAAGTGACTGAGCCGATCTAGTGCCTAATGTGTGTGTATATGCATCCACGAGCAACCACTAGCAAACAATTGCATCCATATGCATCCATCAACCATAACATGTTTCAAACACATGTTTCAACCATAGGTTTTACCCTATATAAAGGTCATAGGTATTAGCGAGAGGATATACTAAAGATAAGATAAGTACTAGACAAGCAATAAAGGAGAAGTTAAAAGACATACTCTAAAAAAGAAATGGATACAAAGAACGCATCTTTGCTTCCGTCTCCCAAGTAGCATTGCTTTCGTCATCTCCCCATTGCACTTTAACTAGCTGAACTTCTCTGTTCCTCAACTTCCTAGTTTCTGACCCAAGGATGCGAGTAGGAGCTCGTCGAATCGTCGCATCACGCTCTACCTCTACATCTCTAAGCAAGCTCGGCTCTACCACCTCCGCGGTCTCATGTAAGCACTTCCTCAAATGTGATACATGGAATACATCATGAACACCACTAAGTCTGTCGGGCAACTCCACCCTATATGCCATCCGTCCCATCCTTTCCTTAATAGGAAACGGCCCAACAAATCTCGGTGCTAACTTCCCTACGGACCCAAAGCGAACAACATTTCTCAATGGAGATACTTTGACAAAAACCATGTCCCCAACCTCAAACTCAAGATCCGTCCTTCTCCGATCCGCATAAGATTTCTGTCTATCTTGCGCTGCTTTCATCCTTTTTCGAATTAAATCAATCTTCTCTGAAGTCTCTCTAACCATATCCGGCCCAAGCAAGATCTTATCCGTAGATTCCCACTAACATGTAGGAGATCGACAAGGCCTTCCATAAAGAGCTTCGAAAGGAGCCATACCAATACTGGACTGAAAGCTGTTATTATATGCGAACTCCACCAAAGGAAGATGTTCTTCCCATGTACCTCCAAAATCCAAGATACAAAGCCTCAAAAGATCTTCTAAGATACGGTTCACCCTCTCAGTCTGACCGTCCGTCTGAGGATGATATGCGGTGCTCAAACACAACTGAGTCCCTACCGCCTCTTGCAAACTTCTCCAAAACTCACTAGTGAAAATAGGATCTCGATCACTCACAATGCTGGATGGTACGCCATGCAATCTAACAATCTCTCTAACATAGACTGAAGCAAGCCATGGAGCGGTCCTCTTACTCTTTACGGGTATAAAATGGGCACTCTTGGTAAGTCTGTCTACCACAACCCAAATTCCCGTATTGCCCTTCCTCGATCTCGGTAACCCGTCGATGAAATCCATCGAGACACTATCCCACTTCCACTGTGGAACTTCCAATGGGTGTAGCAACCCACCGGGTTTCCTTTGCTCCACTTTAACTTGTTGGCACACTAAGCATCTAGCCACATACTCGGCCACATCTTTCTTCATACCGGCCCAGAAGAAAACTCTCTTCATGTCTTGGTACATTTTGTCTCCACCGGGATGAATAGTCATTCTTGAACGATGTGCATCATCCAAAATAGCCTTCTTCAAACCCTCATCTTGCGGTACACAAAGTCTACCGTCTCTATGCAACCATCCCTTATCATCTATGGTGTATCTACCCAAATGGCTGGACGACTCCCCTCTTATAAGCTTCTCTACCAACACAACCAACTGTGGGTCGTCTCGCTGAGCCTCGCCAATCCGTCTCAAAAGAGTAGGTCTAACCTCCAAGGATGCCAACAAACCAGGTACAAAATCAACAGAAGGTCTGAAGTCAAACAAAGAAAGAAACTCCAAGCTTCGTCGTTCCACGAACAATGGACTCAAAGATAGCCTTTTTCTACTTAAGGCGTCTGCCACCACGTTACCCTTACCAGGGGTATACGCTATCTCGAAATCATAGGATGCTAAGAACTCCATCCACCTTTGCTGTCTTAAGTTTAAATCCTTCTGAGAGAATAAGTACTTCAATGATTTATGGTCGGTGAACAACTCGAATCTCTCACCAAGAAGATAATGGCGCCAAGACTTAAGTGCGAAAACAATCGCGGCCAACTCTAGATCATGGGTAGGGTAATTCTTCTCATGCACTCTCAATTGTCTCCCTCCATAGGCTATTACCCTTCCCTCCTGCATCAAGACTGCGCCTAATCCTGTTCCACAAGCATCGGTATAAACAACAAACGGCTTACTCCCATCCGGGAGCACTAAAACTGGAGCGGTGGTCAAAGCTCTCTTTAACCGTCGGAAAGCATCATCACAATCTACATCCCACGAGAAAACCAGATTCTTTTTCGTCAAGCGGGTTAATGGGGCTGATATCTTCGCGAAGTCTTTGATGAACTTCCTATAATATCCTGCCAACCCCAAGAAACTTCTTACCTCGGTAGCATTTCTAGGAACTTTCCAATCCTGGATAGATACTATCTTTGCGGGATCCACAGCTATCCCTTCCTTAGAGACCACATGCCCTAAGAATCGCACTTCTCTTCTCCAAAAATGGCATTTAGAGAATTTAGCTTTAAGACTATGCGCTCGAAGAGTCTCCAACACTTCCTTGAGATGTAAGGCATGCTCTTCTTCATTCTTGGAAAAGACCAAGATGTCATCCACAAAAACTACTACAAACTTATTCAGATACTCTCTGAACACTCTACTCATGAGATCAACAAAGTATGCGGGGGCGTTTGTCAACCCAAATGGCATCACTAGCCACTCATAAAAACCATCCGGAGTCCGGAAAGCAGTCTTCTCTATACTGTCCTCCGCCACTCTTAACTGATGAAACCCTGTAGCTAAGTCCATCTGCGAAAATACTGACGCGCCAACCAACTGATCAAAGAGATCATCTATCCTCGGTAATGGGTGTCTATTCTTCTTCGTGAGCTTATTAAGTTCTCTATAATCCACACAAAGTCTGAGGGACCCATCCGCCTTCGTGGCAAACACTACTGGAGCTCCCCACTCCGATATACTTCGCCTTATGAACCCCTTCTCAAGCAACTCCCCTACTTGCTTATGAAGTTCTCTTCTCTCACGAGGAGCCATGTGGCGTACTGGCAAAGACACTGGTTTGGCATTATCCACCAAATAAATTCGGAAATCTATCTCCCGCTTCGGAGGCAAACCCTTTACTTCTTCAAACACATCCGGATATTCCCGGACTACTCTGACAGAACACAAACTCTCGACCGAAGCATCGAGCGATTCAAGATAACTTAGCAAAACAGATTCCATGGGATTGCAAGAGATCTCGAGAGTGTTACCCAAGCGGGTCATGAGCCTGACAACTCCCCTTTCGCAATCAAGAACGGCACCATTACTGGATAACCAGTCCATGCCCAAGATCAACCCATAGCCCGTGAAGCCCAATACAAAAGCATCACATCTAAACTCAACGCTAAGTATAGAAATCTTCAAACCCAAACATATCATAGACAGATATATGGAGCCCCCAATTGGGTTTGAGACAACCAAGGGATCATCAACTAGACTGGTGTCTAAGTGCAGTGACTCAACTAACGATGATGAGATAAAAGAATGCGATGCGCCAGAGTCAAACAAAGTACGAACTGGATGATCAAAAAGAAAAACCAGACTTTCAACGGAAATAGTTCTACCTCTCTGCTGAATCGGTGGAACTGAGAGAACCTGAACTTGCCCCCCTGACTGAGGTGGTGCTATAAGAGCTTGCACCTGGCCTCCTGAGGTAGACCCCGTCTTCTGCCCCTTCTTTGGGCAGTTTTTCACAAGATGCCCTGCTTCACCACAATGAAAGCAACCGGTCTTCTTCTTTTTGCGACAATCCTTAATAAGGTGTCCTGGTGTTCCACAATTGAAGCACTTCTTCTTCGTCTTCTTTTTGTCACCATTGCCTTTTCCGCCCTTGCCTTGTTGTTGCTGTTGCGGTTTCTTCTGATCCCCCTTTTTCTCTGGTGCCTTAGAATTCTTATCATCCTCATGCATAAGTGCCATGTAGACAAGCTTCTCAAAAGTGGCCCCCATAGGAATGTGAGTCATAGCTATTCCTTGCAATGGTTCGTTCAAGCCTCTAACGAACCTCAAAGCCTTCTTCTCCGGTGTATTCACCAACTCTATGCCAAACCTTGCTAATTGATTGAATTTGTTGACATATTCTTTCACCGTGAGATTCCCTTGCTTCAAATTCAAGAACTTCTCCATAAACAGATTCTCTTCCGCCCTTGAGAGAAACTTAGCCCCAAACCTTTGCTTAAAATCTGCCCAAGAGTCAACAGGGCGTTCTCCATTAGTGACCTCCCACCAGAATGAGGCCTCTCCCTTCATTAACCAAGCCGCCAACTTGACTTTCTTTCCCTCTTCCACTTCAAAGATATCTAGCAACTCTTCCACTTCCTTAAGCCAATCTCTAGCCTCTACGAAAGTCTCTGAACCAAGAAAAGGTTTTCCTCCTATAGCCTTGAACTCCTTGCAAACCTTAGCAAAATTATCCACTCTAGGCTGAGGAGGAGGAGCGGTTGTCTCTGGTGTAGTAGCATTGGCCGGACCCGCAGCCGCGGCCCTAGCCTCTTGCAACCTCCTATACCATAGTGGTATAACTAAACCCTCCGGGATGTTAAGATCTTCAGCCATGCTGAAACGAAAGAGGAAAGATTCAAAAAGGAGATTCCGAAAGATAAAGATATGGCTATTGGGGATTATGCTTTTCTTTTTCAAAAACTTTTTCTCTTAGAAGACATGCTTTTAAAAATACTTTCTTCGAAAATACTCTTAGAAAGTAGTTTTTCTCAAAAATTTTATCTGTTCTGGTAACCTTAAGCTCTGATACCACGTGTAACACCCCACTCCCGCTATGATCACTCACTAAGGGAATGCCATAGCATCGGTGGAGTATTTTAGTGAATATAGAACAGAAAAATTACAACAAGACAGATATAAATAGTACTTGAAATTTTAAAACATCATCTCATAACAGCGGAAGTAAAACATGTCTGGTTACATCATAAAACCACAATAAAGGTCAAGTACAATATCCATCAAAATGAAGAAGTACATAATCCCACTCTCATACAATAGCCAAACAAAAGAAAAGATAACTGGATAACTGGAGCTTTACATCTATCCAAGCTCCTAAAGACTGGAACAGCAATCCGATCAAGCTCCACTACTGCTAGGATCCACCGTAGGACCTGAGGGTTGGGAAAAAGATAAAAACAACGGGGTCAGACATAAGTCTGAGCGAGTCCTATAACTTTAACAATACAATCGTTAAAGTAACCAGAGAAGACATAAACTGATATACGGTAACATATAGGGATGAATGGCTACCCTAAGCAGTCAACTAAACGAAGATAAAGGATAAAGACGCATCTACCCTCCCTAAGGTAAATTACTAAACTGCACCACACCAGTCGTTCCTAACTTAAAGGTTGATCCCACCCAAGGACTTATAAAATTTACTAATTAGTACTTGCGTACCCCTAGGTGACCAAGTAGGCGCCACGGGGCCCTACAATCCACTAGGTGTACACACTACTTCCCATTCGATCGGCTCCCTAACGTAGATACCCGTGCTGGCCCCACCGTGGGATGTATCATTCCCCAATGTGGCAACCTGATGAAACTAAAGGTGCACGGCTTATATCTACTCGATGCAACAACGGCTTACCTACCAGCCCGGGCCCACTCACGCATATGAAGCCCGTTGGACTTGCGTTGCCACCGCTAACCCGTTTGCCTCTTACAGTCAAGCCCAGTATGCGTGTCCCGTCCTCGACATGGGTCGAGCCCACAAAGATACGTATGGGTTACTGGTTGAAATGGGCCTCCACAAGCTACCCACCTAAGCTTGTCCCTTTTTCTAGTATATCCCACTTAACCCTTTAATCATGTTTTAATTACATGTTCCATTTTGGTTAAGTATTCTAATCGTATTTTCTATTGCCACCCAAGGCAACCACTAGATTTTCTCATGCCACCCGAGGCACCCACTTAACCCCTCATGTCCCTCTACATGCTAATGTGGTTAAGTGTTTCTTAATTAATTAATTAAGAACGTAACCTTTGTAAAGACCTCTCACATTAGACTGTCTTTTATGACCGCTGGTTAAGCCGGTTGGGTCCGGGCAGCCTTATGTCATAACAGAGTCTAACCTCGTGTCTTTACATTAATTACGTATTTATTTTGTGCCTAAGACCTCTCACATTGGGCTAACATTTGTAGCAACTGGTTAAGTCGGTTGGGTCCGGGCAGTTTTACGCTACAACTGAGTCCAACCTCGTGTCTTAGTCAATTAATTACACCTAATTAATCACCCTCATAATTTTATATTAATTATCCCTAATTAATCAAGTTTTCTTAACATGGGTAGACCTAACTTAATAGGTAAATTCCCATGGGGTAGACCTAACTCAATAGGTAAATTCCCAACACATAGTATGGGTACACCTAACCAAATAGGCAAATTCCCATACTATGTTTATTTATTTTGTGTTATGCATAATTATATTAATTTCACACAATCTTATTAACTTATGCATTTAATTACCCCATCGTTCCCACGTAATTTCGTTCATGATATAACACATATAAAAGGTGTCAACTTGCATATGAATGAGCATGTTTCAAAGGTGCCATCTTGCATATTAACAAACACATAACTTGCATATGAACTTGCATAACATGTCACATAACTTGCATATAATATGTCACATAACTTACATATTCATTTTGCATAACAAACTTGCATATTAGCTTATAGACTTGCATAATGTGTCATCATGAACTTGCATATTAATAAACATGTAACTTGCATATTTACATACATGTAACTCGCATATTAACAAACATGTAACTTGCATATAAAGAAACATGTAACTTGCATATTTACATACATGTAACTTGCATATTAACAAACATGTAACTTGCATATTAACAAACATGTAACTTGCATATTTACATACATGTAACTTGCATATTAACAAACATGTAACTTGCATATTTACATACATGTAACTTGCATAGCATATTACCATGAACTTGCATAACATGCATATGATTACATAGCCCACAACTTGCATATTTAGCATCATGCAAACATAACATACATCATATTAAACTTGCATAAGCTTACATACTCAACATGCATAAACATAAGATTAATGCTAACATCATATCATATGATTCAAAGCTCATTAACCCACATACAAAACCATAAATCTCATCACATCTCATCTAATTAGTTTACCAAAAGATCATCAAAGTGATAGAAACTCACAACTAGCAACTTTGCACACCAAATGAAGAAGATTAAGATGCTAAGAAGAGATTAGAGGTTGATTAGAGAGTGATTAGCATGCAACCCTCTTCATAAAATTAGTGGAGGCCATGAGAGCTAGCATTTTGCCATAGTTTAGTTACTAGGTTTAATTATGAATGAATTAGGGTAGGTTAGGGTCTTATTTATAGATTAGGCAAGTGTTTTAGGCCATAGGATTAACCCTAGATTCAATCCAAGCCATCAAAGCATGTCTTGGGGAAGAAGTCAAGTGTAGGAACCATCTAGGGCCTTTAGATTAAAGATGGACCATGAGAACCATTCAAATGCAAAATCTGCACTTGAGCGAATCGGCCCACGGGTTGACAGCCAAACACCCTGGATTAACCCCTAGTCGACCCAGCGGGCTCGGGTCGACTTCAAAAATCGGCCGGTTCGGTTATTCCCCTCTCCCAATTCGCTGTTTTGAGCATTTTTGCATATTTATTTATTAAATTTTCAATTATATATATATATATATCAATATATATATATATATATATATATCTACACAACCCATTTCACTTAATTAAGTATACTTTAATTTGGGAATTTTCGTGAAACTTCGCGAGGCCATATCTTGGTCATACGGACTCCGATTTTCGAAAACTCGGACTCTATTTCGCGTATTTTTCCGAGACGAACGCAATGGCATAGCCCGTTTCCCTTGATTCCCATTTTAGAATTAACTTCTGCCTCGATTTATGTTATTACAGGTTATTGAAAATACGGGTTGTTACACTACGTGTTTATGCACTTAGACCCCTCACATTAGATTCACCACTTGTGAACGTTGGATATGTCGGTCGGTTCCAGGTAGACTTCTTCCACAACTGTAATCTAACCTCGTGTCTAAGCGCGGTTACATTTTCTGATTACTGTGAATCTAGGCATTTTCATAATTAACCAATTTTTCCCTATTTCATTATAGGTTTTCATGCCTCTTTTTCCCAAGTCATATTCATGATGTACCATATGCCCTAAATTAAGATCTTTAATCATAGTTTGGTTTATGCCCCAAATTAATATTCATGTATTCAACTCCAGTTATGTCCAAATTTCCCAATACAAGTTATACTCCAATTTTAACGTTTCCCCTCGTTCCCAATTTCACGTGTTCGCATATTTCAGCAGTATGCCTAGGCTCGAAGGTAGCCTGGCTATAAAATTAAAAGGGTAAAAGAAGAAGGGGAGAACAGAAATAAGCATAATAATAAGATAGACATATGATGGCAAAAGTAGGCATAGCAACTGAATAAGCATATATTGACAAAATTGGGCATAATGACAAGATAGGCATATAAGAAAAGATCTGATGAACATGTGATAATAGAACTTATTAGGCATAGTTTTAGATCCAAATTCATATACATATCAAGATTACATTTTAGATGTTTATATCTAAAAATAACATAAAATCATAGAGAATGGATCTAAGAAAACAGAGAGAATTTTATTAATGTTGAATCAACGATCTTTGAATAAGTATAAATCGTCGTTGCTTTAGAAAAGGTTAATTCAATCTGAGTTGGAGCAACGTCTCGTCGTCGCCATTGATTCAGATGAATAAAACTATTGGTATAGGGTACTATATATAGCCATCAGCTAGCGAACCAGGTCATAAATTGAGTCCACGTTCAGAAGTATGCACCTGCCCCAGATCTCGGGGGTGTCGACCTGGGCGTCGACATGGGTGTTGACATCCTTGTGTGGGTGTCTACCCATGGGTCGACGCCCCTTGGATGGGGTCGACACCCAATGGGTCTGGTTCCTGCATGGGTTCCCATCTACGAATTCGAACTTGTTTTGAAAGATTTTGAATTGTTTTGGACTATTTAATATATATATATATATATATATAATTCTCTTGTTTGTATACAAACTTCTGACCTTAATAACTTCTTCATACGATGTTCGTTTTATGCAAACCAGGTGTCTATTTTGATCGGAATTCCGAGATGAACGCAATGGTGTAGTCCGTTTCACTTAATCCCAAATATTTGTTTAAGTATTTATTAATTTATCATTAAAGTGTTGTTAAAATACGGGGTGTTACATAATAAATATATCAGAGCTCGATAAATATCTCATGGCGGAAGGGATAAAATATAATAATCAAATATAGCCTTACCAAAATAATATTACTGTCTTACATGCGTCCAAAGGCTACCAAATTTCTGTCATAAGTCTAACCTGCGAGTATATTATGAGGAGGCGGTTAGAACAAAAAGTTATGGTGGATGGACAAATTATACATTCTAAAATAATCTTACATTTGCCATTCAGTTATGCTTTCTAACTTATTAGGTTATTAGGATTAATAACACTCAAGGCTCTACACTCGCGTCGTACCCATCTACTCTCCAGTAGATTAACCTAATATGGTAAATGTAACTCTACCCAATATCTCAAGGTACTTCCCATAGTATCCTCCTCGTAAGGTCCTTGGCGTCATGCCATGGAAGCGTATGCAACTTCCATCCCGTGGAATGGCGTACAGAAATCCAAATCAGTACATCACATAATCGCATAGAACCACCACCGCTATGCCACATAAATGTATGGATCGTCGTATCCGAACTCCTCCATTGAATCAACTCTCAACACAGAATAATGCCTTAGTGTCTACAATACACCACCTAGTGCGTGTATCTAGATCCTCACATGAACATACCGTCTACTGTAACTCGAGTCTCGTAATAGAGATGCATCCAATGCATGAAACTCCATCGGGAGCTTTCTATATCTGTAAAGGTCTACATCATTAGGCCTATAATACAAATATCCAAGTATGGTTGGTATTTTCATGGTGGTTATGATCCCACCCTGGCCTCTCCCTAAAGTAGTGAAAGACTACATCAAGAGCTAAGTGGTGTGCCCCTATCAAAAAATCTAACATCCAATTTGGCATGTCCCGCAACCAACTTCTCAATAGTGAAAGATCGATGGTCTATAAGTTTAATTCTAGTCTTTCCACATCACACTGACTTCCGATGACAGGTATCCGACGATTACTATTCTAAATTTGGTCCTGACCAACCACTCCCGAGGAAAACCGCTAGATCTCCCAACGCCATCCGCCACAGCCTTCTGACTGCTAGAGTAAAGTTGTAGTCGAGTTATACTCATAGGGTGGTACCGTACGGACCAAACCCATACGAGTGTTGCCTGAGCACGTACCGCACAGAGGACCACCACGGAATACCCTCACATCCCGCAGAAGCCATGTGCTTCCCTCTAGTCCCACATAATAATCAGATGGACGTTCTCTTCTCGCATCTCCATACATCACGATGATCTACCTCGTTGGGTTCTTTACCTTCAGACAGATGGACTGGTTCAAGCGCATCACGCCAATGTGTTATTAGAACCTATATCTAATCTTTTAACCTGGTGCTTGCTTTATCTCATTATATTGCTAATTAACTTGATTATCTACATATTCACTTTTTATTCAGGTTATAAGGTTCATAAGCTCATAGATTGAAACACCCCACCTCCGTTAGGGTCACTCTCAAAGGGAATGCCCTAATTTTGGTGGAGGTTTATAAGTACAAGTCACAGATATACAAGACAGATATAAGAACACATATTTGTAAACAGCGGAAGAACAAGAAACTTTATTTCATAAAGTCAAATACGTGTTACAACAACATCCTTTCCAAAAACATAACATAACACTTCATAATCTGTCTTGAGTACATTATTTTTAAAGAAGCATAAATAAAACATAGACAAACTGCCAAAGCCCCATAGTGGATTGTCCAAAGCCATAGTTCAAAATAGGAAAGTCCAAGCAATACATTTCTCTTCTTCAAGCTGGATGTTGAGGTAGGTCAAGCTGCTGTGTTCCCTCCATGAGGACCTGGGGGGGGGGGGAAACGGAAGAAAGAAGACGAAAGAAAAATAGAGTCAGACATAAAGCCTGAGTAAGTCTAGTACTACTTTGTCTATGAATAAAGAACTGGGTATGATAAGTAAAACAGGAAGTGGGCAACATTATAAACTTGGTTAAGTTATCTAGGGTCGAATATACTATCGTACCCCATGTTAATCTCTGAACCCATATAAACTAGTTTCCAATTTGCACCCCAAAATCAGGGTGATGTGATCCATTCTACGATGATCGGCTCCTACTCGCATAGTTACATGTGTCTTACGGCCCCCGATGTCTGTAGTTACCTATGCTGGTCCCACCATGGGGTGTATCAAGTCCCATAGTGGCAACCCGACACAACCTTAGAGTGCAAAGGTATGCTACTGGTGTCCAGTGCTTTATTTTTCTGCGCCGGAGTGCGTGCACGCCCGCACACCGTTAGAACCTACACTACTACACCACCGCCGTCGATTTGACCTCTTACAATCAGCCCAGTAATCGTGCCCCACCCTGCCTAGTTTCAGGGTATCCTGATACACCTTTTTAGGGTTACTGCTGAAAAGGGTCCCCCGTTACTAGGTTTTCTATCTCTAGCCAACATGCTAAGTTGGTTAAGTGTTTCCTAACCTAACCCCACCAGTCCGTTTAGTTTAGCATGTTCCATTTTGATTAAGTCTTTAGTTCACTTAATCCTAACAATCCTGACTCAGCCTTAATTGTCTTATTAAGGCCCTGACCTCTCACATTAGACAGGTATTGTTGTGGCTGCCTGTTGCCGGTTGGTTCCGGGCAGTCTTACGCCACAACTCAGTCTAACCTCGGGTCCTTGCTGGGCTCCATGTTTAACCTCCCACATTGGATAGGTATTGTTGTGACTACTGGACAGCCGGGCGGTTCCGGGCAGGTTTACATCACAACTCAATCCAACCTCGGGTTAAACACATCGTATGTTCTACATTTACATATCTTGTCATTCCTCTTTATTTCTTATATGTAAATATTTGCGGCCCATTATTAAGTTAATGGTGTAAAGGTTACACCAATCACGGGCCCAACCCATACTTGAATTTGGGCCCTTCTATTTTATATTTTCATTCATTAATTAATTTTAACCCGACGTTATTTTCCCCCGTTTTACACGTCCGTATATATATATATTGGGCTTAGCCTTTTAAAGCCCAATTTAGCCATGCGAAAAGGGGAGGCTTAAAGCGTATACACAAAGAGGGGAAAGTGAGCGCGTGAACTTGCATATGACGTTGGAAAATACATAATAGAAATTGGTGTACTTGCATAGTGGTGACATGTATTTTGGTCATAAAACATAGGTGATATAAATCAAGGCATGTAAACTTGCATAGGTTTAACTACAACATGAACCTATATTCTTATTTAGGCATAATGTCAAACATAAGCATGGCCTAAATACTTCTAGCATAAACATGGCGTATTGTCAAACATAAGCATGGCATAAAATACTTCTTGCATAGGCATGGCATATTGTCAAACATAAGCATGGCATAAAATACTTCTTGCATAGGCATGGCATATTGTCAAACATAAGCATGGCATAAATACTTCTAGCATGAACATAGCATAATTCAACTTAATCATGATTTAAGCCTAATCACATAACGATGGTATAAACATACTTATGCATAAATATTCCTAAACATGGTGTTTGCTTTGAACTTGCAAAAGAAAAGGGGTTTTTTGAGTCCAACCTAGCCATGTTATCATATAATCCTTTGAAACAAGATAGACTTAATAACGGATTTCAATTATGCCAAATATCATTTCTAGCCATATTCATAAGTTTGCAAAAGCATGACTTAATACATGGATTATGGTGTCAAAATTCCACATAGTTTCATATGAACTATAATAACCAAACTTGTTTCAATTACTTGCAAAACGATTTATGCACAAAAATATACATCATGATGGCATAATAACAAAGCCCAAACTTGCATAAATTTCACTCAACTATATACATGTAGCTTCAACATAGACTACATAATTTGCGCAATATTCCAAACGTATATTTGCATAGAACTACCGCATGTAGTTCTTTATAATGAATAATATAATTCAAGAATATCCAAACGTATACAAATTGATAAGAACGCACAAATATGAACTCCCATTGCCACAATTCAAGCATACACATCAACACAGTTGTTTATTAATACCAAAGTAATACTCTACTTACAATGGTTGCGGCGAATTCTCTAATTAAGAGATATGATTCCTATGTTGAATTGATTGGCTTTAGGTTGCTTGAATTGCTTTAGGCTTTAGAACTTTCTTCCTAATTCTCTCTCTAGTTGGCGGCTACTCTTAGTCGTTCCTCAGCAACATGGCGGCTATGTTCTTAATTTGAATGAATAGATTAGGGTTTAGTCTAGGGTTGTTTATATAGAGGTTAGGAATAGATTAGGACCATTGATGTTGCTAGGTTAGATCATAGCCATTCATTAGATAGAGAGACCAATCAAAACTTGCCACCTAGCCCTAGTGACAAAGCAGACCACAGAAAATCGGCCAAACACAGACCTGGCCAGCCAGGTTGACTGGGCTCGACCAGGTCGACACCCCTGTCGACAGGGCTGTCGACAGCCCTGTCGACATGGGTAGCCCAGGTCGACAGCCCAGTCGACCTGGGTGGCCTAGGCAGGTGTTTATCCGCCTGGCCCACTGGGCCCGATTTTTAATTATTTTATTCTGTTTGAATTTTAAATTTAATTTAAAAACTTCCGAAGGCCATATCT
The DNA here is from genome assembly GCA_030737875.1 of Allium sativum. Taxonomy (NCBI): domain Eukaryota; kingdom Viridiplantae; phylum Streptophyta; class Magnoliopsida; order Asparagales; family Amaryllidaceae; genus Allium; species Allium sativum. Next base: position 14,650,187 of record CM060922.1, read on the forward strand.
TCTTCATACGGACTCCGTTTTTCGAAAACTCGGACTCTATTTCACGTATTTTTCCGAGACGAACGCAATGGCGTATCCCGTTTCCCTTGGTTCTTTGATTTCAGATTAATTATACTTTAATTTGTTAATTTCACAGTTATAGAATTTTCGGGGTGTTACATAGATGGTTGCTTCTTTCTTTATTCAGCCCTATGCCACCGGAGCGGGCTTCCGCTTATTATCTATTACAATTATTCAGCTTAATACTTTCAATTATAAGTATACCGATAATAAGCCTACTTTATTCTTGCTTATTTAATCATAATCTTGTCTTACACTATTATCATAACTTGTTGTTGTTTACTTATTAACTCAGTTCTCTTAACTGAGGTTTACTAATAAGTTCCCTTTTCTAAATTATAACCTATATTATAATTTCTCTTGTCCCTAAGACAAGCCTACCTATTATATTTCATTCCCATTCATATAACTATTTATAATAGGTTACATTCCCCGTTCATCACAGTTCTTCTTAGGTTCCTTAATATGAACCAACCTTTACTGTTGTAATATTTTCTTTAATTGTCGTCATGTACATTCTTATTATTTCAGGAAAATATTTCACACACCTCATTAGATTGGTTAGCAGAAAAAATGTAAGGATATATTTCCATAAAGTACATCAATTGAAATCCGTAGTTGAAAGCTATTTCTTTTATTTTCGTTGTTCACATACATGTATATTTTATTTGATTAGTGTGCAAAACGGTAAAAGAACCCTTATTTGATTAGTGTCCATATGTGCCTTAGTATTACTTTATCTTTTGTAATTTGAAGTTCAACTAATACACTTTCCCTCTTATCCATACACATTTTTAGAACTTACAAAATTTTCCTTCATCTATGCATAACTCATATCCAATACATTACAGTTACATTGGTGTTGAATCATCTCAAAAAAAAAAAAAAAAGAGGAATAAAGAAATGATTGGGTGCACGTTGTCGATGCGTAGAACTTTGGTTGACACCACGCTCCTAACCTTCAAGACAATTACAGTGTTATCAAGGAATTACGATTCAGCTTGAAATTTTTTATTCATTTTTGCACCAACAATGGGATGGACAATTTGGGACTAAACCGTTATTATTGAAGTTAGGTGAAATCCTTGGAATGTGAAAAACCTTAAATATATTGTTTGATTAATCCGCGTACGTAAGACGCTTTGGATTTTGTGGGTAGTATCCGCTGAAAACCCTCACGAGACAACACTCGTCCTACTGGGGACACCCAGAGGTTTAACGGCTTGTTGCATACGCTAAATGCAATCGTGTTTCCTACGAAAGTGTGACATATCTTAGTTTAGTTTATTCGAGGACGAATAAAAAGATAAGTGTGGGGGTATTTGATATACACGTAAATGTGTATATTTTATCCGCATATTTATCTTATTTTATCTTTTAAATAATTGATATTGTGTATTTATAGTTGTATTTTCAGATTGTTGACAAGAAGCATGGTTTAGAGCATTTGATGGATAAAAGCATGAAGAATTTGCTTAAAAAAGAGTGAAGTTTAAAATTGCTAAAGCTTGAAGAGTCTAAATCTTGAAGAACGGTTGCAATTATATTTCAGTTAAGAAGATTTGGCTCAATAAAGACTCAAACTGCATTCACATTAGCTCATTTGGAAGGCCTCTTACTCATGTTGCGTTCACACTAGCCTATTTGCTAGACCACTCACTCTAAAGCTGCGTTCACTCTGGCTTATGTGTTATTTGGGTTATTTCTTTAGTCCCACATTATGTAATTAGCTAGCTAGCCTTTGTCATATCAGCTATAAATACCTTGTATCTCATTCATTGTAACACACATTGGGTTTTATTCTGTAATTCTCTTCTTGGAATAAAATCATTCTTCCTCTGTTCTATTTAGTTTTAGTTTTATGTTCATGTTATTTAATTTCTGTTTTTCTTCTTCTTTAGCTATGTCTAGCTAATCCCCTTTGATTAGGGGGTGATGACGCTAATAGATATGATTCGATATGAATCACATAGCCAAAGGATGAGGACTTTATATATGTAGATTTAGATCTGTTCAAGGGTTAGATCTGAGCCTTCATATTCTGTGTCGTTTAAGAGCTATGCTCCTTCACAGGGTATATTCGTGTTCGGTCTAACAATTATCAGATTTAGATCTAATTTTAGGGTTTTAGAAATTAATTAGTGAATCTGTCCTGATAGTCTATGGTTGTAGAGCTGAGCTCCTGCATATGCTATGCTTGTCGTTATTTACATATTTGTTTCTAAAAACCTATTATCGTTGATTCATGTTTGTGACAGAAACATGTATTAGATCTGGTTAATCTTTTGGCTATTGATGATTATGAATCTGATCTATGTCATTATCCCCTAATTGCTTTCGCTTATTGTTAAAACTCTCTTTTATTTAATTTCTGCTATTTTCTTTGTTTTCCACCAATCAAAAGTTAGGGATAACTTGATTGGATTTATTAATAAAATAATTTGGTCCCAGAGTTCGACACCCTCTACAACAATCCTTGTTGTTTAGGAAAGACGAACGAATTTTACAGTTGTTTACAATTGTCTAATTTGTTCGCAAACAAATTTTGGCGCCGTTGCCGGGGACTGAAATAATTTTTATTTTTAAATCCTTCGAGTTATAATTTTTTTATTTTTTATTTTTATTTTTCTTCATATAAAAAAAACACAAAAAATATTTTTATTTTATTTTGTTTCTTTTTGTTTTCTAGTATAGATAAAAATAATAATTCTTGATTGGTTTGATTTGGTGTTAGTCAATAATACTGTAATCTTCCTACCAAGAGAGAGAAAAAAAGAACTGCAATTTTTGTTTGATTTGTTTCCTTTCTTATTCCCGTCTTTACATTTCTTTTTCTACAAGAAAAAATAGTCCTTTGCAAATTTTCCTTGTGTGATACTCTTTCTTTTTTTTCTAATTTCTTTCCCACTTTTTTTTTCAATTTCTATAATCCCTCTTTCCTTTTGTTGACAAATTATTTCAGAAAAAAAAATAAAAATCACTTGCCATTTCTTTTCTGATTTACTCCTCATTCTGTTCTTCTGATTTTCAATACAATTCCCTTCCCTCTCTTACATTCATTTCTTTCCATTTTTTTTTACAAAGTTTCCTTTGTACAACTCTGAAATAATATAAAAAAAAGAAATTCTCTAATTTCTTTAATCCTTCTATATATTCAGACTAGTTCACTTCACCAACATTCACAACCTCTCCCCTGACAACTCATCTACGCACCAAACAACAGCAAACACCACGCCATCCAGCAATCATTGACTTCAACCATCCTTCCGAAAATAGTCTCCACTTCAATAATTTTCTCTCTGGCTTGTTTCTCTACTGCGAACTGCAAATTCTTCAATTCAGAAAACAAAAGCAAGCTCTTCCTCCATACCACTGTCAAACTTCGGCCAAATCAGGTATCACTTAATTTCCCCCAGTTTTCACAGTTCACATATCTTCAACTATTTGCTCTTCCCAAACTTCACCTCTTCAAACTGCACGTCATACCATCCTGTCACCAAAAACCCATACAGAGCCTCAACTACACAACAACATCCAACCGACCAGAACCAACCCGGAAATTCATACCACATAAACCACGTTCATCTTCTTGTCCAAACATCAACCTCATCAACATTCAGAAATCACAACGCACATCACCGACTGACCTGCAAATACTGCACAGTCAACAACAATCAATCCGCAAACCACAAGACACCCTCCACTGCCTTGAATTTCTGGCACAACTGCGATCTCCCAATCACAACTCCTCGCAGTCCCTTAAAACATCAAGATCCAACCACAACAACAATATCAAACTCTCCAAACCCCTCCATCTTCACATCAAACGAGCCGTATACCCCTCTGTCTCACACTCCTGAAACCATTCTCGCACAAACCCCTTCCTAGAACCGCAACCATCACAACCTCAAATTCCCCTCACCTTCACCAATCGGCACACCAAATTGCAAGACCACGCTATCACCGACATCATCTCCTCCTCCGCTACACCCGCAGTCCCATTCTATCCCATCAAGCCGCCAGAACACGGAACCGCATCAACCAAGACAACTTCGAACCCTTCACCAATTCGCGCTCCTACAGAAACTCCCAAATCCAAAACCGCCTTCTCCATAATCGAACCCCAGCAGCCACACTCTAACTCCATAACATATATTTAGTTCGTTCACTCCAAACTAAAACCAAAAATCATTTTTCTTTGGGGGATTTTCTTGTTTCGTATTGATTTCGGTTTCGGGTGTGAGAGATTTTTTTTCTGGAAGCTACGATTGAATTTTACATGTTTGGGGAATATAATGAGTGAGATGAAAGAGTTTTAGTCTTTTAGCATTATATGGGTATAAAGGGCCGACCCTTCTGGACATTACTTGGGCCGTAGTTTGGCATTTTTGAAAGTTGTTCTTTTAGTTAATTTGATATTGGTAATTTTAAGTTAAGGAATGCAAAACAAAGGGAATACTTGGCTTTCTTAATTTTAGTCGAGCTCACTATTTCGGATTTTCTTCCATTTGCCTTTGTTTGCCTTTGACCATTTTATTTTGGTCTTCTCCTTTTCAAAAAAAAAAAAAAAAAGGTAAAGAAAAAGAAAAAAAAAGCGAGAAATTTTTCAAAAACAGGTACGGTAGAAATTAGAAAAAAGCCTTAAATTTTTTTTTTTCAGGCTCCTAGCCCGAACCCGTGCCGCAGCGCAGTCAGGCAATTAATACAAGGCGACAACAACAGAAAGCGGTTGACAATTCAGTGTTCGAGCGGTTGCACACCAAGTGGGGTGTGAACGCGCTAGCGCGACTCAACTGCATTGGACGGACTGCCGATTAAGGTGAGTATTTTCTAACTCTACAGGGACTGCTGCTGCAAATAAAAAAATAATATATATAGAAAGTGCTTGTAAAAATCTTCTGCAAGGCATCGGCTTGCTTGTATTTTTTTTTCTGCAATTATTATTCTGTGACTGTCTGTGATGGATTATTTTGCCTGTTGATGTGTGGTTGGAAATTTTAAAACAAACGTGGAAGACATTATTTTTGAAATCAAATCGAGGATTCCCCAAAGCTCATAGGACAAAATATTTGTTAAATTGACAATTAGGATTGATACTCTCTAAGGTGTCTAAGGAACGGTAGAGTCAAGAACTCAAACAGGTTCTTAAACCTTCAGTCGTGTTTCTACGGTGATTCGTGGCACACTGATAATCCCTGTCCGAACCTGGCCTAGACTTGTATTCATATAATCCAAAGTTGTTAATTTTAACATATTTTTTAAGAGCTTTCTTGAAAATGTCTCAATTCCCTTATTCCTACGGATTTTACGATAGTTGTGAAAATCAATATAATCCATATAATTTTACACCAAATACATATGGATATTTTAATAACAACTACTGTACAAACAATTTGGATTTTACGCCACCAACTTTTCAAAATTTTCAAGATAATCCCGTTTGTACACCACCAAATTTTCAAAATGATGATCAGCCCTCAACTCTTGAAACACATGTTGAATCTTTACTTGAAATGAGCATACAACAAAATAAAGAAATAAATGAATTGTGTAAGTTATACATGTGCAACAATTCAAGTGAAAGCTTTCAAAATAATCAAAATTCGATTTCACATCCAAATTCAAATGATTCTGATTATAACACTTGTCAATTCAATTTTGAACTCCAAAATGAATTTCAAATTCAAAATGGAAATGTAAATCACTTTTCAAATGATTTTGGCAACGGGAATAATTTCAATTGTGGTGCTACTGAAAACTTTTGTTCTCAACAATCTCAAAGTGAAAATTCTCATGTAAATAATTATCAATTTGATTTTGTTGAGCAAACGAACATACTTGACGATTACTTGAAGTTTCGTGAGAAACAAAATCGGATCCAAACTTGTGACGATTCAAATAAAAATCCACCTTTGCCCACAATCGACGATTTTCAACTAACAACTTTTGAAATTGATGAAAATCTTAATAAAGTTGTTGAAAGCCCTGTGCTTGATTTGAATTTAAATTCACTTGAAAACGAAGACGTTAATCTTCAATTTGATCTTCCTCTATCAGATTCTGAAAATTTTGAAAATTTAGCAACTTTAGATTGTCAACATGACAAAAATGATGAAGTTGTTAACAACTGTTCAAGTGAGGACAACTTTGATGAGCTAAAAATTCTTGAATTGATTGACGATAATGTTGTTGGGTATGAAACTGAAAATGAAATGTTTGAAAACTTTGAAACTCTTGAGGTTGATAATAACGAAACTGCTGAATGTGATCTTGAACACAATGACGATTTTTCCAAAACTGTTGAAACTCCTTGCGATTTAATCGTTTCAACTGAACCTCACTATGATCACTTGTTTTTCACTGATAAATTTCTGCAGTATATGAACTCCTTTTGGAATAACACTGTTTTTGAGAAAACACGATTTCGAAATTTACTGAAAATTCATTTGTTTGGTTTAAACTTTAGGTCTACGAATGAACCTTTAGTTAACAAAATTTCAAATATCAAAGCAAAACCGAACAATATTTCTCAGAACAAGTGTGGGGGTGAGAGTGATGCCCACGTCTCTCAATTTATACATCATCTGAACAAATCAAATTTTGTTTTTGAAACTTTTACTGAACCCCAGCTCGATGATCTCTCTTTAGTTGCTACAGAAATTCAGTTCGATTTTAGGATCAATTGTAAGCTCAAAATTTTAAAATTAGCAACTCAAACTTTTGAAAAAACAAAATTTGTTGTTCCAAAACTGGAACATGATATAAAATTCTTTATGATTTGGTTTTCTGTGCTTCAGCTGTGTCTCATAATCTTAATGAGGCTGATCCATTGGTCCATTATGGACCGGTTCATTTATTCGATGACTGCGTATTTTCTGCATGTGTACTCGGTAAGCCGTGCTGACCCTCTTATTTTATTTCCCTTTCACTAAGATATGTCTGATTAACGACTGTAAGGACACAGTCACACTCAAGTGTGGGGGGATTTACATTACATCAGCAATCAAATGTTATGAACTAGGTCATTCATTGAACAAGGATTAACTTAAATTCATAAATAACACCTTGGTTCTTGTTTGATAAGTTGAATTTTTGGGTGATGAGAATGAACATTATTTATTCATTGAGTCGTAATGTGTCTTTTTAAGATGCTAGCTTGAGACTGTGCAGACGTTAGTCGTGTTCTGGAGTAAGCGTGTCAACCCTTGTTATACGTGTTAGAATGTGCAAGTAAAAAAAAATCAAGAAATAAAAATGATTTTGCACCTACATTTGTTGGATTTTCTGAGTTCGTTTTCATGCATAATATTTTCTTTTCCACTCAAATTTTCAAAATCGTAAGTTCTAAAATCCACTTGGCCCAATTAAGGAGAAATGACTTATTGTAGCATTCTTCTTCGATACCCCACATTATTCAAACCCAAGTTTTAGTCGATTTACATCCATGTTTCGACAAGTTTATCTTATAGTGGTATACTCAAGAACCTTTGTTTAAAGGTCAAAAACGTCACTTTTTATACCAATATTACACCACCCACTCCGTACTTGTTTTAAGGTAGGATAACCATATACCACATCTTATTTTATATGGGTTATCTATCTTACGAAACTTTGTTTATCATTCCTTTCAGCTTTTTGTATAACATCAATCCAGACTTGTGTGTTGAATTAAGGTTATAGAAATAGAGTAACTAGGGCACAAAACTTTCCTTTCATGAAGTGTTGGTAGTAGAGGAGGAATCAAATGAAATCATGTACGTCATCATTCCATCTCCATTCATCATTCATCATGCAAAAGAAAAAGAAAAAGAAAAGAAGAAAAAAAAGAGAATAGAAAAAAAAAATGAAATAAAGAGAGAGTCTCTCTGAATAAAATAGTCTTCATCATTCTTGACTATGAAGCATCCATTTCCATTCCATCCACATCCATCATACCGTACTTAGAAGCAAGGATTGTAGTTGAGGAGATGAAAGGAAACAAAATGTCCATATGTGCCTTAGTATTACTTTATCTTTTGTAATTTGAAGTTCAACTAATACACTTTCCCTCTTATCCATACACATTTTTAGAACTTACAAAATTTTCCTTCATCTATGCATAACTCATATCCAATACATTACAGTTACATTGGTGTTGAATCATCTCAAAAAAAAAAAAAAAAAAAAGAGGAATAAAGAAATGATTGGGTGCACGTTGTCGATGCGTAGAACTTTGGTTGACACCACGCTCCTAACCTTCAAGACAATTACAGTGTTATCAAGGAATTACGATTCAGCTTGAAATTTTTTATTCATTTTTGCACCAACAATGGGATGGACAATTTGGGACTAAACCGTTATTATTGAAGTTAGGTGAAATCCTTGGAATGTGAAAAACCTTAAATATATTGTTTGATTAATCCGCATACGTAAGACGCTTTGGATTTTGTGGGTAGTATCCGCTGAAAACCCTCACGAGACAACACTCGTCCTACTGGGGACACCCAGAGGTTTAACGGCTTGTTGCATACGCTAAATGCAATCGTGTTTCCTACGAAAGTGTGACATATCTTAGTTTAGTTTATTCGAGGACGAATAAAAAGATAAGTGTGGGGGTATTTGATATACACGTAAATGTGTATATTTTATCCGCATATTTATCTTATTTTATCTTTTAAATAATTGATATTGTGTATTTATAGTTGTATTTTCAGATTGTTGACAAGAAGCATGGTTTAGAGCATTTGATGGATAAAAGCATGAAGAATTTGCTTAAAAAAGAGTGAAGTTTAAAATTGCTAAAGCTTGAAGAGTCTAAAGCTTGAAGAACGGTTGCAATTATATTTCAGTTAAGAAGATTTGGCTCAATAAAGACTCAAACTGCATTCACATTAGCTCATTTGGAAGGCCTCTTACTCATGTTGCGTTCACACTAGCCTATTTGCTAGACCACTCACTCTAAAGCTGCGTTCACACTGGCTTATGTGTTATTTGGGTTATTTCTTTAGTCCCACATTATGTAATTAGCTAGCTAGCCTTTGTCATATCAGCTATAAATACCTTGTATCTCATTCATTGTAACACACATTGGGTTTTATTCTGTAATTCTCTTCTTGGAATAAAATCATTCTTCCTCTGTTCTATTTAGTTTTAGTTTTATGTTCATGTTATTTAATTTCTGTTTTTCTTCTTCTTTAGCTATGTCTAGCTAATCCCCTTTGATTAGGGGGTGATGACGCTAATAGATATGATTCGATATGAATCACATAGCCAAAGGATGAGGACTTTATATATGTAGATTTAGATCTGTTCAAGGGTTAGATCTGAGCCTTCATATTCTGTGTCGTTTAAGAGCTATGCTCCTTCACAGGGTATATTCGTGTTCGGTCTAACAATTATCAGATTTAGATCTAATTTTAGGGTTTTAGAAATTAATTAGTGAATCTGTCCTGATAGTCTATGGTTGTAGAGCTGAGCTCCTGCATATGCTATGCTTGTCGTTATTTACATATTTGTTTCTAAAAACCTATTATCGTTGATTCATGTTTGTGACAGAAACATGTATTAGATCTGGTTAATCTTTTGGCTATTGATGATTATGAATCTGATCTATGTCATTATCCCCTAATTGCTTTCGCTTATTGTTAAAACTCTCTTTTATTTAATTTCTGCTATTTTCTTTGTTTTCCACCAATCAAAAGTTTGGGATAACTTGATTGGATTTATTAATAAAATAATTTGGTCCCAGAGTTCGACACCCTCTACAACAATCCTTGTTGTTTAGGAAAGACGAACGAATTTTACAGTTGTTTACAATTGTCTAATTTGTTCGCAAACAGTAAGTGCCATGAATCCATTATGTATGCAAATTTTCCTATTCATGATTCTACATGAGTGCACAATCATTCAATACAAATGCAACATCCACATGACAATACATTAAAGTTCAACCATATACGAATGCAAACATATATGCATATGCAATATGAAGTGACTGAGCCGATCTAAAACCTAGATTGTGTGTGTATATGCAACCACGAGCAACCACTAGCAATCACTTGCAACCACTTGCAACCATCATCCATAACATGTTTCAACTACATGTTTCCATCCAAAAAGATTCTATCTAAAAGATACGGTCGAGGAAATATACCTAAAAAGATGGATAAAAGCGCAACTTAAGGAAAAAGGAAAGATCAAGGATGTACCCTCGAACAGAAAAGGGTAGGCTGTACGGATTCTAGCTTCAGTTTCCCAAGTCGCGTCTCCCTCGGCGTCGCTCCACTGAACTTTGACGAGCTTGACTTCACGGTTGCGTAGCTTCTTCACTTCCGTTCCTAAGATGCGGGTTGGAACTTTCCTTATGGTTGCTTCGCGTTCCACTTCGGCCTCTTCGAGGATATTTGGCTCTACCACTTCAGCAGACTCATGCAGACATTTTCGGAGATGTGAAACGTGAAAAACGTTGTGGACTCCAGCCAACTTCTCGGGTAGCTCTAATCTATAGGCCATTTTCCCAATTTTCTCAATGATAGGAAATGGTCCTACCTAAAGGTATAGTCGAATGATAGAAACAAGTAAAAACTTTGTGCCCATTAGGCAATGTCAAAACTGGAAATCTATGCCACATATATATTGATTAGGAGAAGAACTCTCTAAGCATCAGCCCCGAAGACCGAAATCAACATCAGACTGACACCCAAAGAATTACTTAACCCAACCACCATATATGATTCTAGGAAACTAAGCATGATGGACTCCTTTTTTAGGTCACAAGGGAGTCCCTTCCTAAGACCAATCTGTATCCCAAAAACTTTAGTCAAACCAATGAACACCCTCGAGCCCCAACATGTGTTACTAACAGATGAGTCATACTCCCTATGGGGTTTGCAACAGTAATTGGATTGAGAATGGGACCGAGAGGATAAACACAAAAGATAGCATGCAAGTAAGCTCTACAGGAAGAGAGGGACCAAGGATATACTCTTAAGAAGAGATATGATGCACGAATCTAGTCTTCAATCTTCTAAGTCGCATTTCCTTGAGCTTAACTTCATTATGCTTTGTCCGTCTTTAACTTCACAATTTCGTAGCTTCTTAATTCTTGTTTCCAAAATATGAGTTGGAACCTTTTCCACTGTTGCCTCTCGTTCCACTTTCACTTACTCTACTTCTAATATACTTGGCTCAAGCCTAACTGCGTACTCATGGTCCCATGCAAGCTCTCCAAAATTCACTAGTGAATCTTGGATCTTGTTAACTTACTAGAAGGTATTCCACAACCCATTCATAAGCGAAATGAACTTTCTGCCTTAGTGGCGAACACTACTGGAGCGCCCTATTCTGAAATGCTCCTCCTAATGAACCCCCTTCTCTAGAAGCTCTTTAATCTGTTTACTGAGCTCTTTCCTTTCTCGTGGAGCCATGTGTCTAACGGGCAACGCAACGGGCTTTGCATTATCTACAAGATATATGCGGAAGTCTATTTCCCGCTTCGGAGGCAAGCCCTTCACCTCTTCGAAGACATCCGGATATTCCCGGACCACTCTAACAGATTGCAAATTGTCTACAGAGGCATCTAGCGATTCAAGATAACTAAGCATAACCGCATACGAGGGATTACAAGAAATTTCCAAAGTATTACCGAGCTGGGTTAGGAGCCTAACAACCCTTTTCTCACAATCAAGGATGGCCCCATTACTGGATAGCCAATCCATACCCAAAATCAAACCATACCCCGAAAAGCCCAAAACAAAGGCACTACATTGAAATTCAACACTTAGAATAGAAATTTTTAATCCCACACAGATCATAGACAAATGAGCTGGGCCCCCAATTGGGTTTGAAACAATTAAGGGGTCCTCTACCATACTAGTTTTTAGGTGCAGAGATTCTACTAAAGCAGACGAGATAAAGGAGTGTGATGCGCCAGAATCAAATAAAGTGCGAACGGGGTGATCCTAAAGATAAACTACACTTTCTACGGAAGTATTTATACCTCGTTGTTGCAAAGGTGGCGCTTCCAGCACATGAACCTGTGCCCCTGGGGTGGATCCAGCCCTCTGCCCCTGTCCTCGTTTCTTTGGGCAATCCTTAGCCCTGTGGCCCGTCTCACCGCAAGAAAAGCACCCACCATTCTCCTTGGCCTTCTTTTTCCGGCAGTCCTTTACTAAGTGCCCCACTTTGCCACAGAAATTACACTTCCTCTTCTCTTTGTTGCCTTCCCCGCCTTTCTTAAAGTCTGTCTTCTTAGGCTACAAACCCTCTTTCTTCTTGCCCTTATCCTCTTCATTCAGCAATGCCATTTGCACCAATCTTTCATACGTGGCTCCCATGGGTATATGGGTCATGGCCAAACTGTGTAATGGCTCATTCAACCCTTTGACGAAACGGAGAGCCTTCTTGTGCGAGGTGTTGACTAGGTCAAGTCCAAACCTAGCCAGCTCATCGAACTGATTCACATACTCTCTGACAGTCTTGTCCCCTTGTTTAAGAAATAAGAATTTTTCCAACTGCAAACTTCTTTCCGCATCTGAGAGAAATTTGGTCTCAAACCTTGCCATAAAGTCCTCCCATGTCTCCACTGGTCTTTCAGCATTAGTGACTTCCCACCAGTAGGAAGCCTCGCCCTTCAATAGCCACACCGCCAATTGTACTTTCTGTCTATCTTCTACCTCAAAGATGATGAATAGGTCCTCAGTTTCTTTCAGCCAATTCCTAGCTGCTACGAAGGACTCAGTTCCATGGAAATCCCTTCCTCCCATGGCTTTAAAATCTTTACATATCTTAGCGAATGTGTTTCCCCGAGGAGGAGGTGGAGGAAAAGGTGCCGCTACAGCTGGATGATTTCCTTCAGCTGGGGGAGGAGGAACGGTAGGACCTGGCTGAGTGGCCCTTGCTTCTAAGAAACGTCTAAACCAACCAGGTATAGGTACCCCTTCAGGCAAGTTAAGTTCTTGGGACATGCTGAAACAAAAAAGGATAGATTCAAAACGAAGGATAAGAGATAATACCTATGGCTTTGGGGAGTGGACTTTGCCTTTTTAGAAAATAATATTTTTCTTTTTAAAAATGCTTCTTTAAATTTCCTTTTTGAAAATAATTTTTCAAAACTTTTTATCTTATCTGGTAAACCTATGCTCTGATACCAAGTGAAACACCCCACCTCCGTTAGGGTCACTCTCAAAGGGAATGCCCTAATTTTGGTGGAGGTTTATAAGTACAAGTCACAGATATACAAGACAGATATAAGAACACATATTTGTAAACAGCGGAAGAACAAGAAACTTTATTTCATAAAGTCAAATACGTGTTACAACAACATCCTTTCCAAAAACATAACATAACACTTCATAATCTGTCTTGAGTACATTATTTTTAAAGAAGCATAAATAAAACATAGACAAACTGCCAAAGCCCCATAGTGGATTGTCCAAAGCCATAGTTCAAAATAGGAAAGTCCAAGCAATACATTTCTCTTCTTCAAGCTGGATGTTGAGGTAGGTCAAGCTGCTGTGTTCCCTCCCTGAGGACCTGGGGGGGGGGGGGAGAAACGGAAGAAAGAAGACGAAAGAAAAATAGAGTCAGACATAAAGCCTGAGTAAGTCTAGTACTACTTTGTCTATGAATAAAGAACTGGGTATGATAAGTAAAACAGGAAGTGGGCAACATTATAAACTTGGTTAAGTTATCTAGGGTCGAATATACTATCGTACCCCATGTTAATCTCTGAACCCATATAAACTAGTTTCCAATTTGCACCCCAAAATCAGGGTGATGTGATCCATTCTACGATGATCGGCTCCTACTCGCATAGTTACATGTGTCTTACGGCCCCCGATGTCTGTAGTTACCTATGCTGGTCCCACCATGGGGTGTATCAAGTCCCATAGTGGCAACCCGACACAACCTTAGAGTGCAAAGGTATGCTACTGGTGTCCAGTGCTTTATTTTTCTGCGCCGGAGTGCGTGCACGCCCGCACACCGTTAGAACCTACACTACTACACCACCGCCGTCGATTTGACCTCTTACAATCAGCCCAGTAATCGTGCCCCACCCTGCCTAGTTTCAGGGTATCCTGATACACCTTTTTAGGGTTACTGCTGAAAAGGGTCCCCCGTTACTAGGTTTTCTATCTCTAGCCAACATGCTAAGTTGGTTAAGTGTTTCCTAACCTAACCCCACCAGTCCGTTTAGTTTAGCATGTTCCATTTTGATTAAGTCTTTAGTTCACTTAATCCTAACAATCCTGACTCAGCCTTAATTGTCTTATTAAGGCCCTGACCTCTCACATTAGACAGGTATTGTTGTGGCTGCCTGTTGCCGGTTGGTTCCGGGCAGTCTTACGCCACAACTCAGTCTAACCTCGGGTCCTTGCTGGGCTCCATGTTTAACCTCCCACATTGGATAGGTATTGTTGTGACTACTGGACAGCCGGGCGGTTCCGGGCAGGTTTACATCACAACTCAATCCAACCTCGGGTTAAACACATCGTATGTTCTACATTTACATATCTTGTCATTCCTCTTTATTTCTTATATGTAAATATTTGCGGCCCATTATTAAGTTAATGGTGTAAAGGTTACACCAATCACGGGCCCAACCCATACTTGAATTTGGGCCCTTCTATTTTATATTTTCATTCATTAATTAATTTTAACCCGACGTTATTTTCCCCCGTTTTACACGTCCGTATATATATATATTGGGCTTAGCCTTTTAAAGCCCAATTTAGCCATGCGAAAAGGGGAGGCTTAAAGCGTATACACAAAGAGGGGAAAGTGAGCGCATGAACTTGCATATGACGTTGGAAAATACATAATAGAAATTGGTGTACTTGCATAGTGGTGACATGTATTTTGGTCATAAAACATAGGTGATATAAATCAAGGCATGTAAACTTGCATAGGTTTAACTACAACATGAACCTATATTCTTATTTAGGCATAATGTCAAACACAAGCATGGCCTAAATACTTCTAGCATAAACATGGCGTATTGTCAAACATAAGCATGGCATAAAATACTTCTTGCATAGGCATGGCATATTGTCAAACATAAGCATGGCATAAAATACTTCTTGCATAGGCATGGCATATTGTCAAACATAAGCATGGCATAAATACTTCTAGCATGAACATAGCATAATTCAACTTAATCATGATTTAAGCCTAATCACATAACGATGGTATAAACATACTTATGCATAAATATTCCTAAACATGGTGTTTGCTTTGAACTTGCAAAAGAAAAGGGGTTTTTTGAGTCCAACCTAGCCATGTTATCATATAATCCTTTGAAACAAGATAGACTTAATAATGGATTTCAATTATGCCAAATATCATTTCTAGCCATATTCATAAGTTTGCAAAAGCATGACTTAATACATGGATTATGGTGTCAAAATTCCACATAGTTTCATATGAACTATAATAACCAAACTTGTTTCAATTACTTGCAAAACGATTTATGCACAAAAATATACATCATGATGGCATAATAACAAAGCCCAAACTTGCATAAATTTCACTCAACTATATACATGTAGCTTCAACATAGACTACATAATTTGCGCAATATTCCAAACGTATATTTGCATAGAACTACCGCATGTAGTTCTTTATAATGAATAATATAATTCAAGAATATCCAAACGTATACAAATTGATAAGAACGCACAAATATGAACTCCCATTGCCACAATTCAAGCATACACATCAACACAGTTGTTTATTAATACCAAAGTAATACTCTACTTACAATGGTTGCGGCGAATTCTCTAATTAAGAGATATGATTCCTATGTTGAATTGATTGGCTTTAGGTTGCTTGAATTGCTTTAGGCTTTAGAACTTTCTTCCTAATTCTCTCTCTAGTTGGCGGCTACTCTTAGTCGTTCCTCAGCAACATGGCGGCTATGTTCTTAATTTGAATGAATAGATTAGGGTTTAGTCTAGGGTTGTTTATATAGAGGTTAGGAATAGATTAGGACCATTGATGTTGCTAGGTTAGATCATAGCCATTCATTAGATAGAGAGACCAATCAAAACTTGCCACCTAGCCCTAGTGACAAAGCAGACCACAGAAAATCGGCCAAACACAGACCTGGCCAGCCAGGTTGACTGGGCTCGACCAGGTCGACACCCCTGTCGACAGGGCTGTCGACAGCCCTGTCGACATGGGTAGCCCAGGTCGACAGCCCAGTCGACCTGGGTGGCCTAGGCGGGTGTTTATCCGCCTGGCCCACTGGGCCCGATTTTTAATTATTTTATTCTGTTTGAATTTTAAATTTAATTTAAAAACTTCCGAAGGCCATATCTTCTTCATACGGACTCCGTTTTTCGAAAACTCGGACTCTATTTCACGTATTTTTCCGAGACGAACGCAATGGCGTATCCCGTTTCCCTTGGTTCTTTGATTTCAGATTAATTATACTTTAATTTGTTAATTTCACAGTTATAGAATTTTCGGGGTGTTACATAGATGGTTGCTTCTTTCTTTATTCAGCCCTATGCCACCGGAGCGGGCTTCCGCTTATTATCTATTACAATTATTCAGCTTAATACTTTAAATTATAAGTATACCGATAATAAGCCTACTTTATTCTTGCTTATTTAATCATAATCTTGTCTTACACTATTATCATAACTTGTTGTTGTTTACTTATTAACTCAGTTCTCTTAACTGAGGTTTACTAATAAGTTCCCTTTTCTAAATTATAACCTATATTATAATTTCTCTTGTCCCTAAGACAAGCCTACCTATTATATTTCATTCCCATTCATATAACTATTTATAATAGGTTACATTCCCCGTTCATCACAGTTCTTCTTAGGTTCCTTAATATGAACCAACCTTTACTGTTGTAATATTTTCTTTAATTGTCGTCATGTACATTCTTATTATTTCAGGAAAATATTTCACACACCTCATTAGATTGGTTAGCAGAAAAAATGTAAGGATATATTTCCATAAAGTACATCAATTGAAATCCGTAGTTGAAAGCTATTTCTTTTATTTTCGTTGTTCACATACATGTATATTTTATTTGATTAGTGTGCAAAACGGTAAAAGAACCCTTATCTCACACTAGTCCCTTTTTCCTTTCTTTTCTTGCAACTATGTTCTTAATAATTTTACTGTTATGGAAATGTATCAATTTTCTCAAAATCCAACTAACTCAGTCCATTACTAATTTCCTCTTATTTTCTGAGTTAGATGTTAAATTCCTGTTTTTCATTAGCGTTTCCAACTACTGTACATTTTCTCTATATAATTAGTCATATCAATTGTATTTCCATTATTCCTAATTTCACTGTAATTCTATAAACAACATATCCAATTTGTCATTAAACAACAATCTCAAGAACATATTCATGTTTAATGTAAATTCCACAATTTCAGTATTACAGTAATTATTAATCCAAATAGAAGATTAATGGAATAGATTTGTACAACAACAATATTCTTAACGTACTTAAAAATAAGTTATATTGCAATTACCGCAAATTACAATCATTTATCATGTTAAGAATTATGTGGAATGTAAATGGTAAATATATGTGACGGCCCGCCCCGGACCAGCCGACATTTCCCCGAAGATGCGTTGTGCCAATGCTCGACTAGCACGGGACGGTCCTCAAAAGAAAGGATTTTGAACTATGAATCACCAAAGAACCTGTAGTATATCTCACATCATATGGAATAAAATATAATAATAACATACTTGACATAAAACAGGAGAGACAATGCATAAGCTGAAAACTGTACCATAATAGCAGAGGAATCCAAAATACAGCTTATGATCCAAACCATCATTATTACAACTTCAAAACACTATCTCTAAAGATAAATAGAAAAGGTACACTACTAATGCCCAAAGTAGTGACCAGCAACAACACAGGGAGAATATATGTAAATAGTACGTGGAAGCCTCGTACTCATCTTCGGACAGCTACTCATGCATAACCACCTAACTTGTCTCTAGTCTGCTCGTTTAGGAGCACCCAGAGTAATAATAAGAGAAATAAAACTATGGGTCAGACAAAAATCTGGTATGAGTGATAGTAGCAAAATAAAACAATAACAGGTATAAACAATCATACTTGAATCTGGACCTGCAACCAAAGAGTCAGCTCAACAGGATGTACAATACTCTAAGGTGACACTAACATAAAGTGTAAAATGGGAGTGTGCGTGTCAAGGTGATAGCAAACATCAAACATAGCAATCAACCTCACATCTCTCACTTGGTGCGTAAAGCATACGATATCTACCACTTTGGTCACCAGAACCATTGGGCCATGACGGAGCCCGGCTCCATCCAAACCTTACTACGAGCACTTTGCCCTTGGGGGTCCTGATGGAGTTCGACTCGATACAACTTTGACCCCACCACACTGGTCCATAGTCAATGCCCCTCCCATCAATAGTGAATCAAAGTTATAGATATCGATAACCGCTTTGCACACGTCCCACAGCAAAGTCCACCCCTTGAAGTTCACTTGTTGGTTCGTATCTAGATCTTGAGTAATAACTTCCCACTTGGACTTCCTTTGCATCTCGGATTTTGGTTGAATTGGAGTTGGTTTTCAGAAGAGTCGTCGTGTAGAAATAGAAGCACACATCCAGTTCAGTTCGGACCTCCGGTTCGGTTCGGATATATAGTGTTCAAGCTCCCTGTTAGGCTCGACCTCCTTCCCTTGCTTCGGTTCGGTGCTCCAATCTCGGTTCCGTTCAGTCCTTCTATTTGGGTTAGGTTCGAATTCGGTCCTTCTGTTTGGGTTCAGTTCGGTCCTCTTTTCCTCTAGCTAATCATGTCCGATCCCATGCCAATCTTTGGTTCAATCCCAACTCCAACTCAATGCAATTGGCCTTCCTTTTTGCCATGCTTCCTTATGCTCAAGCTCTAGGTCGGTTTGGCTAAGCCTGTTTGGTTCGACCCCATCCGATCCGATCCATAGCACTGCTGATTTTCCATCAAGCTTGTATCGTACATTCTCGCCATACGACGACGTTCTCAACCATTCTAACTTTACTAAACAATCATAAAGCATTTCAAACAACAGTAATAATATGTGTAATCAATTAACAAAGTCAAAACATCAAGCATATAGGTTATTTAGATCAAACATACCCAAAATCCATGATTTTCCCCTTAATCCCCTTAACCATGTTTTAACTACAGGATTAGCTAACTTAATCCAAATTAACCCAAATTTTTATCAGTAATATAAAATAATATTTAGAATTTTTACTTATTATTCCAAATTTTCTGAGTCATAATTTCGCTAATTATCACTAATCACCCCTAATTAGCCGTAATTAGTGTAAAAACATGTTAGTCACTCACCTTAGCCACAAATAAATTATAGATCTCAATTCTCCACTGATTTGGCATGGATTCCTATGTACAGAAGTAGCCCTATCCCAATTTTGATGCTAATCCTCCTTGCTTTGATGTAGTTTTGGTTAATATGCGATTAGAAAGTGATTAAAGATGAATTTAGAAGGTGGAGGCCATTACTATGGCTCCAGGAATGCAAGTGGCGGGTAGAAAACTGAAATGAAATGTTTTCCCTAACCTTTTCAGCCCTCCCATAACCCTAATCCCGAAATAGGTTATGGTCCTAACCACTAATCACCTAATTAAGCCCGGTTAAGCTGTTTTTCCATCTACAAACCTTATTTCAGCCATATCTCCCAAACGGTAAGTCCGTTTGATTATTGTGACCACTCTACAGAAAGGTAAACCATCAACCGAATCCAATGGAAGTAGTTTCAATTCAAAAATCCTTACCAATCAAAAGTCATAGGCGAAACAAGATTCGCCAGGGGTAAAACGGTTATTTAAAATTTGGCAAAAATCGTGAACATGAGAAATGACCCCAATAGTCATCCCAAAAGTTACACGGCCATATGACTTCATATGAAAATGAAATAAATATTCTACGATCCTTCGATAAGTAGAATGCCGGTCGTTGCACTCTCCCCCCCTTAAGAAATTTCGCCCCCGAAATTCCCTAACCAAAACATATAATGGTGTTCCGCATGCCTATCAGCCATTCACAAACAATCAAACATACATGATATCACAAGAAGCCTATCCTAGAATGCGGTTTATTAACATGGGAATAACTATCACTATTAAAATCTTACTAGGCAAAGAGTTATGGATGCGTCTTCCTTATGTTCTTTTCTGTTTCCCAAGTACAGTCATTCTCATTATCACCCCACTGGACCTTGACTAGTTTCGCCGTCTTTCTTCAAAGTTGCTTCATATCATGTCCGACAATACGAATCATTCTGTGGCTCCCAACTTCCTCAGATTCATTTTGATATCATCCAACTGATCTAGTGAAATAGTCATATCAGAATCATGCACGAATTTCCTTAACTGGGAAACATGAAATACATTGTGCAGTCCCGCCATCTTGTTTGGTAATCCAACTTCATATGCTAAATTCCCCACTTGCTCGAGAACTAGAAATGGACCATAACAGAGAAATCTTGACGAATACCAAGTCACCAACGGAGAATTTCAAATCTCTTCGCCTTTTATCAGCATAACTTTCCTGCCTACCTTGGGCAGCCTTCATTCGCTGTTGAATAATCTTGATCTTATCTGAAGTTTCTCTTATTACATTCGGTCCAATCATAAATTTCTCACCAGTTTCCAGCAAACATGATGGTGAGTTGCACGGTCTACCATACAAAGCTTCAAATGGAACCATAACAATACTGGATTGATAACTATTATTATACGTGAACTCAACTAGATGCAAATGGTCATCCCATGACCCTCCGAAATCCAATATACAAGCTCTCAGGAGATCCTCTAATACATGATTCACCCTCTCTGTCTGACTATCGGTTTGAGGATGTTATGCGTTACTGAGATGTAATTCTGACCCTAACGGCTCTTGTAAGCTCTTCCAAAACCCACTAGTAAATAATGGATCTCGGTCACTCACAATACCTATAGGTACTCCATGAAATCTCACTACCCACTTTATATACAGTTCTGCTAACTTAGTTGTTGTTCAATTCCACTTGACCGGTATAAACCTTGCATTTTGGTCAATCGATCCACAATCACCCCAATACTATCATGAGCCGATCTAGTCCTCGGTAAACCATCAATGAAATCCATTGAAACTTATTCCCATTTCCACTCGGGAATTTCCAGCTATTGTAACAAACCACTAGGCTTCTTTTGCTCGGTTTTAACTAGTTTGCAATTTAAGCATTTGGATATAAACTTCCCAACGTCTCTCTTCATCCCTTCCCAGTAGTAGGTTTGCTTCATGTCTCAATACATTTTGTTACCACCGGGAGGTATAGTCAGTCTCGATTGATGGAACTCTCTAAGCATTTCATCTTTCAATCCATTAACGTTGGGTACAACTAGTCTACCATTCCTTCGGAGCCATCCTTCTCGATCAAGTCCATACTTATTCATCTCCTCACTTCGATACCCATCTCTAACTTGGAGATGATTTCCAATAGGTTTGGATCGTCCCTTTGACTAGAACCAATCCGTTCAATCAATGTTGGCCTGATCATCAAACTTGCTAAAATCTCTGGATCTAGTTTACACTTAGGTCTGAAGTCATATCCCGCGATATACTCCAGTTGCTTCCATTCCAGAAACATAGCCCCCAAACTGGCATGTCTCCTACTCAATGCATCAGCTACCGCTTTGCCCTACCTGGGTGTTTATGCGATATTGAAATCATATTAATCCAAGAATTCTAACCATCTTTGCTGACGAAGATTTAATCCTTTTGAGAGAAAAGGTACTTTAATGACTTATGATCGATAAAAAAAACTCAAATCTTACTCCCAAGAGATAATGTCTCCACATCTTTAATGCGAATACAATCGCGTCCAATTCCAAATCATGGGTAAGATATCTCTTCTCATGCAGTTTCAGTTGCCGACTAGCATAAGCTACAACCCTACCTCCTTGCATCAGTATAACACCTAGTCCGGTACCACAAGCATCCGAGCATACCTTCATCTCTTCGTTCCCTTTAGGAATAACCAACACTGGTGCACACGTCAACTTTTCCTTTAGACTCTTGAATGCATTTTCATACCTTTCGTCCCAAGCAAAAGCTTGATTCTTCTTGGTCAACTAGTTTAACAGTGCTGCTATCTTGGAAAAGCCTTGGATGAACTTACGATAATATCCAACCAATCCCAAGAAACTTCTCCCGTTCATTGCATTCTTGGGCATAGACCAATCTTGCACTGTAGCCACCTTCGCAGGATCCACGACAATACCGTTTTCTGAAACAATATGGCCCAAGAATCTCACTTCCCTCCTCCAGAAGTTACATTTAGAAAATTTCGCTTTCAGTCAGTGTTTCCTCAACACCTCCATCACTATCCTCAAATGTTCCTTGTGTTCTTCCTCTGTCCTCAAGTAAACCAAGATATCGTCACGAACACAAGGACAAACTTATTCAATTGATCCCTGAAAACTCTATATATAAGATCCACAAAATATGCAGGTGCATTGGTTAACCCGAATGGCATGACCAACCACTCATAGAATCCAGACGGCATCCGAAATGCCGTTTTTGGTATACTCTCAACTGCTACTCTGAGCTGATGAATACCTGTCGCGAGATCTAACTGGGAAAACACTCTCGCTCCATTCAACTGATCAAACAAATCATCTATCCGTTGAAGAGGATACTTATTATTCCTAGTCACCTTGCTCAACTCACGGTAGTCCACACATAAGAAAAGGGAACCATCGGCCTTAGTAGCAAATATAACTGGTGCTCCCCACTCGAAACCACTTCTTCTGATAAATCCCTTCTTCAAAAGACTGCTTACTTACACCTCGAGCTCTCGCTGCTCCCTTGGTGCCATACGAAGTGGCATCACTATAGGTCTGGTATCTTTCACTAAATCAATCCGAAACTCGATCTCTCGGTGTGGTGGAAGTCTGGTCACTTCCCTAAAGATGTCCAGATACTTGCCAGCAATAGGCACATATGACAACTCATCATGTGGGATATCGAGGGATTTAGAAAACTAGCCATCACCCATCACTAGGTAGGCAGCCAAACAGTAACCTCTGGTCTAATGGTCACCGAAGACCCCTCACAATCTACCACCACTTCATATCTTTAGAGCCAATCGACAACTAGTAAAGCCCAAAACAAAGCAATCACAAACAAACATACATCCATGACTCGATAAGACCAAATTATGACAAATCATACTAAGGCTAGTCGAACCACCGATCAGGTTCATCACAACTAAATGTCTATCGACAATCTTGGGTTCCAATCCCAACCTATCTACTAGGTCATTTGTTACGAAGGAATGGGAAGCCCCGATATCAAACAACACTCGAACAGGAACATCATAAATGGAAAGCATACCTTGAATGACGACACCCTTTACTTTCTCCGCCGCAGTTGGGGAATTCGACGAAGAAGGAACAGCGTTGGTGTTAATCCCCCAAAAATCCATACGCATATTGAGTTATAAGACTTGAGCAGGAGTTACAGAACGAACACCTTCGGGGTCGATCGTGCATAACTTTATCCAAGGCAATTAAGCGACTCACGAGGGATAAGAAGCAACCGCACAGGGCAAGGTCCAAATATCAAATTCAAGACAAGTCAATGGCCCAACACGATCGAGAATGACGACATAATACATTTTGAGTAGTGCGACTCAACAAGGATAAAAATTGTGTATCCCCTCAAATCGGCCATAATAATTGATGACGCTTGACTTAATATCAAGGGTCGGTCGTACATATCAGAACAGGCGTCGAGGTCGCACGCTTATTTGACAAACGCTCAAACACCAAAATAAAAGCAAGTCGCCCGTTCAACATAGGCGGGAACGACCTCACAACATAGCCATAAGGGAGAACGGCGCCATACAAAGGCGACAAAAGGACGAGAGCTCTCAAGCCAAGAAGGTCGGTCGCGTAGGGTACAAAGGAAAATTGACTCCAGTCCCGCATTCTGCTCCTATAGAGCTACCCAAAACATTCGCTCCTATAAAGCCGCCTACTCAACTACTAGAAGCATTCGCTCCTATAGAACCGCTCGCACACGATAATTGGATACAGCTACGGACAGCTGACTACAGGAAGGCAGGGATATGATTACAGTTAATGGGATGAGCATCCCGCAGCCTACAGATATAGATTTCAGATCATTTCCTGAGGAGAGCTCACCTATAAATACGTCATAGCTGCCAACATAATGAGGATCCAACCTTTGAAACCACGAAGTGCTGCTAAATTCTATCCTCAACCTCTCCTTAAACATTCTGAAAAGAAATCATCATTTCCTTGCCTCGAAGTTCCATCATTCATCTGGCCATGGCGTCAAGCACAATTTTATAATCAAGGGAAATGAAAACATCTACATTCTCAATCACTTACCCATCCTTCTCCTCTACAGATTCTACCATTCTCTTGCAAAACTCTAGGATTGAAATGTGTGAGTGAGAGTATGTTGGTTAGATATAAAGATGTATGAAACAAGAGAGTTGATGTAGCTTGTAATCCTCATTATAAGAATGCAAACTACCTTCATAGTGGACGTAGGCCTAGTTTACGGCTGAAACACTCTAAATCTCGTCTCTGTTTTAACTTCCTTGCATATTCATTTTCAATTTTTGTTAAACATGGCTCCACTTATTTCCTTACCACATTGGTGAAGTACAGCTTTAGTACCTTTGGTGTTTAGACCAATTTTGGTGTAAACATTTTGGCGTCCACCGTGGGGCCGTCTTCATAATTCCTTGCTTCATAATTCAGCAATCTAAAAATAATAATCCGGAAACGCTTTCTCCTTTGAAACCATGGCCGGATCATAGAAAAGCAGCAAATCTACTAGAGTTACTACGATCAGTGAGGATAATAATGTTAATGAAACTACGCTACAAACTCCGAATCAAGGGACCAGGGGAACTCTTAGGCCATCAGTAACGCGAGATGAGTTAAATGTGGTCGTGACTGGCTTGAATGAGAAAATGGATGCTACGACGAAGATGATGATGGAAAGGTTTGATGTCCTAACTAACGCTCAAACCAATTTACCACCACCCAATGCTGCAAATAATGACGGTGAAGAAGAAGACTCATAAGCTTCAGACCCTGGTCAATATCACTACTTGGAGGGAGACAGGGGAGAGGCCAACGTTGAGGATTCTAAGGCGAAATCTCCACGGCGTAAAGGAAGACATGCGACTCAGGCTATCGCAAATCCTACGAACATAACGTCCCCCAAAAAAGGAGCAAGGCGTCGAAGCTCAAATTATGGTCGCATTGATAAGAACATCGAAGCCGATCCCGATGAACAAGCAGGTGATGAAAGACGCATCACAGACATGATCCAGCGGATAATAAGGGAAAAAGTGACCCGGGAAGATGTAGAAAAAGAATGGGAGTTTCCCCCAGCAAAAATCCGTTCATAGAGGAAATCCGTCGGGAAAAATTCCCAAAGAAGTTCATGCCGCCAACAATAGCACCTTATAACGGAGTAGGAGATCCGACCTTTTTTCTGTTCAAATACGACCAACACATGAACGGAGCTAGGGCCACCGACAAAATCAAGTGCTTATATTTTCCCTTGTGCCTAGAAGGTGTGGCCTCGCTATGGTTCACCAGACTTCCACCTAAATGTATTGACCAGTTCACCGATTTGGCAAGGAGATTTCAAGATCAATTCTGACTACAGACCACCAAGGCAAGGGACGTGATGTCACTCAGCGAGATGGAACAAATGCCTGGTGAAACCATCAAGACTTTCCTTACACGCTTCCATACCGCGGCGGCAGAGGTTATAGAACCAGAGCCTTGGTACTTATTGGCATCCCTGAAAGGGGCTATCAATAAGAAGCCAGAATTCGGGATGTGGCTCAAGATGAAGAAACCAAAGACCCTAAAGAAATTCTACAAGAAATCCGAAGAGTACATAAGTGTGGAAACCGATACTCTAGATATCCAGAAGGACGCGAAGAGTAGCACTTAAGAAAGGGAAGAGTGACGAATCCCAAATAATTCAAAAGGATGACTCTGGGCACAAGAGAGGGTTTGATGGGAAAGACAGTAAAATAAATAAGAAGTCAAGATTTTTTAAGCAAACAGAATTGACTCCCTTAAATGAAACCCCAGATAAAATCTACTCTGCGACGAAGGACTCAGGCATGTTCCCTCAGGTAAAACCTCAAAGAATTACGGAGCAACCGGCCAGTTCCGGGAAGTTCTGTCGATTTCATAATCAACCTGGCCACAACACGAATGAATGTCGAAACTTAAGAAATTTAATCGAGGATCTCATCCGAAAAAATCAACTACAACAATATGTTAAGAATCCTCAAAATGCATCAGAAAGTCAGGGGCAAGGTAAGGTTGCCAATCATCTTGGGTCACGCGAGATAACCAAAGCACCCGAGGCCCTACAGCCGATCATCGATTGATGACCACTAGGTGCAATCCAATATCCAGAACTAGAGATGCGCGACTCCCATCATCTTTATTTCACTATTTCTATGTTCTGTTTTTCTCTTAGCAGTATTGAAATGATCTGTGATTCACCCTTACTGTGTAAAGCAAAAACTCTACAAGTTAAAAGATTTTGCTCACATATCATAATCTCATGAAAAACAAAAGTTGTTTGCAAACTAATGCTAAAAATTGGTCTCTAATATAGGGCAAATCTGGCATCAAACACCAAGAGCATTGGTCAAACAAGGCAGGATAATCAAACCCGTCATCTTGCAAAATTCAAAGGGAAGGAATCATCCCAAAGCAAGTCATAGAGAGCACACCAAAATCAGGAGGCTGTACTCTCTGTTGCAAAAAAAAAATCCAATTCAGAAATCCTAGCCGACAGGGGGTAATAAAAATCCTAGCCGAGAGGGGGTAACAGAAATCCTAGCCAAAAGGGGGTAGCAGAAATCCTAGCCGAAAGGGGGTATCTAATTTAGGTTTCTATTTGATCATAATAGCCGGATCAAATAAGATCGAAATTGGGTCGAAAACTTATAACCCAAGTCCTCCCAATGGGGCGCGTGCTCAAAACCAGTCTCCGAAGGGCTCGGGTCACTGAGTTAGTGAGATATGGGATTGAGTACAACAAAAAAAACATAAATTATACATACGAAAATGCATTTAATCGAGTCTCCGGAGGGCTTGGGACACCAAGTCAATAAGGAACACGATTAAGTGTGTAACAGGATACCTGCACCTTACAAAAATGCACATCCAAATAAAAGCTTTAAAGGTTTGAATTATTAGACCATTAAAGAGTACAAACAAATGCATAATAGGTACTAAGCTCCTCAAAGAAGGGGCAAAAGAGGGGATATGATATCCTAAAATCAAAGCAAACCAGTGATACAAACGTTGCACGACGTAAAAACATAACCGTAGCACAACCAATAAAGCGTAATATAATGCAAATAAAAAATGCGATAAAGTTCGACGTATCAATGCCAATGAGTAATAACAAAACAAAAATTCGTCACAAATATACATGGTCATAAAATTGGTACCACAAACACAAAACAGCAGGCAAGATCTGACATTCGCATATACAGTCAGTCTGAGAATCACCATTTTCCTTCACCATCCAACACATCATTTGGCAATGTCTTCAGGAGCGGCGTGGTCATCAGCAAAGTGAACCTCAGAAGTACCTTCATTAACAACTGAAGATTCTATCAGGAAAACTTGGGATCCTGAAAATCCATCTCCCGTAGGACCAGGGACATGAGCAGGAGCAACATTCTGAAACTCTTTTCCAAAGGATCGAGCTCGTTCATCAACCAGTATTCTCCTCCCTTTTTCCAAAGCATCATGATCTCTTACCTCAAGGAGGGCCTCTTGAAGCACACTATCTTCCTTATCTTTGGAATATTTAAGCACTTACTCCCAGACAAGAGCTAACGTCCGAGGGAAATCCTTGTTCAGATAACTTAAGCTTCCGTCGGTTATAACACTAAGGGTGTAAAATCAAAACATGGTCTCATCGGTCTTAATTTTGGCTTGCTTAAGATCATCAGTTAACCTTGCTTTATCTTCTTGCAAGGTTTCAAGAACCTCACCTTGGGAAGTAAGCTTACCTTCAAGTGTAGCCTTCTCCTGCCGAAAAGAAACCACAGCCTGCTGTACAGAAGTCAATTGAGATTCAGCAAGTTCGTGGATGGTTTGAGCATCATTAAGTTGTTTTTTAACAGCTTCAATCTCTGCCTGGAGTTTTCCGTTATCAGTCTCCAAGCTGCTCATTCTACTACTCCTATCCTTGAGGGAGGCAATTTCGGTCGCTTGACTTTTAATTACACGGATCAATTCAGTCTTATCATTCTCTAGAAGCTCAATGTGCTCAAGATATTGAGTATTCAACCTCTGAAATTCGGAGCATAACCTGTTACAAGACTCAAATTGATCTCTGGAAGTATTTTTGGCCTCCTCTAGCTGATCCTTGACATTAACGAGTTGGGAGATCACATAATTTTTTATGGCGCTCAGCTCCCCGACGGTACTCTGGTCATCATATGGGAATAAATCTAAGTTGAGATCTATTCCCCTTAAGTCCCAATCTCCAAACCGATCCTTCAATTTAGAATCACCAGGGGAAACCTCATAGGGAGGCCTGTCGAGAATCGTTTGAATCTGACAAAGAGCGGGTACATTAGGCGAGGGTTCCAGAGGGACCGAAGAACGGGGGCATAAAAGTTCGGCCAATTCAAAGGATACACCGAGCACATCTTTATCTTGTTTATTATTTCCTTCTCTTCCCTCAGCATCCCGGCTTTCTCTCCCAGATACTTGAGAAGGATCATGCTTCTCCTTCTTTCATAAACTCGCCAATGGTGCTTCGAGAGCATGTTGAGTTAGAGGATCTGAAGATGATCGGGGACGCTTGAGACAATGAGAAAGGCTGGACTGTAAGATATTCTATGAACTAACAAAAGCGACTTGCCAGGAGAAGCTGTCCGATAAAGATGATCCCATTCCTGGATCTAAAAAATCTAAGCGCCTGAATCGTAGAATACTCAAAAAAAGAAAGCAAGTAGAGGAGGTACACAAAATGTATGAGGACAACAAAACTAAAGCAGTTCCAGGCTTTGTGAGATGTCACTTGACCCAGAAACGAGGGGTTTTTAGTAAAATTCTTACGATTAAAAGGTTTTGGAATATAAATGTTCAAGTAACGATGTTACCTTGAATAGGGTCTTGAGTTAAGTCAAGGGGATCTAGACCTTAAAAGTCTCTGAACCATCTTCCCCTTGGTTATCCTTAGTAGGAGAGCTCTCTCTGCTCCCCGGAGCCTCTTTAGAAGTCACTACAGTTTCATCAGACTGTTGCACTTCCTGCACTTGATCTAAGGTGGATTTCAAAGAAGTCACATTCGCATTTCCCTGAATAACTTCCTCTAAAGAAGGCCCTTCCTTTTCGCATAGGACCACTGAAATCTTGGAACCTTTGTGCTTTGGACGCTTAGGTGCTACCTTTTTAACGGAAACCGCTTTGCTTTTGAAAGATGCCCCGCTGCTCCCTACGGGGATGGAGCACTCCTTTCTTGGAGATTTCTTGACAAGGAGATTGTTAGTAGCATCTTTTTTATCAGAAGTATCCACCGCGAAGATACGTAGAGAAGGAAACAAATCATATTGCTTTAAGAACCCTTCAGTAATCAGGAACTTCCTATTTCTCTTGCTCTCATCAACAGCTAATAGTGAGTTGCGTAAGTCTTGGTCAAAGGGTACGCTTTGATCAGAAGGCATTGCAGTATAGCCAAAAGTTTTTTTTAAAAAAAATATAGAAGGGGGGCGAGAAGAAGTTTGAGGAATAAAAATACTTACTGACTTCCATTCAAAAGCCACATAAATTGTTGGGACATCGGACAAAGAAATAATGATTGAGAAATCCTCGTACACTGTCCACTAAGCCAGTGATTATTTTCGAACCCCGGCTTTCCACGAAAATAAACGAAGGACGCTAGTTCCTTTTCCTAAAAGCATATAATGAGCATATGTCCTTAAAAGAAGGAGCCCGATGTTTTTTCCTCATAAAAAGGATATAAAGGCTTATCAAAATTGCATAACCATTAGGATGTAACTGGTACGGGGCAATAGCCAAGCTCCGAAGAATCATTTCTATATAAGGATTAAAGGGAGGAACCGCTCCACTTGTCAACATGCCACGATTAACAACAACATATCCTTTGGGAGGAATATTTGCGAACTCCTTCTCCCCTGGCAGTTTGGCCTCTTCTTTTTCTGAAATACTGAATTGATTGCACAGTTGTTGGAATGAGCTAAAAGAAAACTCTGTCGGGTGCCTCTCACAAGGTACATTGGAAAGTGCATAAGGTTGTGGGAAATCTTGGGCAACACCCATCGAAGAGATAATATTGGGTGAAGACACAACTTGATCAGAACTTCCTACATGATCAGACCTTCCAACTTAGTCAGACATAGGTCCTTTCTTGAAATTGTGGGATTATATGTCAAAGGAATACATTTTTTTCGAACTCGAATAAATTTGAGAATGATTATTGCAAAAAAGAAAAAAGAAAAGCCTACTTGGAAACCCTGCAGTAGCTCAGTTAGGGTTGTGAGAATCTTTAAGGAATCTGCAAGATTCAATTTCATTTAATACTTAGAAACCCCAAAACTGCATTCAGAATGATCAAACTCATGCTCCGAATTGGGTCAAGATAAAATCAAGGGAGGAATCTACTTACAGGCAAGTGAATAGTCTTAAATTTAGGCGAATACGTTGGCTAAATCGATCTCGAGATCGTAGAGGCCTTGATGGGAGTGCCGAGCATGGATGCAAATCAGAGCAACGAAAGAGCCGGAGTAATCAGAAGTTCTGGAAAGAATCAAAACAATGAACAT
Source organism: Allium sativum (assembly GCA_030737875.1). Taxonomy (NCBI): domain Eukaryota; kingdom Viridiplantae; phylum Streptophyta; class Magnoliopsida; order Asparagales; family Amaryllidaceae; genus Allium; species Allium sativum. The sequence continues at coordinate 14,681,123 of CM060922.1, forward strand.
GATTTCCTAGAACAATGCTGTCACTAGAGGTTTCTCTTTTTAAAAAAAAAGAAAAAGAAAACAGCAAAACAATATATAAGAGACAGGCAAAAGGGTTAGCAAACCGAAATAAGTATATCCGTCCGATCACTCATACATAATATGCAAGCAGGAGATTTTATGTTCAGACTAGTGAACTCAGCATTCAAGCAATTGGAGAGCCTTTCAAAACAAGTGCATATGGGACTACGTGTAAAACTAGTCAAATGCGCACAGGTAAGAAAATAAGGGAGAAAATTAAAAGAAGTTTGTTCAGGAAGTTCTCACCACGTCAGCATAATGCTCAAATACGCAAGTAAATGTCCGATCAGAATCCAGTTGGCATGATGACTTCCCCATGATTTAGCCATTTGCAATGATGACAAGATAGTTCAAGTGTCTCACCCCAAGGAAATGACACCAATCAGCTACAACAAAGCAATCTTAATCTTTGCACGAACGACCATGCGACGAGCCAGGATAGATCTACCAAGCAATGTTGCAGTAAACCATGTCAAAGCCAGTAATTCCTTGCTAAAAAGAAATCATGGACTTCGAGGGGCAAGTGTTAATCCCCCAAAAATCCATATGCACATTGAGTTATAAGACTTGAGCAGAAGCTACAGAACGAACACCTTCAGGGTCGATCGTGCATAACTTTATCCAAGGCACTTAAGCGACTCATGAGGGTAAGAAGCAACCACACAGCGCAAGGTCCAAATATCAAATTCAAGACAAGTCAATGGCCCAACACGATCAAGAATGACGATACAATACATTTTGAGTAGTGCGACTCAACGAGGATAAAAATCGCATATCCCGCCAAATCGCTCATAACAATAGATGACGCTTGACTTAATATCAAGGGTCCGTCGCACGTATTAGAAAAGGCGTCCAGGTCGCACGTATATTTAACAGCTGCTCAAACACCAAAATAAAAGCAAGTTGCCCGTTCAATATAGGCGAGAGCGACCTCACAACATAACAATAAGGGAGAACGACGCCATACAAAGACGGCAAAAGGACGAGCGCTCTCAAGCCAAAAAGGTCGGTCGTGCAGTGTACAAAGGAGAATTGATTCCAGTCCCGCATTCTACTCGTATAAAGCTACCCAAAGCGTTCGCTCCTATCAAGTCGCCCGCTCAACTACCAAAAGCACTCCCTCCTACAGAACCGCTCGCACACGACAATTGGATACAGCTACGGACAGCTAGCTACCGGAAGGCAGGGATATGATTACAGTTAATGGGATGAGCAACCCGCGGCCTGTAGATACAGATTTCTGATCATTTCCTGAGGGGAGCTCACCTATAAATACGTCATAGCTGCCAACATAGAGAGGATCCAATCTTTGAAACTACGAAGTGCTGCTAAATTCTGTCCTCAACCACTCCTTAAACATTATGAAAAGAAATCATCATTTCTATGCCTCAAAGTTCCATCATTCATCTAGCCATGGCGTCAAGCACAATTTTATAATCAGGGGAAACGAAAACATCTACATTCTCACTCACTTACCCATCCTTCTCCTTTGCAGATTCTACCATTCTCGTGCAAAACTCTAGGATTGAAATGTGTGAGTGAGAGTAAGTTGGTTGGATATAAAGATGTATGAAAAGAGAGAGTTGATATATTTTGTAATCCTCATTATAAGAATGCAAACTACCTTCGTAGTGGATGTAGGCCTAGTTTACGGCTGAACCACTCTAAATTTCGTCTCTATTTTAACTTCCTTGCATTTTCATTTTCAATTGTTGTTAAACACGGCTCCACTTATTTCCTTACCACATTGGTGAAGTACAATTTTAGTACCTTGGGTGTTTAGATCAATTTTGGTGTAAACAATTGGTAGCATATGCTTTCACAATCTGCTTCTCTTTAGGAGGTTGCATACATCTATCCTTGTGATGTCCCACTTGGCCGTAATTGAAGCACTTCCTGTCCGCTGGCTTTACTCGATATTCTTTGGCATAGTGGCTCTTCTTGCCACAGCTATAGCACTCTACATCTTTCTTATCCCTCTTTTTCTAACCATTCTTGGTTTGGTTCTGTTTTCTCTTATTCTGGGAATTATTCTTGCCTCCATCGCTTGCCTGCGGCTTTGGCTCCTCTGCAGATGTAACAACAACCTTGGTCTTCGACTTAGGGTAAAATCTCTTAGATCTCAATACCTTTCACACAATAGAATCGAATGTCTCATCTGCATGGTTTATCGGCCTTTCCGCTAAATACTCATCTAAGCCAGTTATGAACAACACGTGTCACATTGCGGCAACTGAACCCCACTTATATTCGTTTCTATTGGAAATATTTTATATATGTAATTAATCTATTTAAAAATTAATTGCAGTTACTAAGAATTTACTATTGAGCAATTAATGCAATAGAGCCATTGAAAGTTATAACGGTAAAATATTTACATATAATATATTTATGAGACATTATTATGATTGAACAGTCATGGTTATATATATATGTGTGTGTGTGTGTGTATATATATATATATATATATATATATATATATGTATGTGACCTTTTATGGAGCTGTTACAAAAAATAAATGGTATTAAATATTGCTATGAATGATAATCAATTAAGATTTATTATTATATCTATTTTGAAATGTATGCAATTTACATGTTAAAATTTGCAACTTTTTTTTCGAACGTCACTTTTATTTAATAATGGTATTTATTACGGTTCAATTTTCCTCTCGTTAACCTGACTAATGTTACTCTTTTCTGCTGTCTATATAAGGAATAGAATAGACAAAGCCTCAAAAAACAACAATCTTTTTCTTTGCTTTCGTTCTCAAAAAAAGTCTTCTCTTCACTGAATTTTATTAAAATACAAAAGAGCAATACAATTCTTAAACTTGAGTGCAAATCAAGCTCAATTCGTTGTGCAAGCAAATTGATATTATAGAAGAGTTTGTTTTATCCAAGAGGCGACAGCGAAAAGTATGAACTGCTTTGCACCATTAAGCAGATTGCCGAAACGACTTTAAGAGAGCGACTTTGTACGTGACTCAGCCATTAGTTTTCCAACAGTTTCGCATATTATCAGTTTCGTAACCACATTCATTCTTAATTCACTATTCTAACCTCTTCTTCCTCTAATCGCATTCCCTTTCCTTTTACAGAAAAAAGCCAGATCTGCTTCGATTTCCTTCTGCATCCAACTTCGCACAATCGATACCAGTGTTCGATTCTGCACTCTTACTTTATTGCTCGAATACATTTGTTATATGGGATAACACTTAAGGGTCAGAAATTGCTACCGCGGAGACATGAATCGCAGAAGGTACAATTCAATTATCTTAACCAATCACTAATCGTTTATAGTTTTTGAGTTCCTTACTGTACTTTTAATGAGGTTTTTCTACAATTTTAATGTGATTTGAACTGATGCTCAAAATATGGATCTTAGTTTAAACATACTGGAAATCAGTAGATTCTTTATTTGTAACGATGTAGAATTTCCAGCATTAAAAATTCATAAGTTAATTTAATTTAGTCTTGAAATTTAATGTTTATACTTGAAATTTATTTTTAATTTTACATCTAGTCAATTTTAATTTGGTTTTTAAATGTATTTTTATAGTACGATTTTAAATTTTTATATTTGATATAATTGTTTTGTTAAATTAAACGATATTAATATCTTAAAACTAATTGAGTATACTATTTGAGAAATTTTGAATTTGACTTTTCAATTTATTTAGAGGATTATAATTGAATGTAAAAAAAATTATTTAGATTATAATTTGGTATTAAATTTTTTATTTGAGATTATGTTTGAAAAATGCATAAATACATTAGTATTGTGTGTATAATATAATTGTATGTAAACTTAGAGTATCTAATAATATGTACTCTTTTAATTTAATTATTTGGTTAATAAACTTGCCACATGTTGAATGTTGGCCAAAATAATGAACACTTGTAAACTTGTTGAATATGTGTGGACACTTTCCTTTTAGTTAGCTGTAAACATCACACGTGCTCTCCACGGTCCTTTATTTTACCCATTTAATATAACTTTTCCCCTCTTTATTTTGTTCCACCGAAAATCAAGGGTCCGGCTATTTCTACCCCATTGTTTGCTCTTCACCCTCCGCCTAAAATTCTAAAAATACTAATTCCAATTTTACCCTTCGAAAATTAATTGGATATATAAATCCATGTTATTTCTTGATGTCATTACAATTCAAATAACGTATTAGTCAAAACATGTTGTTCGGAGATTTTATATAAACATAACCTAAGTCCCCTAAAATAATTCAAAAACTCACGACCAACGACAGAAAAATAAAAACAACGACAAAATTAAGCGTATAAATATGCAAATTCAAGTCTACTCCAAAATTATACTTTGCATAAAGTTTGTAAAACGAAATTACATAAGTATTTGATCATGACAACGCTTTTAGTCGACAATATCTCACAACAACATTTCAGATTTTATTTTGTTTTTTCTAAGAGATAGGCAATATAAGGAAAACGCAGATTGAAAGAGAAGAAATAAAACCAATTTGATTAAAAGAAGGACACATTTGGAAATAGATGGGGTGGGAGGAGAAAAAAGCGGGGTGTATATGTGGGGTGTGAAGAGTATATACAGGTGCCAATAGCCGGACCAAATTGCCTTCCCGGAAACCCGTCTCGGGCGCTACCTCCATGACTTCACCCTCGCCGCCATCTCTCCGCCTTCCATCTCTTCCCTTCGTAACCGCACACCGACCGAGACCATAAACCTTCACCGTGCCTTCGCCTACCATTAGCTCTATCACCACCTTCTTCCCCTGGTTAACCACGGTCGCGCCTTCTTCCACCGAAATCAATTAAGTCCCGCCTTCGCGTCAGCCCATTCACCGATATCGACTGACCTCCCTCGCACCCCATCAAAACGACAGCAGCCAACATGCCTCCAGTCCCCTTCCCACTTAAAACAGTTCGATCGTCGCCTCCTCTGTCCGTCCAACGCCTGTGCCTCCACCTCGTTCTGCTAGCCCATGCTTGGACCACCTCGCTGCTGCCATTCCATTATTTCGCCTCTGTTCGCTGCTGCACCAATTTGAGGTGAGTTCGCTCACGATTTTTCTTTGTTCAAGTACATAAACTAGCATATACATACATACATACATATATATATTCTGTATGTATGTAATGTTTGAAATTGGGAAACTTGATCGTGTGTATGCATATATATATACGTTGGTTGTTAATTGTATTTGTCACTGCCTTGAACTGGAACATGCACCATTGCATGATTTTCTATCCTCTAAACTACTTACTTAGATGGTTACTTGCTGTTAAAACCTGCTATAAAACCCAAGACTGTATATTTGTATATCTTTCTTTGTGACAAACTCGAACCACTCATGTTTAAACACATACTTGGTTTGTAATTATTTACCATGTTTCCTGTAACACATACGCCATTGTTTGTTTCATTTTGTGAGTGATTATAACTAATGGACAACCCCTGTAGCACTTTGGACAATGAAATGTTAAGCCATATTCGTTTTACTGCTAGGAACTCACCTAAATTATTGGTATGTTTATATATAGAAATTGACCTTGAACACGCATCTGCTAAGCCATCTTGACACTTGTTATTTTGGCCCTTCCTCACCTATGACACATTGTCTTGTGCATGCTTGCTTTTGAGTTGATTTTCCGTATTTGCCTTTGTATTTTGATAAATTATTGTCTGTTAATACCTGCATATGTATTTGCTACCTTGATTTTTTTAGCTTTCCTTTTACGGGCTCAGTTTTGAAAGGAAACGCCTGTGAGGCATCCTCTTAGCTCGTATATTTTTCCTACTTGACTTTCCATATATGCATGTCCTGTTACCACGTGTGTAGGCATACTTGCTGCCTAAAACTTTTTGAGTTAAACCTGGGTTAGAACTGGTTTTGCGACTGTTGTGTCACCTATAATTGAGCATTTACCATGTTTTTGTTTTTTACTAACCGAACCTAGTTTAATATTTGTGCGCATACACTGTCTTGCCTTCAAATTGAAATTTAGAACTGCTCATATCGCTTGATATATATAACATTGGTACATAACTGAAATCAATAAATTTTATGTTAAGATTTATAATTGTATTTTAGTTGTTATATATTGAAGTTAATTTACTTGAACAATGATTAATCCTGACTCGAGTGTTTTATGCTTTTGCATGGAATGCTCAGTTCAGATACGAGTGTTGCAGATTTTAGAGATGCCAGCCATCGAAACTTGAAGCATGTGAAGAAGCGCCTGCTTTGGTTTGTTCTTCTGTTTTATTTTAATTTAAATCTGTATGTATATTTGTATTCCGCCGTATAAAAATGAAAATGTTGTAAAACTCTAATATTTTTGTTAATAAAATTTCATTTGTGAGATACATAGTTTTCATCCGTGTATATTATTCAATGAATACTGAAATTTCGGTATAACAATTATATTTCCTAATTGAATTTTTATTACGTATAACTTCTGATTGTTATTTGCTACAATTATAATCATTATTTGATATATTATTCAACAAATACTAAAATTTTGGTATACCAATTATTTTTGCTGATTGAATTCTGATTACATATATATTCTGAACATTACATTAGCTCTTGATTGCAATAATTTGTTTTTCTATCATCATATAAGGTTTGGGATCAAATTTGTTTTCCTCCTCATATTGGCAATATTACAGGGATTGGGAAAGAGGTGAACGTGTAACGCTTCTCGCAATGGAAAAAACAAGAATTTTCTGTGCTAAGCATTTAGCAGGTAAAGCTCGCAACTGAAATATTCGCAGTTAGCAGGTGAAACTTTCTTTAATTCTTATATGTTGATTAAGATCTTTATATTACCGATTCAAATACTGTTTCTTACTTGGATTTTTTTTTATGGAAGTGATCTTAATGGAAACTTAGTTACTATAAATATTGCTTAGTACGATATTTATTAAAGATTTCATTACTTTACCATCGTAATGCGTGAATGTTCGTGGTTGTGTTAGTGTGAGAACTAAGAAAATGGAAGATGTAAAATCTTCACCCAATTAAAATTGATGCACACTTCATTTTCCTTTAGTTTTCTATTATTCGTAACATTGCATTGCACTTATGTTCTTATAAGTTGCACAATAACTTCTTACAAACCATGTCTTTCTAATTATCTTTTAGTACAGTTAGATTATGTTAAGAATATACTAACTAATTATTATTTTGATCTAGAACAACACCAAACAGGCCCGTTTGTCACACTTATTTCTTTATTAATTGTCACAATTATTATTGTGACAAATTCCTAATAATTATTACCGTTATGCATTTTCATCATGGTTAATTCCGTTACCCAACTCAACAATCCTGGGCAAAATAGTCATTTCTTTGTTCTTGCATTTATCACACTTCCAAATCATTCGAACCCTCATTTCAACGCTTAAAGAATTCAATTAGGTTTTTGTTCTCCCTAGTCGGCTGCGATTCCTCGGCTAACATTGGATCTCCTCTTTAATTTAATTCTCGTTTCTCTTTTGTAGTCGAAATCGGTTTATCTTTGGTCAAGGTATGGTATTTATTTGATTTTTGTTTTTTGTTCCAGATTTTATATGTTTTTGTGCTGCTGCATTGGACAACTGTTAGATTAATTTTGTTGTTGCATTTAGATCTGTCTAAATTTTTTATATCTTAAGCTTAGGGGTTGGATTTAAGTTGTGAAACTTGAATGAGGAGATCACATTGATAAGGGCTTGGATATCTTTGCTTTATTAAAACAAACTAGAAAACATGTAAGCTTAAAATCCTATGTTTTACATTGCTTCAAAGTGAACTAATGTTATGATACCTCTAACTCAAGTTTACATTTTTGAGAAAAAGTGATACGTATTGTGAAAATTTATCTGTGGCTTGGTTGATCTTTTTAAACAACTCTCATGTTCAAGTATAATGGTTAAAAATCAATTTTCAATTAGAAATGAGCAAATATGCTTACGAGAATGAACTGGGAACAAATGGGGCTTGCTACTTGTTAGCTTCTTCCCAAGAAAAACACACTACTGATCTCATTCAAAAATATCGATTCCTTCAAAACCAATTAAAATTAGTGGAAATATTCAACACAATAATTAAAAGTTATCCCCTCAAGTATTTTTAGAAATTGTTTGCATGAATTTTTGTTCAAGGGAGAGTCAGATATTGAGGATTTAAAATAAGCAGGAAGTATATTTGCTTCAGATTTGGAAAAATCGTATCTCCACTTTGTCGTGATATCTGCATTACACCAGTACCAATCTGTTCCTCTTCTTCCCTGCAAAACTGTGAAGTCGAACCCAGAATTTTTTATATACCACAAAGACCTAAACTCATTCTGTTGTCGTCTGCAAACTGTATATGTCGTTGTTTTCAAATGTTGGGAATTTTGTTATTAAAAAATTTATTAAACAAATTGAAAACTGACTGTAGTGTCCTTATTTGGAGATGATACTACCTTTTCAGATATTACAAAATAATTGGCTAAATATAAGTTCTCTACTCTACTGGTAATCTTAAGATGATTATCTTTTCCCTGGAGTTATGTATGTTCAGCTTAAACATTTTTGCTGTAACTGATTGTACTCTCATGATAGGGGTATTCAAAATTTATATAATTTTTGTGAGTAATACAAGTATAGGGATTATACTGTTCTAAAGCCGCCAAATTTGTCAAAATCTATTCAGAATTGTCTCATTCCTAAATCAAAATGGAGTTACTCTCTCATAATTTTTTTGAGTTAATGGATGTTAAGTTTGTATGAGAGATTTTAACAGAAGCTGATCTAAACAAGGGAAATATAAGCGGTGACCTACATTATTTATTTAACTAAATAATTATTTTTGTGCATACATCGTTTGTTTCATATTTCCGTAACGGCATGTTGTTGATAAGCGATGTGTATTTTATTGGAATGTTTGCATGCTTTATACCCTCAATGGACACCTATAGATAAACAGAATCAACCTTCCGAGGATGCGTCATGTATGCATGCGATTGAAAACCCATATTGGTTTTATTAAAACTGTTGTACATGAAGATTTTGAGTTATGATGTTATGTTGGCGTTGGCAGTGAACTGATAAGAAAGGCGGGTTGGCATTCCAAAACCCATGTTAAGAAGAGACTATGCAAGTTGAACCTCATCCGTAGAGTAGGGTGCTGCCAAGGAGGCGCACCTCCATACGATTCAGGAGAACACGTGGTTTTCGCATCAACATAGGTAGGAATGGTCGTATTATTTGAATTATCCGCGAGGGTGCGTAAGACATTGTGCATAGCGGTGGTGGAGGATGTGATAGGCGAAACGCTAGGGTGTTATGTCGCGAAAGCGAAATTGGAATAATGTGAATGCGGAGCATATGGTTGAGAAGTAATGGTTAATTAGTTGTGGCAACTGATTAAGGTTGCATGCATTCAGTAGACGTGACATGCATTGATGGAAAGTAGGAGGTTGTACTGGTGGGTCAAGGACAGTAAAGGGAATGGTGGGAGAGATGGAAGCGGGTGATTAACCAGGAGGGGCCGAAGAGATGCGGTTGATTTTTAGTATAAGGGAGATGGTTTGGAGGAAGCAGATTGTTTGGAAATTTGGTGAGACACTTACGTGATTTAGAGCGAGTGACGGTTTGAAATTGGGCAGTTTGTGAACTTGGTTTAATGGGTGCAGATTTGTGCAAGGTAAGTAGAGAAATTTTCATTTGAACTTGGTTGGGTTGCTTGGGGAGGTCTGTTGGTAAATGCCCAAAACTTTGCGAACTTCACTTATTTTAGACTGCCACATGTAATCAAAATTAACATACACATCCAGACCTTCAAACATTTGTATAGGAACCGTCGATGGTAATGATTTAATGGGTTGAACTTTGACCAAAACTTTGGCATACTAGAACTTCTCCAATCTCTCTGTTGACGCATCGATCCATATCCATCAATGTCCATTGGATGGTATTTTTGAAAGATAGATCCAAATTGGGACTTATCCGACTTTTTTCTCTAGCAAAATCACATAGAAAGTAACCAATTAACCTGAATTTAAACAAATGACATGTCGTAAGCCATCAAGACTTGCTTCTTTTCCCATGCTTGTTTTATGTAGAGGTTTTCCGAGTAAACCTTGTAGTCCCAAATATACATTGTCAACATGATCCTGATATTTGATTGGTGAATGAGTTGAACTCTTTGAAGAAAACCCGTGTCTTTCGCAATCAACGAATGGTCAACATCCATATTATACCAACAACCATATTTGATCATTTTAATTAAAAAAATGGGCATGTGGTGATAGTATTCTTTGTTATTAATTGAATTCTAGGAGAAAATATATTAGTCAACAAGTGTGACTTGTCTCTTATACTCGGTTTTTATATTAAAAACTTACTAAAGCTCTGCATGTATGGACAACCACATGTACATATAAATTATACTTTTCTAGTTGGATTGTTTCACAATTGGCTGTTGTCAATGATCCATTGTTGTGTGTTCTGATTTTTGTTGATTACTTGTGTACTTGATCTTGTGTCGGTTTCCCTTGTTCATATTAAGCACTGCTTTGTTATTGTTTATGTGCCTATGCTTGTTTCTCCTTACTGCATTTCCTGGAGATGACTTGTGTTGTCCCTAAGCTTAGCCTTACCTACTTGACACGTTAAATAAATTCATTTGCTATGACACATTAACTGTCAGTAATGTAGCTTTCCCTTGCCTACTTGAGACATGTTCTGTGTATGACACCAAATATTAACAGTCAGTAATGTAGTATTCTTTATTCAAGATTTAAAACTTAAATGTGTTTGAGATGCCACTTAATATTTGACTCTTTATAACTTTATGCATGCAGGAATATTTCTAGAAGTCAAGAATTGAGAACACTATGGGATCATCTGAAGCAATTCGCAAACAATATGGCATAATTGTTTTCCTTAATTTTTCATGATCACTCAATTCTATAGATCATTAAGTTGTCAGTAATTCAGGCTACACAAGTTAAGCTTGCTTTTCAGTTTGAGTTACACAAGTTATGCCCAGGTTTTTGCCTACATTTCACTTTTATTGATTTTGTTGTTTAACATATTTTTACAAGGAAATGGAATTATCAGGATTATGAGTAGGCATAGTTAAATTAAAATTCATTTAAAGTAGATTATAAGCTCTGCATTATTCTTCGGAGAGTTTTCAACATGTTTATGAGTTAACTTTTTAGACATTGACTTTAGAAATCATTTAAAGTAGATTTATTTATGTTACAAAAATAATGCAATACACCTCTGGGTCTGAAAGATAAATGTTGCAATAACGAGGAATAATCAATCAACCGAAAAATGGGAAATGTATATAACAAGTGATACAAATGAATTTTGTACTAAAAATTGCATTGTCTGCTCTCATCCTTCCAAAAGTAAGAACATAGTGGTCGCCAGCTGCCTCTTTCATTCGGTGCTTATTGAAAATCAGATTGCAGAATGGTATATTGTATTGATTGTATTGTAAACCAGAATGATTGAAGTGTGTACATTGTTGGCCTTATATAATGTAACGTTGCCAACGCTTACAACAAAGATCGATACATGTAATTCAGCTGGACGATGGGCCTTAAGCCCAGCCCAATACCAAGAGTCTGATATATTTGATAATGTAATAACAGGCGGTTTTATTACCCTCCCTCAATTTTATCTAGGGTTTTCATCTTCTCTCTGCACCGCCTTCTTCTTCTGTCTTCATCTCTTCTCTAAACTTGACGAAGTTTCTCAGTGACAACGGCTTTGTGAGAGCATCAGCTCTCTGAAATTGAGCAGGAACGTGGTTAACATCCATCTTTCCATTGGCAATTTGTTCTCGTACAAAGTATAAGTCGATTTCGATGTGCTTTGTACGACCATATTGAATCGTGTTGGCAGAAAGCGATACTGTGCTCAAATTATCACACCATACCACCGATCGCTTACTTGGGAGAAACCCTAGTTCTCTAAGCAATGAATTTATCCACATCACTTTGGCTGTGGTGCTCGCTAGAGATCGATATTCCGCCTCAGTGCTAGATCGAGAAATTGTTGACTGCTTCTTCGAGCACCAAGAAATTGGGTTGCATCCCATAAATACGCAGTATCCAGAGGTCGATCTGCGGTCATCAGGGTCTGATGCCCAATCTGAATCACTGTAAACTTGTATATGTAAGTCTTTACTGGTTTTTAGCTTGATGCCGTAATTAATAGTTCCACTTAGATACCGTAGTATTCTTTTCACTGCTATCCAGTGTTTATCAAGTGGTGATTGCATGAATTGGCACACTTTATTCACGCTATAGCTAATGTCCGGTCTTGTGACTGTTAAGTATTGTAACGCACCTACTATGCTTCTGTATTCTTTGACATTTTGAACAACCTCCCCTTCATGCTTGGATAGCCTTAGGTTACTAGTCATGGGAGTTGGCATAGGTTTTTCTTTGTATATTTGGCTCTAACAAGTAGCTCAGCAATGTACTTGCTTTGAGACAATGTAATTTCTTCATTGGAATTTTGAATTACTTGTATTCCCAAGAAGTAGTTTAGATCTCCTAAGTCCTTGATAGAGAAAGCTTGGTCCAAATATTGAACTATCTTGTTTACTTCTGCCTGATTACTTCCAGTGATTAAAATATCATCGACATACACAAGTATAAATGTGACATTAGCTCCATTTCTTTTAATATGCAGTGAGTTATCTGACTTAGCTGTAGAAAATCCCAGTCTCATGAATGTGCTTTTAAGTTTGTCATACCATACTCTGGATGTTTGTTTTATCCCATAAATAACCTTGTTTAATTTGCACACATAATTCATGTTGTGATCAGTCTTATATCCCTCTGGTTGCTCCATATACACATCCTCCTGTAACTCCCCATTTAGAAATGCATTACAAACATCTAGTTGTCTAATACACCAATGTTTGTGTAAGGCAATACAGATGATTATTCTTATTGTAGAATGTTTGACCACTGGGGAAAATGTTTCTTTAAAATCGAAACCATATTCTTGTGTGTATCCCTTGGCCACTAATCTGGCTTTGTGTTTCAGTATGCTACCATCTGCTCCTCTTTTTAATCTGTAGGTCCATTTGCATTCTATGATGTTTTTATGTTTTGGAGCAGTCACTAGATTCCATGTTTTGTTTTTGATTAGGGCAGTATATTCTTCATTCATAGCATTTCTCCATTCTTGGCATTTTACTGCTTCAGTGTAGTTGATAGGCTCTCTGTCCTTTATGGTGGCAGAGTACACCTTAGGCTTGAATATACCATGTTTAGCCCTTGTCATCATGTGATGTCTGTTCTGATCATGTGGCTCATCATCACTGCTTGTATCTATTGTGGTGTTGCTGTTCCCATTTCTTGAATTTGTGTCAGCACTTTCACTTCCATTAGTGTTGTGGTTAGTGTCACCTTCACCTACAATAGAGTTGGCTGGACTGTAACTAGATCTGGTACTAGGCACACTTTCTTCATCTTTATCTTTGTCATGCATTTGCTGTTCATTGCTGATTTGTTGTTTATTGTTGTTCACCACATCTTGTATTAACTCTGGTGGTGCTAGAGTACACCTTTCAGTGTCAATTATTCTCTTGGTAGTTTTAACTCCTTTATCTGCAAAAGGAAATATATGTTCATCAAACACAACATGCCTAGAAATGAATAACCTCCCATTATTGTCTAAGCACTTGTACCCTTTCTGGTTTTCAGTGTAACCAAGAAAAGTACAAGGGCTTGATCTTAAGCTCATTTTATGCTTGTTGTAGGGTCTAAGGCAGGGAAAACATAGGCAACCAAATTTTTTTAACTCAGAATAATCTGGTTTTGTATTGTACATCATTTCATATGGGCTTTTGTACTTTAAAACCTTAGTAGGCATTCTGTTAATTAAGTATACTGATGTCACAAAAGCCTCTGACCAAAATTTTAAGGGTACTGAGGATTGTGATATCAGTGTAAGCCCAATCTCGACTATATGCCTATGTTTTCTCTCAACCAGCCCACTTTGTTCTGAGGTATGTGGGCAGGTTATTCTATGTAATATGCCTTTGTTATCAAAGAATTTCTTTAAAGACTTGAATTCACCACCACCATCTATTTGTATAATCTTGACTCTACAGTTTGTCTGATTTTCAACTAGAGTCACAAACTGTTTTGTCATATTACAAGCATCTGACTTGCTTTTAAGTAGATAAATCCAAGCATATCTAGTAAATGCATCAACAATGGAAAGATAATACCTGTATCCATGATCTGTTTTTACTGGAGAGGGACCCCACAGGTCTGCAGCAATGAGTTCAAGTGGTCTGCTATACTTTGTATCAGACTCAGTAAAGGGGAGTTTATGACTCTTGCCAATTTGGCAATGTTTACACATATATTCATCAGGTATAATACTGCAATTAATTCTGTTTTCATTCATAATATGTTTTACAGTTTTAATATTTGGATGCCCCAATTTACTATGCCACTCATCAAAATTTTTGTACATGTTATCATTATTAACAATAGTTTCAACATGGCTGTCAACAAATTTAACATGTTTGTCAGTAATAGATTCAACATTATAACAATGATTTCCATAGTCACTGCCATGCCTGGACTTCAAATTCTTGAACTTGTACAGCCCCTTATCCAAACTACCCTGTAGTAATATGTTCTTTTTCAGTAAATCCCTAACAAGGCAATAGTTTGGGTGAAACTCAAAGTACACGTGGTTGTCATTGGCAAATTGAGACACACTAATTAACTTTTTCTTAATCTTGGGGATTCTAAGTAAGTTATTTAAATAGAGCTCCCTTTTTCCTTTTATAGAACCACAACCAACATGTGATATACTGATAGTTTCACCATTACCCATAGAAACTAAACACATACCTGAATAGCTTTTGTTTCCCAAATTTAGATTCTGCAGATTATTTGTGACATGATTTGTAGCTCCTGAGTCTGGATACCAGTCATCAAGATTTATATCATCTGATTTGTTAGAATCATCATTGCTTGATCCTTGTGTCTGCATTCTTGAACTTTCTGCACTTGTTCTTTGCTGTCCCATTTGAGTTACATTGACATTTGGTGTCCTTTGATTTTGTTGATTCACATTATATTCAGTGTTAAATCTGAAATAGCACCTGCTTGCTATATGACCAAACTTCTCACAAATTTGGCATTTTGGCCTGTTATTGTTGTTGAATCTGCCTCCTCTGCCTCTTCCTCTTTGGCCAGTGCCTCCTCTGTAGAACTGATTTTCTTGCTTGTTGTTTTGACCAGTATTTCCCTTTTGCTGGCCTTTGTTCCTTGCTGTGGAGGCATAGTTGACAGAGTAATCTGATTGCTTTTTCTGTTCAACTCTTCCTTCATGTGCGAGAAGGGATGAATATACATATTGTAGATCAGGTATAGTTTTTTGAGAAGCAATAAAAGTAACTATGGACTCATAATCTTCATCTAACCCTCCTGTAATATAGAGCACTTGTTCACTTTCACTAATCATATGTCCAGTAGAATTCAGTTTATCACATAGAGTCTTCACTTTTGTTAGATATTCATTCATGGGCATCTCATCTTTCTTTATGCATTGTAACTGCCTTCTGTATAACATGGATCTTGCTGCTGATTGGGCACTGAATGTTTGCTCAATTGTACTCCAAATAGCGTATGATGTATTGCATCCAATCACACGTGGTAGAATGCTTGCACTTATTGATGATATTAACCATGAAACAAGGAGATTATCTTGCTTCTGAAAGTTTAAGTAATCTTCATTATTAACAAGATTCCCATCTTTATCATGAATCATTGCAGGTGGGATTATTACTGTCCCTTTGATGAAATCAAGAAGTCCATATCCTTTCAATGCTGCTTCAACTTGAAATTTCCAAAGCATGTAATTATCATCGTCTAATGGGATGGTAATTATATGGGTTTTGGGCTTTATCAATTGGAAGCTTGGTGATGGAGGAACAATTGGTGGATTGGTGCCTGAATTAGCTGAGCTGAGCGCTTGATTTGAACCAGCCATATTATGAATCAAGAAACACTTTCTTGGATGATGGGTGATAGTACTTGGACGGTGAAATCACTATTAAGTGATTTTGCAACCAGTAAAAGGTAAAATGTGGTGAGAGTTTCAGAAAAGCGAGATACTAGGATGGCAAGATCACCAGAGATGGTGATTTCTGCAACCAGATCTCGTGCCAAAGGAGGACTGTAACGTCTGATGGCTGAAACTGCAGCCAAGATTGTAGAAAGTGATGAAATTTTTATGATTCTACCTCTTGGCGAGGTAGTTCTGATCTTCAGTGATGATAGATGTCTGAGGAGAACAACCTGAGTGAACTTTCTTTCAATTTTAATCAATCAAATTTGTATTTTGTAAATTTGATATTTTATGCCGTTAGGCTTTGATGCTCTGATACCATATTGAAAATCAGATTGCAGAATGGTATATTGTATTGTAAACCAGAATGATTAAAGTGTGTACATTGTTGGCCTTATATAATGTAACGTTGCCAACGCTTACAACACAGATCGATACATATAATTCAGCTGGACGATGGGCCTTAAGCCTAGCCCAATACCAAGAGTCTGATATATTTGATAATGTAATAACATGCGGTTTTATTACTCTCATTAATTTATTTAAAGGCTTATCTAAATGACAACGATGCAAAACACTTAACTACATATTTCTTATTCAATATTTTGAATTATTACATCTCCTTTTTTGCCCTATTTTACTGCCGACCAACTGTACTCTTGTTGCTCCTTCATTTTCCTCCGTTTCATCGGTTTAATCATTCTCTACTTTCATGTAGTTTTGCTAGACCGGGTTGCTAGCCACCTCACCCTCTGCTTTTATGTAGTTTTGCTTGACAATGAAGTCTATAGGCAGACATGCGGATGGCTCCTCCTTAAAAGTGTGAGTCATTTCTTCTGCTTCATAATCATGCAACCTTACAATGGAGTCATACTGTTTCACTTTTTCCAATTTGACATGGGTTAATTGGAAAATTTTCACTAAAACATTGTCTAGATCATCTTTGTTGACTTTATGCATTTTGAGTACAGACTGGGAACATTCTGGTACCACCATTATCGCCACAGTGAAAAATCCTTTTGGGACAGATCTCATGCGATTTTTCTTCCCAATAGAAATCCTTTCAAAACTACCACCTCAGACTTTCAGTTTACTTATTGCACCAAGAAAGTTATCTTTAGAGACCGCCTCTTTTGCAGTTTTCTGCCTGACAGTTTCATGGTTGAAATCAAAGTTCTTTCGACGCTTCTTTGCACCATTCATTAATAATCAAACTGAAGCCATATTGAGGTTCGGCCCACACTGTCCAATCAATAATTGATTTCACATTCTTGAAGTCCTGCATATCAATAAATAATAAGATATCTGAAACAAATTTAGCATAAAAAATATGGTATCTAAATTAAACTAGAGGCGTTGAGGCTGTTGTAGCATCGGGTAGTGGGAGGCAATCCTATGCATTTGGCAGTGTGTTGCGGTGCAGGGCGAATCAATTTGAGAGTAAGCGATAGATATTTAGGGTTCTGGATGCATTAACCTTGTAGTTTGGGAAATTGATTCGGTATCACAATTACAGAATCTGGGGGAAATTTCAAAACTTAATCATTTAAAGTAGAATATGTTAACATAAGTTTTGTGAAAAAATTAACTGTAATGGGTATGTAGTTGGGGTAAACTGTTACTATTTTTGTACAAAATATTACTATTTCCTAAGTCCATGTCGAGGTGCTAATTGTAACTGTTAGCCTACTTTGTAAATTAGGCTATACAAAGTCAAGAAGTCAGAAGATCAAGTAAACAGAAGACACTCTGTTACACATCCGGTTCGGATCGGAATTACAAAGGTAAGAACAGAAGCATCACAAAGCTAAAAGATCAAGCCGGACCGAATCGGGCATAGTCAAAGAAAAGCAAAGTGAGACAAAAGTTAAACTGGATCGGATGGGATGCTCCGATCCGAACCCCATGTCATTATAAAGACCCGATCCGATCCCAGAAGTTCCCAGCCGCTTCACTCCATGGTCTCCTAGATATTCGGGGCGGTTACACCCACTTTTTACCCACGATGGCCGCTTACCTGATGTGTTGGCAACACCAGAACTCATCCGATCCTGAAAGTCATGAAATGTAGGACACGTGCAGCCGATCCGAACCGAATTCTGGAGAAGTTTTCACCTATAAATAGACCTCCAAGGGTCGTTTGAAAGGATCTTTTGGCACTCTGAGAGTTCAAACATCTTTGAGAACCGAATTCCAGCACTCCAAACAATTCAAAATCATCATTCAAAGTATATTTTGAGATAATTGAGTGAATGTATATGAAAAGTGAGTGAAATTGAGTGAACATCTCATTGTATTTTCATCTACATCATCAAGCAAAGTGATTATAAAGTGGACGTAGGCTTTTTAACGCTGAACCACTATAAATCCTGTGTCTCTTTTTTACTTTTGATCTCATTTCATTTTAATTTTAATCAATTTGGGTGTTAGAACCACTTTTTGGTCTAACATTTTGGTGCTTTCACTCAGAACAATTTGAATTCTCTGTTTTTCTGGATTATCGTTCTACTTTTTGGACCATTGAGTTCAAAGAAGTTAATCCCCAATTTTCAACGCTTTTAAATACTTGTTGGTTGATTGTTGAAGAATTATGGCCAAAGGAAAAGGCAAGGAAGTTCAAACCAGTCGAGGGAACGAAGTTGATGAAGATTAGCAAAATCCGATCATGACGAGGTCTCATGGGCAGAGTTCGGGAGCGGATCAGACAGGTTCAGGAAATCCGAACTGATCACATAGGGAAAGCTCCGATCCGAACCGAGTGGAAGACGTTGGAGAGGTGCACTTCCCCAACCCGAACCGATCCGGCCAGGGTACTTTGCTCCGATCCGATCCGACTCTAGGCGATGTTGGAACCTCTACTCGAGCCCCTCCAGATGCTCCGACTCCAGCCACCAGGACCATTGACCAGATCAATCCATCTGCGCCTGTCACCCAAGGAGATTTTTCGCGCCTTCTTAACATGCTTGAGAGCACTGGGGAGGCTATGAGAATCCACGAGCGCACCAATCTTATGATGCAGGAGAATATGAGAATCATGAGCAGGGAAATTGGCGAACTCCGCAGACAAAGAACTCCATCCCCAGTTCATCATACTGCAACAGACCAGTCTTCTTCTTCTGAGGAAGAACGGCCCCGTGAAAGAAGGCCGCTCGAACGACCTCAGAATTTGGAGCAAATGACATTTGGATCTTTGGGATCCCACGAGGACGCTGATCGTGAACTAGGACCCAATGATCCGAGCTTGAGAGAGCCTATGCTATTGCCAATGCGAGGATCCCATGTTTTGCCTAGAGACCCTAACCTCACCAATCCCACTCAGGGATAAATGCTTCAGCCCCTTCCTCCCGAGATCGACCGGGAACGTAGGGAGCAAAGCAGAGCAGAAGCCGCTAGAAGAAGGAGGGCGTCCCCTGATCAGGAGCCCAGAGGAAACCCGAACATCAGAGCCAGGGAGCCTGAACGACCCTTGACCAATACTGACGTATGGGCTATGGTACGCCAGATCATGACTGAGAGTCGAAACTACACCAATGAAGATTATGGCATTGAGCGAAGCCATACTACCTTTACTGATGACATTCTTGATTTTCAGTTCCCCCGACGTTTTAATCTGCCGCAGATGGATAGATATAACAGGAGAACCGGCCCGGGACAACATTTGATGCGATACGCATGGTTTACGAATGTTGTCGCTGCCCCTGACGCTGTGAAATGTAAGGCTTTCCCGATTTACTTAGAAGACATAGCATTACTATGGTTTACCCGACTTTCTCCTCGATCGATATCGAATTTCAAAGAACTAAGCGATTATTTTATGAATCAATTCCGACTTCATGCCCGAAATTCGAAGAATGTTGTTGAATTATCGTGAATTAAGCAAGCGCCGGGTGAGTCCTTGAAGTCGTATCTAGACCGCTTCAATTTAGCTGTAACAGAAGTCAGTGACCCGCGTGAGCCTACCATCTTGATGGCCTTAATGGAAGGAGTTGATCTTGATTCCGAGTTTGGAGATTATCTTTCTGGGAAGCCTCCTCCCACAAGAGAATTGTTTTATGAGAAGGCCAATATTCATATAAGACGGGAGGAAGCAAGGGCAAACAGAAAAAGGAAGTCCGGAGCGGCCTCAAAAGAAGCTATTCAGAGTAATGTTGCCGTAAAGCAGTTTGGAGAAAGTTCTGGGAAAGTCGAAGTGAATGTGGGAAACAAGAATGGAAACAATAATAATGGAATCGGGGGCAACAACAACCGTAATGCGAATGGTAATAGGAGAAACAGGAACCGAGGAAGTAATTCTGACAAAAGGCCCCGGTTCCAGACCTTTGAGAATTATTCACCGTTGAATGACACTTTGGAGAACATTTACTTGGACACGTACAACGTTTTGCAATACAAAAGACCGCCGCCATGAGATTCAACAGAGAAAGAAATTGCAATCGGAAAATTTTGTTTATTTCATGGAACTCATGGACATTCAATGAACGAATGTCGACGCTTGAGAGACGTAGTTGAGAAGCTGTTGCGTGAAGGAAAGTTGGATGAGTATAAGGCTGCCCCAAGGGACAGAGGGCAAGGAGAACATGCCCCAAACCAGAATCAGTCTGCTCCCAAGCCTACAGCGCAACAGAAAGGCAAAGGAATTGTCATTAAGACCATAGTAGGCGGACTCCATCCAGCTATCCACAGTTTCAGAGCAATGGACCAATACGTTAATGCAATTAAGCACATAGATGTGGATAAGTGCGATGATTTGGAAGATATCACCCCTGTGAAACAGCATAAGATGATGTTCGATGATGTAGTGTTCCGTAGCAGAGACGACACCGGAATCCAGTCACCTACTGAAGATCCGTTGGTCATTACCACTACCATTGGACCGGCACTGGTTCATAAGGTACTAGTGGACAATGGAAGCTTTGTCAACATTTTGTTTAAGAAGCAGTTTGATCAGATGAAACTTGAGTCTGGAGATTTGAAGCCCTGTGAAGGTTGGATCCGAGGCTTCAATGGGGCATCGACAGCTCCGATGGGGTATATAGAATTGCCCGTAACATTGGGCCAAGGGGATCGTCGAAGAGTACGAATGCTTCAGTTTGTAGTGCTAGATATCGATCCGCCCTACAATGCATTTTTGGGAAGGCCTTCCCATGTAGAGTTCAGGGCTTGTATTGCACCGTGGTGCTTATTGCTAAAGTTCCCAACTGAAGCCGGAACATGAGTAATGAGAGGAGATCAAGTCTATGGACGAGCTTGCTATATTGCTGAATTAAAGATGCTGATGAAGGGACTCAACATCGAGACTAAAGGTGCCTCACCCCCTCCAAAGGAGGGTTCGGCGTAGCAGTTAGAGGGATCAACCCCGAAGGAGTTGCCCACGGGAATGCCCGAAGACCTGGATCCCAGAGAAGACGAGGAACCTGAGGATACAAAGGCAACTCCTAACGAAACGACAGTGGATATACCCATTGACGAAGCTGATCCAACAAAAGTTTTGAAGATTGGATCCCAGTTGGATCTGCACCGAGCTAAAGAACTGACTGACTTCCTGAAGGAAAACCTGGATGTGTTTGCCTGGACCCACGCCGCCATGTGTGGGATATCACCATCCATCACGAGTCATTCGCTGAGCATAAACCCAAAACACCCGCCTGTAAAGCAGCGTGCTGGGCCCAGAGAGGTCGGCAGCTCTGAAAGAAGAAGTGGAGAAGCTGAAAGAGAACGGATTTATTAGAGATTCGACATATCCCGACTGGATATCGAATCCTGTGTTGGTAAAGAAGTCAAATGGAAAGTGGCGGACATGTATTGATTTTTCAGACTTGAACAAAGCCTGCCCGAAAGATAGCTTCCCACTCCCTAGAATAGACCAGCTTGTGGATTCGACAGCGGGACATGAACTTCTTTCTTTCATGGACGCATATTCCGGATACAACCAGATTCCCATGCATGTGCCCGATCAAGAGCACACGAGCTTCATTACAAATTTGGAGTTGTATTGCTATGTGGTCATGCCGTTCGGATTGAAAAATGCTGGAGCTACCTAACAACGCTTGGTGAACAGGATGTTTTATAACCAAATAGGGAAGACTATGGAGGTTTATGTGGACGATATGCTTGTCAAATCGAAACAGTCCTCCAGCCATACGCAAGACTTGGCAGAGATGTTCGGTATTCCGCGAAGTATCGGATGAAGTTAAATCCTTTGAAGTGCTCGTTTGGGGTGGCATCTGGAAAGTTCCTAGGTTTCATCGTGAGCTCTCGGGGGATTGATATCAATCCCAGTTAAATAGCAGCGATAAGGAACATTGAGGAACCAAGGAGAATCAAAGAGGTCCAAAGTCTTGCAGGGAAAGTAGCTGCGTTGAGTAGATTTATCTCCAAAGCAACAGACAATTGCGTCCCATTTTTTGACTTGATAAAAAGGGGAAAAATGAATTTTGAATGGACTCCGGACTGTGTTGAGGTCTTACGAAATCTATTGAACTTACTAGAGAGACCACCGATTTTGTTGAAGCCAGTGGATCATGAAGAGCTGTTTGTTTATCTAGCAGTATCGGCTCACGCGGTTAGCACCGCCTTGGTCCGGGAAGAAGACAAAGTGCAAAGGCCGGTATATTACGTAAGTAAGAAATTGGGAGCTGTAGAACGTAACTACCCAAGGATTGAGAAGCTTTCTTACAGCCGTCTAATTGCCTCCCAAAAACTTCGCCACTATTTTCAAGCTCACCCAATAACCATATACACTGATCAACCTCTGAGACAGTGTTGCAAAGACCCGAAGCATCGGGACGGTTGATCAAGTGGTATATTGAATTAAGTCAGTTTGATTTAAATTTTCAACCGCGAAGATCGATCAGGGGGCAAGCTCTAGCTGACTTTATAGCAGAGTTCACAATTTCGGAGGAAGAGATGATCAACGACAAGGTGGTCAAGTCAGAGGAGGAATTAAAATTAGATCCATGGAAGTTGTACACGGACGGAGCCAAGAACGACCGAAGGTCCGGAGCTAGAGTCGTCTTAGTTACTCCTGAAGGACGATTGTTATATTATGCTCTACGACTAGAATTTTCAGTGACTAATAATGACTCTGAATATGAAGCCCTGATTGCCGGGCTGAAGCTTGCTAAGGAATTTGGAATAAAGGCATTGGATATATTCTGCGACTCTGAAATAGTCGTTAGCCAAGTGCGAAAGGAGTTTGTGGCCCGGGGACCCCGACTTATTACCTATCTTGGGAAAGTGGAGGACTGTTGAGCAGCTTGGAACGGTATAACATAACGCATATCCCAAGAGCTGAAAACCAGAAGGTAGACCGACTAGCAAAGCTGGCTAGTTCCGACAATCCGGAGGAAACCGAAATGGTTCCAATTGAAACGTTGGGATCGCCAAGCTTTGAGTCAATGGAAATTGAATTAGCTTTCGAAGCAGAACCAGAGAGGGAGTCGTGGATGACCCCAATCAAGAATTTCCTTAGAAATGGAGTACTCCCGCTAAAGAAGAGCCAGAGGCGAGCCATAGTTCGCAAAGCTACCAGATACATCCTTCAAGATGATACCCTTTATCCGCAAGGATTTTCTATGCCCCTGTTACGATGTATAGCGCACGACGACATCGAGCGTGTACTAAGAGAAGTACACGAAGGTGAGTGCGGAGATCATACGGGAGGTCAGACCTTAGCAAAAAAGGTATTGTGGTATGGGTATTTTTGGCCCACAATTAATAAAGATGCAGTTGATTACTCACGATGCTGCGACAAATGCCAGAGGTTCGCCAAGATCCCCAGAGCACCACCGACCCAGCTCAAGTCGATGGCGAGTCCGTGGCCGTTTGCCATGTGGGGAATTGACATCATCGGAGTTCTACCGATTGCCAAAGGAGGAGCGAAGTATGCAATAGTCGCCGTGGACTATTTTACGAAGTGGGTGGAAGCTGAGCCCTTAACCAAAATCACAGCGAGAAAGGTGATAAGTTTCGTGGTTAGAAATATCATATGCCGATTTGGGATTCCAAGGACCATTATAACTGATAATGGAACCCAGTTCGATGGTGCCGAATTCAGAAATTTCTGCCAGAAATACAAGATCGACAAGCGGTACACTGCAGTCGCCCATCCACAGTCGAACGGGCAAGTAGAAGCAATAAACAAAGTCATAAAGTACAT
This sequence comes from Allium sativum, assembly GCA_030737875.1. Taxonomy (NCBI): domain Eukaryota; kingdom Viridiplantae; phylum Streptophyta; class Magnoliopsida; order Asparagales; family Amaryllidaceae; genus Allium; species Allium sativum. Next base: position 14,705,430 of record CM060922.1, read on the forward strand.
CCTCAAGAAGCGATTAGAACGTGCAAAAGCAAAATGGGTGGATGAATTGCCCTTGGCTTTGTGGGCATATCGGACAACGTTTAAGACAGCTACCGGTCATACTCCCTTCTCTCTCTCATTTGGCTCAGAAGCAGTAATCCCGGTAGTGCTTGAAGTTCCCTGTCACAGGGTGACATATTATGACCCGATGATGAATCGGGCACTCCTCCTTAAGTCCTTGATGAAATTGAAGAGAAAAGGGATGAGGCAAACTTGCGTGCGTCAAGACATCGACGTCAGATGGCACGCTATTATGACAAGAAAGTTTGTTTTAGAACCTTTGAACCAGGAGATCTGGTGCTAAAGCGAGTTTTTCTGTCCCTTCCTCACCTCGGTCCAAAGTGGGAAGGACCATTCGTCATCCAACGGAAACTTGAGACAGGAGCCTTCAAGTTAATGACCGTAGATGGCGAAGAAGTGCCTAGGGCTTGGAATGCCCAACACTTGATGCGATATTTGAATTAGGGATGTTGTATTTTCTTTTGTTTTTCTTATGAACTCTGTAAAAAGGCACGATTTGCCTTGGAAAAGTTTGTTGAAACGAACAAAGAACTATAAAGTGGATGTAGGCTACGACTTAGCCGAACCATTATAAAAATATCATGTGCCATTTACTTTCCTGCATTATTTATATCTTCAACTATTATTCTACTGTGACTGTGGAATACAAAATGTTAAATCAAAATCTGGAAAATTGGAGATGGCCTATATGCAGGAATGGACACAACGACTATTTGTACAGTGAGACATAAAAGAATGGGAAGACGACATTCTTAACTCTAGCTCTCAAGAATTGAGAGAGAGTATAAAGGACGGGAAGACGACGTCCTCTGAGGCGTGAAGGTGCACCCAGATGAGAGACCGCCTCAGCAAGAACTCTAACCCGAATATAAAACAGGAAAGTATAAAAGATGCAAAAAAGAACAGGCATCAATGACAAAAGGAATGTGACCCCCGTCAAAAAATCGGGGACATTCGGACTTTTTAACTTAATCTTGAATGGTTTTTTCAAGACTGATCAGGGGCATATATGTACACACATATCCCCCCCCACTGTGACTCCATTACACAATTTTAGTAGAACATGCATTTGCATATTTACATAAGAACTGAACTGACGACTAATAGTCATTGCAGGAAATGAATTATTTTCATTTACAAATGAATGAATTTGTACAGGAAAACAGGCAAAAAGAAGGTACGAAGGCCGCACTCGCAGCAACAATTATGGGCCAATCAAAAGCTAAAATAAAGCAAGACACTTCATCACTTAGACTTTGAAGTGGACTTGGATTTCTTAGCGGCCTTCTGAGCATCCTTCGCCTCTTTTTCAGCATCAGTTAAGATGCGCCTTGGTTTTTTCTTTCCTGAGACTGAAGTGCTGGAATCGGTTGACTTTTTCCCGGGAGGCGGAACGCTAGAATCAAGAGAAGACTTTTTAGCAAGTTCTTCCGTAATACATCTAGTCAAAAGTTTAACAACTAACCTTGATCCAGCATCCACTACTGCGAGAGGCTTAAGGCTTTAGGGGTCTAGGTCTTCAACTTTAAGCTGCATGCGTTTGTCTTGTTTGGCTTTCAGTGCAGCTAAAGTAATGTCATCAGCGCTTTTTGATTCCCCAACTATAGCCACCTCAGGGTCCTCCTCATGTCCCTCATCGCCACTATCATCCTTTAAGGCATCTATCATCTCGCCATCGTGAGAAGCGTCAGCCTTACCCTTCTCTCCTTCATCCTTCTCCGCTGACTTTGTTTCGACAGTGGTTCCGTGGGGCACGTCTGCTTTCTCGGACGGTTCAGCACCTGCGGAATGAGAAGCAACAGTTACCAACTCAGGAGAAAATAATGGGTCCTTCATTGATTGTCTGACTATACGATGGAAAGTGGAGACAACTTTGATGAATTGGGGTGAAAAGGTAGAAATATCTTCTGACGATTTTTCATCTAGAGTAGCTGCCACCTCCGAAGCCGATTCAGGAACAGGAGATAAAAGAGATGTCTGAGGGATCGCCGGGTTTTCGGGGTCGTATCCCTCTACTTCAGGAGTTGTAGCGGCAGTGGAAGAAGAACCAACCTCCAAGATGTTCTTTTGTTTAGCCTTCCGCTTTTCCTCATCCATGGCGGCAGCAATCAAGCTGCGCCCCTCGGCTAGACTCGCCGACTCTTCATCTCTTAAATACTTTTCCATAAGTTTGTCCTCGTCGATGGAATCTACCTTGAGTTCTTCTTTTTCCCATTCAACAATTTGGCTCCATACGTGAACCAAGGTAGTCGGGTAATCATCGATCCAAGAGATGTTTTGGTGGCAGATTATATGTGCAAAAAATTCAGTCAATAATTCACCAAAGCCCTGCACATCCTCCGCTAGCTGCTTGCGGGATTCTTCGGCCGATTTGATGACGCTTTCAACATTACCCTCCGCCAGGGCAGCCCTGTTCTCAGCCTCCATCAACTTAGAAGCCAAGTCAGCATTTTTCTTCTCCAATTCGGCATTCTTCTTCTCCAACTCGGCTTTTTCTCGCTCAAGGTCAGCATAAGCAAGTTGCATTTTGGCAGCATCTGCCATGGCATCTTCCACTTCCTTTTTCAGCTCCGAACGCTCTTGCGTATGGGACTCGAGCAAGTCATGATAGCGTTTTTGTAGATCTTCAAATTGTTGTTTGAAGCTAGCAGCGTCCCTTTGAGCCATAGCAAGTTGATCATGTGTATCCTCGAGGTCTTTTCCTAAATTTTTAAAGCCCTTGCATCATCTTCTACGGTCTTCTGCATCTAGTTAGTATTCGTGATTAAAGTTCAGATGATTCTGGAAAGGTTGCGCGAATACTTGAACATCTCTGAATATTGTTTCTCGACCGAGTCCATTTTTGCTTTAGCCTCATCTGCCCATCTCAAGGAAATAGGCTCAAGAGCAAGTAAGAAAGTTAAGTTTTCAAAGTAGTGATCGGGAAATTGCTCCTCCAAATACACCCGCTTAACTGCAGTTTCAGCATCCAACGGTGGAGGTGCAGAGAATGTCAGCTCAGTATCCTTATGTGTGGAAGGCCCAATGGCCTCCTCCTCCCTTCTAGGTCATTTAGCAGAAACATTGCGCTTGCTTCGCGAGTCAGAATCTCTCGGCGGGCTCCTTTCCCTACTACGCTTTTCTTGAGAAGAAATTGGGTCTTTTGACTGCGGCCTGTCATCTTCTCGACGGCCTTGGTAGCCCTTATATCGCTCTGGATCTGACCGAACGGGAGAGCGAGAGCGCGAGGACCGCGACTAATAAGAATCATAGGGCCTTCTATCCTCCCTACTGCGACTTTCGCGACGATCATACTCAACGTCATGAGGGGGTCATGCTGCAGCGTAACTTCCTGATGTCATAGTAAGCGCGAGACATTGTACCTGCACAGTAATGTAAGTGGAATTCAGAATCAATATTCTCATAAGACATAAGTGCTGTGAAGTGGGGTGCAATTGTGTCAAGTGCATCCTAAGTGGTGTCACCCCCTCCGACAAACCAGAATCTGAAGCTGAGCTAGTGCGAGAGGGCTCTTTGGCCTTAATAAGAGTGGCCTCCTCCGAAGAAGTAAAAACTAAAGGATTTGTGCCAAAATCCTCAGAAGTGTAAATAGTGTCAGGAAGTGGAAGATCTCCCAACCCCTGAAATGTGGGATCATCAACAGTAGAAGCATCTCTTTGGGAAGCGCCTGTTGGCTGTTCTTTAGGAGATGGTGATATCTCAGGAGAAACAACATCCCCAGGAGTGATGTACCCCTCTCGGTGCTTTTCAGGTAAATTAGCCAACTCATAGTCTTGAGTCGAACTTGGAGAAGGTGAAGTTTGAAGCGGCATGGTGGGACCTTTCGAGCTCTCGCCCATTTCTGGAATTACATCCACCGGAGGGATATATACATATGGACCTGACCCATGACCTATGCTACGGGTAATGGATAGCAGCCTGTGGTGATGGAGATATTCGTCCTTGAGGACCTCGTCGATAGTTAAAAACTTTTGATCACCATTAAGGAGCCGATGCATCCGATCAAAGAACACTTGACCCGATATCTGTTTTGGATTGTCAGCTGCAAACAAAAAGAAAACAGATTAGTGTGGTAGCGTGGACATTCAGAGTCGAGGTTTAGAAAACCGGTGCCTTACTCGATTTTGTCCATCTCCTAGCACACCCCGGCTGTTACCTTACATAAAACCATTCCAGCTTGGAGTCGCCGACCTTGCTACTGAATGGCGCTGAAATTATCTTTCTTTTCGGGATAGACTCGAAGTAAGAGAAAGAAGGAGTCTCCCGAGTCCGGTGCTTGAAGTTATAAAAGAAATGAACGTCATCAAAAGTAAGCTCTATGCCTAAGATCTCGCGGTATGCTACATATAAGGTATGCAGGTAAGCATATGAGTTGGGATGCAGATGCATGGGGGCAATCCGCATTTGTCTTAGAAAGTCGACGACAAAAGGAGAAAATGGTGGAATAGCTCCGACCATGCACATCAATCGAGTGATTGCCATAAATCCCTCCGGAGGATTATGTGGACGGTCGGTTTTAGATGGCACAAAAGTATCTTTTTTACGTATCCCGTACTTCAAGCATATTCGAAGGAGCCTGTCATAGTCAATTGTCGATTCAACATAATCTTGAGGAGATTCCAATTTGACGGCAGATTCAAATTCGTCAGGAGCTCGAGTATCTCCAACTCCTCCTTCCTCTTCATAACCCAGAGAAACTTCACTATCAGAAGTCGTTCCGCTGCTATGCACCCCCACTTCATAATATGATCCCTCGTCACCCCATTCAGGGTCTGAGGAAGAAGATATGTCGTCAAGAGTAACTTTATCGGATGTCTCTGGGACCTCTTTCTTTTCTGCCAGTCTAAAAGAATGTCTTTTGGCCATGATCACTAAACTATCGAAGAAGTAATAACAAAAGTTAGAGTAAATTAGCCCATGTCCCCCTGTGCACGTGTGTGAACTAAAGTGTGTACGGTGTGTGCAGAAGATGTAAAGTTAACACTCAAAATTGTAATGCAAAATCTGGGCAAAGTGATGATGTTCAGAGCAGTTCTTGATGTTCATGTATGTCCGCGGGGCACTAACCTAACTGTTCATGAAGGTGGAAGTTATGTAAAATATTGATTTTAGCCAAATCGACAAAGTATTGTGCTTTAAGTTGGGTGGCCTCGGTTCCGTTCGGGTACACATGATGGGGTCGGATCGGAGGCACGGTCGTGCTTCGGTCAGAAGTTAACATCCCACTGGATCGGTTCGGGACCATGCTTTTGGAGTGGACCGGATAGATTTAAATGTTAGCACCCCTTTCCCCTTTGTTCTACCTTCCGACTCGATCCGGTCAAATAAGCCTCGTTTCTCTTTCTTGCATTTCGCTCCGACCCGACCTGATAGAGTAATCCTCGCATTCCCTCTTTTCCGACCCGACCCGGTCTTGTGAACCCCTCACTCCTTTCTTCTCCTCCATCTCCTATACTTCCTCGCCCGAACCAACTCCCTATGCCCTTCGTCTTCCTCTTCCTCTTAAGTCACAACCGAACTCAATCCCATCTTCGAAACCCTAGTTAGAACCGAATAGGTACCATCTTCCACCTCCCAGCGCTTCGAGGTGATGGCGGAGCCAACAACAACGACGGCGAGGGAGGAGGAAGTCGTGGCGTCGAAGCCGAGCAATAACCACACTCAAATCATTAAAATTGACCACAAATTTCAATTGGAACCAGTTATTATGAAGATAATCACAGTTTTAAACCTACCGAGGTGTTTAAATTGAAGACTAAGGAGAAAATTTCAGACTTTTTTGAGCTTTCAGGAAGCTAGGGTTTCGGCGTGAAAATTGTTGAACGAGATTAATGAAAGAAAGGGAGGAAGAAGGAAATAGGTAATGAGCTTATATATGTGTTCATAGTGACTAATCGTATTCCCTGTTTTTCTTCTCCCCGCTTGGACCGGGATACATGCCCACGAACACATTTTAGCCTGTTGCACCAGCATTAAACAATACGAAGGGAGTCCCTTCAGATTGGGCCCGAACCGAATGAATTGAGCATAACGACTCGGTGTGCAAATTAAATTCAAAGAAAATGAAGAAAAAACATACCTGGAAGAATCACTGATCATCAAGGAGAGTTCCTAGGATTGTTTAACAATAAAGAAAATAAATCGTGTATTCTACCACATATATATATAAGCGTTAAAAGACACGACTTCATGAAGTAACACATCTTCACAAGCGAATAGAAATGACTTTTCAATGATTAATGAGCAGATAATATCAAAGCACGCTTCATCTTCAACAGAAGCATCCTTTGAGGGGGCAAAATGTTAGCCTACTTTGTAAACTAGGCTATACAAAGTCAAGAAATCAGAAGATCAAGTAAACAGAAGACACTCTGTTACACATCCGGTTCGGATCGGAATTACAAAGGTAAGAACAGAAGCATCACAAAGCTAAAAGATCAAGCCGGATCGGATCGGGCATAGTCAAAGAAAAGCAAAGTGAGACAAAAGTTAAACCGGATCGGATAGGATGCTCCAATCCGAACCCCATGTCATTAGAAAGACCCGATCCGATCCCAGAATTTCCCGGCCGCTTCACTCCATGATCTCCTGGATACTCGGGGCGGTTACACCCACTTTTTACCCACGATGGCCGCTTACCTGATGTATTGGCAACACCAGAACTCATCCGATCCCGAAAGTCATGGAATGGAGGACACGTGCACCCGATCCGAACAGAATTCTAGAGAAGTTTTCACCTATAAATTGACCTCCAAGGGTCGTTTGAAAGGATCTTTTGGCACTCTGAGAGTTCAAATATCTTTGAGAACCGAATTCCAGCACTCCAAACAATTCAAAATCATCATTCAAAGTATATTTTGAGATAATTGAGTGAATGTATATGAAAAGTGAGTGAAATTGAGTGAACATCTCATTGTATTTTCATCTACATCATCAAGCAAAGTGATTATAAAGTGGACGTAGGCTTTTTAACGCCGAACCACTATAAATCCTGTGTCTCTTTTTTATTTTTGATCTCATTTCATTTTAATTTTAATCAATTTGGGTGTTAGAACCACTTTTTGGTCTAACAGTAACGAACTACATATAACCATGATATTAGATTTTGTTTAAATTGTTTATAAACTCTTGATTATGCTTTTAGACTTCAACTATATAATACAAAACGATAAAAATTTACTGCATAGTCCTATAAAATGATAGCATGTTAACCTGATGTAGACTACATCGGTGCTGTAATGTTGAAGACTACATTGGCACTAGCATGCTGACCTGATGTAAAACAATAACATGTTAAAGATGTTAGAACCCATTACTGAATTGGTCATAGCCATGCAGAACCCCTACGTGGCTCGACAAGAATTCTCTTACAAAGCAAAAATTGTGATGTTTTATTGTGGTTTTCTAAAGGTTCAATTAAAGCTGTGCAGCAAGTTAAAACTTTATGGGGCGACTAGTGGTAGGATTGAAGTTAATTTAGTAGATGATTTGTATATTAAGACCAAATTCAGAAAAATATGCTGAATCTTGTGTTAAAACTTATTATGTATGTTAAGGGCGGTATACAACTCTCGGTATTTTAAACTTGTTATGCTTGCCATTTTAAATTTGGTATGTTCGACATGCTATTTGTTGTTATAATGCTATTATTGTGTATGTAGTCAACACTAGTACTGTATCTATTTATGTATATTTGATATGAAATATATGTGTTTTATGTATGCAGCGTACTACGTGTAGTTTCTCACGGTTATTGGTGTGGTAAGTGTGATAGTAGCCATTGGAATCTTTGATGAAGTAACATTTACAACCGTTGAGAAAATCTTTAACAAAACGCTTATAACCGATATAATTCTAGCATGTACCACATTAAAAACCATTAGAAAAATTAATATTACCACGCTTATTACCGTTAGTAGAATAAATATTATCACACTTATAACGGTGAGAAGAAAAAATATAACCACGCTTATAACCATGACAATATGTATTAGTCTTTGTAACAGTTATAAGCATGATTGAATGGGCGATAAAAATCACCAACCCTTGTTGACTCAACTGTTATAACCATGAGTATACTGATTACTCACGGTTATAAGCGTGACAAATGGGCCTTTTAGGCGTTGTGTAGTCGGTGATCTTACTCCTCTATTATTAACAATAGGAGAAGCATCTATAACATGGTTTAGTTGTAGACAACAAAGCAGTGTTTCAGAAAACATAAAACATAACCAACGCTTGCTTGGCATCCTTCTTAAAGCACAAAAATATAACTTACAGTCAACAAAACAGTCATTTTATATGTTATTAGTTTCCAATCTAGAGAATGTTCATACATGCATTTACATTTGCAAATATGGAATTTCAAGCCATATAAAACAGTTAACATCTTTGGTTTCAGTGCAACCTCTTTGATGAAACCATAAACAGAGATCATAAAAAATATATGCAACTTTTCAACATGAGCTGTTTCATTCACATAGATTGGCCATAATATTTGCAATATATATATATATATATATATATTAGTTACACTTGCTGAGTGTGTATTATTTGTAACATTGGTATCTTTGGCATATATGTATTTCATGTATGCATGCATCTTTCAATTTTTATAAAATATGCATTAGGGATATTATATTCATGCAGGAACTTAAATATGAATATAATGTCTTGATCTCAAAATTATTTTCTTACATTTTGAGAATTTCATTTATGTCACATTTTAGAAATTTGATTTACCTATTTATTTGTTGCTACCATCATAATGTAACCAATGTTTGTAGATTGATTACAGTGTACATATTTCATTCCTTTATGGAATTTGTTAATGACTTTGAAGTTACAAATGGATATTTAGAGCTTCTTAGTTTCCAACCGAGTGTAGTTTGTTGCTAATTTATTAACTGAAAATACTAATACATGATCTACAAGAATTCAATTTAACTAAGTCGATGCGAACTGAATGTAACACTTGATGAATTATGTGTGCGTTTTGTAATTATTATAAAAATTCAAACTGTGTACTATTGAACATGTTTTGCTTTAAGAAGTCTAGCTGAGTACTACACAGGATTTTTCTAATGATGTTGGATTCCAGATTCAAATCAATTGGTTAATAAAGGACAATTTTTTTTTCCCAAAGCTATTTTGATTAGCATGAGTATAGCATACTGCAGAGTGAAATATACTGCTTGAAGGATGGAATTATGTTAAACGTTAATTGTGTTAAAACTTATAAATCCATGTTCACACTTAAGATATAGGATAATAATGTCATGTTTTCCTGAATGGTTGTTTAGTCTTAAATTTGACCACTTCTATATTTCTATTGATGAGGAAATTTTAACACTTTGAAAAGGTAGCGAACTAATTACTCTTAGAGTAATGGAACTAATTATGGGTACGCATGGCTCCACTGAAAGAAGTGTCAAGCTTTTTTTTTAATTTCTTTGATTTAAGGAAGTAAGAACTGTGGTTTCCTCACAAGGTTTGTGGATTACTTTTATGTACTATGTTATTTAATCTACTTAAAATATAAATTCAGTAAATGTAGTGAAATGTGGTTTTTAATAACCGTGCATTGCCTCATTAGGTTGCACGATGAAGATGTTCAAAATAGTGAAGGATCTTTCAAATTTTACGCTGGCTTTCCTGCCAATACTGCTGCCACTGTCATGCCAATAGTTGACTTCTGCACTGACTCTTATGTTAGAAGACTAACATATTTTCTTAAGAACGTAACTCATACAAGGAAAATTTGGAGCGTAGCTGATTTCGCGGAGTTGTGCTGTTGTGGATCTTTGTTTCTGGTGAGGGAGTGGCAACAATTAGGACTGTTACTACTGGCGGACTGCCATTGATGTTGGGTAAATCTGTATATTTATTGTGGAAACGTTTACTTTTGTTCAGTGAACTGTTATTGCCCGCTTGATGCTTTTAAATGACATGCATACTTAACCTTTTCATATATATATATATGTGTGTGTGTGTGTGTGTGTGTTGGAGTAAAATTCGTCGTTGATTCTTCTTGATACAATTCTCCGAGGCATGATGTGTTGATCGCTATCCGAAAACAGTATTTGCCCTCTTTTCTTATGTGCACGAGTAATGGAAATCTGCTCGAAGATACAACGGACCAGATATTCAATATCTTTAAATCGGTGTGTTTGCACAAGCACGACGATTCACTATCTAAATATATTCGTCTGCATTGACAAGAGACTTGAATTCTAGCCTACAGGAACTAGAACCCGTTTGCAATATATTTAAGAAAATGCAGAGAATTGTAGAAAGTAGAAGATATAGGAAAGAAATCGAGTGGATTAAAACTGAAATGCGATCCAGTTTTTATAGTCGTGAGGAGATACGGTTGCTTCCATTCAAAAAAAGTTGTAGAGAGAAAAGAATATAATACTTATTACCTATTAACTTTTTTATGATGTTAACCATTATTTTATAATAATGGTTAACATCATAAAAAAAAGTTAACAGGTAATAAATATTATATTCTTTTCTCTACTCTTTGAACAGCAGCACCTGTTTTTTTTTTTCCAGAAACAGTCGCAACCTTTCGCACCAGTCAACTGGTATGTATAGTACCAGTCGACTGGTCAATGTATAAAACAACAACCTTTTAAATAGTCATGTCTGTTGGTCTGAAAATAGACAAAACCTATTGGCTTAGACCTGACCAGTTGACTGGTCTATTTAGAAACAGTCTACTGGTAATGGTAAAAACCTGCAGACTTTATTTCTTGTGAGTAAACAAAAATGATTTGCTACATAGTAAGCCCATTGACATTGCAAGGCCCATTTGATCACGAGACCCCAAGAGCTCCAAGGCCCATCTTTTGATCTTTTTAAATATTATCATGCTAATGTCAAATATGTCATGTTCTTGCCTTATCTCTCCTCCTCTTTCTTTTGATATAACACATCATACTTTTACATATATAGTTGCATACCATGTTATATTTCATGATGTGGGACAAATCAAATTTTCCCTTTTGTTCTTTCCTCCTTTCATTTATTTCAAATTTCCTCTAACAATCCTCCACCAAATTTTAAATAAATTCCTCTTGTTATTTTATTTGCATGAAAATTTGTGCATAAGTACAGATGTCTTACAGGCTTGAATCTATACATAGTGAAAACCCATCAAAGTATATTTTGATGGAGTGGTTGAATAAGCATTGAACCATCGATCCTATATGATCTACCAGATGTGAATATCACACACTCATTTTCATATTCTCCAGATAGTATGTTTGCCCGACCTGTGGATTGGCCTTGGGTCTGTATCTTCTTTCATGAAATGCCCTTAAAGATCAAGCCAAAATCTCGTAGATGGCAATACCACATTCGTTGCATTTATATATTTAGGTTTATCAGAAGTGCCTTATAACACACACCTCAACAGTATATCTGTTATAAACCCATTAAGTTATAATTCGAACATTCTCTCTTTGTCATTATACCAAGCACTTTTCTTTGGAATGTATGATAATACTTAGTTTCTCAGACTAAATATTATAAGTTCTAATCAGAACATCCTCTCTTTGTCATTATACCAAGCAGTTTTCAATGGAATGTATGATAATACTTAGTTTCTCAGACTAAATATTATAGTGCTTCCAACCACTAACATATGAAGTACTTTTGCTCTTTGAACTCAAGATAACAAATTTCTTTATTATGTTGAATTGAGTTTCTTTCATTGGTGATTGTATTGTATAGGCTTTAAACCCATTCCCTGTGATGTTTTTTTCACTAAGTTCCTTGCAAGTCCTTTAGTAAATGGATCTGCCAAATTCTGGCTAGATCTCAAAAATCTACGGTAATTACCCCTTCAGTGAGCATTTTCCTAACCAAACTGTACCTTAGACCAATATGTCTAGATTTACCATTATATACTTGGTTTAAGCCAAAATCTCGCAGAAGGCAGCACCACATTCGTGCATTTATATATTTAGGTTTACGAGAAGTGCCTTATAACACACACCTCAACAATATATCTATTATAAACTCATTAAGTTCTAATCAGAACATCCTCTCTTTGTCATTATACCAAGAACTTTTCTTTGGAATGTATGATAATACTTAGTTTCTCAGACTAAATATTATAGTGCTTCCAACCGCAAACATATGAAGTACTTTTGCTCTTTGAACTCAAGATAACTAATTTCTTTATTATGTTGAGTTGAGTTTCTTTCATTGGTGATTGTATTGTATAGGCTTTAAACCTATTCCCTGTGATGTTTTTTTCACTAATTTCCTTGCAAGTCCTTTAGTAAATGGATGTGCCAAATTCTGGCTAGATCTCACAAAATCTATGGTAATTTTCCCTTCAGTGAGAATTTTCCTAACCAAACTATGCCTTAGACCAATATGTCTAGATTTACCATTATATACTTGGTTGTATGCTTGTGACAATAGAGATTGACTGTCACAATACACAGATATTAGTGACATAGTTTTTGGCCATACAAGAATTTCTAATAATAAATTCCTTAACCATTCCGCTTCTTTACTACCAGAAGCCAGTGTTATAAACTTAGCAACCATGGTTGAATCAGCAATACATGTTTGTTTCTTTGAGGCCCAGGATATTGCTCCCTTACCAAGAGTGGATATCCATCCACTAGTTGATTTAGTATCTTCACTTCCAGTGGTCAAACTAGCATCTGTGTATCCTTCTATTATTCTCAGATAACCATTGTAACGTATACGATAATTTATGGTACCTTTTAAATACTTTAAAATTCTATGTATTGCATTCCAGTGGATATTACTAGGGTTACTAGTATATCTACCCATTTTGCCAACAACATAGGCAATATCTGGTCGTGTGCATGTCATTGCATACATTAAATTTCAATAACTCTAGCGTATTCCAATTTCTCCATAGCTCTTCCAGTATTAGTGTATAACTGCATATTTGGATCAAACGGAGCAGACATAGATTTACAATCGAATAGATTAAACCTTTTCAAAATTTTCTCAATGGAATGAAACTGGGTAATTGATAACCCATCTTTTGTTTTTGTGATTCTTATTCCAAGATTCATTTCAGCTACTCCTATATCTTTCATGTCAAAGCATGAAGATAGATATCTTTTAATTTCTTCAATACTCGAAGTATCCGTTCCAAATATAAGCATATCATCCACGTAAAGGCATATAATTACACCTTTACCTGAATGAAACTTTCTATAGACTCATTTTTCAGATTCAAAAACACTAAAGCCATTAGATATAATAGTTTTATCAAACTTTTTATGCCATTGCTTTGGTGCTTGTTTAAGACCATAAAGTGATTTGACAAGTTTACATACTTTATGCTCTTGTTTAGGCATTACAAAACCTTCTGGTTGAGACATATATATCTCTTCATCAAGTTCTCCATTTAGAAATGCAGTCTTGACGTCCATTTGATGAATTGATTCTTGTCTATGCAGATATGCTTAGTAGCACCAGAATCGATCCACCAAGAATTGTCTTGTTCAATCATAGTCACTTCTGATATGACTGCTGCAAACTTTTCTTTTTAATATTGCTGCTTCTTTTTCTAGAAGCGATAATCCCTTTTGAAATGTCCAAATTTACCACAAAAGTAGCAGCCATTTTTTCTTTTCTTGTTCTGGGAATTATTGTTGTTCTGCCCTTTCCTCTTCTTATTAGAAGAGTTATTCAAAGAATTATTTTCTTTCTTTTCCTCCACAATATGGACTTTTGATGTATCGAAAACTATTTCGTCTCGAGCATCTTTCTGCCTCAGTTGTTGTTCAACTTGCAAATACTGTGCAAGGCCGTCTAGACTCATATCCTCCTTCTTGTGTTTCAATAGTTTCCTTTGACCTTTCCAAGAAGGAGGTAATTTGTTTATTATCGATGAGACCTTAATCTCCTCATCCATATTTAGTTTATGTTGACGGAATTGGTTAAGTATGTCCATGATATCATTGAATTGCTCTACCACTGAACGATCATCAGTCATTTTGTAATTAAATAATTTAGTAGCTAGAAATTTCTTACAGGTTGCGTCCTCCATAAGATACTTTGCTTCTAATGCTTCCAAACGTATTTTGCTATGGGCTTGTTATAGTACATACCGAAAAGTGTATCCATCATTGCATTGCAGATATGTCCTTTGCAAATATAATCATCTTGTTCCCATTTGATTCTTTCACGTGTTTGCGCAATCATTTCATCTTCAGTCTCCGCTTGTTTTGGCGTAGTTAAAACATATACTAGTTTCATTCCAGCTAGCAAGAAATGCATCTTTTTCTGCCATTGAAGAAAATCAACACCATCGAATCTCTCTAGCTTGGTAAAATCAGCGGAAAATTCCTTAAGACTGTGAGGAGCCATTGCCAAAATACTGTTTTAGATTGTTGGAATAAAATTCGTCGCTGATTCTTCTTGATACAATCCTCCGATGCACGATGTGTTGATCGCTATCCTAAAACAGTATTTGCCCACTTATCTGTGTGCACGAGTAATGGAAAATCTGTTCGAAGATACAACGGAGCAGATATTCAATATCTTTAAATCGGCATGTTTGCACAAGCTCGACGATTCACTATATGAATATAGTCGTCTGCAGTGACAAGAGATTTGAATTCTAGCCTGCATGAACTAGAACCCTTTTGCAATATATTTAAGAAAATGCAGAGAATTGTAGAAAGTAGAAGATGTAGGAAAGAAATCGAGTGAATTAAAACTGAAATTCGATCCAGTTTTTATACTTGTGAGGAGATACAGTTGCTTCCATTCAAAAAACGTTGCAACTCTTTAAACAGCAACGCCTGTTTCTTTTCAGAAACAGTCGCAACCTTTCGTACCTGTCGATTGATATGTATAGTACTAGTCGATGATTCTTCTTGATGCAATTCTCCGATGCACGATGTGTTGATCGCTATCCTAAAACAGTATTTGCCCACTTATCTGTGTGCACGAGTAATGGAAAATCTGTTCGAAGATACAACGGAGCAGATATTCAATATCTTTAAATCGGCATGTTTGCACAAGCACGACGATTCACTATATGAATCGTCTGCAGTGACAAGAGATTTGAATTCTAGCCTGCATGAACTAGAACCCTTTTTCAATATATTTAAGAAAATGCAGAGAATTGTAGAAAGTAGAAGACGTAGGAAAGAAATCGAGTGAATTTGCTTAGACCGTTGGTCTAAAAACAGATAAACCCAATTTGCTTAGACCTGACCAATTGACTAGTCTATTTAGAACCAGTCGACTGGTAATGGTAAAAAATTGCAGATTTTAATTCTTGCGAGCAAACAAAAATGATTTGCTACACAGTAAGCCCATTGACATTCTAAGGCCCATTTGATCATGAGACCCCAAGACCCCCAATGCCCAAGGTCCATCTTTTGACCTTTTTAAATATTATCATGTCAATGTCATATATGTCATGTTCTTCCTTATCTCTCCTCTTCTTTCTTTTGATATAACGCATCATGCTTTTACATATATAGTTGCATACCATGTTATATTTCATGATGTGGGACAAATCAAAATTTCCCTTTTGTTCTTTCCTCCTTTCATTTATTTCTAATTTCCTCTAACAATATATATATATATATATATATATATATATATATTTTTGATGTAGATGGTATCCTAACTAAAGAAAACATGGCAAAGGAAGCTAAAATGACTTTGCTGAATAATTCACATATTATGGTGATCTTAGGTAAGATTATTTACAAATTCTTTTATGTTCATCCATTTCTCAGTGAACTGAGTTATCACATGCAAATTAGGCATATCAATCAACGTTGCTGGATTCATCTAAAGTGAAGCCATAGCTCTTTTACAAAAGAATTGTTATTTTACTCAAGCGTTTGACTTATGGGCTCAGACTCATGGTCTAATCAGGGATAAAGCAAGGAGCCTGCAAACATAAATTTATAAAATGGGTTTCTTTTTTTATTTTTTCCTAAATATTTAGTTAACCAAATGCCTTTTTTCTAACTGTTAAATTGTAAATTGCCATTAAATTTTGTGTGCATTATGGTTGAATCCTGGGAACTTCACAGGTATAAATAATACATATGTTTTTTTCTTTCTAAATAAGTCTAATTCTTTCTTTGGTACTATACGGATGAGGTTACTAAACAATATATGTGTTAAAGTTTCTGATAATGGATGAAAGCACAAAATTGTACTATTTTATATTTTTGTATTGGTGTAGACAGTGGATGAAGGTATAAAAGGTTATTTCTTGATATTTATGTATTCGGTGCTCGTAATGAATGAAGGTACAAACTGTTATGTTTTGAAATTTATGTATTCAAAAAATACACATCAGAAAAACCAGATCTGGCCCCTAGTGGGTCGAAACATATGTCAACCCACCTTCATGGTATGTCGACCCCATGATCGACCCATGGGTCGACCCATGTAAGGCCTAGGTCGACCCACGAACTGGCTCTTAAACGTCGATTCAATCGATTTAGTTTATTTCTTAACATTGGTGATTAATGTTATTTCTAAATATCTCTTACGTGAATTATTATCTTCCATTTATAATACATATCTAATGTCAAATTTATGCGTATATATACGCGTACAACCACTAAATCTCTGTCCATTAATAGCTGCCCAATTAATGTCGTTTATAACGCTATCAATTCATTATTTTTTCTTTTAATCTATATTCAAATTTCAAACGCAGCTATCTTCTTATCTATTTTTCATTCATTATACATTTATTGCTTTTTGGTCTTAAATTACACTTTTAATTTCAATTTTGAATTTATACATATATATTTATGTACAATCTTCTTGTTTCTTTTCAAAATTCAAACTATGTTATGCCGTCATTTATTTCTTACCCATTTTTATTGTTTGCAGGTTACTTTTGAATTTTCTATTCATATATATACACACACATACATATATAATTATACTTATATATATGTATATTTTTCCATATATTTACATATATATATATATATATATACATATTTCTCTTAGAATGTCCATTTTTTTAGCCGTCCCTCTAAAGTTAAGAACATGACGTTAACGGGACTCAAACTTGAACCACTCATATGGGAGAGACATGCCTCAATCTTTTGTTCACAGGACTAAAAACATTGTATTATTATTCGTATTAGTGTTCCTCTATATCTTGTTTTCACATTCATTCCAAAACTTCATTTAAAGACAACCTTTTCATTTTAATTTTGTTTTCTCCGAACCATAGGTCTAAATTGACCAGAAAATCGCTATGGATGCAATGACGCTAATTCCATGACCAAATTCTGAAAATTTTCCAAATCTTTTTTTTTATTTTTTTACAAATGCAAGGTATTACATTTTATCTCAAAATATTTACCATATATTGCATTGTAACAAGCACCCATATTTCAAAATTTAATTAGTTATTTAAAAATACTTCATATTATCATTTAAAATTGTACACTTAAGTCAATTCATTTATTTTAATTATTTTATTTTTAATTTAATAAATAAATTGTAGTTAGTTCATCTAATTAATGCTAAATACGATTTTTGAAAATGCCTACCATGTTCGTTTCAAAAAAGGAGGAAAATATATTTTCGTTCAAACATGAAGTTAAATAAGTCGCATAGTTTAAATAATATATGCAAACAATAATAGAAAATTTAATATATTATGCATTTATCTTAGTAAAATTATCATAAATTGAGAGGAAATTTGTCAGTTTCAAGTACTTGCAGTTTAACATTTGTACGATTGTTTACTAAATGCTTCTAATCCTTTCATTATATTTTATATTTAAATACATATGTTTGTACTCACAAAATACTAAATTCAAATTATTAGATAGTCTTAGTAAATATTAGTCCATTTTTCAATTAGATTTTGTAATTATACGCCAATTTTAATATAGTGATTGTTTTTCGCAGGTCCTCAAAACTTAACTTAATGCGCAAAATCTCCTTTCCAATTTTTTTTGTAAATTAGGTCCATAGAATTTAATTACTGAAAATTGCACAATTATGCAATTGTTAAGTGAATAATTGAAGACATGTATGCAATTATATCAAAAAAAAGATCACAATTGTCAGCAAATCTTTTGTGTAAAATAGCTTAAATTTCCGCAATTTTTTTTAACAAATAATAGCATACGTTTGTGCAAATTTTTGTTAAATAATTACTGATTTTTTTTCAACTTTTAGATTTAATTGCATAATTGTTTGCAATTATTCACTGAATAATTGCATAAATTACAATTATTAGTTAACTTAATTCTAAGGGCCTAATTTACATACTTTTTTAGCAACGATGGTTTAGTAATCTTGAAACTTAATCGGGACTTTCGTTGTAACAACCCGGAAAATCAGAACCAATTTAAATTTTTTAATTTGGCAATTTTAATGAATTTCGAATATTTAAAATGATTTATTTTAAATAATAACGACGAGAAATCTATTTTGAATAAAATTAGAACGTATATATTCATTTAAATCGAAGTTAGAATAGAAATATTTATTTTAATTATAAAAGGAATTGAAAATGGCGCGGTAGTTTGAAAATTCAATTTCAAATTTCAAATGAATGTACATGATCCAAAATAAACCGGATTTTAGTGAAATCACATATATTTGAATCTACATGAAAATATCTTTCCAACGAATCCGAAAAATTGATATTTCATAGCGGTAATAAAAAGTTATGTCCAGTTGAAAATTCAGAATAGTCGCTATGGGAATATGGCCCTTAAAAATAGCCATTTTGCAAACGACTTTCGTTTTCGACGAAACCACTTGTATTGGATCCTGGATGCCAAGTTATTGCTAGATTCCAAAATTCATAATTTTTGGAATCAATATGTGAGCGTGGCAAAAGAAAACTTGTTTTAACAGTTTCAATCGATTTGGATTGACCAGAAAATGGCCATTTATCAAACGGTCTTCAAATTTGATAAAATTAGTTTTGTTAGGACCATATTGTCAATACGAAGCTAGAAATATTTTTTTTTGGAATTTTTGGAGTTAGTATGTTGCCCCGGTAAATTAAAATGTACATTGAATTCAATTTTGAACGTTATATTGATTCGTATTTTAATTTCAATGAAAATTGATTGAAACAGTCGAATTGGCTAACGAAACATATCCCATTGTGTTCAGATTGGGGGTAATGTGCTATAGGCGACAGTCGTTGGGTTCGAAATGGAGTTCGGATGAGAAGTCAACTCATGTGGAAAAATAAAATAAAATAAAATTATTAATATATAAATATATTTAAATACCCCAACCCCTTTCCCCTTTCTCAGAAAACCCGATGCCCCCCTATTCACCAAATCGATTTCGCTGCCCTCCCTCCCAGGCCCATGCCGCCTGCATCGCAACCCCCTCCCCACCTCCGACGGCGAGCCACCGCCTCCCCCTCCTTCTTCACCGACGCATTGATTCCCTCCCCCCTTTCTCCAATCGCCGACGCGCGACACACCCCCCATCGCGAGACACAGCACCGCGAACACCACTCCCCCTGGCGCCCACCACAGTAGCCCCTGACTTCGCCTTCACCTCCTCCGATGCCTGACACACTTCAGCAACCCTCCTCGGAAGAAAACTGAATATAAAATGTATGTTTTTATTTAAATTTGTTAGATGTTATTGGTTATAGATATATAATCAGTTTTTTTTATATATAAATAGACGTTAATAAAAATATGATTTTTATTAATGTAGAGTAATAAAAATATGACTTTCATTTATGTAGTGTAATAAAATATAATTTTTATATATATAGTGAGGTAAAAATATAATTTTTATATATGTAGAGAAGTAAAAATATAATTTTTATTATATTACTAGCAAGATAAAAATATAATTTTTAGTATGGAAGTTGCGGTATAAAGATGTGATTGTTATATGAATAACGTTATGATAAAAATACGATTTTTACACATATGGTTTTGAGATAAAAATACGATTTTTATATATTCAGTAGCAGTATAAAAATATAATTTTTATTTATATGTAAACAGTATAAAAATATGGTTTTTATATGAATTCTCTTTATATAAAAATATGATTTTTATATAAGAATTGGCGTTATAAAAATATGGGAAACTGAATTATAAAAATATAATTTTTATAATATAAATATCAACATAAAAATATGATTTTTATATGTATGAAGTAACAGTATAAAAATGTGATTTTTAATAATCAACTGCGTGAAACAGATGGTGATGGATCAGACTGAAATCCGAACCATTCAGAAATAAAGGATGAAGGAGTGGATCCCAAAGGTGGGAACTCCTCACTATAATTTTCTTTGTATACTTAATTTATTTTATAACTGCATATATGAACTGCTTCCCGTCGTCCACAGACCATGGACGACTTGTTTGATTGCTTGGTTTGGTTGATTTATTTGTTTGAATTGGTTTGGGATGAGAATTGAATTGAATGGATTGAGTTGTTATGTGTGTATGGCGCGAGCCAGTAGTATGAGAGGGGTAATGCTAGACATTACCCGATTTCGATATCGCGCCGTTGAAACGCCGAAATTTTCTAAAATAAAAAGTGTTAGTTAAAAATAACATTTTTATTGAATGAATAACTGTTAAAAATAGTAAAGTGTTGAAATAAAAATTTTAACATTAAAAATATAATTTTTAACATATGAAAGAACGGGACAGAATTGTCCTGAAATGAAAATAAATATTCATCTACAATCGGACGAATTGTTTATGTACACCCATTTGAATGATATGGATTAGGACGAAAATTTTTACACATCGCCCAACCGCACAAATAATAGTCAGTATTTGTTGGTTGAAACCCCACACGGGTATTGGGATGATATTCAACGTACACTAATCACAATTGTTTAGTTGTATGTCAATCGATGGGTTGACAAACTATTATAAGCATCAAATATTTATATTTAATGCTTATGCAGTGTAGAATGCACTCTGGATGATGGTTGATTGTTTATCATTGTTGTTCTATACATGTATTATATGAAATCCATATAATCAACATTATATGGTAATTGACTGTGTCTGATTCACTTCAGAAAGAATGAATATTTTAAAATAATGAATATTTCAAAATAATATTCAGCAAAAGATCAAAATCTGATTTTGATGTCCAATTTGGGATGGACACGAATATATTTAAATATATAAAGCCATGTTGATTAGATTAATGCCATTTTGACGTGAACAATATTTATCTCGATTTTATTCATTTTTATAATGAATATCGAAAAGGAAGTGATTTCAAAATCTGAAGTTTGGAAATATTATCATTTATATATTAATGATATGGAATATTCAATTTTAATTTGACATTGAATATGAAGTTGAAATCGTTTTGAAAACGAATTTAAAACGATTCATAAAATTACGTTTTAAATGGAAACCAATGAAATATACTTAATATTACATATATATATATATATATATATATATATATATATATTTAATGGCCTGAATAGAATGCGCCGCGGTAGTTCGTGAATTTCGACCATTGACTTCGAATGGACATTACGGGATATCCGACCGTCGGATTCTCCTGAAACCAGAACCATTGGGTTCGTATCGAAAAGAGTTTTCGAAGAACATAGGAAATTAGAAATCTAATGGTTGGATTTGGAATTATGTCCAAATCAAATTTGGAAAAGGTCGCTGTAAGTGCAGTTCGATGGCCGTTTATGGAAAAAGACTGTACGGGCCTTGATAAAATTATTAAAAATATTAATAATTTGTGTAAAATCATAATAAATGATTTAGAAAGAATTGGGATGAAAAATTCCATATTTGAAAATATAAAAATATATTTATATTGAAATGAACTAGTTATGAACTAGAATTATAATCTAATATTTTTAAATAAATAAATTGGATTTGAAATGGTTCTAAAAATAACCAGAATTTCCAATATATGAATTGAAATGGATTTGAATCGAAATTATCTTTAGAATATTTCGATATTGGATTCCATGATTATACGGGCATTGTGGAGGAATTTGGAAGATATATATATATATATATATATCGTAATTCCAATACGATGTTTGTTGAGTTCAGTATTTGATATTGAATATAAGCCGATATATTTTCTATTCAGAGCCTTGTATTCAATATCAAATAGGATTTTGGGTTTGTCATGAACGGTGTCTTCACTAACACTGTTCTTAAACCCAAAGAAGTTAAGGAAATTTGAAACTAACTGGAGGTTAGCGAAGTTGAATGGTTTCCTAGGTATTGTTCTGATGTTGGTTTCGGCCTTCGCGACTAATACTTAGGGAATTGTTCTCTTACTAATTTACGGTTAGAGATGGATGGAATGGTGTCTTTATTAACACTGTTCTGAAACCCTGTGTGAAAAGAATAAGTCTTTTAATTAAGATTTAAAGAAGAATTGCCAATTAATGAACGTTTAATTGGAATTGAAATGGAATGTAAATCGGGTTTATTGTGAACTGTGTTTTTAACGACATTCGTTCTTTAACCCGATTTGCAGTGAAATGTGAAAATAAATTGGAATGGAATGGGATTCGATTTGATAATAATCGAAATGAACTTCTGTAGAGGAAGACTCATAATATACATGGAATTTAAAAGGCTTTGTCGTTATTCTATCTATAATTTTAGTTAGATACAGAAATTGATATCGATTATATATTGGTTTGTTTTTTCGTGAAAATTCCATAACTAATGGAATGTGATTTTGGGTTTATCGTGAACTGTGCTTTAAACGACATTAGTTCTTTAAACCAGTTAAAGACATGATTTATTTCCTGAATTGGAAAAAAAATCATTAAGCAATGATTTTTGGAAATTAAAACTGAATTAGAGTTTTAATGAATCTTTGAATAGACTGAAAGGTGAATTTGATAACTAAAATTATCAAATTCAAGAAATGATCGAGAATGGAGTATCATCAGTTTTGCTCCAAGCATTAGTCAAATCTTTAATTAGATTTGAACGTGAAATGGTAATTAATTTTTCCAATTACACTGTGGTGTTAGATATGAAGTATTACTAGTTTTACTTCATGGGACTAATAGGTTGGGATTGAGAAATTAAAACAAATGATTACTTCGGTATGGTTCGCTAATCCCGACTAGTTTGGATAAACCATAATTTGGTATGGATTGATTTCCAAAGGAAGATTAAAGAATAAATTTAAAGAATTTATCTTTGATAAAATTAATGGGAACCTTTCCCAAAGGATACGAATATTTAAATAAAAGAATATTCAGAATTGGAATGAGGCGTATGTTGTGTTTTTATAGCACTTGTTTATCATTTACGCGAGTTATTCAGAAAGACCGGGTTTATCCCATTATGAATAACTGAATCGGCGATGAGTCGACGATGAAGACGGTGGTTGAAGACCAAAGGTCTTCACATCGTTTGGATGATTACTGATGTCTTGATTGGACTGTACGCCCAAGACAAGGTAATAAGTGGTGATCGTTCCAGAAGTACTTGGAGATCGACCGGATATGCGAAGACCTCTCTCCTGTATTGGTCATACGGGACGAGGAATAAGGTGCCTCCGGTTTCGTTCAGACCCAGAACGAACTTGTAAATGGATGTGTGTCTGACATCGGATTTCATTATGTGTGATTGATAGACATCGGTTGCATAGCGTGAATTGCCTGTATGGCATGCTGAGATGCAAATGATCCAGGCTTCTGTTGAAAAGCAGAGTCTTGTGGTTGATGATCAAAGCACGGCTTTAATATAGCATAGCTTTGTGTAGCGTTAATTCGCGAGACTCACACCCCGGTGTGAACCAGAAACTGGAGAGGACATCAGCGAGGGCATGCGTTTCCTTCTAGCTAGGAGTGGTGTCTGGGTTTTGTACGCTCAGGCGTTTTACTTATGTGGATGATGGATAGCGAGGCACCTCGGATATATCGACACTACGAGGCCAATGGTATGGTCTTTATACAGACCAATTTTACACCCATAGGGCGGGGAAACGTAGTGTTCAGGCATTTTAATCCACATCAAGTGGACTGGTCCTGATGATCCAAAGGCTTGACAGAGTACTTTCCTGAGGCTCGGGTTAGACAGTCTCGAAGCGGTAAGGATGATCCCTTGCCTTGGTTTATAGACGGAAATCCAACTTCCAATACGTGACATTTGCGGTTTTGATTGTAGAGCCTAGTAGTGGCGACATGATATATGGTACCCATGCCGCCTAGGATTGATACATTTATATTTGAAATTGTTTTATACACTATACACGTATAATAGTATCAAATGATTTGTTTTAAACGTACCAAGCATGTTTGGCTATTATAAAGGAAAACCCTATCCTTCGGCTTGCGTTTCATTGTGTGATGGGCCCTGAGTCTTATAATAAGTTCATTGTTCTTTATTTAGCATTACGCTGTTTGTTTTATGCACTGGTATTCTTGGGAGGAAACCCGTTCCGTGTTATACAGCGTGGTCCCTTGATTTACCTGACTTTAAAATAATGATTAATAACTGTTTTAGTTCTCACTTTATGACTGACCTGGAGTTTATTTTTTTAACCTAAAATATGGGTTCCCCTATTTTCCACACGGGCAGCTAGTAGTTTTGGTTTTGCAGATTTGTATTCACAGGATCCTGGCTTATAGCTAGAATGGTATTCGGAAAGCTCTGTATCCATATATTCTTTTCAGTTGTATTTTGTTATTTTCCGCTACTATGTATTTAAATGTAATTTAAATCTCTGATATAGTTCGAATGTATATTATTTCTTCATACTCTATATATTCTTGTACTCTGATGTAAATTATTGTAATAAGCAATGAAATGTTCTTCTGTTTGTGTTCAGATTTGTCGTGTTCTCAACTGAATCCGGGTGTTCCTTTACGGGGAAGTTCGGGTCGTGTCATTGCCAAACTATCCCTATAACATATATATAAGCGTAATGGTCTGCGCTCCACGCGTGATCATGGCACGCGCTTCACGCGTGATCGTGGCATGCGCTCCGCGCTTGATCGTGGCACACGCTCCGCGCGTGGACTACTAATTCTCAAATATTTTACATTTTAATAGGCAAGTACAAATGTTGCATAATTTATGAACTATCAACGCAAGAAAAAGAAATAAAAATATTAAATATAAAAAAATTCTAAATTAATGGCTACAAAGTATTCTTCAATTATTTTATCTTTAAGGAGATATTAAACATTTCTGCTCTCATTTCCATGTTTTAAATTTCTCCATCTTTCATGATATCCAAAAGTTTATGTAATCTCTAATGTACATATAAGCAAATGACACTTAAGCACCTTGTGACAATAAATGTTTTTCGCCTGCAAACATGGCCTTATTCTAAGAACTTACCAAATACAAAATTAAGTCCTTGCTTAGTATCTACCCTAAAATTCACTAAACATATCACGGTTAAAAAAAAGCAGTAAATAATTAAAACCTACAACAAACCAGTCATTCTTCAAAACAGGTGATGAAGAAAGCATGTAGACTGACGGAATATAAAGTAGGGTTTTGAAATATTGCAGAATATATATCTTTAAAGTGGAGTTTACCTGAAGCTAGAAGCTTCTGCAAAGTAGCTGAAAGGGGAGAAAAAAGAGAGAGAAGTTGATCAGTGGGATTGAGGAATAAAAGAAGGCCAGCGTATTTATAAATGAGATATTGCGGGATTCTAGCAGATATATTGACCAAGGAAATATAACGATCAAGTATTCAAGGAGGAACGGATGAAACATATATATTAGCACAGATAATCAAATAAATATGATGACATCTTTTGTAATAATAAAAGGTATAATATATTATTTTCCCGAAATAAGTATAATATAAATTCTAATTAATAGATGAGCGTGCATGAAAGTTGATATGATCGGTGTGATTTCCATGTTCAAGAAGATCTTTTTATTTGAATTGTTATACCATGCGCCAATGCTAATTTTTTGGATCTAATTTCTTTAGGTGTTGAAAGATTCCTTTTATATATTTGAATTGTCCTTCAATGCGCGGATGGAATTTTTTGTGGATCTATTAAGATCCATTCAAATTGATTAAGGGTATTGTTTTTTACACTCCAACTATTGTTAAGGGGGACATTTTTAAAAAAATGCTTCACTCTTTGAAAAATTGTTAAGGGGCTACACAAACATATTATTTCACACTACTTTATATTCTCGGATTGCCCCTTCAATTTAGATTAAAAAAACTTATTCGACAAGGGAAACCAAATTAAAATAAGCAGTTCATCGCCACTACACCGAATGCAGCATGTAATCAATTACATACGTGTTCAACGGTGATATGTCAAAAATTAATAATCATTTTGGTGCATTGCCTCCGTAATTATAAAATTCGCCATATTTATGTCGACAAAAAAAAAGTTCGAACCTATTCCTTCAAAAACGCTTATCCTATAAGGTTTAAAAAAACAATGAATGTGAATCGAAAAAAAAAAACTACGACCCTTGCAATATTTGTTAAGGTAAAATTACCTTTATTTGTTAAGGAGCTAAATGGGTAATAATGTAAAATTACCTTAATTTGTTAAGAGGCTACATTCCTCATTGGTACTCCCCATAACAAATTTTTTTTAAAAATATTTGGCCCTCCCTTACCCATATTTGGAGTGTCAATAACAATGCCCCAGATTAAAAGGTATAATATATTGTGATCCAGTATTCAAGGAGGAAACATATATATCAGCGTAGATAATTAGATAAAGGTGATGACATATTTTGTAATAATAAAAGGTATAATATATTATTTTCCCGAAATAAGTACAATATAATATAAATTATAATTTCATGTACATGACGTTATGATATTTAATAATATAAATTTTAATTTCATTTAAATGGCATGACGACATTTAATAATGATAAGATGTATAATATAAAGGGATCCACGGATTTTTCCAGCATTCTATATTTGTTCGAAAGAAGCTTTGAATGTTTCACATTAACAAAAGAAAATTCTAGTATCCATGTATAGATGAGCATGTGTGAAAGTTGCTATGATTGGCGCAGTTTCTATGTTCAGGAAGAACTTTTTATTTGAATTGTTATACCATGCCCCAATGCTAATTTTTTGGATCTAATTTATTTAGGTGCTGAAAAATCCCTTTTACATATTTCAGTTGCCCTTCAATGCGCGGATGGAACTTTTTGTGGATCTATTAAGATCTGTTCAAATTGATTAAAAGGTATAATACATTATGATCCAGTATTCAAGGAGTAAACATATATATCAGCGTAGATAATTAAATAAAGGTGATGGCATCTTTTGTAATAATAAAAGGGGTATTTTAATCAGATTGACAATCGGCCTTAATAATTTATTCATAAGGACACATGCTTAAAAATTTCAGGAAAATAATCACAAGGAAAAAATTAAGGACCTTTTATTCATAAGGACAACCCATTAAAAATTTAACCGAAAGGACAATACACAAATTATATTTTAATTCCCTAAATCAAGTGCCCTGTTTCTTCTTCGTCATTTCTATCTCGCATGATTTTTTCTCATTCAATTTTTCTCCAACGCGGTTTTTTCTCCATGAATTGATCTTCAAACATCTCTCTCATTCGATCATCTTCATAATTGTTCGAGCTCCTCAATTTATTCAATTTGCCTAATTTTATCGTCTCAGTCGGCTTCGTCGGTTCATGAAGGTGCCGCGGATTTTGATTCGGTAGGAAGTAAAGATAGCTTCGTGATTTTTGATTTCGTGAATTCGTCGTAGAAAATCGAACGAGAGAGATGAACGACAGAGATAAACGATGGAAATTACTTTTTTGGATGGTGAATTTAGTAGCAGTTTTTAGGTATCAGTTTGCCATTTTTTAAGGTATCAGTTTTCTTGTAATAACAGTGTTATGATTTTGTGTTAATAATCTTGGTGCTATATTAGTTTTGTACTTGTATTGTTGCATTAGCTTTGCAACTTAATTGAAATTATGTCATTGTAGTCAATCAAACTGTGATGTAAACATTTTTTGTTTTAGTTTTTCTTTAAAATATCATAGCAGTTTTTAGGTATCAGTTCTATATTTTTTTAGGTATCAGTTTTTTATTTTCTAGTTGAATTTACATCATAGCAGTTTTTAGGTATCAGTTTTATATTTGTTTAGGTATCAGTTTTATATTTTCTAGTTAAATTTACATCATAGCAGTTTTTAGGTATCAGTTTTATATTTTTTTAGGTATCAGTTTTATATTTTCTAGGTGAATTTACATTATTATGTTGGTATTAGGTTTGACTGTGTATGAAATACTTGCAGATACTTCATGCTGCTGGAATTTACTTGAATTCAAGACTGGATTGCGTACAAGTAAAAGTAAATGCATGAATGCATGCCTGGAATTGGGAGCAGTGTTGTATGTACTTAGATTGTGTAGGAAAACATTGTATCCTAGTATATCAGTTATGTATCATTGTAGGTATCATGTGATACAAGTGGGTAGTACTGTGTATTATTGAGAATAATCTCATTTTGGTGATAATTGAATTGAATTGTTTGCTATTATTTTTTTAATCAGTAGATATTATTCAGAATAAATATTATTTTTGTGAGATTTGAATTGAGTAGGTGGGTGTTATTTTTTTTTTATCAGTGGGTATCAGTTAGAATTAATGTTGTGTATCAAAAAAAGTCACTTACCAAAGCAACAACTCAGATCTACCTACTTGCCATAGTTCTCATACACTAAACAATAAAACTGATACCTAATAAAATATAAATCTGATACCTAAAAAATTCTATAATATTTTAACGAAAAACTAACGCATAAAATGTTTACATCACAATATGATTAATTAAAACGAAATAAGTTCAACTGAATTACAAAGCAAGTGCAACATTACAACAACAAAATTAATACAGCAACAAAAAGTAACTAAAAAAACGTAGCACAACGAATATAGTAAAAATGATACCCAAAAAAAATAAAAATTGTACCTAAAAACTGCTGTAATGTTTTAGATAAAAAGTAACATAAAAATTACTTACATCATAGTTTGATTGATTAAAGCAAAACAAGATGGATTGTAATACAGAGTTAACGCTACTGTTCAACTACACAATAAATTCAACATCAAAAACAAAACAAACGAATATAAAACAGTGTTAAATAAACAAAAATGATACCTAAAAAATATTATAAAACTGATACTCAACTGCTGAATAGCCGACTATTAAAATTGGAGAACAAAAAAAAAACCATAAATCACACTGAGAAATAAAGAAACCTAGTTGGCAAACCTGAACATTAAATTATAATGATTATAGCAACAACGAAATATCAATCGAGGTTGATTTTTTAGATTGATTTGGTGCTTAATTTTGTTATTCGCTTGATTTTTGATGATCGACTGTACGAGACGCCGCGAATTTGATTTCATTCGATCGCCATATAAGATGATTTCATTAATTTTGATTCGTTGAACGAAATCGAAAGAGAGGAATGAGCGACGAATTTTTTTAGGGTTTTGTCCTTTTGGATAAATTTTTAAGCGCGTGTCCTTGTGAATAAATTTTTAAGGCCGATTGTCCTTCTGATTAAAATACCCTAAAATTTTAATAATGATATCCATCGGTATTTCCAGCATTCTGTGTTTGTTTGAATGAAGCTTTGAATGTTTCACATTAACAAAAGAAATTTCTAGTACCTATGTGTAGATGAGTATGCGTGAAAGTTGCTATGATTGGCGCGGTTTTTATGTTCAAGAAGATCTTTTTATTTGAATTGGTATATCATGCGCTAATGCTAATTTTTTGGATCTAATTTCTTTAGAAGCTGAAAGATTCCTTTTACATATTTGAATTGCCCTTCAATGCACAGAAGGAGCTTTTTGTGAATTTATTAAGATCTATTCAAATTGTTTAAAAGGTACAATACATTATGACCCAGTATTCAAGGAGCAAACATATATATCAGCGTAGATAATTAAATAAAGATGATGACATCTTTTGTAATAATAAAAGGTATAATACATCATTTTCCTGAAATAAGTATAATATAAATTCTAATTTCATGTAAATGACGTGACACCATTTAATAATATAAATTTTAATTTGATGTAAATGACGTGACGTTTAAACAGGAAACTAATGACAAGGATAATCGGCCTTAATATTTTATCCGTAAGGACACGCGCTTAAAAATTTATCCAAAAGGACATAACCCTAAAACTTTCCGTCGCTCCTTTCTCTCTTCTCCGATTTCAAATCCGCGGGAATTAACG
Organism: Allium sativum; assembly: GCA_030737875.1. NCBI lineage: Eukaryota > Viridiplantae > Streptophyta > Magnoliopsida > Asparagales > Amaryllidaceae > Allium > Allium sativum. The sequence continues at coordinate 14,735,709 of CM060922.1, forward strand.
AAATCAGCAAATCAAAATTAACGAAATCATCTCAACTGGAAATCGAATGAAATCAAATCCGCGGCATGTTGTATAATCGAACCCCAAACATCAATCGAAACAGCAAAATTAGGCACGAACACTACAACAGATTTGTCTTTTAATAGCATGTGAAAAACACTATAATATCTTTACGTAGCATTAATGATGACGCTATATAACGACATGTTATAATAGCCCTGCCACATCTCATAACACTTTATAAACCGCTATTGTATCACACATTTTATAATATACATACACCACTATAAAAACTTTTCATAGCGTTTTACCCATGTCAATTAGTAAAATTTCAACATTTTTTTATAGCTTAATTTTTTTTCTCATAACAGTATTAAAGGCTATAAAAAGTTTTCCATGAATTTTATTATATTACATAGCTCTTTTTCCGCACTGTCACATTCTTTCTTATAGCAGATTGATGATTCTCCATCATTTTCTATAGCAGTAACTTTTACATTATTAATATGTTTAGTATAATATAAAGCACGTAATTTTTGCTATGCCCTCCATTTTATAGTGCACTGCAAATCTTCTCTTATCTGGATTTTGCACATTACTAGCATTACTTACAATGGTAAATCTTTAAAATAAAAAAATACTACATATCCAAAGGTTAAAAAATCTAATAGCAAAAGCATATTTGATCATAAAAGACAATAAATATGATCTTACATAACTGATATTCTTACACAGTTGATATTCTTACACAACTAAGTAAATAAGTTCAGACATGGCTTCAAAAAAAAGTGGACACGAAAAACCATAACTCCTTAGTCTTCCACCCATCAGCTCACATGCATTGCATATTTAAAAACCTACAATTTGCAGTAGTAAACGTTAGAGATGAGAAAGGCAAAATGCAAGATGAAGTATTTGGAAACTTGGTTGCATTTTCGCTATGAATATGCAAAGTTCAGGCGCATAATGGAATAAATTTTATTACAAGCCAACCAGTTTTAATGTAAAGTAGCGGACAACGGACTTTTGTGTTTTGTATTGACAGTGCAGTGCAGGCTTAATGAGGGGAAACATTCCTGCTAACGTGGTTAAACAGAAATATTAAATTTGAAGTGATTAAAGCATTCATAGAGGAGAAAAACAACCAAGTTGAAGAACTAAATAGAAGCAATATCAATAAAGAGGCTTTACTTGTCGCGGTCAAAGATCTTTAGAAAAACAAAGAGTTGGTTGCACAGATGGTAGAAAATCATAAAGAATTTCTGACAAAAGATGGACAAGTGAATCTGATCATATTTACAACAATGAATTGTAACTTGAAAACCATGCCTGGGCTTATAGCAGTGTTCACACAATTGGACCGATAGTAAAAGTGGACCATTTCAGAACTTTAAATTTATCAGCAAACTTATGATGATTCTAGGATGCAATACAAGCTATTTCTTCCCACATGTGTTATTAACATATGATGATTGTAGGATGCAATGAACTACTCTGAAAATCTCTTAAAGAAACATAAATGCACCTGATTATGCAAAGATAATGTCCAGGATCTTACTAGCCAGAATCTTCTGATATAGAAATTGTTAACAAAGGCAACTCCTTTCTCCTAGCCACGGAATGATATGAATGTATCTTCAATTTTATGGTATTGATCAATAAAAAACCGGCCTTCGTAAAATATTGGTTCTTGTGAATTGTGGTCTGCAAAAATAATCCTTTAAATTTACGATGTCATCCATTAGAAGCACAGAATTGCATCAATAACAAAAAACATGGTCACCTTTCCGAGAGTGCCATTTGGAAAATTTATTAGCAGACGATTCAAAAACCTGCATGATTGGGTTTACCTTGAAGAGATTGCTGAAATTGCCAAGTGTGATTGGATACAATAGCACCATCTACTATGACTAAAGACAATATTCCTTGAATTCACGTATAAGAGACTCATCAAATTCATAGCTAATAGGCTATAGAGAAACAGCTTTGGGGTAGAAAATTTTAAGATCTCCAAAAACAATGGATGGGCTATATATAATTAAAGAATTCTAATCCAATGTTTCAAGAGGCATACTCCAGAGGTTTACTGCCATACCAATGGCCTTCAAGGCCTCAGCTCTTTGTTACAACTCGTAAGTCCAAGTTATTTAGTATAAAATGGTACTTTTTCACTTGTAGTATGCAATGGTAGTTTTTCCACCAAGTTATTCCAACACAATGGCATGTTCTTTCTTTTGCTTCTTCGCAAAATAAAAGAAGTATTTATGTGAAAATCAAAAGAAGAAGAAAAGTCAATGATAACCCATACATTCAATAGACCCACTTATACATATGGAACAACAATATATGATTCACAACTCGACCAACGTTTCCACATAAATATGCTATTTTCTTTGTTCCTGACTATTTTATTTTTATCAGTGCAATATTTTTATTGAAGCATGCTGTCTGGAAATACTAAATAACTAATTTACATAACATTAGTGCATTTGCATAAAGAGAACATCCAGATTACCTTCTTATCATGCAAATAACCCCCATAATTCACACGGCCCATGTTTTCGACTTGGTCAGAAAATCAAAATAAAAAAAGTAGTGTAGAACAAGAAAATTTACAAGAGATGCAATGAACTTGCTGAAAAGAGAATACAAGAATTATGTAGATCGATTGCAGTCAATAGTTTCTAGCCCTCTTGCAGGAATTATATGTAGAGAAGCTCCGGAGCATTAGAAAAATGTAAGCATAACTCTCGGAATTTATGTTTTAGTGAATATGAATTCAATATCAAATAAGCATATATTAAAATGACTTGATATAGGGTAAAAGCCTCACCAAGATGAAGTGTTTACATTATATAATAGAAGATAGAAGCATAAAAGATAAACAGATAGATAGACAAAATTTATGTACCAGGACTTACCAATCACTCAAGAACTTTCCACAAGAGATTGGTTCGAAGACACATCTGATTACTGAAGAAACCATGTAGAGCATTTGCCTCTTATCTCAGTTGTAAGGCTTACGTTTACGGGACATCAAACAAATATGATTCCAAAAACAAATTTTGTAGCACACACTCTATACTCCTTAAAGGATTCAAAAAAAAGCATTGTTAACACAGATGTGACGACGTAGGAAAGGTGCTAGACAAAGTTGTCATGTATACATCAGCAATACTGAGTAGTGCAAAAATGGACCAAGCGTTGGACTCAGCAGGTTTAGTTGAATTGAGCAGATGAGCAAAAATAGACTATGGATGTTGCTGCAGTACAGAGCAGCGTGCATACAAATGCTGACTGCATAGGTGATAAGAAACTTGTATAGGGGCTAGATTGTACCTCTGATTGAAGGTGCTAATGCAAACTAAATTGAAATGAAAGGCTTGAGTTTAATTGGCTGTCACGAGGTAAGGAAGTAAGCGATGAACTTACAAGTAGGCGAAGACAGGTTATTTGAATGGTATTAGCAACACATTTAATGATCAAACTGAAATCCTGAAAGGGGAAAAGTGGGGTATAGATATATCTATATAGCTATGATTTTGAACTAAATAACCTAAAACTAGTCAGTATATATCAGCGAAAATTATGCTTTCTTATCATGCATGTGGTTGTAGTACTTATTAATAGTGACTAGTCATACCATCTAGTTAGTAACAATATGATTAGCCACAAATAAGGTCCACTTTAGAATGGCTACAGGTATTGCATGCCACTATCTAAGCATCTATGTAGTCCTCATTCGTGAGTTCGTTTCTTGCACTAATCATTCATGTAATGCATATATAAAATGAAGCGGTAATGTATTGCTTATTAATGTCTGGATTTATCAAACAAAAATTCCTTATAACTTATTAATAAAAGAGACTTCAAACCTTACACAAGCTACTGAACCTTAATTTCCAATCCTTGCTTGTGACCACCAACAAGTTCAACAGTCAAAATACCTTCACTAAAGAATTTAAGCTATGATATATCCTGCAAAAGACAAACAAAATTAATAGAAGAAGAGTACTTCCAAATCATAAATAATAGAATCAACCATGTAATTAATTGTCTTAATAATTCATAAATTGCAATCACTGATGGCATAACCCAAACATAAATATAATTCAACGAGACAAATTAAGAACATGAATTTATTTGGTTGAGAGATAAATGGGATAAAACATAAATTGTTGAATATTTATGGCACCACCTCAACCTGACCAGCTGCCCCATTAGCAAGAGATTGAGATGTTTTCTCTTTCCATGTAATAGATTGAGATGGTTTTTGCAAACAAAATTGCTTCAGCATTAGTAAAGGTTCTATACATAGCTCAGTAATATTTTATGTAAATAATTCACGATTGATAATATATGTATATATATAATATACCTCTGTCATGGTGTTTTCCCAACATGATAACAACGAAGATTATTATAAAATAAACTTCATAGGTTGTTTTCCCAACCCAAATGGTTGTGCTTGCATGAAGTTTTGAAATAAATTGGCTTAAAATAAATGCTCACAAAACTTACAGTTCTTTTTTCTGTTTGTGTTGCACTAAGGGAAAAAACTAGTAGCCCGTGAATACAACAAAAGATGTACTTTTTCTGGGCCAACATTGAAACTGCTACGTGCCCTTTAGATACACCAAAATTTGGTACAACTAAACTCATGACCCAACCTACTTGCATGTTCTTTTAAAATCTGCTCTTAATTGATATATGGTGCGCAAATGAAATTTGTCTTCTTATACTACCTAGTATGCAAATCGATTATCTTGTACACTCTCTATTCGAATGCAGATGATGGACTACGGGTACTTGGCGGCGTGCACTCGAAAACCCTTGGCTACTTTCAGGTATTTAACAAATCCTCTTCAGAAATTACGATTGGATCCTTTGGAGCAATTTTAGAAGGTGGGCATATAGGTGTTATGAGAACAATTTTACCTATTTCAAACATACATGGTAAAGGAATTTTCTATTGGGGGGGTGGTGAAGACGGTACACTTTGCTGCTGGATGTCAGATGAATTAGAAACATATCATTTGAATTGATTATGGATTGTTAGTTCACTGGTTGCACTCCAACAAGCTGCCTGAAGGCATCATTCTTACTAATCGCTTTTTGTATGTTTACCATTACGGCTGAGTTAATTTTGGAGACTGAATGGGTTGTCATATGCGTTCCCTTCGATTGGTTTATTTTTTCCATACACTATAGTACTTTTTTCCTAAACAGTAGAAACCGCAACCATAATGATTGTTTTGGAATAAAGAGGGAAGCATGAATTCATAAATTTCAGTGTTATTTCACGCCACGGTTAGTGAATGTCCTACTTATATTCTTTTTTGAATTTTATGTTTTTTGTACTGTTAATGAATCTCGCTACTTACATTTTACACACATCTACTCAATATTATGTTAAATATTTGCATTAAGTGTCATAGTTTATCATGAAATTGATAATATGTTATAAAAGGATGTTGATTCATGATTTTTTCCCTTCATATAACTGCTTTGTTGATTATTGCCAATTTTAAAAATTAACGTCTTAGCAAATTATTTCAATACTTGAAATATGTTTCAAACCCAAATTGAAACCTTTAGTATCCCTTGCTATAAATCTTTCCTAATTTTACATTTTTATTTATGCTATTTCCATTTTAATTTGTAGGTCAGCCTTTCAGTATCTATGCATACCTTTTAACAAAAAAGTAAACGAAGTAAATATACCTCGGTTCAAGATTTTTCCAGCATGTCGAAATCTCGACTATCTTGGCTTGGTTATACCATTGGCCAAAACGAAAGTCGAGCAAATTTTTTGTTGTAGACGGAATATGAGGAAGTTGTAAGAATGAAGACCTTCGTGCAAGAACGGGAGATGTGACCGTGAAATAAGTTGATTCAAACAAAAAAAAGAAATCTTTCTTTCACCTGTTTTCATTTATGTAATTTTCTTATCTTCTGGGGTAGACCATTTGAGAACAAATAAGAGATGAAGAGAATTGAACAACAAATAAATTGCATTTTGTATAGTTCAAAAAACATTTTTTTAAGTGAATAACAAATATTTAAAGCACTTTAAAGAAAATTTCCATATGATATTATACTATTAATAAAGGTAAAACAAACGTAAGATCTTATAATTTAATATTGTATTAACTTAATTTTGAAAAGGATGATTACATAAACAATTGTTTTACCCATTCTACTATGTATGAATCTACAATTAAACCACAAACACATATAAATCTTTACTCAACATTAATAAACCATATATCGCAGAGCCCAAGCCGTAGCAGAAGCTATTCTAGGAACTGGAGTCGTAGCCACAGTCGAAGCTGTTCTCCAAGGCCGAGGGGATCAAGGCGTGCTTTATCTATATCATTATCGAGACAAAGGCTATACACAGCGAACCGAGGATTGCATGCTAATAAGGCTTTGTGAGATGACACTCGTTCAAAAGGCGCAGGAAAATGAAGGATGGATTATCACAAGTTTAGGGGATAAATCTACCAGCTATTGTTTCAAAGCAGAGGATAATCTGGATATGGTTTGTTGTGGAGCATTCGAACAAATTCTCTTATGGAGTGCAACATAATAATCTTATAGCGCTCAAGGTCCATATAGCGCTTCAGGTCCAGATCAATCTCTCTGTCTAGATCAAGGTTGTCAGACTCGAGTTCTCACCAAAGAACGCCCAGGTATACAAAGATCGTAAATCGTGGGATCGTAACACAAAGCGTAAGTTCCCGCAAAATGAGAATTAAAAATAAAATTCAACAAAATAGCCATAGCATAATATTTTCATTAATCATTAGTTCATAACAAAACATAACATAAACCTTAAATTTCAAGTTCCAACAAAATAACCTTAACACAAGTCTTAGTCTTCCAACAAAATATTGCAATCTTCCATGAGAGCTTCAGCTTCAACTCCATCAATTTCAGCATCAAAGTTAGGATTACTGTCGATTATGTTTCACGAGGAAATATTGGGCTGAAGCGATGGTTAATTGCGTCGATTAGGGTTCTCGAGGTATCACCTCGGTTGGATCGAGAGTCGAGATACGTGAATGGAGAATTGGGAAATCTCGAAGCAGATATGACGCGGAAAATACACGATTTCACGATTTTAATCGTCGCTTTGAATGATTCTACCCAATTCCAAGTTTTCCTCCGTCGATTCTCGTCGAGCCTGAAGAAACGAGTGAACTCGAACGCTTTTAAGAGTAAGCACGCGATTTTGACAATAATGGTCTAGATCTCCATCAGTTTCTCCACGTCAAAGAAGCTATAGTCCTCTTCCAAAAAAAAGAGGAGCCATTCTCTGTCTTATTCTGATCGATCCAGTTATAGGCATTAGAGAAATTATCAATGAGGGGATATATTATTGCTACATCATGTAAGGTTATATTATTGTTATAGCATATGTTTGAACCTTTGGGTTTGGTTAAATAATATTCGGAAGGAAACAATGTGTTATATTAAAAAACTGTATTAAAATTAAATCCTGAAATACTATCCAACGCGAGTACAAATACATTCCTACCACTACTTGCTAAGTTGTCAGCTAAGAATTTTCTTTTTTTTTTCATATATTATCCACTAATCCATAAAAGAGCATGTACAAGATATCAAACAGTGATATATTTAGTACCTACTGTGTTGTGCTGCCTACATTCCATACCTGGTGTAACATCCCATATTTTTTGTACATTTAATATTCAATTTTAAATAAATAAAATAGAATAAAATTAGATAAAAACCAAATTTAGTTGATTATAATGATAATGATTGTTTGAATAGAGTGTAAATAGATTTTAAATGTAGTTTATACTTAGAATGGGTGAAATTTGGAAATTCATATTTTATTTATTTAAATGGATTGAGTTATTTAGTTAAAATGGAAATTCTAATTTAATTGGTAAATGGAGAACTCTAAGTTGAGGAATAATAACTGAAATTCAAATCAGAGAAAAAATTTGTGAAATCATATTATGAAAATTTATTTAAGTTGAAAATTTGATTTTAATAGAATTTTATTAATATTTAAATTGAATCAAAAAACAGTTAAATGAATATTGAATATTTTATTAATTAATGAACCGTGGAATTTAACTGTTTTGGTGACTATCTCGGAATTCGACAAAACTGGCGCCATCAGAACCGGAACGGTGAATTATTATAGGATTTCAATTTGCGTTACAATCCGACTTACCGTTTGATCGTACGAGAGAAAATGTGAACAAGAGCATTGTAAATGGATAATTGGGTATTTCTCTTGTTTGGGCCTTATAATTATAAATAAAAATCCCTTCCTTCACTCATCAGCTCATTGCTATAATACGTACACTTTCCTCCATCTACTTTTCTTCTTAATGGCTGAAATTAAAGGTCAAACCCTAGATCAGAATTAAAATACAACCTCAAAAAAATTAAATCTCTTCAAACCCTATCAAATTATATATCAAATCAAAGCTCTCGATGAGTAGAACCTAGATCTGGAATTTATTGTGACATGCAGTGCTTTATCTAGCCAGAAATCGAGGTCAAAGGAAGCAGTTTTCGAAACCCATAAGAAAAAACTAGGGGTTTTTGATTTAGGCTATAATTGGAGAAATTAACTTATGGGTATTGAAGTGGTCGATGTTGGGAGTTGATTGAAGGTAGTCGAAGGTTCTATAGCAAAGTAGATCGATGGGAATTTGCGATGTAGGGTTTTAAAACCTGGTTTGGGGCAGCCGCCATGCCAGAGGTGGAGGCCACCGGAGTGGGGGTCAAGGGTACGGACGGGTGCAGATTTCGAGGAGCTTCCGATAGGAGGTGGTGGTTCGGCGTTCGGTGGCCGGAGCGTCGAGTATTCGGTGGTCAAAGTTCAACGTGATGGGTTGTTTTGGTTCGACGGGTTACTGTCACGAGAGGAAGAGCGGGAGTGTAGAAGAGGTGGTGACGTGTCGGAGGATAATTGGTTAAATTTATTATTTTTATATATTTAATATTTCAAACAATAAAACACTGATAACTCTCTTGTACTGACGCGAATTTGGACGCGGTTTATTGCGTTGGAATCGTGGCGGAATTGCGGACGTTTTAGCACTAACCGGGTTGCATTTGGAGATTGTCAAATTTTGGGCTTCTTTTGGACGTTCGATCCACTAAGGACCCAAAGGTGAGTGATTTTTCCATTCACGATGAACTGAATTTCTCCCATATTTATTAAAATCAAATTAGTAAATAAGTTTGGTTGCATGGTTGTGTTGGATTGTTGATGTGTTGTTTAAATTTGACATACAAGTATGTTAACATGCAAATTTAGGTCAATGATTAGTTATTTAATTTAATTTAAATTTCTAGTTTGGAATTCGAACCCTGCTAAATCCTGAAATAGTTTATTGCTGATCAGTTGAATGAAATGGTTGTGATGGATGTTGGTTGGAATTTATTACTGAATTATAGTGACATTTTTAATGCTCCTTATTTCAGTATATTGTAATGTATGTGGATTGTGACGATAAATCCCATTTACCCTTGATGTTACGGGCGTCTAATAAACCCGGGATTTATCGATGAAATAAATTAAGAGCACAGAGTGAAATGATAAATCTCTGTGACCCTGATCTGGATTGAAATGATAGATCCATCCCTGAATATCGAGAAATTAAATTTAAAACCACTTGGACATAGGATAGCAAATTATATATGGACATCGGTTGGTTAAATGATTTTTAATTATTTGAATTCTATTGGGTAGAAATTTCATTTAAAGGAAATGTATCAATTTTCGATAAATTTTTATTTTTCCTTTAAGATATGAATTCTCGATGTTATTTGGAATGGTTAATAAATTTCCCAAACTAATTTGAAAGTTTGTGATTTGGATTTAAATATGATTGGGGATTTATTCCAATAATTGGTGGACTCAAATTTAATAAATTCATTTTGAATTTAAATTTTGGAATAAAAGTAACGAGGATATTTGGAGTTGTTTTAAACTAAATACAAATATGGTTTTGAATCCTCGAAATGGAAAATGGGTTGAATGGGTTTGAATAAGATATTGAAATGGTGTAACTCCATTTGAGACTGGAATTTAGATTCAAGTGTTGAGATTTGGAAGGAGAAAACAATTTAAGGTTTAAAATTCTATTTTTATTTTATTTTATTCTATTCTATTTTATTTATAAAATATATATCTACTTTGTTATAAGTGAAGTTTTCATACATATATTTTTATTCAAAAATTTTATTTAGTAAGCTTGTTTTGTGTAGATATATGTAGTGATTTAAATTACCTTAGTAAACTCTAATGATTCTATAGAAATAAATTTTATACAAGGTTTTATTTATAAGTATTTATTTTCAAAATATTATTTTTTTGAATTGTAATTCTTCTTCCGAATGGAAAGTGTTTGGGTTTAAACCGTTGGGTCAAATGGAGTTGAGATAAGTTATATTCTATTTGAATATGAATTGATTTTAAACCGATTTTGATATGGAAAGGTAGATTTTATTCTACTTGAATATAAATGGGATTTCCAAAGATTGAAATGAATAGATATGGAAAATATATATTCTATTTGAATATGATAGGATTTCAAATGTAAATCGATTTGAAATAACTGAATCTTTTAAGATGGAGTATATTCTATGTGAATATAGATCTATTTAAAATATTATATGAGTATAATATAACGACATGGAAATATATTCCAGTTTGGAATATAATCGGTTTGGGAATGATTGGGATATTTTTGATATGAAATTATATTCTATTTTGAATATAAAAATGGGTTCGAAACAAAATATGATATTTTGATATGAAAGCGAACCTTTGTGAAATGTAAAAGAATCGACCGATGTGGAAAATGTAAACGTTGGTTGTTAAGGAGACCAGAGTCGACATAAGGCACACTCTCTGTCAGTGTCGATACCACTTTAACAACTGTGAACATTAGGACGTATCCAGAATGGACGTATCCAGAATGGACGATGATGACTTGGAGGCGATTATTGAATCGAAGAAGATGAATGATGACGAAATAGCTCCGACCTTCGGGTCAGAATTGAAATGACTAAAACAGGAGCTATACCGTGACTAATTGAGGTAGCACCTTTGATCGGACGCACTTCTTCGATACTATTTCTATGACTATGATGATAATGATGATTTGGGCCCATTTATTACTTTGGGAGTGTGTTCCGAGGTGGGCGGTAGTGGCTGTTATGCGTTACCACCGGTCCGGGAGTGCAATTGGTAGAATCCTACCCTGGGTATTGCCTCGAGTGCCTTGTCATACTATCTTTATCGAGCCCCATACGATTTTTATTTGTATCGTACCTATGGAGTGCCCTCTGATGCCATCGTTTACGGTGGGTTTACGGTGCTGTATAGACTACGGTATTATAAACGGTGTAAGGGTAAAAATGCAATCCCGCTTACGCTATTTTTAGTATTTAAACTTTACTGTTTAGACACTATTATAATAGCGTATTATACTATCTATGTATTAGTTTAACAGATCCCTGAGAGATGGAAAAATCCCATACATCTCTTGAGTTATTACACCGATGATACTGATGTTATTTCGTATTTTAATTTGACTAATATGAGAATGATTTAGTGCTGATCTGAGTGTTTGTTGTGTTTTCTGTATGTAATACGCTCGGTTCAGCAGACGTTTGCAGTTACCGAAGATGACTGTACCTTAAAGACTGAAGATGAAGATTGGTATATATCTATCATATATATATGTATTTCCGCTGCATTTTATTTCCGCTGCCATGTGATGAAACCTGTATATGTATAACTCTGATAGTCAATGTATATATATTTCAACTGTTTTAAAACTCCTATTGTGTATTATATGTTGTCCTTCCGCTGTGAGATTCTGTTTTTTTTTGTTTTTCTCTTCTTTCTTCTTTTCCCAGTAACTGCCTGTATTTAGGATTGGTTCGGGTCGACATGTGTGGTTTATTGTCGATTTGAACGGTAAAAAAACAGGGTCGTTACACCTGGTATTGCATAACATAGTACGAACATTTTTAATTCAATCTTAGTGCAATATTATAATTCCATTATGTATTAAAAATAAAATAATTGGATTTTTATAGTCACATCTACTAGCCGATGGTATCGACTAAATTTCTGATGTGCATACATACTCACACCAAAGAATGTTACGAGGTCATAGATAAGTACAATTTTCTAAAACTTCTTATACTTAGCTATACAAGATCAAATCCGATGAAAGAATCTTGCTACTACCCTATAGTTAATATGTCCTTATATGATATTCTATTTTCTACTTTCATAAATCCGTCCAGCAGTAATACAGTTGTTTACAGCTTAAAATCCTAAGATGTGCAATGGGAAGTAGCTGTTTATTTAGTTTCCAGTAATATTTCAAGGGATGGTAGTAATATTTCTGGGGATGAAATGTTATACCTCTATGTATATATATTTTAAGCATATCATTAACAGGTTGTCGTTTTAGTCTTTTTGCCTTCCTGTTAACAGCCCAAAGTGCTGTTGGTATGGTTAAGACTAATATGCCAAGATTAACATGATATCTTGGTTGTTCAAACATTGAGTCATTAGTTCAAGAATAAAAATTAAACAAAACATTTGAACCATTGCAAGAAAAGTATGTAATTCTGATAATATTGAAGAAGTATGAATACCATTGCCATTTTACCTTTAGCGTCTCAAATGAATAAAATCGAATTATTTTGTAAAACGCCAGCAAATAGGTAAACTCAATGTCAAATGTATTTCAGGGCAAATTCATAATAGCATATTCCTATAGTCATAGTACCAATTATACCAAAAAAATTAAAGAAAATTTGAGAAAATCGCTATCTTGAAAAGGGAGAATACGATTTTCCATTACAGTTGAAAAGGTATGAAGTCACCAATGGAGAACAAAGAGCTCGTCGATCGACGTGATCACTTTGGCATCCATACATTTTCAGAGTTTTCCTGAGAGTGAACAGTTTAGATGATTCATAGGATGGATACAACGTAGATTTGTGATTTACTGAATCGACGATGGTTGACTTCAGGATGCGGGAGTGAAACGATTTACCGGTGCACTGAATTAAAGATTTTCAACTTACGGGTTGTTGGATTGAATGTCGATTTAATGGTGTTCCTGGAGTTTCTGAAGTGAATTGAATATTTTAGGGTTTTGAGGAGATGCTCATCGAAGTGATAAGGCTGAGCAAAATTTCATTTTTGCGGCCTTTTGTTTTCACTATGTTACAGGCTGCTTTTCGCTCCCGCCTTCCTAGTACGCATTACTAATATAGCGGAATATATTCATAAGTAGCATGGTTTACAGTTATTTTCTTTATTCCATTTACATAGCACAATTTATTTGTTATTTTCTTTTCTTTGGTTATTTTCCTATAGCTCTTTAATATAAAGCTATGACACAAAACAATGTATGTCATATTTTCTTGTAGTGGAAATCGATCTCAAAAATCTATCTCTACTTATTTTTTTATTTTATTTTTGCTACAATCATTATAATTTAATGTTCATTTCTACCGATTAGGTTTTTTTTATTTTGCAAGGTGATTCGTGGTTTTTTTTTTTTTTTTGTTTCTCCAATTTTAGTGTTCAACTTTTTAGCAGTTGGGTATTAGTTTTATAATTTTTTAGGTATCATTTTTGTTTATTTAACATTGTTTTATATTCGTTTGTTGGGTTTTAATGTTGTATTTATTTTGTAGTTGTATTGTTGCATTATCTATGTACTACAGTCGAACATATTTCATTATAATCAACCAAACTGTGATGTAACATTTTTTTGCATTAGTTTTAGTTTTAAAAGTGCAGCAGTTTTTAGGTATCATTATTTTTTTTGTACGGATCAGTTTTCTTGTATTAATAGTGTTATGATGTTTTGTTTATAGTTTTGGTGCTATTTTACTTTTGTTCTTGTACTGCTGCATCAGTTTTGCTACTCAAACGAATTTGTTTCATTTTAAACAATCAAATTGTGATTCGAACATTTTCTGTATTACTTTTGTCAATAAATATTATAGCAGTTTTTATGTATTAGTTTTGTATTTTTTTAGGTATCAGTTTTATGTTTAATGTATGAGAACTGTTGCAAGTAGGTAGATTTGTGTTGTTTGCTTTGGTAATTGACTTTTTTTGATACACAACATTAATTCCAACTGATACTCACTGATAAAAAAAACACCCATCTACTCAATTCATATCTCACAAAAATAATATTTATTCTCAATAATACCTACTGATTAAAAAAATAACAACAATCATTCAATTCAATTATCACAAAGATGAGATTATTCTCAGTAATACACAATAATACCCACTTGTATCATATGATACGTACAATGATACATAACTGAATTTAATAGGTTACATTGTTTTCCTACACAATCTAAATACATAGAACACTGCTTCCCATTCCAAGCATGCATTCATGCATTTACTTGTACTCAATCCAGTCTTGAATTCAAGTAAATTCCAGTAGCATGCAGTATCTGCAAGTATTTCATACAGAATCAAAACTTATACCAACATAATAATGTAAATTCAACTAAAAAATATAAAACTGATACCTAAAAACTGCTATGATTTAAATTCAACTAGAAAATATAAAACTGATACCTAAAAAAACATAAAACTGATACCTAGAAACTGCTACGATGTAAATTCAGCTAGAAAATATAAACTGATACCTAAAAAATATAAAATTGATACCTAGAAACTGCTACGATGTAGATTCAACTAGGAAATATAAAACTGATACCTAACAAAAATATAAAACTGATTCCTAAAAACTGCTATGATGTAAATTCAGCTAGAAAATATAAAACTGATACCTAAAAACTGTTGTGATTTAAATTCAACTAGAAAATATAAAACTGATACCTAAAAAAAAAAAACTGACACCTAAATACTGCTTTGATATTTTAAAGTAAAACTAATAAAAAAAATGTTTACATCCCACTTTGACTGATTAAAATGACATAATTTCTATTGAGTTGCAAATCTAATGCAACAGTACAAGTACAAAACTGATATAGCATCAAAATTATAAACAAAAAAAGCATAACACTTTTAAAACACGAAAACTGGTACAAAAAAATAGCAAACTAATACCTAAAAACTGCTGCTAACTTCACCATAAAAAATAAAAAATTTCCAGTGATTTTTTTCTCGTTCATCTCTCTCGTTCAATTTTCTACGACGAATTCGCGAAATCAAAAAAAAATCACAAAATCATATTTACTGCCAAACGAATCAAAATCCACTGCACCTTCATGAAACGACGAAGACGATTGAAACGATAAAATTAGGGCAAATCGAATTAATAGAGGAGCTCGAACAATTCTGAAGATGATTGAACAAGAGAGATGTTTGAAGATCAAATCATTAAGAAAAAAGTGCGTTGGAGGAAAATAAAACGAGAAAAAAACCACGCGAGATATGAGGGATGAAGAAGAAACAGGGCACGTGATTTAGGAAATTAAAATATAATTAGTGTATTGTCCTTTTGGTTAAATTTTTAATGGGTTGTCCTTATGAATAAAAAAACCCTTAATTTTGTCCTTGTCGTTAATTGTCCCTAATATAAAGGGATCCATGGATATTTCCAGCATTCTATATTTGTTCGAATGAAGCTTTGAATGTTTCACATTAACAAAAGAAAATTCTAGTACCTATGTGTAGATGAGCATGCGTGAAAGTTGCTATGATTGGCGTAGTTTCTATGTTCAAGAAGATCTTTTTATTTGAATTGTTATACCATGCTCCAATGCTAATTTTTGGATCTAATATCTTTAGGTTTTGAAAGATTCCTTTTATATATTTGAATTGCCTTTGAATGCGTGGATGGAACATTTTGTGGATCTATTAAGATCTGTTCAAATTGATTGAAGAGCATTTTCGTTAGTTTACGTTTACATCAAAAAAGTGTGACACCAAACCTATTTCGATTATTAGTAATGATTTGAATTGTTATACCATGCTCCAATCCTATTTTTTGGATCTAATTTCTTTAGGTGCTGAAAGATTCCTTTTATATATTTGAATTACCCTTCAATGCGCGGATGGAACATTTTGTGGATCTATTAAGATTTGTTCAAATTGATTGAAGGGCATTTTCAGTAGTTTACGTTTACACCAAAAAAGTGTGACACCAAACCTATTCCAATTATCAATAAAGATTTGAATTGTTATACCATGCTCCAATGTTGGTTTTGGATCTAATTTCTTTCGGTACTGAAAGATTCCTTTTATATATTTGAACTGCCCTTCAATGTGCTGATGGAACATTTTATGGATCTATTAAGATCTGTTCAAATTGATTGACAGGCATTTTCGGTAGTTTACGTTTACATCAGAAAAGTGTGATATCAAACCTATTCCAATTATTAGTAAAGATATTCAATAAAAATAGGGTGTTTTTGATTCCACCTTAAAAAGCGCCAATGGCATAACATAAATTACGTATGTAGACAATAATAACAAAATTCATTTGTGAATTAGTATAATTCATTTATATCAAGAACTTAATATATATTATATCACAAATTTTTTTAATATCTATAAATTAAAAAAATATTGTACATTTTTTTAATCTAATTCCCAGTTCTTCATACTTTGAGCTTATATAGTTAGTGTGGTGCTAAAGGCACCCCAATACATTATTCTTAATACCACAATCAAAAAAATAAAACTCATTAAATAATATATGCTTCCTAATACCACATTTCTTCTCCATTCTAATCGCTCACTCAATCATTATTTGTCAAACTACTCATGTACTAAGCTAATCTAAATACCCCAATCTCTCGTAATCACTGTCTTCTTCGCACCTCTTGTGGGAAAATACAAATTCGGTAATCTCTCAATTGTTTGGTGATCTAAAAACTCTAGTATGTCACTTCCTCTACTAGTTTGCTTAATTCAAACCTTATTCACAGCTTTTGTATATTGCAGCATCGAATTCATTGATCGGTTATGGATCTAGGGTTTAACTCGTTGATTGGTTTTACAAATGAGAACGAACGAATATCGAGCGAAATAGAAATAGGGTAAAACAGTGTGGTAGCCCCTATTTTTTAAGTGTGTGGTACTAAGAAGAGTGTAATATTAATTTTTGTGGTATTTTTTAGTCGCTATATTAGGAAGAACATATTGGGGTGCCCTTAACACCACAATATAGTTAAACTAATTTCATAATTCTACATTTAATTTGTTAAACAAATTATACTAAATTGTATTTTCTACCTTTTTGAATAAATTATTAACATACATCGGCTCGAACGTTTGTAACATATTCATATTAAAAAAATGAAAACATTTTTTTAACACTTGAATAAACATACATCAATAATGTCTGTATATGGTATTGAACATAAATTACACACAAACAAAAATAATAATTTCAGTTTATACATCACACATCAAAATTTAGCATGTATTGCATAAAGAAATTCACATTTTAACATTAAAATAATAATAATTATTTTAAATAATATTGTCATATGCACCTTACGGGTTACACACTAGTTACCATTATTTCTCGGTTGTTTTTTGTACTTAATCTTGTAGATGTTAACAGATAATTTTTAAGAATAGATAAGAAGATATTTAGAGCCTAAGAATCATCTACTCCATAGAACATTTTTCAAACTCGAAATGTAGAAAATGTTGCATTATGTAATTAACAAAGAATGAAATCAAACAAAATGGAGAGACCGTAATTTGACATTTTTAAAAGACAAACTTTATTTAGTCACTTTGCGCTTCAACATGTGAATGACAAAAGTTGGATACATGAACCAATCATCAGACATGAGGACATCTAGAAAGGCAAGAATTCATGATGTCTAGACATACAAATGTGCATGCACCCGTGCAGCCTATCATGCATGAGTTGTATGCTTCTCTACAATTTATACCGCAGTCATCACTGTCAACACTCGCAGGATCAACAGAATAAGAGGAAAATAGCACTATGATAGCAATAACCATGAACCATGTAAGAGAGCTTGCCATTGTTATAATATTATGAACGCTTTGAGAATGAGCAGTACATGTTTTGAGTTGTATGATGCTCCAATTTATATATGAGGCTTTGGACATGGAAGTTTGATATTGAAAGATTGTTGATGTGCTTTCCTTATTAAATTGGCATGAACTTTTAATGTTTATTTCATAGAAGATTGATCGCTATATCTATTGATGTAAATAAATTAAATTAATTAATGGTAATCTAAAAGATTGATCGCCATATCTATTGATGTGAATAAATTAAATTAAAGGTTTTTTTAACCATTATTATATATCATAGAAGAATATTTGTTGTTAGATGTATTTATTTGTTTACCAAATAATGATAAGATAAAAGAGTAAGTGACAGCAATTTAATTAATGAGTAGAGTTTTCCATTAGTTTTGTTCCAAAAATGTCCTTTATCTTGATAAGTAATTAGCATATTTTAAGTGCATGACTAACTAGTACTTAGGTAGTGTATTGCATTTGATATAATTCTGGAGTTCAAATCTTTAACCCTAAAAACCACGGGACCCTTTCTCCAAGTACATTCACAACCATTTATTTCATCAAACCGATTTATTAGTAAAGAATGAAACAATAATATTATATGTGAATCAGACATACATACAAAATTATAGGACAGAGGACTTGAACTTTTAATTTTGGGTATCACGCCCAGTTTGGAAACTCGAACATTAAGAACAAAATTTTATAAATAGTAGTAGTATTAATGTAACACCTCGTAAAGTAACGTCAAAATTGAAAGCAGAAAGTAATTTTAGAAAGTAACACGTATGTTACATACATATATTTATTTTATATAAAAGTATAAATAAACATGAATTTCAAAATTAATGCACGTCACAAATGGAATTAAATTACGTAATAAATTGAAGTTTAATGACATTAGTTAAGTGATAATTTGTGACATTCTAAATCACATAATAAATTGAAGTTTAATAACGTAAAAAACGGAGGTCGTTTGCAAAATGACTATTTTTAAGACTTAAATTTAAACCAATTAAAATATAAATAAATTCGAAAATAGCTCAAATAAATAATAATAAATTAATATTGTTGTATATATCCAAATAAAATATCGTATACTTCTAAAATAAACATACTTGAGTTTATAATTCGATATTTTCTAAATTCAAGTCAAAACAATATTCCATTTCATAACAAATCCTTTTATTTTATTTAATAAATCGTTATAATTTATGAACGAGTTCATAACGACTTTTTTAAATTTTAATTTGGATATAACTCACAATATGCAATATGAAACTTTGATTTCTCACACTCGTTAAAAAAATATTGTTAAGTAGATCCTAACGTTTCTTGTTTCAACAAATTCTAACTTATATTGAATTCTAAGCAATCGTTTTAATTAAATTTTAAATTTTTACGTCCAAACCTCATTTTGAATATATTTCAAGTCATTAATTTTTAAAATAAATTGTTTTAAATTATTTCAATTATTTAAAATCCATTAAAATCAATAAAATTCATATTTTAAATTGACTAAATACGTGAGTCATTATAGATATTTTCTTTCAAGGTGTTTGTGATGATCATTAGAAAAGAATAAAGACATAGGATGTTACAAATAAAATAACAATGGAAGCAAAAGATGAATGAATAAAAGAAAAATAAAATTTACAAAAAGTAACTGAGATGATAATTGCAATAAAAGAGAATAGAAAGACAAAATAAATTCTTCCAAAATAAGTTTGGAGAATTAAAAAATAAATTCTTCTTATGTAAACTGTTCTTAGAAAAGAAAATAGGAATTTCTATAGAATAGTAATGAAAGATTCCAAGTACAGGGAAAATGGTGCGTAAAAGTGAAGTGGAAAATATAAAATTTTCCATTTCCTACCTTTTTCTAACATAAGAAATCAAATTCAAAAAATTATATTTTTTCCTAAAATTCACAAGTTTAAAGTTTGTTAGTAGGGTTTAGATGTAAAAATTGGATGAACTGCGCCCTAATTCAACAAGGATGTGGGAAAAAATGGATGAAAAAATATTTTTATTTTAAATTATTGCATTCATGTAGAAATTGCTAGTATATTTAGGTTGTGTGCACGCGTTTTCAAAAGATTTTTGAAAGAAAAGTGCATTCATATAGGAGGTACTGCTTAGGCATTCATTTCCTTCTTGAATTTTTATTATGTATATATAGCACTTTGCACGAGTACATGTATGATTGCAAAAGTGGATGTACACATGACGGTTGTAAATTATGTGAGGAATTAATTAATTTCACCCTTGCCAAATTTCGAGGATGAAATTTCTTAAAGAATGGGGAATGTTACAAGCCTCATATTAAATAATAAAAATATCAAAATAATTACAGGAGTAGTGTGCATTTGAAATTCGAAAACAAACATGTGTGACAAAAAGAATTAAATCAAGAAAGGAAAAGTAATTAACATTAAATTGCAACGTTCCTTTAATTGACAATACGCATTATTAGAGACATTAAAAGAGATATAAATGGAAATAATATCGAAATTGAAAGTAGAGAAGTATTTCTAGAAAGTAACACATATTTGAACACACATACACACATACATACATATATATATACATATATATATATATATATACTTCATATAAAATATATATAGACATGCATTTCAAAAGTAATGTGTGTTTGAATTATAAAATAAATGCGCATCATAAGTGGAATTAAATCACGTAATAATTTTTTTTTATTGATGTCAGTTAATTAACATTCTAATTTAAAATGAGTATGTACGTATTAATTCTAGAAATGGTACGTGTTCGAAATTAAAATTAAACATCTATTAGAAACGGAAGAAAATTAATGCCTAGGTAATAAAACAGAAAATAAATATAACGTTAAAAATGAAATTTGAAATCATGTGCAAAATATACTGTAACAAACCGAATTTTTTCCACTTAATTTGTAAATATTTTATTTATTTAAATATTCATCCTGTGTTTAATCATTTAAAATTCCTTTAAAACAATATCCATTTAAAAATTTTAAATAACAAACTTAGCTTTATTTATATTAGACATAAATGGGTATATATTTTTATTTTTATTTTGGAAATGGGTTTAAATTTATTTTTGGGCATCACATCCCAAGAGGAAACAAAGGCCCGAGGCCTCGTTACAAACTGATATATTGGACTAGATACTTCTGCTAGCTGACAAACTTAACTTTACATCTGAACATACAAGAATAATTAAAGTAAAGTGAAGTAAACAAACATTTAGATCTAAACTTAATTCAAAACCCTCGTCTCCTTTGTTTTCTTCTTTCTTTGGCGGCTGATAGGCGAAATAACTCATGCATGTACCTTGGTGTTGATCCAGTGGCGGCCACAGATCCACGTTTTCCCTTTCGCCTATTGCAAGTCCCCTTTCTCTGGTGAGCAATCCACTCTTCCTTCTTATCGCCAAATTAAGATCATGTTTAGCAAGTTTACTGACGAACTCCACTGACTTGTCTTTTCTCTGATGAATTTTTTTATTCCTCTCCTTCCATGCGCTCCAAACAGCAACTGTAAAAGCGACTGCCTTCACTTCGGCTATCTCACCTACGCTTTGCCAGAGCACTTCAAGAATTGTCATGATTTCCTGAATTTTGTCTTCTGTTGTATTGTAGTTAACTTCGGCACAACAATTTTCTCATAATTTCTTTGTGTGCTCGCATTCAAAAAATAAATGGTTGTGGGTTTCTTCAGTAGAGTTACAAAGAACACATCTTGACTCGTAGATTATACCTCTCTTGAATAATCTATCTTTTGTTGGTAACCGACCCAGAGCAGCCTTGTAAGCACTGATAGAAAATAAAATAGAAGAAACAAGATTGAAGAGAAGTTTTATTATTGATGAATTACAGTTGTAAGATAATACAAAATGTATATAGAAGATCTCTATTTATAATACAAGAAATAAATACAAATAGGCTTGAATAATGGGAATGTGATCGTTGTATTGTTATAATAGGCATGTGACCATTGCTATGTTATAATAGGCATGTGACTGTTGCATTGTTATAACAGGCATTTGACCGTTGCTATGTTATAATGGGAATGTGACCGTTGTAGTGTTATAATAGGCATGTGACCGTTGCTTTCCCATTATTTTGTTACTCTCCCTCAAACCGAACTAAGGTATCCATTTCAATCTCCACCACCATCAATGACTTTTGTATGCTCCCTCAATCCCATAAAATTCTTGGTAGACAAAGCTTTTGTAAGTGCATCAGCTCGCGGATAATATGCGGGGACATGAAAAACCACCAGTTTTCCTGTCTGAGTTTTTTCTCTAACAAAATGAAGGTCAATTTCAAGATGCTACGTCCTCGAATGTTGAATCGGGTTGAGTGATAAAGAAATCGTGCTCTTTTCATCGCACAAAATGACGGGTCTTCAATTAAGAGAAACCCCTTATTCTTGCAACAACGATTCAATCCAAGTAACTTCTGCTGTTGCACTTGCTAATGCTCGGTACTCCGTCTTTGTGCTAGATCTGGAAGTGGTCTGCTGCTTTTTAGTACACCAAAAAACAATATTGGAGCCAAGGTAAACACAGTACCCTGAAATAGATTTTCGATCATCAATATCATTGGCCCAATCTGCATCACTAAAACACTGTAAGTTGAGCTCTTTATCAGGCTTTGTAATTATGCCATGATTTTTTGTGCCTTGCAAATATCGTAGAATCCTTTTTAATGCATTCCAGTGTTCTGATAGGGGGTTCTGCATGTATTAGCTTAGCTTGTTAAGACTATAGCATTTGTCGGGTCTAGTAATCGTTGCATATTGCAGTGCTCCAATTATGCTTCTATATTGTTTGGCATTGTCCGTTACTTTACCTTTATATTTTGACAGTCTTAGGTTTCTAATCATAGGTGTCGGCAAGGAATCAGCCTGATGCATTTTTTCCCTTTGAAGAATTTCTGAAATGTAATTTTGTTGAGATAAAATTAATTCTCTGTCATTTTTCTTATAGCTTGTATTCCAAGGAAATTTTTTAGTTCCCCTATGTCTTTTATGGCAAAGTTTTGATCAAGTCTTTGTATGATGTTATCTATTTCTTGATTGTTATCTCCTATGATCAACATATCATCAACATATACCAAGATATAGATATTTCATATGCGCATCTCTTTATATACAGTGAATTATCTGATTTGGCTTGTGTGAATTTCATGTTGGACAAAGTTAACTTAAGTTTCTTATACCAATCTCTTGAAGTTTTCTTTAAACCATATATATCCCTATGTAACTTGCATATTTTATTTCCATAGCTATAGCATTCAGGTTGATACATGTAAACCACTTCAGTCAGCTCTCCATTTATGAAAGCGTTGTTGATGTCTAGCTGCCTTATATTCCATCCTTTACTTATAGCAATGGTTAATATGACTCTAATTGTTGTGGGATTTATGACTGGAGAGAAAGTTCCATTAAAATCAAATCCAAACTACTATGCATAACCTTTATCGACCAATCTAGCTTCGTATTTGTCAATAGATCCATCCTCTTCTCTTTTAATCTTGAATATCCATCTACATCCAATAATGTTTTTGTGTTTTGGTGGTATTACCAAACTCCATGTATTATTTTTCGTGAGTGCCTGATATTCAATATTCATGGCTTCTTTTCATTTTTATGATTTTATTGTTTGCTCAAAGCTGGTTGGTTCTGCTTCAATAACTGAGGTATTGTACACTTTAGGTTTGTAAATGCCACTTTTCGACCTTGTTGTCATGTGATGTCATATGTGCATTTGTTGTGGCTGCTGATGTCTTTCAGTATTGCTGTTTGTTCCTGTGTCTGCATTGCTGTTGATTTCTGCATCACTACTGCTCTGCATGTCTTAATTGATCTGATTTGTGTCCATACTTTCTGAATAATCATTTGTCTCTGCTGTTTGCACATTTGTTTCTTCCATGGAGTCATTTTGTAAGATTTTATTAATTATGTCTTGATGACCTTCACTAATGTTATCATTCAATGATTATGCAAAAACTTGCTCGAATTGCTCCCCCCCTCCCTACAAGATTTTCTGCATGATTCTCTTTGATTTCCTGTTTACCTGCAAGAGGGAATGTGTTTTCATAAAAAACATGTCTGAAAATGTAAATTTTCCCATTTTTGTCTAACCATTTATATCCTTTTTGCTTCTATGCATACCAAATGAAAGTGCATGAGCTTTATCTCATGTTTATTTTGTGCCTATTGTAATCTCTTAGGCATGGACAACACAGAAAACCATATGTTTTCACAAAAAATTAGTCTGGTCTAACATTATATATCATCTCATATGGAGTTTTGTTATATATAACTTTAGTTGGTAATTTATTGATGAGAAAAACTGAAGTGTAATAAGCTTCATTCCAATATTTCATTGGCACTGAATCTTGAGACATTAATGTTAGACCCATCTCTACTATGTGTCTGTGTTTTCTTTCTACCAAACCATTTTGTTCAGATGTGTGAGGGCAAGTATATCTATGTTTTTTTTCCTCTTTTAGAAAAATAATTAGTTAAAGGTTTAAACTCTCCCTCACCATCGGTTTGAAAAAATTTAACACTACTGGTTTGTTTTTCACCGTGAGTTATGAATTGTATGACAGTATTACATGTTTATGACTTATTCTTTAGCATATATATCCAAGTATATCTCGAATAGGCATCCACAAAGGAAAGATAGTACCTGTGCCCTTGATATGAATTCAGTGGTGCAGGTCCCCACAATCAGCATCTAGTTTCAGAATCTCTAAAAGGAAGTTTATGACTTTTGCCAATTTGGAAGTGTGTGCATGTGTGTTTGGCAGGTATGCTATTATTAAAAGAAATATTATTATTGCATAAAATAGTTTCAACAACTTCAATACTAGGATGTCCTAATTTCCTATGCCATAAATCAAGTTTACATTGTTTGCCATCTTCATTACATTCATTATTACTGTTGCTAACATTAATACTCATATTACAATCATTATTACTTGACTCAACATTATTACACCAGAATTTTCCACCAGTATCCCCAATCTTCAAGTTGTCAAATTTGTAAAGTCCATCATGTAGATTTTGATACACTTAGCTACGCAAAATTTTGGGTGAAATTCAGAAAACACATGATTATTATTAGAAAATTTTGATACACTTAGCAATTTTTTATAATAGAGGGTACTCTAAGAAGTGTGTTTAGATTAAGTTGCCTTTTTCCTAAGATAGTGCCCTTGCCATTGTGTGTTATATGTGCAGTTTTACCGTCACCCATATGTAAAGATTTCGTACCTGAGTAGTTTCTGCTTCCAATGTTGAGATTTTTGAGATTGCTGGTTATGAGATGAGTGGCACCCGAATCTGGGTACCATTTTTAAAAATTGTTGTCTTCACCTTTGCTAGTACCATCATTGCCAATATTTTGATTTTTATTAGCATCATTGTTGTTTCTATTTGAGTTCATTACGGCCATATTGACTTGTGGTGCCTTCTGTGTTGCATTAACATGATTATATTGTTGTCCACTGTCATTATTATATCTGAAATAACACTTGTTTACCATATGACCAAATTTTTGACATATTTGGCACTTTACTCGATTGTTGTTGTTCCATATTCCTCATCCTCGACCTATTTGTGGCTGAAAACCCCTTCTTTCTTATTGAAGACCCCTTGGATACTGATTTTCTTGTACGTTTGCATTAATATTGTTGTTGCTTCTCTATGATTGATTATTTTTAGCTACAACAAAATTTGCATAAAACTCACCCTGTGTTGTTTTTCTTTAATCAATTTTTCCTTCATGAGCAAGGAGTGCAGATCGAACGAACTGCAGATCAGGTAAAGTTTGTTGCGTAGCTAGGACCATTACTAAAGATTCATATTCTTCATCAAGCCCTCCAGTAATAAAAAGTATTTGTTCACTACCGCTGATTTTATGCCCAACAACAATTAGTTTGTCACATATGTTTTTTATTTTTCCCAAATACTCTTTCATGCTAGTATCTTCTTTTTTGCAATTTTGAAGATCCCTTCTATATTGCATGATTATGGCTGCGGATTGCGAGATGAAAATTTGTTTCACAGTAGTCCAAATTTCATACGACGAGTTGCATCCAACGATCTGTGACAAAAGATTAGGATTTATAGAAGATAAAAGCCATGATGATAATAAGTTATCTTGTCTTTGGTATTTGGTGTATTTTGGATTTGGTACGGTATTTCTTTCTTCATTAGTGATCATTATAGATGGAATAATTAACGTCCCTTTGATGTAATCTAGCAGTCCGTAACCTTTGAGAGCAATCTCCACTTGATATTTCCATAAAATTCGTCTAACGAAGTGGTAATAACTTGGCTTTTGGGTTTGATCAGGTTCATGATGTTTGGAGGGAAGCCATTAGCATTGTTGCCAGATACAACAGAAGTCTCTTCATTATCGTTGGTCATGGCGAGGCAATATTAGACTGCAACTTTGTGAAGAAGAGCGAAGATAAAAAATGATGGCTCAGGATTTTTTTAATGCCTTTTGGGAATTTGGCGCTCTGATACCATGATGTAAAATAAAACATAAGAAATAAGATTGAAGAGAAGTTTTATTATTGATGAATTGCAATTGTAAGATAATACAAACTATATATAGGAGACCTCTATTTATAATACAAGACATAAATACAAATAGGCTTCAATAATGAGAATGTGACCGTTGTATTGTTATAATAGGCATGTGACCGTTGCTATGTTATAATAGGCATATGACTGTTGCATTGTTATAACAGGCATGTGACCGTTGCTATGTTGTAATGGGAATGTAACCATTGCAGTGTTATAATAGGCATGTAACCGTTGCTTTCCCATTATTTCATTAAGCACAACATGCCATTTTGGGCACATTTCGTTTGCACCATATTATTTTACTCCATGCCTTGTGTGCAAATTTTGGTCTTATGTATTCCCAAATTTGTTGTAAGTTGAATCCAGCACCCTTCCAAGTCCATATGTCATATTGTCTTCCTTCATAAATTTGCATGCTTTCAATAACCCTTCTCTGTTCAGTATTGCAAGCAATATCTACTTTCCATTGATTATTCAATATGATGGAGTTGACTGTCTCCTTTGGACATCCATAGGCAGAGTAAGTATCCCACCCAAGCGTGTCAATGAGGGACTTGCCATTTATCTAGGGGTTCATCCTTAGATCTGTCTCATTGCCTTTAGCAATTTCTCTTCTGCGGTGCTTGGCCAAAGTACTCCTTACTCTCGGAATTGCTTTCCAGGTTGTCGATGCATTATTATCTTCCTTTATTACCCAAAAATTTTCTCTACCACATCTTTTATTCATCCATCTTGCCCACAATTCTGAGTTGTTAATGATTTTCGAGGCTTGTTTTAAGGTGAAAGCTTCTCTCGTTGTCTTGATATATCTTAAACCTACTCCACCTTCCTCCTTAGGTCTACATGGCTCCTCAAATTTGATTTTGTGTAGTCCTCCCCTCCAAATGAAGTCTGCACAAACCCTCTCTATCTTTTCAATTGATGCATCTGGTAACTGGAATATATGTGTGTGTGTTTGTGTGTGTATATAAGTGTGAGTGTGGTGTTGTATGCATATATATATATATATATATATATATATATATGTGTGTGTGTGTGTGTGTGTGTGTGTGTATGTGTGTGTATGTGTGCGCGCGCACATATATTATAATATATTTATATCATATATAACTAGATAAGAATTTCAAATTTAAAAGAGCTTTGAGTTGATGTGATATTTATAATAAAATAAGGTAATTTTAATTAAATTATATTTTAAAAGAAAATATCTTGATTTGATCCTTACTTATATAATCAGTAAAGTGTCTTTGAAATTTAGTTTTAATTTTATAAACTACCATGATGTGATATATTACAGAATAAATTAAATTTAAAATTTAAATAATTATGCAACTTTATACATTTAGCACATAAGTAAAACTATTTCCAAGACAAGAATTTATTGATTTATACTTGGATGGATGGTTTGAAATAATTTAAGGGTGACAAGGACTTTTGACATTCATGAATTAATTCTTATTTTTAATTAGATTACACTAGTATTACCGTATAACATTGGGAAAAACCGACCATTAAGTTGTATAATATTAAAGAAAAAAAGTATGTGTTAATTTTTCCTTAATTATGTATTTGTGTTGAAAAGCTAACTGCATTGTTAAAAAAAATGAAAATATTAAAAAAGTGCAAATCTAATTACATTAAGGTTTATACATGTAAGCTAGTTTGATAATTATGAGCTGCTATTATTGTATCGATGTAAATCATGCATGTTCAAATACATAGATATTATATCATGAACAATTAATGCATTTCAAAAAATATGGCGGTGTTTGGTTTAAACTGTATTTTGAGTTTTCAGTTTTCAATGCCAATTACAATAAATAAAAAAAATTGACAAACATCGGAGGTAACACAATGTCACGTATTAAAGATAATCCAGATAACACAATGTCACATATTCATGTATTGGAAAAATATAAGTTATAAAAAATAAATTTTAAAATACACTTAAGGTACTTAAGGTCAACATAACCATCCTTAATTGTCCAATCCAATCTCTAGCGGTTCTGCATACTTTTCGATGTCGTGTACGAGAATTCAAAGCATTCATCTACAAGTTCCTGCATTAATATAAACACTCAATAAAAACTTAAAACTTCAAAATGCAAAATAAGATAAATCAATAGAGAACACTAGTGCAAAATAGTCTTTATGAATCATAATTTCACACAAAAATAATCTATTAAATTTTAGCTTTTCGGCTGTGCTTGAATGCTGCACTTACTACTCCATGTATAGACACAAACCGTACATTGCTCATTTGAAAAATCAGTCCAGTGTGGATCCAAGCATCGGACTACACACATGTTGAAAAGCGTGTGCACAAGCTTGCGTTTGCACTTGCAACTATAAGCTTGCAATGCTTCTTGTTGCAAGCTTTGCACTTGCAACAGCAAGCATTGCACTTGCAAGTTCACAAGCTTGCAACAGCAAGGCAAGCTTTGCAGTGCATGCTGTTGCAAGCTTGCAGCAAGCGTCGAGGCTTGCAACGGAAAGAAATGCAAAGCTTGCAGCCTTGTTGTTTGCAAGCTTGTGCACCTGCAGGAAGTGCACAAGCTTGCAATGCTTGCTATTGCAAGCCTGTGCACTTGTAGCAAGCATTTTCAGGTGTACAGTTAGTTTTACTACCTCTAGGTTGTCCAGTTATGCGACATGCAAACTTCATATAAGGTTCATTGTTGAAATACTTGACAGCCTAACAAACAATGACATTTGAAAACAATTTAGGAAGCTATCGGTTTTAAATGAAAAAGTCAGAAGAGTAAGCATATGAAGATCTCTTAACAACTGATCACATAGTTTGATAATGAATCTAATGCTCTAGAGCTTGCATCATTATCTGCTTTATTCATTGCTTTCCTGAACTTAGTACGCCACTTTAAAATAGGAGAGAAAGGAAATAAAATAAGATTAGACTAATATTAAAGGGCCAGAAGCAGAAGTATGATGACTAGAAAGATATGTTATAATTGTGCTACATAGCGGAGTTCAGATATATAAATAAAACATTAACATCATAGACAAAGCACCACACCTACGTGATAACTAGTGTGAAAGAAATATATGCAGCAGTAGAAAAAGATGTGATCCACGTAAAAGTAGCTTCATACTTGTCTACAAGAATACCAAACACCATGGAAATCTGGGAACTAATTACACAGAAATTCCAAAATGAAATGATTAAATAACTACAAGTGATAGTAAAATGGCAACCAACTCAATTTCAACATGTATCCAAGGTATTTGAAAACCAAATTCTATACCACATTATTTCCTACAACAAAATTAGATCCAGGGGATTCGAAAACCTAAATATATACCACATTATTTCTTAACACAAAATTAGATCCAAGCGCATTTCAGTTCTAAATTATTATTTTTCTTAATCAATGTACTTAATCGTGAGCAAATACCAAAATTCTTGAACTCAAATCACCTTGTTTGATAAGAATACGATGTTAAAAAATAATAATGACATATGAACTTCAAAATTAAGAAAATACAGGTTTTTTCATTAAGCTTGGCTTCTTGAAATCAGATCATATGGTGTTGGGTAAGAAGAGTCTATATGGAGCTTTATCAAATATCTAGCAAGGAAAAACCACCTTTACCAAGTTACTAGAATTCCTAACAAATACATCATATTCTCTAAAAGCCAAAAGTATCTTAGCTTATAAGCCTTAATATATGGCCAGCTAAACGTTTGAGGAATCGAAAAAAATGAAGATAAACCTCTAGAATTGTGAGGGCTACATAAAAGAACATAATAAATAAGTTACAATATCTTTCCATGTAAAAGAAATCAAAAAAAGAACATGTAAATCTGAAATGATTGTGCCATTAAGATGAAGAATTAAATTTTTATATAAGTGTAAAAAAATATATAAAGAATATATGTCCAGAATTAAATATTTCATTGCATTAAGATTACATAATAGATAAATTCAATGCACATGAAAGAGTTACCAATCTCAGTTATTAATCTCAGTTTAACCAAATCACTAGTAACATTCCAAGCTTTTGTGTACAATTTTAATTTGGAATAAATATTTATTATTTACTTTACATTATATTATCTTTATTCAGACTCTCATTTCTTCAATAATTCTTAGGAAAGCCTCTTAGTAAGAAATATATCAATTTACTGATCCATTAAAATGATAACTACCATTCTCAAATTACAATTATAAAGTTGTAAGTAGTTGGAAGCTCTTTCAATATATAGCCACATAGTTCTTATTTCATACGTAATTTAGCCTCTTTGGTATAATTTCTTAGTATTTATTGAGTTATTTTATACTATGTTTTAGCATTACAACACAATTCAGGTTATGTTGCTATTTTCGTATTCTCATCAAAATCTGAATGGTATTTGATTTTTGTTAATATGCTTGAAATTATATAGTACTTTATTTAGCACTCTGCTCTAGTCAATATGAGCAGCAAGTATGAATTGTCATCATAAATGAAAATTTTAAAATTAAATAGGTCTCTTTACTAACATCAACTTTGTACATATATGTAATCATATTAACATATTGAAAAATATTTTCTAATAGAAAACTCCATCTATAGCTATACGTACAGTTTCTCTTATAATAGACAAAAGGAATATGAATAATTGTAAAAATATCTGGTGATGCGCTAAAAGAAGAAATTCAAGATTTGAACAATAAACGTAATATTTGGATCTCAAAAAGCTATTGTTCATTGTTTAATAATTATCTAATTTTAAAACATTTATTATTTGTCATGTTGATCGATTTTTTTTGTTTCTAACCTTTTCTCAGTTTATTTCCTTATAAATTCAGAAGTTTGAATATATTTAAATATCTAACATTTATGTCCATGCAAATCATTATTTCAAAGAGTTTAACATTACTTTGAAACCCATTTTCTTTTTATACTATCGCCCTTTAAGCATGGGTTGGTTACTTACCAATTGTAGATTCTTACATGAATTTATCTTTATTTTAAAAATGTAAAGGTATGTGTCAGTAACATGGGTTGGTTATTTCCAAAATGTTATTATTTTCACATGCCAAAGATTAGAAAATGGATGAATTTATGCATGAATATAATAAGCTTGAAGGACAAGTACGATTAGCATGGCTTTTTGATTTTGTTGTTGGCTTTTTTTGGGTTATTTTATTAAAAAACAAAAAGGGAATCGGGAAAAAAAAAAGAAAATTCCAACTATTTCTTTCATAACCAATACGCTCCTAAACAACAATTTGGATATTACAACACATAACTATAAGGGTTTTAAACGATAGTAAGTGAAAATGTCCAACCTTTCTTTTTTAATTTGAATTTGCTCGACTCTGAATATAAATTATTGCATGAAAATTTAGAGCATAAGAAATGAGTTTAGAAAAAAGTTATATAAAAACACAAAAAATTTGTATGATACCTTAGTTGTCCCTATCCATTCATCACAGGTTCAACTTAACCAAGAATCTTCTCTTCTTCACTTGTAAAAGCCACTGCCTGGCTCCATTCGGTTTTATTACCATCTTGCTCAGGTTTAAGTGAATCATTTCACCACTATCTCTTCCCTCTCTTCCTCTTCCCCCTTCTCTTATACCCCTTATTCGGCCCCAGCTGCCTCTAGACTTCCACCCTTGACTATTCCCATCTGCTTCATTATCACTTTTTGATTTCTGGGCAGTACATTGATTACTGCCTTCTTCATTTCTATCATTCCATGAAACTCTGACTTTGTAACTACTACCCCATGCAGGCGCATTTTTAGATGTCTGCTTCATACAAAACCATGCATTGGCATAATTGACTGGAGACGAGTCAAATAGTTTGGCATATATCTTCAAACATCTTAACATTTTTCAAATGAGACGTTTGGTTTAGAGAACTAAAGTACTAGTATATGCATGCAAAAATAAGTAGATTAATATTCTATAAAAAAATCAATTTGAGTTGACATTAGCTAACATTAAAGATTCAGTAAACAAAAGACTGATAAGGATTGACCTAATCTAAGTCAATCTCTGCATATATGGTATGCCATAATATGAGGAAATAACATAAATATCATTAATGATATTATTCCATAATTATTGCAGTGTGTATGACTGCATGTATCTTGTAACTTTATATATTTGTGATTCATGAATGGAAAAGTATCATTCTCTTCAACTCTTCATCATGGTATCGGAGCCTTGATCCAAAACAGTTCAACTTCCTCTTCTTCAATGGCTCTCATTAACCAAACTTCATCCTATCAGATTCTTAATGGTAGTGACCCCACAAAGCCCTACACTTTTCTAGGAAAATGTCAATGGTGCCGAGAACAAGGACATTTGATTGCTCATTGTCCTTTATTTAAGAAAAAGTTTCCTAATGCCACTCTTTCTTCTTTAAATTCTCAACCTCCGTCAAACCTATTCACACCAAAACCTCAAGCAAACAGCGTAAATCCCTCTACCTCTTCATCCTCTTCAACATGGCTTCCTGATAGTGGTGCTTCCCCCATGTCATGATATATCTGAACAATCTATCTCTCCATGCTCCTTATGATGGAACCGAAGAGTTGATCGTCGATGATAGCAAATTCCTTAAAATCACTCATGTCGGTTCTTGTTCTTTATCATCACTCAAACTAAATAATGTCTTAGTTGTTGTTAAATCCAAATTCGGCTCTAACACCCAAATTGTTTAGAATTATGGAGATTAACAACTGAAAATAAAATAATGCAATGAAAACACCAGATTTTTAGTGGTTCGGCGTTAACGAGCCTACGTCCTCTTTGTATATCTTTGATTATACGTTGAATACAATCAAAGATTTCTCTCAATCTCACTCTTATAATTATAATTCTCTATGTAATTTCAAGATAATACTGATAAGAAATAATAAAGAAACAGTAATGGTGGAAATAATACCCAGAACTACCAAAAGATCCTGAAAAATGCCAAGTATAGGCCTATTTATAGGTGGTATCTGCAGGCGGTTCGTGATAACATGTGGCATGGATCCCGAGGATCTCGGACTGGTTCGTGGCTTGATGGAGAAGCAGTCAATATGATAGTTATGTACAGGTGTCACCAAATCCTGAAATTGCAGATCGCGGGGGACTTGGTCGTGGTTGGGCTTTGAAGGACGTCGGGTCGGTTCGTGGTCCCTCAACACGGTCGGGTCATTAAGAATTGGCACGGGTCGTGAAGAATCAGCACGAGCCGGGTCATGGTGGCAGTGACACGAGTCGGTGGGAGGTTGTTGATCACGAGCCGGACTTGTCTGTATGTGAACACCCTTATCTATATGAAGGTAAGTCTCAGTATCCTTGGTGGCTTGATGAAAAAGCTAGCCAACATTTTACCCTCTCGAAGTATATTTTATCGAGGATAGAACATGCTTCGAAATTGCTGAAGTACTTTTTCCTGAAACGGTGCGAGTCAACGGTTGTATTTGTTGGAATGGTCACGATGTTTCAAATAGTTACGCTCTTCGACGAGTATAAATATCAGGACAAGCTTCCAATCATTTTTCTACTTATTGGTTGATTTCAATCTCGTATATTTCAGAGCACGTCACAAATATTTTTTTCAGGTGATTTTTAAAATTTTTAAATAGTGTAAAGGGATTCATCGAGTCGCGGTTCACGTCGCTAGGCGCCCATCACGGGCCATAAGAACACCGGGTCTTCAAAAAAACAATGGCGGGCTTGTGTAGGCCTTCACGGTCCATGGATCAGGCCGATCTGAATAGGACAAAAAGGGGAAGCGCAAGAGCCCTCATTTTGCCTATATAAACTGCTCCTTTCTCTCTCATGCCCTTTCCCTTTTCTATTATTTTACTGTCGCCGTCTATCTTGATCCATAACCCTAATTCGAGTAATCTCCCTTTGTAGTCCCAATTTAAAAAGGTAAAGATGGTTTTTAATTCTCCGTTTTACTATTCTCATCACTTCGAACTCTGTGTTGCCTCGAGTGTCAGCTTCCCTTGCGCTTTTCTCTATTCCGGCGGTTTACTGACGATCCCGAGGCCATGGCGGTTGATCTCGCGACGCCGGGACTAGAGAGGGGATGAATGGGATAAATGTGAATAAAGGAGAAAAAGAGAAGTTTGGGTATGGTTCAGATAGGTGGAGCGACGTCACAGGTGGAAGAAGAAGTTGACTGAAAAGGGAGCTTCGATTGACCGATTCCTGGATGAGAGGGCGATGCGGGTCGCAATAGTGAAGAGCAGAAGTTATCCAATTTGGATTGCTGGTCGTGGCAATAGGTTCGCTCGTGGAGGGGAATGTAGTATCGATTCGTGGATGTGGTGGACTGAGTCGGTTCGTGGAAACAGCTCGCGAGCCCTCCCGTTCATGAGTCGAGAGGTTTATTGACCCTCAGCCCGAACTTAAATCATGAATCAGACTCTCCTTATCCACGAACCACACCAGTTCGCGAGCCACCCCATGATCACGAGCTAGACTCCATACTATGAACCGGTGGTTAAGACCCTACCACGAGCCGATTGTTGCAACCCGATCCATTATCACGAACCATCTTACAAACCTCCATATTTTGACTTATGTTCAAACTGAGTATCGCTATGTGACCATGATGAACTTCAGTGTACCAACCAACTGAACATATCGGTCCATATTCTGAAAATAAATTAAACATACTTCAAATGAATTGATGAATATATAGGTTTAGGGCCTTCGAGACTAACTTTTCGGGCCGTATAAAATCATAACTTAGCAGCATACAATGACCAATATCACGCTTATCCAAATTACTTTGTGCTTTTATTTTCTAGTATTATGCACACTTGCACACACCAGCACTTTCACATGCACGGGGTTCATGGGAAACTACAATCTAATCTTTCATGTTTATTCGACAATACTGCCATGTATGATATATATTCATCGAGAATATCATAAATGAGGGCAGATCTAGAGTCGTCAAAATACCATAATCCTGATGTGCTTCTATCTGACCCAGAGTGGGAAAATTCTGGATCTGATTATGAGACGGATATCGATAGTGAATCAACATCTTTCGAGAACACATCACTCGAGGAAGAAGAAGATGATGATCGAGCTCCTGACGAGATCCCAAGTGTTAAATAAGTAGAGAAAGAGAAGATGAGTGATTCCATGGCTTCTAAATTGGACAAGTTGAAATCAGAGATAGTCTGTTTAAGGCACGGGATTCCTTGAGATGATGTAAAAACTCTAGAGGAGGGAGATAGGCCTCACTCTGTTCCGGAAGGATACATGGCTGTTAGTAGGCTCATGTGTTGGTAGGCACTATCCCTCTGTTTCCTCCGATTGTGGTTGACCTCCTGAGATGACTACATATCGCTCCAATGCAACTCCATCCCAATGCTTACGTAGCTTTGTATACCTTGTATATCGCGTATGCAGATATTTTAAAGACCGAGCTCACCTTCAAAGATTTGAAATTTTATTATCATTTCAAGCATTGTTCCACAGGGACCCCAAGCTTCTCTTCCTTCGAATCGATTCATGGCAGAAAGGTTCTGTCGGATGGCCATAGCAACTTAGGAGATGCGAGATCTAATTGGTTTTACATAAAACATCAGGCAGGATGTGCAAGGAAACGGCTACAATCAAGTAGGTTTCTAATTCTGCAACGTATATTCCAATTGCATAATCAAAGTGCTAATGTGTTCTTTTTTCTTTACAACTCATAACTTTGAGTAAACAGAGGTTTCAGTATATGAAGATTGATTATCCCACCTCTAAGCAAGCAAACCGGATTTTTGTAGAATCAAGAAGTGCATCACCGATGAGAGCCATCATAAACACCACCTTCAGGATATGAGATTCGGGCTTGGAACAGGTGGCAAGCCTTACAAGTATGTGCCCCCGCCTGAGGGAGAAGGGACTTCAAGGGCCACAAAAATAATTGAGTTTCGTAAGAGTCCTTCACCGATGATTAATCAGGATGATGAGGATTTGAATGTATATAAAGGAGATGATGTTCGAGTTAATGAACCACATGATGCTCCCTCTTCCAAAGGACAGTCATCCCTGATGACTCCACCACCAGTAGAGCCTACATTAACAGAGAAGCAGATTTTCGGGGATTTAGAAAAGATCCCCTTGCCAGATGACATTTATACCTTTGGAGATTTCGGAGAGGAACCATTCTTCCCTGTCTTCGAGGGAGATACCTCTCTGGCCAAAGATTAAGATACTACACAGACAAATGATAGTCGAGGTAGGGATAGCCAACGACGCCATGATTCTTATCAGTCTCACTCTACGCGTTCTCGTGCTCCCTCGAAACAGGATCCTGGGAAGTCTCATAGTTACCAAGTACCACACGGGGGGGTTAAAGAACTTCCCAAGGCTCAGACTCCCCTGAAGGGCTTACCTCCCCCAAGAAAATCCTCTAAGAAGCATCACGAACCCAAAGATAAACAATAGGAGCCGAGCAAAGATAAAGAGAAAGAAAAAGCAGCCTTGTTCCCCCTGGTCAGCATAGTTTGGGTACTACGAGGGTATAGGAGGGTGTTGTTACTCCTGTTAATCAAGAAAAATTGGAGCGCTTACAGAAGGAATTTCCCGATATCTATTATAAGAGGATGCATTTGGTCCCGGATCTCGTACTAGTTTCTGATGAATGGTATGTAGAGGTTGTAGGTCAGATCGACCACGTGGCTAAACAATATAATGCAATGAAAAAGCATGGCAAGAATTTGTCAGACATTATACGCCGTCTAGAGGTAGATGTTGCCAAGGCCAGAGTGAAGATCGATCACGATGCTAAGGCCAGAAGCAAGGCAGAGAAAGATCTTGAGGATGCGCAAGCCCAACTCGCCTTAGCTCGGCGGGACGCTCAAAATTACAAAACCGAACTGGACGATGCCAAGAAACGCTTCCACCTCGAGCTTGATTCACATAGCCAAGAACACATGGCTCTGAAGAAAGAGATAGAGAATCTCAGGACAGCTAATACTGAGCTAAAAGCATTGGAGGATCGTCTTGCGATGGAGAAGGATGCTCGGGAGAAGAAAAAAGCAAGTTTAAAGGATGATCTCGCTCGTATTAAAAAGGAAAATGCTGACTTGAACTAAAAACTTGCTCATACTGAGGAATGGGCTGCTCTCGCTGAAAGTAACGCCAATACTGCTCTTGAGTCAGTCTCCACTGCCACCGCTAACCTTACTGCAACCGAAAAGGAAATAGATGGGTTCGAGGAGCTGCTAATGGACTTCTTTGCTCAAGTCATTCGAACTCGAGACATCTCTTGGATTAAAGACGATCACCCCACCTTGGTCAATGTATGGGGATATAAATGTTGAGGGAGAAAAGCAGCGCTTAAAGGTTGAGGAAATCGACGAGGACCAACTTATGCATACTTTCCTTAGGGGTGGAGAGCCTGAGGCTATAGCAGAGGGCATGCGTCAGATTCAAGAGGCCATCGAGAAGGAAAAACTCGAACTCAAGGGTAAGAGCAAGATTGCCGAAGGTTCAAGTTCGGCATCGGAGCCCAAAGCTTCTGAGGTTGAGGAGTATAGTCCAGATGATCCACTGATCCCTGGGGTTCCGGTTCCTCCTACTGTCGGGGTTTCTGCTGCAGCTTCAGCCGCAGAGTCAGTGGAAGGTATCTCCCTATTTTCTCCATATTTTGTCAAATCTATTATAACTTTTCGTCGCGTTGTGGAGCAAACAATCAAGGAGACCACATTTTCTCCCAGACTAATAACAGTTTATTCTCACGATATAGGTGTCAAATCTACTGAAGAAATTGCAGAAAAACAAGCTGAGGTTGAGAAGGTCGACGTGCCTCCAATCACCGAGGCCATCCCCGAAGTTCCAAAGCAAACCGAGGCTGAGACAACTAAGGGGGCCATTGGGGGGTCTAGCACGGATGTTCCAAAAAATGCTGAAATCATTGGGGGTTTGCAAACACCGATGAGGGTCACAGGGATGAAGAAGAGGAAGTAGACATCATGGGAGAGAATATGGGTGATGATAGCGTGACTCTGGCTGATATGAAGGCAGAGAGGGATAAACAACTGGCCTTAAAAATGGAGGAGCAAGAGCCTCTAAATGTAGCACCTATTACTGTTGTTGACCCCAAGACTGGATTGATAATAAAGCTATCTAGTAAATCGATAACCACGCAGCTTGCAACCCAATTTTCTAATCCTCCATAAGATCCACTACAACAAAAATACCATATTACAACTTTAATTTTACAACTTTGCGAAAAGCTCAGTTGTAATAAATGAATTTTTACAACTGTGCAAAATGCACTGATGTAATAAATATTTTTTACAACTGTGAAAAAATCACCGTTGTAATAAACATATATATCACAACTTTTCTTTTTTTTCTGTTGTAATAACTAATATATACTGATTAATTTCTGATAATTAATAGTCAAATTAGAAAGTTGTTTAAACTTATTTTTAGTAACTCTTTTTTCTATTTCTTGCATTAGAGACCTATTAAGTATTTATAATAACTTATATTTAATAATTAGTAATATTAACATTTAAGAATAATTCATATTCAATAATAAATTTACAAATTAATACCAATTACTATTAATTACTATTAGATTAGATAAAAACTACTTAATTGATGATTAATAAATAATAGTTACTTTAGATAATTAACAATTATAATTTTTTTATTCGAAAGTTGTCTAAACTTATTTTCGTTGGCTCTTTTTTTAATTTGTATTATAGGCCTATTAAATAATAATATTAAGTAATATTTTACTATTGATATTTAATAATCGATCATTAATAATATTAACATTTAAGAATAATTAATAATTTATATGTAATAATAACCTTACAAATTAACAATAATCAATAAATAATATTTGATTACCAATAATTACTATTATATATTTAATAATCAGTAATTTGTAGTATATATACATAATAATTATAACTAAATTTTAATAGTAAATATTCAATTATAACTAAGAAGAAGTAATAAGAAATTATTAATAAAAATTAAGAAGTAATATTAGACTTTTTTATTGAAAAAACAGTTTTCTAGAAATTCATATCATTTTTGGTATAAATTTTCACTTATTATTTCTAACTTATAACATGTATGTTTACAAGTTCTGGTATGTGGTCCATGAAAAATTGGCGACATGGCATAAAACGTTAATGCACAAGCATGAAATTTAGGTGGGAAAGGTGAAATTTAGCTCCAAAGCAACTCACATGTGATAACTTTACTCACTCACACAGTCGTCCATTCATTTTCCCTCACTGAAATAAAATTGATCCTCTTTCTCCCCTCAAATTCCTTCTCAAAAACTTGAACCGCCTACTACTAAAATATAGAACTTTTGATTGTTGCGATGTTAGCGATGATGGAGCCGATTCGAAATCTGGTTTGCATGCCCTTACCGTTCGATTCCAATTATTGAGCCGCCGCCTTTCGTGTCATCTTCGTGCTGCGAGCAGTTGGCAACCAGATCGGAGCTAAGTTCTGGAAAGTGGTATGCGACGAGCATGGAATCGATTCAACTGGAAATATGACGACAATTCAGATCTGCAGCTTGAAAGTGTCAACGTTTACTACGATGAAGTTGGCTCAAGCGGGTACGAACTGAGATTATACAAAAGGAGCAGAACTGATTGATTCAGTTTTGTATGTTGTTAGGAAAGAGGCTGAAAACTGTGATTGTTTGCAAGGTATATTATTTTTGCTGGTAGTTTTAATGTTAGATCTGTTGATTTTAGACCAGTCTAAGTAGATATGGTGCAAATTACAACAAATTATATTTCATAATTTGTTAAATCTGTTATTTGGGTTGTTTAGCAAGAAATTAGTTTTGTTAATAATGAGAATACATTAATTAAGTAGGAAGTTTATGTTGCTATTCCCATATGAGACCTTATTATCCTGTTTTCTGCGGTCAGTTTATTTTTTTTGGTCTGAGTTGCTGCTAAGATGACTAAACTTAGTCTGTGAAGACTTGTACCCATTTTGATTTTGGCTACATATTACATCTGTATAAGACTGCAATTGAAATAGAAATTGAAATAACAATTGGAGGGCATGAATTGGAGATTAAGGGTGAATCTCCAACCACAGGAGATGCCCTTAGTATCAAAGAATAATTTTAAGGCACCGAACAAATATTAAACTTTTTACTTTGGCAGCAATTAAGGTTTGAAAGCAGTAATTGAAGTTTGGAATGGTTGATGGTTGTCTTTTGCATGATGGGAAGAAACTTGAACTAATATTATAAGAAGTTGCTTTTGCATTATATACTACCGGCCTCTTATTTTAAGCAATAACTAAACCAATATAAACATATTCTAATAGCTTGTACAATTATATAATCTCTTAGATGGTCGGTGAGTGCTTTAACTACCTTTTCAATCTTTGAAGAAAGGTTATCTTAATTATATTTAATTCATCATAGTTTTTCGCTAAGTTGACACTACATACTGCTATTTGGCTTGTTCTAGTGCTTGTGTTGTGTAGATACTCGGCTCATGTCAAGATGTTCCTTGTGTAGTTCAGCCACTTTTAGTCTTTATGTTATGTTTCTTATAATAATACTGAAAAATTTGGATTTAAATAACTATTTGTATCATCTCCTAAATGATTGGTATATGCTGTACTATTTTGGAGCTTGCTAATATAAAATTGTGACATGATGGTGCAATTTGATAATTAGTTTGATTCCTAATGTTTGATTATCATGCATGACATCTTAATGCTAAGGATCTAGGCACCTTTTTCTTTTATCTTGTTTCCTTCTATTATTATCATGGTAAAGGCAAATAAATTCAAGGGCTTGTACAGCAGCTTGGCTGTTGGCTAGCTTTTTTTTGACCAAGCCACCAAGGTTCACACACAAGAAGAAAGTATGAAGCTTCACGCCTCTAGTCCATGAAAACCAGATTGTGGTCATTTCATCCTATCAGATCGCAGCGCCCTATCGGGTCGCCTCGCCCCTACTTGATCTGATCCATACTTGCTAGCTCGATCCAATCCATACTTGCTAGCTCGATCCGATCCGAGCTCCAGGAACAAGAAAATGAAGGCTATGACCAACTCTTCCACGATCCGATAATACAGGATCTCGCGACACCTGTCCACAACTGTCATATTGACCAATTCTCCATCAAGATACGGACCAGTACGAGGTCCTCGGGATGTGTTCCACGTATGACCGCGATCTGCCTGAAGAAATCAGCTATAAATAGCCCAGAACTTGGCATTTTTGGGGATCCTTCTGGCAATTAAGAAATTTGACTCCATCATTATCATATCTTCATTGTTTTTACTTAGAGTTACCCTGAAATTATTGAGAGAATCATAATTGTTAGGGTGAGACTGAGTGAAACCATTTGATTGTACTTGCATTCAGCATATAATCAACTACTCTGCGCTGCCCTCAAATCAGCATCGGCAATTCTAAGATCCTCTATTTCCTTTTTTAAAGATAATCGTTCTTGGCTGTTAGAATCCAGCTCGCTACGAAAACGCTTCCTGGCTTCCTCTAATTCTGTCTTGTAGTTCTCTGTGTCTCGCTGAGCTAAAGCCAGTTGAGCCTGTGCATCCTCCAGTTCCTTTTCCATTTTGCTCCTGGCTCTCTCATTATTCTCAATTCTAACTTTGGATTTGGCCGCGTTCGTTT
The DNA here is from genome assembly GCA_030737875.1 of Allium sativum. NCBI lineage: Eukaryota > Viridiplantae > Streptophyta > Magnoliopsida > Asparagales > Amaryllidaceae > Allium > Allium sativum. The sequence continues at coordinate 14,777,985 of CM060922.1, forward strand.
CTAGCTGACGGATGGCGTTCGAAAGGTCAACGGCGTGCTTTTTCATTACCTCATACTATTTGGCAACATGGCACACATATCCTATCACCTTAGTATCCCAGTCCCTAGGAACCGGCTCAAGATCCGGTACAAACATCATCCTCTTAAAGAAAATTTCGGGGAATTCCTTACGCAAGCGCGCCAATCTAGCCTGATTCTCGGGACTATGGGTAGCATCTCGTGCAACGAGGTTGTCGGAGTCGTGATCGTCAAGAGAGACCAGAGTTTCTTTTCCTTTCTTCGCAATCTTGTCCTCGTCTTTATTTTTGACCTCTGACTCGTGCTGTTTCTTGGAAGATTGGACGTGAGAAGGCGTACTTTTTGGAGGGGTTAAGTCCCTAGGAAGTTTCTTACCCCCAGCCGGTGGCAGTAGACGACTGTGAGGTTTCCCGGGACCATACCTGGAAGGAGAGCGAGATCGTGTAGGATAAGCTTAAGGAGGGTCGCGAGGCCGATAACTGTCCCTCCCCCGACTATCGCTGGGAGCAGGATTTGGATGAAGACTAGGTGTGCCTTCACGAAGAGAGCGATAAGAATAAGATCGTTTGTGAGACATCTTTCCTGCAAGAGAAACAAGTACATATTAAAATCTTGAATACTGTTTGTATAAAAGTGTGGGGGCAGACAGTGCATGTGATTTGTGCATCCCGTATAATTCCCCCTAACAGACCAGGGCCCGAAGTTAGGCTCGTCTGGGTAGTCTCTCGTTCTTCAACTGGAACAGTTGTTTCCTTAGAGATAGGAAAAAATGGCTCCCCTTCGAAGTCTTCCTATGTATATACATCGTCGGGTATAGGAATCTTGTTCAATTCTTTAAATAACTGTTCCTCTGTTAAATCATCGGGAGCGGCAGGCTCAACCGATAGAGAGGCCCTTGAGGGGGAACCCCTCGAAGAGGCTGGAATTTCCTTAAACTCGTCAGCACGGGCCTCATCTCCTCTATATACATTTAAATCTTCATCGTCCTGGATAATTATCGGCGAAGGACTCTTATGAAGTTTAGTTGTCTCTGCTGCCTGTGACGTTCCTTCTCCCTCGGCCGGGGGCACGTATTTGTAAGGTTTGCCACCCACGCCAAGTCCAAATCTTATATCCAGAAGGCGGTGCTTGTGAAGATTCTCATTAGTCATACATTTCTTGATCCTTAGGAAGTAGGTTTTGCTTTTCAGAAGGAGGGATAGTCGATTACTATACACCGAGCCCTCCGTCTTTGGAAAGGTATGATCTGCATAGAGGAAAGAAGTATGTTAGTGCTTCGATTTCTTAAACAGTTTATTCATTCAAAGGTTTAAAATTACTTGATTTAAGCCATCTTCTCGCACATCCAGCCTGTCTCTTGATATAGAACCAATCGGCCTTGGGATCCCCTATGTTGCTGTAACCATCAGACAAGACCTTCCTATTTTCTACCGACTCGAAGAAAGAAAAATTTGGGGTTGCTGTAGAATGATGCTTGAAAAGGTAACAGAATTTCAAGTCTTTAAACGTGAGCTCAGTTTGCAGGATTTCTGCATACGCGATGTATAAAGTGTATAGGGCTGCGTAGGCATTGGGATGAAGCTGCATCGGAGCAATACCCAATCGTTTTAAGGTTTCAATGACAATTGGAGGAAACGGAGGAATAGCGCCTACCCAGCACATGAGTCGGCTGACTGTCATATACACCTCCTAAGCTAGATGAGGTCTATCTTTGCTTCCAGGTGTTCTCACATCATCCCAGGGGATCCCGTGTTTCAAGCAGATTTTCTTAAGCTTTATGTCATCTAGTTGGAAGCTAAAGAGTCAGTGAATTTCTCTATTTCTAGTGCACCAGGAATCTCGTTGGGAGCTCGGTCGTCCACTTTAGACTCCTCATCAAGCGAGGTACTCTCAGATGAATCCGATTCCGTTTCTGCCTCATATTCGGATTCAGAATCCTCACCCTTTGGGTTAATTGGAAGAACCTCGGGATTGTGGTACTCAGACGTCTCGGGATCCATCTCTGTTTCAGATCTTGAAGGGGAACGATTATCCGACATTACTGTTTAGGCGAGTAAACATGAGAAATTAGAATATAATTACCCGTCACCCGTGTGTGCAAGTGCAAGTGTGTGTTTGTGCATGCATAGGAAGAAAGCATAAAGGTTAACAAGATCATCAAGATATTAGTAGTTGTCTGTTGTTAAGTTATGCTGCTGATCAGTCCAGAAAGTTCGTCTTAATGGCTCTAACCTTACTGTCCATTGATATACCAGAGTTAAGTTGCATTTAAGGTTCATCGGATCGTTCATCATCTGGATCATGGCACGATGTCGGATCGTAGTATATCGCTGGATCGCGGAACTAGTATGGATTCACAGTGAAAACACTGGTTCGTGGGAGAGACTCGGATCGCGTAGAGGATCCGGATCGTGGAGGAGCATCGGACCGTGAAAGGATGAAGTACTTGACCCATTACGGAACGGATCGTGACAAACTCCCAACGATCCGCTCTACTTCCCTCCCCCACGAACCGACTCTCCTTCATCCTCACGATCTGCTCCCTTGCCATTCCCAAGATCCGCTGCCCCTCCATTCTCCTTCATATTCGTCCTCATCCCTCGTCACTCACGATCCGACCTGGTCAACCTTTTCCTTCCCTTATATTTCTCCTTCCTCTCCTCCTCTTCTCCATCGCAGAACGCGAGCAGTCGAACCCATCAGCCATGTCGCCTCACCAGCCTCCAAAACCTCAAACGCTACGAATTGCACCACTTTTTCCTCCCAAAATGGTCAAAAACTCAAAACAAACAAGGGCAGAATTACGTGAAGATATTCTTTTTTATAATTACCTTTTTGAAAAGGATGAAACAATTGGGTAGTTGGAGTATTAAAAATTAGGGTTTCGGCTTGGAAACCTGAAGGGGGGCGGCGGCCAGTAAGGAGAAGAAAAAAGGAAAATAAAGAGGGAGGTTCGGGTTTATATAGATAAAACCACGACCGTTAGTCTCCCCCTTTTTTGTCTTACTCGAATCGCTGAAATGGTGGACCGCGAGCCAAATCCCAACATGCTTCGTGGAAAATCCCATCTCGATCCGAAGCCCGAATACCCTCGTTTGACCGAGTCCAGCGTTTCACCACGCGGACCGTGGTGAGCTGAAGCGATCCGAACCGACAAACCCCGTACCAAAGTGAAAATTCAGAAGTTTACCCGGCAAATTTGATAATAAGGTCTCCAAAGATTCCAGAATAAGAATTGTTCAATGAACAAAGAAATGATTGAAGACTTAACTGGATATTTGTACCGGTCAAGGAACGCAACTTTCTGAAGCGACATGACATTTCAGACAGATGCGACAATTGATTTGCATCGTTCTATGAAAAGATGTCTCTGCAATTTCGAAGCATGTTCCATCCTTGATAAAACATACTTCGAGGGGGCAAAATGTTGGCTAGCTTTTTTTTGACCAAGCCACCAAGGTTCACACACAAGAAGAAAGTATGAAGCTTCACGCCTCTAGTCCATGAAAACCAGATCGTGGTCATTTCATCCTATTGGATCGCAGCGCCCTACCGGGTTGCCTCGCCCCTACTCGATCCGATCCATACTTGCTAGCTCGATCCGATCCATACTTGCTAGCTCGATCTGATCTGAGCTTCAGGAACCAGAAAATGAAGGCTACGACCAACTCTTCCACAATTCGATAATACAGGATCTCGCGACACCTGTCCACAACTGCCATATTGACCAATTCTCCATCAAGATACGGACCAGTACGAGGTCCTCGAGATGCGTCCCACGTATGACCGTGATCCGCCTGAAGAAATCAACTATAAATAGCCCAGAACTTGGCATTTTTGGGGATCCTTCTGGCAATTAAGAGATCTGACTCCATCATTATCATATCTTCATTGTTTTTACTTAGAGTTACCCTAAAATTATTGAGAGAATCATAATTGTTAGGGTGAGATTGAGTGAAACCATTTGATTGTACTTGCATTCATCATATAATCAACTACATATAAAGTGGACGTAGGCTCGTTAACGCCGAACCACTATAAATTTCATGTGATTTCCTGCTTTTTCTTCATATTGTAGTTATAATTCTTTGTAGATCAGAACAGTTTGGGTGTTAAACCAAATTTTGGATCTAACATTGGCTGTTGAGATCTCCATACCAATTATTCAGCAATGTGGAAAATACTATGATACCACGCTGTTTGAAATCCTCCATATTTACTAATTTGTTGGAAAAGATAATCATAAATGTATTTTGTTTTCAAGCTAGGGAGTTAATTAAGGCACAATGAGACAATAAGCTTGCACATTGAACCATTTTTGATCACCTTTTATACAAACTTCGCATTTTTTTAAACCATTTGAATTTCATCAAATCAAATGACTTTTTGGTCAAATTTTAAATGGTGGTGTGACACATTTCTTTTATGTTTTAGTTTTGCCTTATGGGTGGTTGTTCATCTGATTTAAACTTGTGCACTGCAGGCTTCCAAGTATGCCACTCTCTTTGTGGTGGAACAGGATCAGGCATAGGAATGCTTCTCATTCAAAAATTGGAGAGGAGTACCCAAACAGAATGATGCTTATATTTTCGAAACTTTCTTTCTATCCTTCAGTAAATCCCTAAAGTCCAAACGATATCAGAATAGCACCTTACATCCGTTCTTGGTATACCACACTTTTCATTTTGCTGTGGACGATATGAGTCAAAGACTAAAGCAGCAGCTACAGCAACAATTTAGTTGGTGATGTGAATGGCTATGATTGTTTTGTTCGGTATGTATTGTTGGGTATGTATTGTATTTTGATCGAATACTATGATCATTAATGTATATGGATGAATCCGATTTAATTGTATTTGTTGTATTGATATATGAATTGTATTATTATTAGTAAATGAATGAATTCTATTATTATTAATATGTGAATAATTTATGTATATAAACAATTCATATGAATTCTTTATATTAGTAAGGTGTATATAAGTTACAACAGCAAAAAAAGTTGTAATATATCATTTTACAACAGTGTGAAAAAGTTGTAATATTCTAGAAGTCACAACGGTAATAACCAGTTGTCATACTTATAATCTTACGATATTTAAATGTCTACAACAACGGAGAATAAAAGGTGTAATAAAATTTATTACAACGGTAAGTAAAAGTTGTTAAATACCCTACTTCACAACGGTGTTGCAACGGTGCGGAAACGTTGTAAAAGATATAAGTATATTACAACTTCTTAATACATGACGGTGGCTTCACCGTTGTAAAAACTTTTTACAACGTTTTTGCACCGTTATAATATGGTACATTTGTTGTAGTGATCCTCCTTTCGATAAGAAGAAGAAGAGAAAGCTGGACAAATCTGACGCCAGCAAGGAGGAACTAGAAAAGCAGAAGAAGGAGAAGAGGCCGAGATCATCTCCCAAGCCCAAGTAGAATTTGCTTATCAGTACGTTTTTTGTTTTTAGTATTTCCTCTAGCCTTATGATGTAGCCGCGAGTATGGCTCTCGCCTTTTGCTTAGCTTTGTTTTGTAAATCTGCACTTAGTAAATGAAAATATGTTTCTTTTGCATCATTGCGGTGTACCTACAAGTTTATATACTTAGCTACGGATGTAAGTAGTCAAATCATGACTAAGTTGGAATCAAATCACGAATCATTTCAACAATGAAAATTTAAAATTCCTGCACTACACTTCTTTGTGTATACATGTGCATAAGTATGCCCCCATTCAATCAATAATATGATGTTTGGCCAGGGCTTATTGATGATTGATTAGAGTCATATGTGTGCTGCCCTTCATGTCCGAACATGAAGGGTTCGGGCTCAGCTTTCAATCTTGCCCCCAATACTATGACGAAGTAGAAGCCCTTCAATGGCATTTAGTTGATATGCCTTTATACTCCCCTGTCGTATGCCCAGGATAGAGTTCGAGCTCAGCTTTCAATTTGCCCCTCATTCCTTCAGCGGGGTAGGATTTCTTTCGTGGCGCCTAGTCTCGGGAACCTTTATACTCTCCCGTCAAATACCAAGGGTAGAGTGTTGTTGAGACGGTCTTTTGAATCATGGTGCACCTTCACGTCTCGTGGACAATTCATGTCCTTGTCTTCTGTACTTTCTCTCAAGTCGTGATAAATAGAGTGTCTGTTGCTGTGTCATTTTCCTTATTGCGTCCTCTATATCCTGCATATTGTTGACCTTCTGATCTGATAGAAGGCACTTTTGATTACGCGCTTCAAGATTGTTGCATAGCTCATGACAAATTTTTAAAAATTATAATGATTCCTGTGAGTAAAGAATGACAGAATAGATAAGAAATTGTGCAGTAAAAGTAAATGACACAGGATATTTTATAGTGGTTCAGTCGAATCATGACCTACGTCCACTTTATAATCTTTTGCTTATATAATCGGACTGTTCTAGGCAAGTAGTGCCTTTTTACATGGTCCTAAAAACAGAAGAATAAAACTGACAATTTCATGTCAGGATGCCGCAAATGCTAGGAATTCCACACTCTCGGGATTTCGTCTCTATCCACGGTCGCTAGCTTGAAGGCTCCATTATTATGCCTCCGTAGGATGGCATAAGGTCCTTCCCATTTCAGGCCCAAATGTATTGGAGGTGGGAAGACGCGCTTTAGAACCAAGTCTTTAGGTTCAAATGTTTGAGCTCGGAACCTTTTGTTGTAGTACAGAATGACTTGCTGTTTGTGTCTCAGGGCACGTAGATCTGCCTCGTCCCTTTTCTCTTCTACCATATCCAGGGATTCAAGAAGCAGTTCATTGTTAGTCACTGGATCGTAGTAAGTGACCTTGTGAGATGGTACTTCTAACTCAACCGGGATGACTGCTTCAGATTTAAAAGCAAGGGAAAAAGGCGTATGCCCAATGGCTGATTTGAAGGTTGTCCTGTAGGCCCATAATGCCATAGGTAATTCATAAACCCACATGGCTTTGGCCCGCTTCAATCGCTTTTTCAAAATGGACTTGATTACTTTGTTTGGCGCTTCTACCTACCCGTTTGATTGCGGATGCGCCACAGCTGTGAATCTCTTCTCGATACGGTACCTTTAGTAAAAGTCCCGGAACTCGGTGTTGTCAAATTGGGTCCCGTAATCTGTTATAATGACTTTCGGGATTCCAAATCGACATACAATGTTTCTCACAACGAAGTTGATCACCCTCTTGGTTGTGATAGTGGTCAACGGCTCTGCTTCGACCCACTTCGTGAAGTAATGTACGGCTACGATGGCGTACTTAGCTCCACCCTTAGCGATAGTGAGGCTTACAATAATGTCAATTCCCCATATAGCAAAGGGCCACGGGCTCATCATTCCTGGCTCCGTCAATGTACAATTTCCAGGCGATAGGATCAACAAGTTGTTTCAGAGCCTCGACTTCCTCACTCACCATATCGTCCTATGGGTTAGTAAACTCTGCTATAAAATCTATCAGTACTTGCCCCCTTATCGATCTTTAGGGCGGAAAGTTCAGGTCGAATTGACTCAACTCGATATTCCACATGAGTAGCCTTCCTGATGCCTCTGGTCTTTGCAACACTTGCCATAGCAGGTGATCGGTGTACACAGTGATAGGATGAGCCTGAAAATAATGACGGAGCTTTCTAGATGCGATCAGCAAACTGTACGCAATCTTTTCTATCTTTGGGCAGTTCCGTTCCGGCGCCGCTAGTTTCTTATTGACATAGTACACCAGTCTCTGGACTTTATCTTCTTCCCTTACTAGGGCTGAACTTATTGCGTGGGACGATACTGCCAAGTACACGAACAAATCCTCATGATCTACCGGCTTGGACAATATCGGAGGTTTTTCCAGATGATTCATGAGGTTTTGGAACGCTTCTACACAATCAGGAGCCCATTTGAAATTGCGCTTCCCTCACTTTATCAAATCGAAAAATGGAATGCACTTATCCGTAGCTTTGGAGATGAATCTACTTAATGTGGCTACTTTCCCAGCGAGGCTTTGCACATCTTTAATTTACCTTGATTCTTGAATATTCCTGATTGTTTTGATCTGGTCCGGATTGATTTCAATTCCACATGAGCTGACAATAAAACCCAAGAACTTTCTAGAGGCTACTCCAAATGAACATATTAGTGGGTTGAGCTTCTTCCCATATCGCCTAAGGATATCGAGCATTTCTGCTAAGGAGGTAGTATGGTTGGATGACAGTCTGGATTTCACGAGCATATCATCAACATATAGTTCCATCGTTTTCCCAATCTGACTGTAGAAAATCCAGTTTACTAGTCGTTTATATGTTGCTCTAGCGTTCTTTAAGACGAAAGGCATCACTACATAGCATTACAGCCCCAAATCTGTAATGAAGCTGGTATGCTCCTGATCTAGCACATGCATTGTGATTTGATTGTATCTAGAATACGCATCCATGAAGGAGAGAAGCTCGTGATCCGCGGTTGAATCCACCAATTGATCGATTCTAGGAAGTGGAAAACTATCCTTCGGGCAAACCTTGTTCAAATCTGAAAAATGGATACAGGTGCGCCACTTCCCGTTGGCCTTCTTTACTAAAAACGGATTTGAAATCCATTCGGGGTAAGTTGAATCTCTAATAAATTCATTGCTCTTCAACTTCTCAACTTCTTCCTTTAAGGCAGCTGACCTCTCTGGGCCTAACGTTCGCCTTTTCTGCTTAACAGGTGGAAGCTTCAGGTTGATACCCAACGAGTGGCTCATGATTGATGCGGATATCCCACACATGTCAGCATGGGTTCAGGCAAACACCTCCAGATTGGCCTTCAGGAAGTTAGTCAATTCTTTTGTGCAAATAGGGTCTAACTGGGATCCGATCTTTAAGGCCTTCACTGGGTCACTATCGTCGATTGGAATATCCACAGTTGTTTCATTTGGAGTTGCCATTCTTCCCCTAGGTTCCTCATCCTCTCTGGATCTATACCTCAGGAAGTTCTGTGGGCGGCTCCTTCGGGGCCATCTTTAATTGCTATGTTGTGTCCTCCTTTGCGAGTGGAGGAGTACCATTTGGTTCTATGTTTAATCCTTTAAGCAACAACATCAACTCTGCTATGTAGCAATCTCGTCCTACGACTTGGTCACCTCTAACTACTCCCACTCATGCATCTGTTGGGAACTTTAGCAATAGGCACCAGGTGCAATACAGGCTTTGAATTCTGCAAGAGCCAGCCGACCCAAGAAGGTGTTATAAGGTGACTCAATATCCAATACAACAAATGAAAGAATTCTCACTCTTCGGTGATCTCCTTCTCCCAAAGTTACTGATAATTCCACATATCCGGTCGGGGCTGTTGAGGCTCCATTGAAGCCACATATCCATCCTGTAACACCCCGTAATTTTCAACATTAATGTTCACAAATTAAAGAATAACTGATCTCAGATGTGAGAATAAGGGAAACAGGTTGCGCCATTGTGTTCGTCTCGGAATTCTGGTTGAGATAGAGCCAGATTTTGCGTGAATTGGACTTCGTATGAAGAAGTTATGGCCATCGGAAGTTTCAGAAAATTCAAAATAGATTTCAAATTTCAAAATGTCAGAGTTAGATGGGCTAGGCGGGAAATTTCCCACCAGGGCCAGGTCGACCATAGGGTCGACCTTCCCTCACTAGGTCGACCATAGTGTCAACCTGGGGGTCGACCTGCCCCCCCCCCCCCCCCGGGCCAGATTTGATTTATGACATGTTTATGACTGTATGCTGATTCATTAGGGTTTCTGATCTGCTCTGATTGGCTAGGATTAATTCTGGGTTGATCGGACGGCTTAAACTAATCCTAAACTCTATAAAAACACCTATAGACTCAAACCCTAATTCAAATTAAAATTAGATTCATGGCCTCCATGCCGTCACCTAGCAACCTAGAATAGCCGCCACCAATTAGAAAGCGAGAAAGCTAATCAAATTCAATTCTATTCAACTCTAACAACGAATCTACTTCAAAGGAAAGCTGATTCAACTTCAGAACTCAAGACCTTCTTTGAGTTGTGAGTTTGATTTCTTTAATAAAATAATTAGCAATTTAATTGGATTAAGCCATGATGTGGATTATATGGTGATGTTGTGAATTGTTGATCGTATGTTATCATCTATGTTGTAAAATTGTGATGTTATCATTTATGTTGTAAATTCTATGATGTTATCATCTATGTTGTAAAGTTGTGATGTTATCATCTGTGTTGTAATTCTATGATTGGCTTATGTATAATAAATTCATAATGATGTTTAGTATGCTAGTTTGGTTATGTTGATTCATAAGATAAATCATATGTATGTATGCAAGTTTAGGTGTTGATTTAGATGTGAATCATATGCAAGTTAGTGAAAATTATCTATAACTTTACATGTTTCATGATATCTATTTTATGTAAATTGGATCTAAAAGTTAGGCTATGACATGTGTGAGTTATATGCTAAATTCTACATGCTAGTTTAAATGTTTAGATGTAAGTTTACACCATCGTTATGTTGCATAAATCACATATGCAAGTTTAAATAGATATATGTGTTTGGAGTATGAATCATGTTATGTAAGTTTGTGGTTACTGCCTATGCAAGTTTACACCTTTAGATGTAGATCTATGACATACATGATTTATGCAAGTTTGTGGTTATTACCTATGCAATTTTACACCTTTAGATTTAGATCTATTACATATGTAGTTTTATGCAAGTTGTGACTTTGGCCTATGCAAGTTTTAGATGTAGAACCTCATTCACACATGCAAGTTCACCCCTTTGTGTTTAAATCTAGTTTTAATTATATGTATGTTGTGATGTTTACTCTTTATTCCATGAGTTAGACTATTCGAGTCTAACGTATATTTTACGTTAAACGAATGAAAGTACAACATGGGGCTATGGGATAATATTAAAAGATTTAATATTGAGAATTGGCATAAAAGCCTTAAATGACATAAAATAAATTTGTGATGAAAATTGGTATGATTTTACATACCATAAATAGATTGACATAATTGAGTCAATTATGGCCATAGTTAAATTTGGAATTGATTGATAATTTGAATGGGGGAAAGTAATTCAAATTGGGGGATAATTAATTTTGTGTAATTAATCGTCTAAGACACGAGGTTAGGATCTTTTGTGGTGTAAGACTGCCTGGACCCGCCCGACAAATCAAGCTGCCACAAGTGCCAGTCTAATGTGGGAGGTCTTAGGCATAAATTAAATGTGTAACAGTTGTAAAGACACGAGGTTAGGCTCGTTTGTGGTGTAAGACTGCCCGGACCCGCCCGGCAAATCCAGGTGCCACAAATGTCAGTCTAATGTGGGATGTCTTTACAAGGTTACGGTGTTAATAAATTAAGAAACGCTTAACCAGACAAATATGTGGTGGGACATAGGGGTTAAGTGGGTGCCTTGGGTGGCTTGTGGAATCTAGTAGGTGCCTTGGGTGGCATTTGAAATACGATTAGAAACACTTAACCAAAATTGAAACATGTAAGTGAACATGAATAAGAAGAGGGTTAAGTGGGATGTACTAGAGAGGACCAAGCTTAGGTGGATAGCTTGTGTCTAGTAATGGGGGCCCGTTTCAACCAGTGACCCATAAGTATCTTTGTGGGCTCGACCCAAGTCGAGGACGGGACACACGTACTGGGCTTGACTGTAAGAGGCCAAAACGGGTTAGCGGTGGCAACGCAAGTCCAACGGGTTCATGTGCATGTGTGGCCCCTGGTAGGTAAGACGTTGTTACATCGTGTAGGTATAAGCCGTGCATTGTTGGTTTATCGGGTTGCCACTTTGGGGAGTGGTACACCCCACTGTGGGGCCAGCACGGGTATCTACGAGTTAGGGAGCCAATCGCATGGAGGTAGTGGGTACACCTAGTGGAGATAGGGGAAGGCGGCACCTATGAAGGCAACTAGGGGTGCACGAAACTACCATTATCATTATTAAGTTCTGTAGGGGGAATCAACCTTAGGGTGACTAGTGGTGGTGCAGTGTAGTAATTATCTTATAGTGGTTTAGGTGCGCCTTTAACATTATCTTTGTTCATCTTATTTCCTTGTTTACTCTGTCATACCCAATTGTTCATAATCATTTCCTTATTTTTCAACTTATGCTTTAGCCTAGTTATTTTGGTAATTATATTGTTAAAGTTATCGCACTCGCCAGACTTTATGTCTGACCCCCTTTGTTTCCACCCCTTTTCTTCCTCCCCCCCTCAAGGTGCCCAGGGTGGAACTAGCACCAGTGGAGCTTGATTTTGGACAGCTGTATCTCTTGCTTTTAGAAGTTGCTTGGATCGCTGTAGTAAAGTTCAGCCTCTCTTATTTAGGGCTATTTTGTACTGGGGTTGTGTCTTTCAATTTATGTACTTTGATTTAGTCAAGATGGATATTATGTACTTTGACTCTGGTTTTTGATGATGTAATAAAACCTATGTGTTTACCGCTGCAATGAAAAAAGTTTTAAATTTTTAAGTACTGTTTATATATGTCTTGTTGTTAAGTTTTTGTTCTATACACACTTAAAATACTCCATGGAAGTTAATGCATTCCCTTTGTGAGTGACATTAATGGACGTGGGGTGTTACACGTGGTATCAGAGCTGAAGGTTACCAGAATAGATATGAATTGTGAAAAACTGTTTTTCAAAAACACTTTTATAAAGAAGTACCTTCAAAAGTATGTTTTAAGGAAAGTATTTTCAAGGGAAAAGCTTATTTTAGAAAGCATAACTCCAAGAGCCATATATCTTTCCTTCGGTTCTTTTGTATTGAATCTTTCCTTTTTCGTTTCAGCATGTCTGGAATTCCTGAGATAACCGAGGGTATACCGATACCAGGATGGTTTAGGACGTATTTGGAGAATAGGGCCACCACCGCAGGTCCAGCAAATCCTCCTCCTCCTCCCCCTCCTCGTGTCGATACTTTCGTGAAGATATGTAAGGACTTTCGACAATGGGTGGAAAACCTTTTCATGGGACGGAGACATTTGTTGAAGCTCGAAATTGGCTAAAGGAGGTGGAAGAATTGTTTGGGATCTTTGAAGTGGAAGATGGAAGAAAGGTCTAGTTAGTTGGCTGGCTAATGAAGGATGAGGCCTCGTTTTGGTGGGAGGTCAGTAATGGAGAACGTCCAGTCCATACATGGCCAGATTTTCGGCGGAGGTTTAAGGTGAAGTTTCTTTCACGGGCTGAAGAGAAACTACATATGGAAAGGTTTCTAGCATTGAAGCAAGGGAATCTATCGGTGAAAGAATACGTCAACAAATTCAATCAATTGGCAAGATTTGGCTTGTACTTGGTGAATACACCAGAAAAGAAGGCCCTAAGATTTGTTAAGGGTTTGAACGAGCCACTTTATGGTTAGCTATGACCCACATCCCCATGGGGGCTACCTTTGAGAGACTAGTTGACATGGCGCTTATGCATGAAGAGGATAAGGGTGCCATGCTAATAAGGCACCCGAGAAGAAAGGGGATCAAAAGAAGCCGCAACAACAACAGAACAAGAAAGGTGGTAAAGGCAACAATGGTAAGGGAAAGAAAAGATGTTTTAACTGTGGGACACCAAGCCATCTGAGCAAAGATTGTAGGAAGAAAAAGAAGACTGACTGTTTCCACTGTGGCGAAGCGGGACATCTGATTAAGGACTGCCAAAGGGAAGGGCAGAGTGCAGGGTCTACCTCGGGAGGACAGGTGCAGGCTCTTATGGCACCAGGGCAGGCAAGGGGGAAAGTTCAGGCTCTCGTGGTCCCACCGCTACAAGAACGAGGTAGAGCAATTTCTGTTGAAAGTTTATTTTTTCTGTTTGATCATCCTGTTCGTACTTTATTCAATTCTGGCGCTTCACATTCGTTTATTTTTACATCTTTAGTTGAAACACTGCACCTAGATACTAGTCTAGTTACAGATCCCTTAGTAGTCTCAAATCCTATTGGTGGTTCGGCTCATCTTTCTATGATTTGTCGGGATTTGAGAGTGTTTATCTTGGGCGTTGGGTTTGAACGCAACGCCTTTGTTCTTGGCTTCATGGGCTATGGCTTGATTCTAGGTATGGATTGGCTAACTAGATATGGGGCCATCCTAGATTGTGAAAGAAGGGTAGTTAGATTATTGACTCGTTGTGGAAAGACCATTGATATTTCTTGTGACCCTAGAGGTCCAGTAATGCTTAGCTACCTAGAATCCCTTGACGCATCCGATGATGATTTACATTCTGTTCGTATAGTCCGTGAATATGTTGATGTCTTCGATGAGGTTAGGGGTCTACCCCCAAAACGTGAGATAGATTTTCGAATATATCTAGTAGATAATGCAAAACCAGTTGCATTGCCAGTGCGCCATATGGCTCTAAGAGAGAGAAGAGAACTCAGTAAGCAAGTGAAAGAATTGCTTGAGAAGGGGTTCATCAGACATAGTTTATCGGAGTGGGGTGCTCCAGTAGTATTTGCCACGAAGGCAGATGGGTCCCTTAGACTTTGTGTGGACTATAGAGAACTTAATAAGCTTACCAAGAAGAATAGACACCCACTGCCGAGGATTGACGATCTCTTCGATCAGTTAGTTGGCGCCTCAGTGTTTTCGTAGTTGGACTTAGCCACGGGTTTCCATCAGTTGAGAGTGGCAGAGGATATCATAGACAAGACTTCCTTAAGGACGCCGGACGGCTTCTTCGAGTGGCTTGTGATTCCCTTCGGTTTGATAAATGCCCCCGCGTACTTTGTTGACTTGATGAGTAGGGTGTTTAGGGAGTACCTTAATAAATTCGTGGTAGTCTTTGTGGACGACATCTTGATCTTTTCTAAGAACGAGGAAGAGCATGCCCTACATCTCAGGAAAGTGTTCGAGACTCTTCGAGCGCATAGCCTGAAAGCTAAATTTTCTAAATGTCACTTTTGGAGGAAGAAAGTACGATTCTTAGGGCACATGGTTTCCAAAGAAGGGATAGCTGTGGATCCCGCGAAGGTAGTGTCCATCCAAGATTGGAAGGTCCCTAAAAATGCTACCGAGGTGAGGAGATTCTTAGGGTTGGCTGGCTACTATAGGAAGTTTATCAAAGACTTCACAAAAATATCAGCCCCATTAACACGCTTGACGAAGAAGAACCTAGTTTTCACTTGGGACGTAGATTGTGATGATGCGTTCCAATGTTTAAAGAGAGCTTTGACCACAACCCTAGTCTTAGTGTTGCCAAATAGGAGTAAGGCATTTACCGTTTATACCGATGCTTGTGGGACAGGACTAGGCGCAGTCATAATGCAAGAGGGAAGGGTAATAGCCTATGGTGGAAGGCAGTTGAGAGTGCATGAGAGAAATTACCCTACACATGACCTAGAGTTGGCCGCTATTGTTTTCGCGCTTAAGTCTTGGCGCCATTATCTTCTTGGCGAGAAATTCGAATTGTTCACTGACCGAAAATCGCTAAAATACTTGTTCTCTTAGAAGGACTTGAACTTAAGGCAGCAAAGGTGGATGGAATTCTTAGCGTCCTACGATTTCGAGATAGCATATACCCCCGGCAAGGGTAACGTGGTGGCAGACGCCTTAAGTAGAAAAAGGTTGTCCTTGAGTCCGGTGTTTGTTGAGAGGAGAAGATTTGAGTTCATCTCTACGTTTGACTTTAGACCTTCCATTGACTTTGTACACGGTTTGCTAGCATCCTTAGAGGTCAGACCTACGCTTTTGGGATGGATTGGTGAGGCACAGCGAGATGACCCATAGTTGGTTGAGTTAGTAGAAAAACTCAAAAGGGGGGGAGTCATCGAGCCATCTCAGTAGGTATACCCTAAATGATAAGGGTTGGTTACGTAGGGACGGTAGACTTTGTGTACCACGGGACGAGAATTTAAGGAAGACCATTCTTAATGATGCACGTTGTTCGAAGATGACCATCCATCCCGGCGGGGACAAGATGTACATGGACATGAGACGAGTTTACTTTTGGGCCGGCATGAAGAGGGATGTGGCATAATTTTTCGCTAGATGCTTGGTGTGCCAACAAGTAAAAGAAGAGCAAAAGAAGCCCGGTGGGTTGCTTCTTCCATTGGAGGTCCCACAATGGAAGTGGGAAAGTGTCTCGATGGACTTTATTGATGGATTACCGAGATCGAGGAAGGGTAATACGGGGATTTGGGTCGTGGTAGACAGACTTACTAAGAGCGCCCATTTCATTCCCGTAAAGAGTAAGAGGACTGCTCCAGGGTTAGCCTCCGTATACATTCAAGAGATAGTTCGTTTGCACGGTATTCCTTCTAGCATAGTGAGCGACCGCGATCCTATCTTTACAAGCGAGTTTTGGAAGAGCTTGCAAGAGATGGTAGGGACTCAGTTATGTTTGAGCACCGCATATCATCCTCAGACGGACGGCCAGACTGAGAGGGTGAATCGTATTCTAGAGGACCTATTGAGGTTGTGTGTCTTAGACTTCGGAGGTACATGGGAGGAACATCTTCCGTTAGTGGAGTTCACATATAATAATAACTTTCAGTCTATCATTGGCAAGGCACCGTTCGAGGCTCTTTATGGACGGCCGTGTCATTCGCCTACATGTTGGTGGGAATCTACAGATAAGATCTTGCTTGGGCCCGATATAATTAGAGAGACTTTGGAAAAGATCGATTTGATTCGAAGGAGGATGAAGACGGCGCAAGATAGGCAGAATTCTTATGCGGACAAGAGGAGGACAGATTTTGAGTTTGATATTGGGGACATGGTCTTTTTCCAGGTGTCTCCATTACGGAATTTTGTTCTCTTTGGGTCCTTTGGGAAATT
This sequence comes from Allium sativum, assembly GCA_030737875.1. Lineage (NCBI taxonomy): Eukaryota > Viridiplantae > Streptophyta > Magnoliopsida > Asparagales > Amaryllidaceae > Allium > Allium sativum. Next base: position 14,794,760 of record CM060922.1, read on the forward strand.
AGCACCAAGGTTCGTAGGGCCATTTTCCTATTAAGGTGAGGATTGGACAGATGGCGTATAAAGTGAAGCTGCCTGAGAGGCTTAGTGGTGTACACGATGCATTCCACGTATCACATTTGAAGAAGTGCTTGCACGAGACCACGGAAGCGGTAGAGCCGAGCTTGCTTAGAGAGGTGGAGATCGAGCGTGATGCGACGATTCGACGAGCTCCTACGTGCATTCTTGGGTCGGAGATTAAGAAATTGAGGAATCGAGAGGTCAGGCTAGTCAAAGTGCAATGGGGAGATGATGAGAGCAACGCTACTTGGGAGACGGAAGAGAAGATGCACTCATTGTACCCTTTTCTTTACGAGGGTATGTCTTTTAATTTCTCCTTTATCTCTTAGCTTGTACTTGTTTTATCTTTAGTATGTCCTCTCGCTAGTATCTTTGAACTTTAGATAGGGTAATCCTATGGTTGAAACATGTGTTTGTGACATGTTATGTATGATGGATGCATGTGGATGCAAGTGTTTGCTAGTGGTTGCTCGTGGATGCATATACACACACTTTAGGCACTAGATCGGCTCAGTCACTTCATATTGCGTATTGCATATAAATATGTGTGCATATTTAAGTTAATGGATGTATAATGATTGTACCATCACATGGATGCTGCATTTTGGTGAATGGTTGTGCACACATGTAGAAATAATATGCATCGATAGGATTCTTTCGCATACATAATGGACGCATGGCACTATCATGGTTTGCATTAAGGAGGTCAACTGAATCAGTAGACCGCCTGATTTTGCATTAGATAGAGAACATATACACACACTTCTTGCATATGTTCATACAGCATAAGGAATTTTATAAGGAAAATGGATGCCTGTGTTTGATGGTTGAGTAGATGGCTGTTTGGATGTTAGTATATGCATTCTCCTTAACTTGGAGATTTCGGGGGCGAAATCCTTTAAGGAGGGGAGAATGTAACACCCCGTAATTTTCAACATTAATTTTCGTAAATTAAAGAATAACTAAACTCAGATATGAGAATTAAGGGAAACGGGTTGCGCCATTGTGTTCGTCACGAAATTCTGGTTGAGATAGAGTTCGAGTTTGCATGAATTGGACTTTCGTATGAAGAAGTTATAGCCATCGAAAGTTTCAGAAAATTCAAAATAGATTTCAAATTTCAAAATTTTCAGAGTCAGATGGGTTAGGTGGTAAATTTCCCGCCAGGGCCAGGTCGACCATAGAGTCGACCTGGGGTCGACCTGCCCTCACCAGGTCGACCATAGTGTCCCCCCCCTCCGGGCAGATTTGATTTATGACCTGTTTACGACTGTACGCTGACTCATTAGGGTTTCTGATCTGCTCTGATTGGCTAGGATTAATTCTGGGTTAATCGGACGGCTTAAACAAATCCTAAACTCTATAAAAACACCTATAGACTCAAACCCTAAAATCAAATTAAAATTAGATTCATGGCCTCCATGTCGTCACCTAGCAACCTAGAATAGCCGCCACCAATTAGAGAGGGAGAAAGCTAATCAAATTCAACTCTAACAACGAATCTACTTCAAAGGAAAGCTAATTCAACTTCAGAACTCAGATTTCAGAACTCAAGACCTTCTTTGAGTTGTGAGTTCGATTTCTTTAATAAAATAATTAGCAATTTAATTGGATTAAGCTATGATGTGGATTATATGGTGATGTTGTGAATTGTTGATCGTATGTTACCATCTATGTTGTAAAATTGTGATGTTATCATTTATGTTGTAAATTCTATGATGTTATCATCAATGTTGTAAAGTTGTGATGTTATTATGTTGTAATTCTATGATTGGCTTATGTATAATCAATTCATGATGATGTTTCATATGCTAGTTTGGTTATGTTGATTCATAAGATAAATCATATGTATGTATGCAAGTTTAGGTGTTGATTTAGATGTGAATCATATGCAAATTAGTGAAAAATATCTACAACTTTACGTGTTTCATGACATATTTTTTATGTAAATTGGATCTAAAGGTTAGGCTATGACATGTATGAGTTATATGCTAAATTCTACATGCTAATTTACATGTTTAGATGTAAGTTTACACCATCGTTATGTTGTATAAATCACATATGCAAGTTTATATAAATATATGTGTTTGGAGTATGAATCATGTTATGTAAGTTTGTGATTATTTCCTATGCAAGTTTACACCTTTAGATGTAGATCTATGACATACATGATTTATGCAAGTTTGTGGTTATTACCTATGCAAGTTTACACCTTCAGATTTAGATCTGCGACATATGTAGTTTTATGAAAGTTGTGACTTTGGACTATACAAGTTTTAGATGTAGAACCTCATTCACACATGCAAGTTCACCCTTTTGTGTTTAGATCTAGTTTTAATTATATGTATGTTGTGATGTTTTCTCTTTATTCCATGAGTTAGACTATTCGAGTCTAACGCATATTTTACATTAAATGAACGAACGTACAATGTGGGGCCATAGGATAATATTAAAAGATTTAATATTGAGAATTGGCATAAAAGCCTTAAATGGCATAAAATAAATTTGTGATGAAAATTGGTATGATTTTACATAACATAAATAGATGGACATAATTGAGTCAATTATGGCCATAGTTAAATTTGGAATTGACTGATAATTTGAATAGGGAAAGTAATTCAAATTGGAGGATAATTAATTTAGTGTAATTAATCGTCTAAGACACAAGGTTAGGCTCTTTTGTGGTATAAGACTTCCCGGACCCGTCCGGCAAATCTAGCTGTCACAAATGCCAGTCTAATGTGGGAGGTATTTGGCATAAATTAAATGCGTAACAGTTGTAAAGACATGAGGCTAGGCTCGTTTGTGGTGTAAGATTGCCCGGACCCGCCCGGCAAATCCAGCTGCAACAAATGCCAGTCTAATGTGGGAGGTCTTTACAAGGTTACGGTGTTAATGAATTAAGAAACACTTAACCAGGTAAATATGTGGTGGGACATAGGGGTTAAGTGGGTGCCTTGGGTGGCATGTGGAATCTAGTGGGTGCCTTGGGTGGCATTTGAAATACAATTAGAAACACTTAACCGAAATTGAAACATGTAAGTGAACATGAATAAGAAGAGGGTTAAGTGGGATGTACTAAAGGGGACCAAGCTTAGGTGGATAGCTTGTGTCAAGTAATGGGTGCCCGTTTCAACCAGTAACCCATAAGTATCTTTTTAGGCTCGACCCAAGTCGAGGACGGGACACGCGTACTGGGCTTGACTGTAAGAGGCCAAAACGGGTTAGCGGTGGCAACGCAAGTCCAACGGGTTCATGTGTGTGTGGGCCCAGACTGGTAGGTAAGACATTGTTGCATCGTGTAGGTATAAGCCGTGCATCGTTGGTTGTATCGGGTTGCCACTTTGGTGAGTGATACACCCCACTGTGGGGCCAGCATAGGTATCTACGAGTTAGGGAGCCGATCGCGTGGGGGTAGTGGGTACACCTAGTGGAGATAGGGGTAGGCGACACCTATGAAGGCAACTAGGGGTGCACGAAACTACCATTATCATTATTAAGTTCTGTAGGCGGAATCAACCTTAGGGTGACTAGTGGTGGTGCAGTATAGTAATTATCTTATAGTGGTTTAGGTGCGCCTTTAACGTTATCTTTGTTCATCTTATTTCCTTGTTTACTCTGTCATACCCAATTGTTCATGGTCATTTCCTTATTTTCCAACTTATGCCTTAGCCTAGTTATTTTGGTAATTATATTGTTAATGTTATCGCACTTGCCAGACTTTCTGTCTGACCCCCTTTGTTTCCAACCCTTTTCTTCCTTTTCCTCCCCCCTAGGTGCCCAGGGTGGAACTAGCACCAGTGGAGCTTGATTTTGGACAGCTGTATCTCTTGCTTTTAGAAGTTGCTTGGGTCGCTGAAGTAAAGTTCAGCCTCTCTTATTTATGGCTATTTTGTACTGGGGTTATGTCTTTCAATTTATGTACTTTGATTTAGTCAAGATGGATATTATGTACTTTGACTCTGGTTTTTGATGATGTAATCAAACTTATGTGTTTACCGATGCAATGAATAAAGTTTTAAATTTTTAAGTACTGTTTATATCTGTCTTGTTGTTAAGTTTCTATCCTATCATACTTAAAATGCTCCATGGAAGTTAATGCATTCCCTTTGTGAGTGACATCAATGGACGTGGGGTGTGAAACATCCCTCACAGGGCTTCAAATCTTTCGCCTCAAACTTCATCTGATCAAAGGAATTCTTAAACAGGATGTTTACTGAGCTTCCATTATCTACCAAAACCTTGTGGACCAAAGCAGGACCGATGGTTGCCGTGATCACTAAAGGATCTTCTGTGGGGGCGTGAACTCCAATACAGTCTCTATCACGAAAGACGATATCGTCAAACATTGTCTTATGTTGCTCTATTGGAGCTTCAATTTTGGGATTACTGCACTCTACTATTTCCAGATGTTTAGCCGCATTTACATACTGATCCACTGCCCTAAAGTTTTGCCCTGCAGGTTGAGGTCCTCCTACTATAGTATTGATGACAATGTTCTTTCCTTTCTGCTGAGCGGTTGGCCTAGCAGCAGGTTGGTTTTGGTTTGGGGCTTGCCCAGCTTGCCACTGTCTCTCGGAGCTACCTTGTATTCCCTTCACAAAGCAACCTTTCGACGACGTCTCTCAAATGGTGCATTCATTGGTGGAATGGCTATGAGTCTGATGAAAAAGACAAAACTTTCCTGTTTTGCGTTCCTTTTTTATCGAATCTCTCGGCAGAGGCCTCTTATACTGAAGGACGTTATATGTATAAAGGAAGATTTTTCTAGGGTATCATTCAATGGTGTAAAATTCTCAAATGGTTTGAACCGAGGCCTCCTCTGCGAGTCATTTCCTCGATTTCTTCTCTTGTTGCCGTTTCCGGACTGACGACCATTCCCCTAGTTCTTATTTCCAACGTTGACCTCTACCTTTCCGGAACTGTGCCCAGATGGTTTGATGGCAACATTGCTTTGTATATCCTCTTTGTCGGCAGCCTTCCTCTTCCAATTGGCATATATCTCTTCCTGACGTAAGCGGATGTTAGTTTTTTCATAGAATATTTCTCTAGTTAGTGGAGGCTTGCCGACTAAGTATCTTCCAAACTCAGTATCCTTGTCCACTCTGTCAATCAAGGCCATCAAAACAGTTTGTTCGTGAGGGTCCCTTACCTCCGTGACTGCTAGGTTAAAACGGTATAGATAGGACCTCAAAGATTCATCGGGGGGTTGTTTAATGAGGGATAACTCAATGACATTCTTAGACCTCTGAGCATGAAGTCGTAACTGATTTGTTCACTCAACTCTCTGAAACTGGATATATATCGTGCCGGCAGGCGAGTAAACCACATTAGTGCCACATCCTCCAAGAATATCGGGAACGCTTTACATTTTATTGCGTCAGGAGCAGCAGCGGCATTCATGTACCATGAATACCTCATCAGATGCTGAACTGGATCTGTCCTGCCAGCATAACGATTCATGGTGGGCATAGTGAATCGTCTCGGGAAGCAGACATCCAGTATATCATCAGTAAAGGGCATATGACTGCAGCCTATACCCCAATCCTCATTCCTCTATCCACGACTATCTATCATGATTTGCCTAATCATTACTTCAACATCAGCATGAGTCACTGTAGATTCAGGATCAGCACTCCTTGGCCTGTGGGGCCCTCCATCGTTCCTTCGACAGGCTGCCGCCGAAGTCTGCGGCTTGAGCAGAACTTCATTGTCCCCTGTTGCAACGGTCAATCACGCGGCGTGGGGGTTGTAGTGGTTGATTCTCAACAGGATCATCAATAAATTGACCTCTGGGAAGTGTCGTAGAATTATTTAGATTGCGGTTGATGGGCCCCAAGTTGAGTGCCGCCTCTTCTGGGGAAGGAAGCGATCCAAATTGAAGTTGTTCTATATTTTCAGCCCTTTCCAATGCTCGTTGTGGAGGTCTCGGAGATTCCCCATATGAAGGCGAGTATTCTGGAGTTAGAGGATAGGCTGGCGGAGGTGTCCTCTGCCTTTGGAGATCATCGATGTGCATGTCCAATGCAGTAAGGTTCCGTCGTAACAAGGAACTCTCTTGCCTTTGAGCTGTCAACTCATCATTCGTCCTCTTCAACATATCGACGATGTGAGAAAGATCTCCTTCAGTAGCTGGGGTAGAAGGGTTGAACTGATCGTCAACATTCTCTCTTATATGTAAATAACCCGAGCCAGGTCGAGCAGAAGCACCAGCACGAGCAGAACGAGCCATAATTTCCTTTCCAGGTTGAGTTGTGGTCCTGTGGTGAGGGCGGTTCGTGACCTCCTCTTGTTGGCGGCTCGTGGTTCCTTCCTTATGTCGGCTCATGGTGGTTCCCTGGAGACGGTTCATGGTAGCGTGAGCAGGGCGGCTCGTGATGTTGTCTTGGGATCGGGTCGTGACGCCCTCTGCGGTTCGGATTGTCCCCTGATCTTCACGAACTGGAGACTCCATCTCGGCCTGCTCGTGAATGCTTTCTTCATTAGCTTCATTTGCAGTTTTGTTTGCTTGCGAAGCTCGTGTATCCTTGGACTTCTTTCCAGCCATAATGTTGTGATTTTGCTAAAATCTTCAAAAACTAAAACAGTGGAGATTCAGATTATTTTCTTCGGACTTGAATATCCAAGTAGTAGAGCAATAATCTGATATGCTGAGACTTCAATTCTCAGTGAAAGCACCAAAATGTTAGACCCAAATTTGGGTCTAACACCCAAATTGTTCAAAATTATGGAGATTAAATACTGAAAATGAAAAAAAATGTAATGAACACACCAGATTTATAGTGGTTCGGCGTTCACGAGCCTACGTCCACTTTATATATTTTTTATTATACATTGAATACAGGTACAATCAATGATTTATCTCAATCTCACTCTTATAATTATGATTCTCTCAGTAATTTCAGATAATACTGATAAGAAATAATGAAGAAATAGTACTGGTGGAAATAATACTCAGAATTGCCAAAAGATCCTGAAAAATGCCAAGTATAGGGCTATTTATAGGTGGTACCTACAGACGGTTCGTGATAACACGTGGCATGAATCCCGAGGATCTCAGACTGGTTCATGGCTTGATGGAGAAGTGGTCAATATGGCAGTTATGGACAGATGTCACCAAATCCTGAACTTGCAGATCGCGGGGGACTTGGTCGTGGTTGGGCTTTCAAGGACCTCGGGTCGATTCGTGGTCACTCAACACGGTTGGGTCATGAAGAATTGGCACGGACCGGGTCGTGTAGAATCAGCACGAGCTGGGTCATGGTGGCGGTGACATGAGCCGGTGGGAGGTTGTTGATCACGAGCCAGACTTGTCTGTATGTGAACACCCTTATCCATATGAAGGTAAGTCTCAGTTTCCTCGGTGGGTTGATCATAAAGCTAGCCAATAGTTGTTCCTGCCATGTCTAAAAATATAATTTATGTTTCTCAACTTTGTCATGATAACAATATCTCAATTGTCTTTTCTTCCACCTCTTTTCATATGAAGGATCTCATAACGGGGGAATCTCTATTTCAAGGGCTGGTTGCAACAGGCATTTATCAGCTCAAATCCACAACCCCTACAGTCTACGCAAGATCAACTAGTTCACTTGATTGGCATCATCGTTTAGGACATCCGTCTCGTAATTTTTTTAGGAAAGTTGTTTCCAAAAATAAACTTCATGTTCCTAGTATCTCCAATTTAGATTGTAATTCATGTGCTTGCAATAAAAGTCACTAACTTCCCTTTTCTACTTCCTCTATTGTGTCTACTGCCCCACTTGAGTATGCTTATTCTGATCTTTGGACATCACCAATTTACTCTCATGATGGCTTTAAATATTATCTTATTTTCATTGATCATTTTTCTAAATACATTTGGTTGTATAATTCGAAACGAAAATCAGATGCAAAACATATATTCATTCGTTATAAATCTCTAGTTGAAAAATACTTTCAACTGCCTCTCAAAACTCTCTACTCGGAGAACGGTGGTGAGTATGAAAGCCTGCGTCACTATCGGTCCATCGATGGAATTTCTCATCTCACAACTTCACCCCACACCCCTCAACACAATGGATATTCAGAGCAACTATATCGACGCATTGTTGAGACATTTCTATCTCTTTTAACTCATGCTAAAATGCCCCTTGAATATTGGACAAATGCTTGCTCAACAGTTGTTTACTTGATTAATCAACTTCCCATGCCAACTCTAAACAATACGTCACCCTACTTTAAATTATTCGGCCAACATCCTAATTATTCCAAGCTTCGAAGCTTTGGATGTCTTTGCTACCCATGGCTTAAATCCTACAATTCTCACAAAATTGAACTCAAATCTCAACCATGTATTTTTGTTGGTTATTCACCTACTCAAAGTGGATATTATTGTCTGAATTAAACACTAATCGTGTTTATGTTTCTCATCATGTTCACTTCAAAGAGAAAAAATTTCCTTTTTCTAAACTTAAAAATTCAACTGCCTCCTTGTTTGACCTAGCCGAACAATAGGCACCTCTCACATTATCTGTATTATCAAATACTCAATCTTCCTCATCTTATTCATTGCCAACTAACTCACCTTCCAACACACATCCTACCTCATTCCCCACTTCACCCCTTTCATCTCCTATGTCCGCAACAAACTCATCTCAACCTCCTAATACCACTGCTGAGCTTTCCTCTACTTCATCTCAGTCAAACCTCGATATATCCACATCTACAAATTAAACACTTAACAATCTTGTACATTCTCCTCAAATGACCACAAGACTTCAACATGGCACTAGGAAACCAATCAGTAAATTGAATTTAAATGCGGAGGTCTATGAAATGGAGATCCCAAAAAATATCACCTAAGCATTAAAAAGCCCCGTTTGGCGTAAAGCTATGGATGCATTGGTTAAAAAAAGAACTTGGGATCTTGTACCTTCATCTATGTCACAATATGTAGTGGGATGCAAATGGATTTTTCGAATTAAAAAGAATAAGGATGGTAATATTTTCAGTACAAGATTCTCTATGTTGCAAGAGGTTTTAATCAGAGAGCTGGCATTAACTAGGTAAGACTTTTAGCCCCATAGTTAAACCCGCCACGGTTCGGCTTGTGCTCTCACTTGCAGTTAGTCAAGGTTGGTCATTGCGCCACCTTGACATAAATAATGCTTTTCTACAGGGCATGCTCACTGAAGATGTATACACCGTACAACCCCTGGCTACACAGATCCTATACATCCAACACATGTATGTAGATTAAACAAGGCACTGTATGGGTCAAAACAAGCTCCAAGAGATTGGTATAAAGAATTATGACAATATTTAATTGAGTTGGGCTTCAAGAATACGGTCTTTGATTCATCCTTGTTCACATTACACAAAAATGGTGACATCATTTATCAATTGGTTTATGTGGATGATATTATTGTTACAAGTAATGCAACCCATGCACTGGAAGCTTTTATATAAAAAATTGGCGATATGTTTCTCACTCAAAGACCTTGGAGAATTGTCTTGCTTTTTGGGAGTGGAAGTAATGCCTTATCCAAAAGGTATTTTCTTGAGTCAAAAGAGGTATGTTGCTGATATTTTGTGCAAAGCTAATATGGACGATGCAAAACCAGTGCAACACCATTAGCAACCCATCCTCCATTAACTATACATGGAAATCTTCTCAACTATCCTACTGAGTATCGTACTTTGATAGGAAGTTTCCAATATTTAAGTTTTACAAGGCCTGATGTGGCATTTGCAGTGAACAAGTTAGCTCAATACATGCAGCGTCCAACTGGGGAACACATGCAATCTCTACATCTTCTTTGGTATCTAAGTGTTACATCTAATATGGGTTTAATTATACACAAAGATTCACCTCTCACTCTCCATGCTTATTCTCATGCGGATTGCGCTCGTGACAAAGACGACTACATTTCTACAATAGCATATATAGTCTATTTAGGTAAAAATCTTATCTCTCGTACGTCAAAAACGCAGGGTACAAGAGCTAGATCATCTACCGAGGCCGATTACATGATAGTAGCAAATGCTACTACCGAAATTCTTTGGGTAGGAAATTTATTCAAGGAGCTTGGTCATAACCTCACTCTCGCACTTGTCATCTATTGTGATAATGCTGGAGGTACATATGTGAGTGCTAATCCGTTTTTCATTCTAAAATGAAGCATCTGGGATTAGATTACCATTTTGTCAGAGAAAATGTGCAAAATGGAAATTTGAGGGTCTCTTACACCTCCACTAATGATCAGCTTGCGGATGCCCTCACTAAGCCACTACCACGTACCTCTTTCACAACATTGGTTAGCAAAATCGGTCTTTCATCTTCGTCATCCGTCTTGAGGGGGCGTGATAAGGATTAACATAATCTAAGTCAATCTGTGCATATATGATATGCCATAATATGAGGAAATAACATAAATATCATTATTGATATTAGTCCATAATTGTTGCAGTGCGTACGACTGCATGTATCTTGTAACTTTGTATATTTGTAATTCATGAATGGAAAAGTATCATTCTCTTCAACTCTTCATCAAAGACAGCAAGAGTTTTGACGATTTTCTTACAACAATAAATAGAAATTACAGCTTTGAGTAATATTAGAACGTGAAAAATGAAACTGTCAATTTGAGCTAACAATTCAACAAATACAGCCTTTTAATTTGGTAATCACAAATTTGTCAAGAAATCCAATAAATCTTCGATCTGATTTAATATTGAAATTGTCAATAAAGGAAAAAAAATCAATCAAGACTTAAAAAAGGTCAGATTACTTACTAAAGAAATAGACTACTGAAATAGTAATATGAAAATATTTCATGGCATTCTATCTTTTTTTATTCTTGGTAAAGAATCAAGCATCTATGGAACAATCAGTTTTCTTTTGTGAATTACTCAAAATGTTTGTTCAATACCCAAGTGTTTTGAGCAATGCAACATGGCAAAAGCTAAAATAATATATATCTCTAGTGAGAGTTCACTTGACCTAGATGTAACCAACAATTGAAACCATTGTATAGTGGATAATTACAATAAATTATTCTTTACTTGTGTAACAAAGTGTCTATATTCATAGAGTAAAAAATGACTAGAATCAATAACAATAACGAAATCAGTAAGGACTATATAATACTATTACCTCTTCATTTCATACCAAGCCCGTCCTATACATCAAAACTGTTCTTTTTTTAGTCATCCATTAGCTTCTTCATTTGATTGAGCATCTATATCGATTATACTTTGTTATCTCCTGACTTCCTTATTTTGGACACTCATTGTACGTACTAAAAATTAAAAAAGTATGTAGTACTATTATATTCAATAGTTGCATGATACAACTATAAATCTGGAAGAGGTTAATTGAATATAACTACTAAGTTAATTGATCATTTTAACTAAATTTTGGTGTATAATACTTGAAATCTTCATAACTTAACAAAACAATGAAAAAAATGCAATAGTAAGTTGTCTACTACTTCTTTATGCATTTTCTAACATAAAATGTAGTTCTCTTTTATAGCTATAGAAATAAGTAAATAAATGTTTCTCCCCTCATAGTATGAAACTGACCACAAAATAAAATAAAATATCCTTCTTTTAAAAAGTTTCAGTGGTCATGGTCACTTGCATATTAGTAGTGGTGTAGTTATTTACAAAACTAACAAGGTTAACCACCGAATGTAATTAATGTCAACTACACAATTGTATGAGGAAACTTGTCCTAAGTGGTTACAATTGTTTTTGTTTTTTACCAATCAAATAACAGAAAGCAAATAAAACATCCAAAGAAACAAACAAATAGTCCCAAACTGCTCACATATAACCTATTTCTCTTAATCAAACAGGCTGAAACCTATATCATCATCCTCTTCCTCCTCACCTTCTCAGAAGCAGGAGCAACACTCGCTTTAACAATGGAAAGAGCAGCAGCTGCTGCAAAATTGCTTGGATCCTTCAAGAACTACTTCATCTGCTCAGCTTGTCGGAAGAGGTACTCTCTATCAACAGCAACCGCAAGCATGTTCTTGTACGCATTTATAAACATGTGGGGGCACAGTAGCAAGCGTAAGGTAGGATAGCGCCAGTGAAAGGGAAGCCACCATAACCACACCAACTGCAAACCTTTCCACAATTTGTGTGTGATAATCAAAATTTACACTAGCATACTTGATTCTCAGATAATATTAAGATCATACAACCACAACCAGATTGTTATATTCATCATGGTGCGTAGCAAGTAGGTAGTTCTTAAACAAGAATATGTATAAAAGCACTGTTAAATAATGATGATTCTGGAACCTATTTAGGCTTCGATGAGTGATTTAAGATACGGAATTTTTTTTAATACAGTTATTCGTCAATGGATGAGTAATTCCCATACCTGTAAGCTCTCCTTTGAGGTATGCAAGGCAAGGATCATTCACAAATCCAAAAAGCTTTAACAATTGAGGGCGACTAAAAATTTCCTCATTAAGCTTTAGATCTTGAGTATGATTACTTAATAGAACAAAGTTGCATTTATAATAAGAAAAACGAGGGCAATATTGCATGCAACTGTAACAAGATTTGCAATGAAAATTTTACGATATGCAGCGAAAAACAAAGTACTTCAACTTACCTTGATGTTTTTTCGCCCATAATCTTGCAAATAACCAGAGCATAGTTTCTATAATCCTAGGTATCAACTTCGCCTCCTTGAGATACTATAAAATGAAATAAAACCAAAAGCAACAAATATGAAAGCTGAATCTGCAAGATTTTTTTGAATTTGTTCAGAAGGGAAACCGGCCATAATCGTAAAACCCTCCCTAGTGCACTTAGTCTAGTCCGCGAGTATGACATAAGTGGCTGATCTTAGCGTATGCACATGGTAAGCTCTTAACATGTCATTCCGGGTTTCGAACCCAAGCCACTGTTACCATGACGCAGAGTCCTTAACCACTAGGCTACTGCTACGGACGAATCTTAAAGCAATTGTTATGTTTTAGATATTCAGTGCAAGGTTTGTCTGATTCATAAATATGATTACTCTTCTTTCTTAACCACATTTAAGCAAGCATGCATGGTTCAACATAAGGAAAAGTTCATAGGTTGCAAAGGGCCACCTTAAGTTGAAGAGGAGTTGTCGAGTTATGGAAAAATACAGAAATATACCAACTGAGAAAATAACATGGTCAAGTAAGGAGAGATTCAAAATGAAAAACTATACCATTGCACTTCAAAAGTTGATTGAACATTTTTGCATATTCAGCGAGCATGCTATTATGGTCTATGGTATCTATCAATGCTTTCACCACAACGCCTTCATAAAACATAGACAATCGAAAAAATAGGGTTAAAACGCTTGGTGTTTGAACAAACAAATAAGTAGTGACAGTTTGAATCTACTTTTTTAAAATTGACACCCACAAATCCGCAATGGAAGCTTAAACCTAGGAGATACAAAGCATCTTAAACCCAAATCATCGTTCGAACATCGGGACTTGATTATTGATTTCTGATTTGATTTTCGTAGATTTGAAATTAGTTTTTGTGCTAACAGATTTTGATTATGGAATTTGGTTTCAAAAGTTTTGTGTTCTGACTTCAAAAATGAACAATAAAATGTTAGAGAATATCACACAACGAGTTGAGAAACAGGGAGAAAGATCGGTCGGTTATTTAATCCGTCTAAACCCTGATTTGAGAGGATGATTCGGAAGAAGAAAGATCAGTTGAGAATAATTCGCTCGAGAGGAACTATTTGAGAGGAGAAACAGGAGAAAAAAACGTCATGTTAAAAAAATCGCGTGAAAAGAAATGGCTGCATGTTTTTGGCTTCAGACTAAATTCCATTAGCTTCCACACTAGGAAAACCACCCTAACGGTCGGTTTGATTATATATAAATATTTTAACCTTACACTTCATTTTCCAATTATTCTCATTTCTTTGTCATCATTGTTGACTTTAGCTTCCCAAATTTTTCAATGGAAGCAAACATCTTTAAAACAATATAAAAAGGGAAAAAGAAAAGAGGGAATTGTGGGGAATTATTCAAACCTGTAAAGCAAAAAAAGACAACAAGCTCTGTTAAAATCAAACGTTAGGATTCTTGAAAAAATTATTTTGCATTGTATACTTGTTTATATGTCATAAAACATGTTGCATTGGGCTTCTACTGTCGTAATCTCGCTTTGATTCTTGTCTGAGTGTGTTTGAGCATGCTGAGGTGTCGTAATCTCGCTTTGATTCTTGTCTGAGTGTGTTTGAGCATGTTGAGGTGTTTGGGTGTCTCACTGTGACCATGACCGTGTGAAGGTAAAGCTAGATTTTGAGACTGCTCCAGATAGGAACGAAAATAAGTTAGCTGGAGATTGGAGTTGTGATCATGGAAGTGAGAAGCAACTAGTGGTCGATTTTGAGGGTGATCGATGGTAATCAATGTCGCACCTTATTTTCAGACACAAGGGAAGCTTCTTGGCCGGTTTTTGATGGAGGTCATCGGAGCTTAGGCGAAGGGTGCCAGAGCGGAGAGAGGGAGGAGAGGAGTTTGTTAGCAGTGTTCGGGCGTCATTCTGTGGGTGGATATGTGGTGCATATGCACCATGGCGCAGTGGCGGACCTAGCATGGTGGTTCAGCTAGGGCAGAGCTCACAACTCAGCCGGGGCAGGCTGTGGAAATCTTGTTTGTTGTATTGAATTTGGAACTTTGAGATAGGGCATTGGCCCTAGCTCAGCAGTACGCCCCTGCCATGGCGTGCACAATTTGGGTGCAAGAGTGGAACTAGGAAGAAGAGAAGAAGAAGGGGAAGAGGTATTTAGCGGGCTGGGTTTAAAATGGTATTAGGCTAAGAAAAAATTTAATTTTTAATTAATTTATATGTTAGAGGTGTTGGTTCGGAAGGCCATATCCAGTTCATTTTAAATCCGATCGACAAATGATTTCTTTTGTTGTGTTCGTATTTACGAGCATATCTAGTCAGTTGCCCGTGCTATGCATACGAGGAGATCATATCATCATCGGTGGATTGGTTGTTATATTCAATGATCCTTTCATGCTACAGTTCTTTTCAAAATAAACGTTGTTTATTCACTATGTTGCTTATGAAAAGTGTTATACAGTCGCTTGGAAGGAATAATGGTATATGTTAACTTTTTCTGTCCTCAGCAAGGATTTTTTTTAGGGATGTGCAATTTACCATATCAAAGACATCTCGTATCAGCAGTACAATAAAAAAAATGCACACGGATATCTAAACGGTAAATAGTGAGTAATAAATTACCTAGCTTTTAATTTGACCAAGCAAATCCCTTTCAATTAAATGCATAAGTACAAAGGAGGTATTTTCATTACTTCGTTATTATTCTCAAATCCAAGCCCCTAACGGGTCAGAAAAAAATTGAACTTACAGGAACAGTTATTGTAGTATAAGAGTATGAAAAACATTTTATTTTAGTTAATTATATTTACAATCCTTTAGTCAAAATAATAAGTTCACAAATACGTTTTTGAAGTTAGGATGCGTTCTGGAGCCATAATTGACCCGTACGTTTTAAATGCATCGAAAACATAACGTGTTCTTTTATATGGTTAAAGATTAATTAATTAAGTTAATTAATAAATTTAGTTTCTTTTATAAATTTTATAAATTAATAACTTATGCAAATGAGATCCGTTTGAAGCACGCTTTTTTGTGTTGCGATCGTATCAAAGTGTTCTACGTAATGGAGTTGGTTTGAATTTAATCAGAGTGACTTATAAATTTTCAATTTATTTATTTGTTTGTGTAAATTATTAATATGCATTACTTATTAAAAACAAACAATAAATTAGTTAACCAGAAATCAATTAAATTAAAAACCACAAATTAAAATGATCTTCTTAAATGGTCCGCTTAAACCTGCAAACGCATTCTCCGCTACCTAAAATACCCGTTAAAACACCCTGCTGAAATACCCTGCTATAACAATCTGCTTCCGCTTCACTCAAACACACCCTTAGAACTAGAACAAACGACATTAAAAATAGTACAAGTTAAAAAGAAGAAAAACATATTATAGTTACAAATCATTTAGTTCTGTAAGTTAGGCTGTCAATGAACACCTGAAAAATCTGAAATCCGTCCGCATTCATATCCAAAAAGCGGATAAATATATGATATTCAAAAAAGCGGATGTGGACACGGATATGAAAGTATCCGCATCTAAAAATTATCCATCCAATTTTTGTCAAAATTATAGCTTTTTTATATGTATTTTAGCATAATTACGATGATAATTTATTATTTTCTTAAGTTAATAGTTTATATTTTATGCATTTAATGCATATTAACTGCTCAAAACTATTTATAATCACTATATTTATTGACTTTCTATACTTTTATAATTTGTGACATTAAAAAAGTATCATGTTAAACCCAATATTTCAATTTACGTTTCTTTAATTATCAATCGTTAGCGGATAGTATATTTATCCAATATCCGTCCGTATCAGCGGATATGGATATCCGATCACTACTAGAGAAACAGTGTATTCCAACATAGAATTTCCAACGGCTGCCAACGGTTAAATAGAAGTAGTGGTAGCCGTTGGAAGCCGATGTAATAAAGACTGATGGCGGCCGTTGGAAACCGTTGGAAATTTTCCTGCATATGTTCCAGAGAACCGACCTACTACTTCATTTCCCTCATCTCCATCCCCAAATCCGATTTTTCACCACTTCACCTCGTCCAATTCTGATTCCAACGCCTAAACAATCACCGCCACCGCCTCCGACGTCAACCGCAAGCTCCTACAACACTCCTCCTTAGTTGTTGCTCTTGGATTTAGGTGAAATTCTTAAACCTAAATTTTAGGTTTTGTACTAATTTTTGTTTAATGTGTCTTTTATTTGATTCCTAGTTGTTTTCATACGTATATTACATCATATTATTCTCGAATTACTATTGTTATCACTGTAATTGTCAAAAAATTTGGATTGAATGGTTTAAATATATGGCATATGTCATATACTAGTGAAAACAAATGTCATATGTGTATAATATATACAAACATTGAAGTTTGTGATTGAATATTGGTGAACAATGATTTATACATACATAGTTCTTTAAAAAAAATCTTTAGTCAAATATGTCATGAAAATGAATGAGCTTGTATAGTATTAGTATGTTTATAAAGTCAAATAACTTTGAAGTTTTGATATAGTATGTCATGAAAATTATACCAATTCAAATATGTCATTAAAATTATTTTTTAAATAACTTTGAAATTTTGATATAGTATGTTTGTCAAATTTATTTCTACTTAAATATATATTTTACTTCATATAGAAAATTTATATAGTCAAATATATATTTTACTTCATATAGTCAAATATATATATTTTACTTCATATGGAAAATTTATTTTACTTAAATATATATTTTACTTCATGTAGCATATATTTTACTTAAACAGGAAATGTATATTTTACTTCATATAGCATACTATCTATCTTTTCTACTTAAATATTCTCAAAATGCATCTCTACTCATTCATGTTGTGTTTCTCATATTCATATTCATGTTATTTGCGCATTTTAATTATATATTCTCAAAGTCAATGCTAATTACATATTCATATATGTTGTAGGTATATTATGTCTGACCCTACTTATGGCTCTGGCTCGGGCTCTGTTTCTAGACGACGTAGCATTACCCCGCATGCTGGTGAGGGTAGTGGCGGACAACGAGCTCGTCCGGTTGTTTATTTGAAGCCTAAGGCTGACAGGGCGTAAGTATAAAAATGTAACACCCCACCTCCGCCAATGCCACTCTTGCAAGCGCACTAGCTTTGGAGGAGCGTTAAACGAGGTAAACATGCATGCAAATATCACAAGATAGAACATATAGAAGTAAAAACAGAGTAAGTAAAGCAGCGGATAAAAACTAGCATTTCAAAACCATAGTCAAGTTACATCAAAGTACTTGGTCATTATTTTCCACAAAACAAAGTCTAGAAACATAAACTGAAAACTGGAAAGAAAATCATAAAGTAACTATCCCCAAGGTAGAATAAAGCCATAGCAAGCTCAAGTCCAAACCGTACATGAGCTATCCAGAAAAGCAGCTAAAGATCCAAGCTTGGTACCAGTATTCCCACCCTGTAAACCTGGGGGGGGGGGGGGGGGAGGGGGGAAACGGAAGAAAAGAGGCGACAGAAAATGGGTCAGTCAAAAAGACTGGTAAGTCCTATCTACTATTAGTATAAAAACTAATAAAGTTAACTGGACATGTAAAGCAGAGATGAAACATAGGGTGATAACTGGCATGGTGAAAAGTTAACAAGATAGATCAAGTGTGGCATCGCATATACAAGGTTAAGTTGCACCAAGTGTGTACTAGTATTCCAATCCATGTCAAGTATAAACAAGAAGTGATCCCTTGGCCCAAAGCCGGCCCAATATCATGAGGTGACCTAAATCAAAGTCCAACTACTCGGTCTAGTCGATCGGCTCCCAATAAGCCTAGCTCGTCAAGTGTCGGTGTCATACGGCCCAATCACGAAGTGTAGTCAAACTGTGTTAGGTCCACCCTAGGGTGTATCAAGCCCTAGGGTGCTAACCACGGACACAAATCAAGCACGCGCAGTCTAAACCTACTGGTGCCCGTGTCTGCTTTTTCAACTCTGGACTATGTGCCCGACCATAGTCCGCCTGAACCTACACCGGCGCACCTACTCAGTCGTCGTTTTGGTCGCTTACATGTCAGCCCAGTAATCGTGCCCCACCCTAGCCTAGTCCCTAGGGTATCATGATACAATCAAGAGGGTTACTGGTGAAAAGGACCACGTAACTAGGGTTTCTAACGGGTTAAACGTGGTTAACCCTATCCAATCAAGTATCAAATTGGTTAAGTGTACCCAAGGTTCATGACTTAACCCCATCAACCCATCGTGTTTAATTGGTTAAGTATTCAAGTGGTCCATGACTTAACCCTATCATGTGGCATTAATTAATTTAATGCACCCAACCTCTCACATTAGACCTTGTTGTGGTTACTAGTTAAGCCGGGCGGGTCCGGGTAGCTTTACACCACAACTTAGTCTAACCTCGGGTTTCAAGTGCGACATGACCAACTACTCACATTGGGTCCTATTGCTTGTAGCCACTAGTTAAGCCGGTCGGTTCCGGGTAGATTTATGCTACAAACTCAACCCAACCTCGAGTTGGCCATTCTCATGTTTTCTAGAAGTCATGTCCAAGTTCATGTTCATGTTTCAAGCATAATCACATGTCATATTTCATGTCATCTTTTCAAGTCATGTTTTTATGTCATTCTAGTTTACCCATAACGTAACCCCATCGCATGCAAGTTCGCATAGACGCAAATAGATCTCAAAGAGGGAACTTAGAAGCATGACATAATTAATAAGGTTTGGGCCACAAGTTAAACATGGTGGCATATGAGGCAAATGTGTTCATAAACTTGCATATTACATTATAGGCCCCAAAACATGCAAGATATCAACTTTAGCAAAATAGATGAAACATGGTCATAAATGACATAGGATAATAGCAAGTGATTCGCATATAACATTATATGCAAGATAACATAAGGTTTATGAGAGTTTCTATGTTGCTTTATGCAACACTTCAAGTCAAAGCTCATAGCTTTTTATGCACAAAGTCAAGGTGATAGCTTCACAAACATGCATAGAATAAATCTATGCATAACATGATAGAATCAAAGCACAAATCATACTTAGACCCAAACTCAAACTTGCAACATGTCATATTTAACTTCATAGTTAGAATCTAAGAGTAGTATAGGGCTTACTATGCTATGAAGACTTATAAAATAAAAATAAGATTGAGACGAAGCCACTAGCAACTCTAAAAACCCCCAAATAGCAAGCTCCAATGAAAACCCTTGAGAAACAAGAAGAAGGTCCTTGCTTTGATGAAGAAAGATTAAACTTTGGCCTTGAATCAAGCTTAGAAACTCTCAAACAAGCTTAGGAACTCTCATGAGGATGGAGACTATGACAAGAGGGTGGAGGCCATGATTAAACATTTTGGCATAGTTTAGTTGTAGGAATGATTTATGTTGATTTAGGCTAGGCATAATGGTCTTTTTATAGAGGATTAGGTTAGTTTAGGCCATAGGATTAATCCTAATTCAGATCTGGGCCATTAAAATCCGTCACTAGCCTCCAAACATGTCTTGACAAACAAGTCAGATGCACCTAGGCCAAACTGACCGACCACCCAAGTCGACAGGGGTGTCGACTGGGCAGTCGACACAGCCTGGGGTGTGTCGACTCCCAAGTCGACTCCCCAGTCGACTTGGGGGTGGCGGGAATATTTCCCGCCTGCCCTGCTCAGCTGAATTTGAATTTGAATTTGTTTTTAAACTTGAATTTTATGAAAACTTTGACGGGCCATAACTAGGTCATACGGACTCCGATTTTCGAAAAATCGGACTCTATTTCGCGTATTTTTCCGAGAAGAACACAATGGCACAGCCCGTTTCCCTTGATTTAGATTTTATCATTTAATTCTGCCTTGATTTATGTTATAACTTGTTATTCAAAATACGGGTTGTTACATCCTCCCCACCTTAAAGGATTTCGTCCCCGAAATCTTCAAGTTAGGAAGAACGTATCCTACCATCCATCATCCATCTACTCAAAACATCATCCACGTGCAGCCATTGTCCTTAAAAGATTCTAAATGTTGTATGATCATATGCGAAAGGTGTGTGTATATGTACTTATCTAATGTGAAAATCAGGCGGTTACTCATTCAGTAAACCTCCTTAATGCAAAGTATGTTAGTGAAATGAGTCCATATGTTTGCAGATTCCTAACATAATTTATAATCTCTATATGAGTGCACATAATATTCATCCATATGCAGCATCCACGTGATAGCATAACAAGTTTCATCCATGAATAAGTATAAGCACTCATGCATATGCAATATGAAAGTGTGTGAGTCGATCTTAGTGCCTAATGTGTATCATGCATCCACAAGTATCCACTTGCAAACACTTGCAATCACTTGCAAACATCAAGCATAACATGTTTCAAATACATGTTTCATCAAAAGGGTTTCTACCTAAGGTTCTCATGACAAGGTTAACGAGATAACAAGATAAACATGGATAGCAAAAGAAAGATATGCTAAAAAGGAAAAGAGATCAAGAATGTACCCTAAAAAAGAAATGGATAAAGCCCACGCATCTTCTCCTCGGTTTCCCAAGTTGCATCCTCTTCGGCTTCACTCCACTGAACTTTCACCAATTTGACTTCTCGATTTCTTAGCTTCTTGATCTCCGTTCCCAAGATACGAATCGAAGCTCTCCTCAAGGTTGCCTCTTTCTCTATCTCCATGTCTTCAAGAATGCTAGGTTCAACCACCTCAGCGGACTCATGTAGGCACTTTCGGAGATGCGAGACATGAAAGACATTATGCACTCCGGCCAATTTCTCGGGCAATTCCACCTTATAAGCCATCTTCCCAATTCTCTCAATGATAGGGTAGGGTCCTACGAACCTTGGTTCCAGCTTCCCAACTGCTCCAAAACGAACCACATTACACAAAGGAGAAATCTTCACGAAAACCATATCTCCAACTTCGAATTTCAAATATGTCCTTCGCTTGTCAGCATAGGATTTCTGTCTGTCTTGGGCCGCTTTCATCCATCTTCTCACCAATTCAACTTTCTCGGATGTGTCCCGTATCATATCGGGCCCAAGTATAAGTCTATCTGTTGTCTCCCATCAACAAGATGTTGACCTACACGGCCTCCCATACAGAGCTTCAAATGGTGCCATCCCTATGCTAGCTTGATAGCTATTATTATAAGCAAACTCTACAAGAGGGAGGTGGTCTTCCCAAGTACCACCAAAGTCAAGCACACAAAGCCTCAAAAGATCTTCTAGCACTCTATTCACCCTTTCGGTTTGGCCATCTGTCTGGGGGTGATAGGCTGTACTTAGATTCAATCGCGTACCCATCGCTTCTTGCAAACTATTCCAGAACTGACTAGTGAAGATTGGGTCACGATCGCTAACTATGCTAGAAGGAACTCCATGCAATCGCACTATCTCTCGAAGATAAACAGATGCTAACCATGATGCGGTCCTCTTGCTCTTCACTGGAATGAAATGAGCACTCTTCGTAAGTCTATCAACTATGACCCATATGCTCGTATTCCCTCTCCTTGACCTAGGCAACCCATCCACAAAATCCATAGAGATACTTTCCCACTTCCATTGCGGGACCTCCAATGGATGTAATAGCCCACCGGGTTTCTTTGACTCGGCTTTCACTTGTTGGCACACCTTGCACTTTAAAACATACTATGCCACATCCTTCTTCATTCCAGCCCAAAAGAAAATGTGCTTCATGTCCCTATACATCTTATCTCCTCCAGGATGTATAGTCATCTTCGAGTGATGCGCTTCTTCGAGAACTTTATGCACCAAGTCTCCTACTTGTGGAATGCATAGCCTTCCATCACGCCTTAGCCAACCCTTGTCATCAATAGTATATCTAGCAAGGTGACTAGACGTCTCATCACGAATCAACTTGTCCATGATCTCGCCAATCTGCGGATCTTCCTTCTGCGAAGTCCCTACTTAATCAAGAAGTATAGGTCTAAGCTCAAGAGATGCTAACGAACCCGTCATCGACTCAACAGCTGTTGTGAAATCAAAGGTTGCCAAGAACTCTAGGCTCCTCATCTCAACAAACAAGGGACTCAAAGTCAACCTACTTCTGCTTAGTGCATCTGCCACAACATTACCCTTGCCAGGGGTATAAGCTATCTCGAAGTCATAATATGCCAAGAATTCCATCCACCTTTGCTTCCTTAGATTCAGATCTTTCTACGAGAAGAGGTACTTGAGCGACTTGTGATCAGTATATAACTCAAACCTTTCGCCTAAAAGATAGTGGCGCCAGGATTTGAGGGCAAAGACGATCGCCGCCAACTCCAAATCATGAGTGGGATAGTTCTTCTCATGAACTTTAAGTTGCCTACCCCCATAACATATCACTCTTCCTTCCTGCATCAGAACAGCACCTGATCCCGTGCCACATGCATCGGTGTACACGGTGAACATCTTACCGCCATCGGGTAATGCCAAAACTGGAGCTGTAGTAAGGGCCCTCTTGAGCCTTTGAAAAGCAAGATCACATTTTAAGTCCCACGCAAAGACTAAGTTCTTCTTCGTCAACTTAGTAAGAGGGGCTGAAATCTTAGCGAAGTCCCTGATGAACTTCCTATAGTAGTCCGCCAGACCGAGAAAGCTTCTTACTTCGGTTGCATTCCCAGGAGTCTTCCAGTCTTGAATTGCAACCACTTTCGCGGGATCCACAACTATGCCTTGCTTAGAGACTATATGTCCAAGAAACCGAACTTCCCTTCTCCAAAAATGGCTTTTGGAGAACTTGGCTTTCAACTGATGAGCTCTAAGCGTGCCCATCACTTCCTTGAGATGTCTAGCGTGTTCTTCCTCATCCTTTGAGAAGATCATAATATCATCCACGAAGACAACCACAAACTTGTTAAAGAACTCCCTGAACACCCTAATCATCAAATCTACGAAGTAGGCGGGTGCATTAGTCAAACCAAATGGCATGACAAGCCATTCAAAGAATCCATCTGGAGTCCTAAACGCAGTCTTATCGATACTATCCTCAGCCACTCTAAGACGATGGAATCCGGTGGCTAGATCGAGCTGAGAGAAAACAGAAGCACCAACAAGCTGGTCAAAGAGGTCATCAATCCTCGGTAACGGGTGCCTATTTTTCTTTGTCAGCTTGTTCAACTCTCGATAATCAACACATAGACGAAGCGAACCATCCGCCTTAGTAGCAAATACCACAGGAGCACCCCATTCAGAAATGCTTCGCCTAATAAAAAATTTCTCAAGCAACTCCTTAATTTGCTTACTGAGCTCCCTTCTTTCGCGTGGGGCCATGTGCCTAACGGGCAATGAAACTGGCTTGGCATTATCAACAAGATAAATGCGGAAATCTATCTCTCGTTTAGGGGGTAACCCCTTAACCTCTTCAAAGACATCAGAATATCCTCGAACCACCCTTACAGATTGCAGATCATCGATGGACGAGTCAAGAGATTCAAGATAACATAACATGACGGGATCTAGCGGGTTGCAAGAAATCTCTAGGGTATTACCGAGGCGAGTCATGAGCCTCACCACCCTATGCTCACAATCGAGGATGGCTCCATAACTGGACAACCAATCCATGCCCAAAATCAACCCGTATCCCGTGAACCCGAGAACATAAGCATTACACGTGAATTCCACGGTCAAGATTGAATTCTTCAAATCCACACAAATCATAGATAGATGGGCGGAACCCCCAATTGGATTTGAAACACTAACGGGATCCTCAACTAGACTAGTACATAGGTGCAAACTTTCAACAATGTCAGAAGAAATAAAGGTGTGCGATGCGCCAGAATCAAATAAAGTGCGAACAGGAAAATTAGAAATATAAACAAGGCTTTCTACAGAAATACTACCTCGGTCCTGAACTGGAGCAGTGTTGAGAGCATGCACTTGCCCTCCAGAAGGTCCTGCACGCTGAGTCTGCCCTTGCCTTTGTCCTTGCTTCTTGGGGCAATCCTTGCTAAGGTGTCCAGGCTCTCCACAGTGAAAGCATTCGCCCAACTTCCTCTTCTTCTTTCTGCAATCTTTGGCTATGTGCCCAACAATCCCACAGAAGTTGCATTTTCTTGGGTCCTTTGCCTTGTTGTTATTGGCCTCATTGCCCTTGGTGTTCTTGTTGTTCTTGTTGTTCTGATTGCTCTGATTCCCTCCCCACTTGGAATTTGCCTTCTTGGTTTGAGTCTCATTAGGCTTGACTTCTTTCTTGCCATTCTTATCGTCTCCTTGAAGCAATGCCATGTCCACTAGGCCTTCAAAAGTGGCCCCTTATGGGTATATGAGACAGGACTAACCCTTGTAATGGCTCATTCAACCCTCGTGCAAAGCGTAGAGCCTTCTTCTGGGGAGTATTAACCATGTCCAAACCGAATCGAGCAAGCTGGTTAAACTTATTCACATACTCCCTCACTGTCATGTCCCCTTGCTTCAAAGATATAAACTTCTCCAATTGCAGATTCGCCTCAGCAGATGATAGAAACTTAAGCCCAAACGTCGTCCAAAAGTCGGCCCAAGTCTCTATAGGCCTAGTAGCATTGGTGACCTCCCACCAATAAGCAGCTTCCTCTTTCAATAGCCATGCTGCCAATAGAACTTTTCTATGGTCTTCCACATCAAAGATGGCAAAGAGATCTTCAGTTTCTTTCAACCAATTTCTTGCCTCCACAAAAGTCTCCGTCCCAATAAAATTCTTGCCTCCCATCGCCTTGAAGTCTTTGCAAACCTTTGCGAAATCTGCTTGTGGATGCTGAGGAGGAGGTGGAGGAACCTCAGTTACAGTGGGAGTGTTTGCTGGGCCCACATCGTTGGCCCTAGCTTCCAAGTACCTCCGGAACCATCTGGGAATGGTTTCTCCCTCAGGAAGGTTAAGATCGACCATGCTGAAAAAGGTAAAGATATATTAAGAACGAGGAAACAAAGGATAGTGCTAATGGCTTTTGGGGAATAGCCTTTTAAAATAAACTAGACTTTTCTTGGAAAATACTTAATTGGCTTTGAAAGTAGTTTTTCAAAAGGTAAGTTTTTTAAAAAACCTTTTTGCTCAAATCTTGTAAACCTTATGCTCTGATACCAAATGTAACACCCCACCTCCATCAATGCCACTCTTGCAAGCGCACTAGCTTTGGAGGAGCGTTAAACGAGGTAAACATGCATGCAGATATCACAAGACAGAACATATAGAAGTAAAAACAGAGTAAGTAAAGCAGCGGATAAAAACTAGCATTTCAAAACCATAGTCAAGTTACATCAAAGTACTTGGTCATTATTTTCCACAAAACAAAGTCTAGAAACATAAACTGAAAACTGGAAAGAAAATCATAAAGTAACTATCCCAAAGGTAGAATAAAGCCATAGCAAGCTCAAGTCCAAACCCTACGTGAGCTATCCAGAAAAGCAGCTAAAGATCCAAGCTAGGTACCAGTGTTCCCACCCTGTAAACTGGGGGAGGGGGGAGGGGGGAAACGGAAGAAAAGAGGCGAAAGAAAACGGGTCAGTCAAAAAGACTGGTAAGTCCTATCTACTATTAGTATAAAAACTAATAAAGTTAACTGGACATGTAAAGCAGAGATGAAACATAGGGTGATAACTGGCATGCTGAAAAGTTAACAAGATAGATCAAGTGTGGCATCGCATATACAAGGTTAAGTTGCACCAAGTGTGTACTAGTATTCCAATCCATGTCAAGTATAAACAAGAAGCGATCCCTTGACCCAAAGCTGGGCCAATATCATGAGGTGACCTAAATCAAAGTCCAACTACTCGGTCTAGTCGATCGGCTCCCAATAAGCCTAACTCGTCAAGTGTCGGTGTCATACGGCCCAATCACGAAGTGTAGTCAAACTGTGCTAGGTCCACCCTAGGGTGTATCAAGCCCTAGGGTGCCAACCACGAACACAAATCAAGCACGCACAGTCTAAACCTACTGGTGCCCGTGTCTGCTTTTTCAACTCCGGACTATGTGCACGACCATAGTCTGCCTGAACCTACACCGGCGCATCTACTCAGCCGTCGTTTTGGTCGCGTACATGCCAGCCCAGTAATCGTGCCCCACCCTAGCCTAGTCCCTAGGGTATCATGATACAATCAAGAGGGTTACTGGTGAAAAGGACCATGTAACTAGGGTTTCTAACGGGTTAAACGTGGTTAACCCTATCCAATCAAGTATCAAGTTGGTTAAGTGTACCCAAGGTTCATGACTTAACCCCATCAACCCATCGTGTTTAATTGGTTAAGTATTCAAGTGGTCCATGACTTAACCCTATCATGTGGCATTAATTAATTTAATGCACCCAACCTCTCACATTAGACCTTGTTGTGGTTACTAGTTAAGCCGGGCGGGTCCGGGTAGCTTTACACCACAACTTAGTCTAACCTCGGGTTTCAAGTGCGACATGACCAACTACTCACATTGGGTCCTATTGCTTGTAGCCACTAGTTAAGCCGGTCGGTTCCGGGTAGATTTATGCTACAAACTCAACCCAACCTCGAGTTGGCCATTCTCATGTTTTCTAGAAGTCATGTCCAAGTTCATGTTCATGTTTCAAGCATAATCACATGTCATATTTCATGTCATCTTTTCAAGTCATGTTGTTATGTCATTCTAGTTTACCCATAAAGTAACCCCATCGTATGCAAATTCGCATAGACGCAAATAGATCTCAAAGAGGGAACTTAGAAGCATGACATAATTAATAAGGTTTGGGCCACAAGTTAAACATGGTGGCATATGAGGCAAATGTGTTCATAAACTTGCATATTACATTATAGACCCCAAAACATGCATGATATCAACTTTAGCAAAATAGATGAAACATGGTCATAAATGACATAGGATGATAGCAAGTGATTCGCATATAACATTACATGCAAGATAACATAAGGTTTATGAGAGTTTCTATGTTGCTTTATGCAACACTTCAAGTCAAAGCTCATAGCTTTTTATGCACAAAGTCAAGGTGATAGCTTCACAAACATGCATAGAATAAATCTATGCATAACATGATAGAATCAAAGCACAAATCATACTTAGGCCCAAACTCAAACTTGCAACATGTCATATTTAACTTCATAGTTAGAATCTAAGAGTAGTATAGGGCTTACTATGCTATGAAGACTTATAAAATAAAAATAAGATTGAGACGAAGCCACTAGCAACTCTAAAAACCCCTAAATAGCATGCTCCAATGAAAACCCTTGAGAAACAAGAAGAAGGTCCTTGCTTTGATGAAGAAAGATTAAACTTTGGCCTTGAATCAAGCTTAGAAACTCTCAAACAAGCTTAGGAACTCTCATGAGGATGGAGACTATGACAAGAGGGTGGAGGCCATGATTAAACATTTTGGCATATAGTTTAGTTGTAGGAATGATTTATGTTGATTTAGGCTAGGCATTAGGGACTTTTTATAGAGGATTAGGTTTGTTTAGGCCATAGGATTAATCCTAATTCAGATCTGGGCCATTAAAATCCGTCACTAGCCTCCAAACATGTCTTGACAAACAAGTCAGATGCACCCAGGCCAAACTGGCCGACCACCCAAGTCGACAGGGGCGTCGACTGGGCAGTCGACACACCCTGGGGTGTGTCGACTCCCAAGTCGACTCCCCAGTCGACTTGGGGGTGGCGGGAATTTTTCCCGCCTGCCCTGCTCAGCTGAATTTGATTTTGAATCTGTTTTTAAACTTGAATTTTCTGAAAACTTTGACGGGCCATAACTGGGTCATACGGACTCCGATTTTCGAAAACTCGGACTCTATTTCGCGTATTTTTCCAAGACGAACACAATGGCACAGCCTGTTTCCCTTGATTCATATTTTATCATTTAATTCTGCCTTGATTTATGTTATAACTTGTTATTCAAAATACGAGTTGTTACAAAATATTAACAGAATAATAATTTAATGTTTTTTACGTACTATAACTATATTTTATAAAGTTATAATTTATATTTAACACAGGGGATTTGAGTTGGGGTCATCTCAGACTGTTTTAGATACCTCTAAGGAAGCGTATATGGTTAGAATGAGCGATTTCTGGCCTAAGTGGAGCAGGGTCCTAGCAGACGTCAAAGAAACTATCTGGCAAGATTTCTGATACGTTTATACCGCTTGGTACGTCAAAGAGACTAATTAATTAAACACAAATAAATGATATTAGTAAGATTTTCTCATTATACAAGGAGCAGTAGATGTGCAGGAGGATGACATGTAGCTAGTTCAGCGACACTGGAACTCGAAGGTCACCAAGAATTATAGGGAGAAGATGAATGAGATTAAGAAAAAGGGAAAACAACCAAAGTGGATGGAAGATGAACTGTTTGGGATGATGGTTACACGGTGGGACACGCCTGAGTTTAAGGTAAATTTATAACGAATATAATTTATTTTCTTGCCATTTTTAGATAATTTGTCAATCTACATTTCAAGGCTGAGTCAGAAAGGAACACCGCAAACAGGAACAAGAATCTAGTAACTCATCGCGGAGGATCCAGTTCTTTCCGGTATCACCGCGAGGACTTGGTAAATTTGTTAATTATCACATGTATATTAATTAGTTCAGTGATTGACTATGTAGAATTTAATTATTCAAATTACCAACTACAGGAACAATTTTATGGGCATTCCGTGTCATACATGGATGTCTTTACTCACACTCATGCATCCAGGCAAGTAGACGAGGCTGGCAACATCACGTATCAATGGGATGATCAGGACAAGGCGACACGGGAATACATATGTGTATTTTAAATACTACAAGCATGAATCGATTAATTTATTAATCACTAGTTAATGTTAAATAAAATCATCATTTTATTATTTTTCAAATGAAATTGTTTTTTGCATAAGTATAGGCAAAGTTTCAGGAGGCACAAGCTCATGTGCTTGAGGAGCCGGGCCGTGATGAGTTGAAGCAGGAAGAGGAAGACAACCTATTTGATATTGTTATGGAAAAAACACAACAGAGCAGACGCTATGGATTCGGCAACCTGACGTAATATTTGTATAGCATAAATTATTTATATCTACATTATTAAGTGTCTTCTTCTCTGTTAAGACTTACTTCTACTCAAAAACCTTAATCGTCGTATTTTAAATTATTTACATCTATAATCGTCTCTGTTAAGACTTACTTCTACTACAAATGCCTTCGTTCACTAATAATGATGTATGTATAACAAATTACTTGTATAAAAATTGTATGTTATAAAAATTATATGTAACGATTTCAATCATTTCTGTCCAAGTGTATCTTTTGATCGTTTTCTTCTATACTTGTATTTGCTGTTTCGATAAGACAAGGAAAATTAAGGAGTTGCAAGCGTTGATTGGGTAGCTGTAGGACCAGAATTGCGTGTAGGGTATGCAGATTGAGCAATTGAATCAAAAAGTTGTAGAGTAGGTGCATAATCATGGTGTGGTTCCTTCATCGTCTACTTCTGGAGATCGTAGCGACGATGCAGCTTGAGGTATGTGTTTTGATGCTTGGTTGGGGGATGTGTTTTGAATTGATGCATGACGAGACAAGTTTGGATGTGTTTTGATGGTTTGTACACATTGGTACGCTTTGTTGATATGTGTGGATGGTTTTTTGGATGTTTGTATATACTGGTACGCTTTGTAGACATGCTTAGATTGTTTTTTGGATATGTAGATAGTTTTTTGTTTTATATATTGATGTTTATGTGTTTTATTTTGGTTGTTTGTGTTGTTAGTTGTACATATGTGTCGAATATGTGTGGAATTGGTTGGAAATAGATTGGTAATGAAATTGAATTAGAAATGAAATGAGTTGGGGAGGCTGGAAGGTAGCTTGCTTGCTGTTATATAAAAAAATACCCAGTATTTTCAACGGTTTCCAACGGCTAAATGGTCATTGTTTTTTGTTGGAATCCATTGGAACAGCCATTGGAATATTTCCGTTAGTTCCGATGAAAGCCGTTGGAAGTTGCGAACATTATTCCAACGGCCGTCAACGACAAATAGCCGTCGGAATAGCCATATGTTCTTGTAGTGGATATCCAAAAATAGCTTCAGATGCGGATATGGATATAGCACTATCCGTATCTGAAAGTATCAGTTGACAACTCTAATAATATTGATTATTTACAGGTAAAATTTGATCTCCTTTAGTGTAATATATCAGTCAATACTTTTGGCATGCACCATTTGAATCAACGGTCCATATATAGCACATAATTTGTTCGCTGTTACCATGAATTTATGCCAAGTAAATTGGTTCCAGTAGGTAACTGAGATTCATAACTGACAGCTCTTGCAGTGGATATAAGGCCTTCGCATGAATATTATGGAACATGGGTTGGTACTGCATAAATATTGTAGGACATCATACTATTTTTTCCAATGTAGTTGTTAATTTACAATGTAATTCATCCTTTTATTTACCATTTACAACGTAGTTCATCGACATAAATTATTATGTTTGTATTCAGTAGATGCATGACATAAGTTTATTAAAGTAAAACACTACATACTATTATTGATATTTTCAGACAATACAATATAAGATTAGATCTTTAGTAGAACGCTCAAACATTGAGTAATTGAATCTAAACATTGAGTAATTAAACCTTGAGGTCTGTCAAAACTTTTGTAATAAATTAATATATTGAAAGACTTGTTTGTAAAAGAGTAATATTAACTTGTCTACCGCCGAATTATTAGCACTAATTTCTCAAATACTTAACTTGCAAAATAATTGATTCCTGAAATAAACTTCATGTCAAACATCAGGTACATAATAGTACCATTGCAGAGTAGGACCATCTAGCAAAGTTGCTCAAAAAAGTTGAATATTTTACAAAGCATTTGGCTATAAAACAAAATGTTTACAAAGAATGTTGTGGTAGTTGGCATACAACAGTAGATAACTAGTGAATAAAACAGAACGCTTATCGTGGATTCATGCACAGTTTAGTATTTGGGACTTAACCAAGGCTCCTTTATCAATAGGCTGTGATGTAAGAAATATGACTGGTGAGACTTCTGAATTAATTCTAAGCAAGAAAGAGGTAACTGCAGTCTGCAGTAAATCATGATCTAATTAGTATTCAAGTAAGAAAGATTTCCACAGCAGATAGCGAGAGCTGCAGCCAGATATGAGTTGTCTAATGATGGATTGGTGTTGCTCCATGGAATCGTCGCTCGGAAGCAGTTAAAATTAGGGAAAAATGGAGGTCCTTGGCCTTGACCAATCAGTCAGTGTTTCAATAAAAGATTTGTGAAGCATGCAGTATATTGGAGAGTGCAGTCGGTGCTTTGGAAAGTCATGATTGCATACCATACATCTCCATTCATGTTTCTAGTTATAGTTTGATAATTTGAATCCTGGGCTGCTATGTCTATTACCACATGGGAATCCAGGGTTATGTGCTTATTGCCTGGATTATTCACATTTACCAAACATTTGTACAATGGTCTATTACAAAGAATGAGGTATAAAATTTAACACTTGGATATGGTTATAGACCTACATATATGTTGTTTTTTCAAATGTAAATTCTTGAAAACGAATGTTAACTTGTAGGAAAGCTCTTTATGTTCATATTTTGTCAGTGAGTTAGACCCAAAAGTTCATGGTGTGGCACAACATCCAATCAGCAGAGTAACGAAATATAGTAGTTTGGTGGTGGTATAGTCTGGAAAATAAAATTTAAATAATATACTGTGGTTTGAAATGTAATAATCAATCCATCGCTATTTTTATTGATATAATTGAACCAACTCTTCTTTGTACTAAGCTTGTTCCAGAAAAACATTAAAGTCAAGCTCTTGATCAATGAAGAATTTTTAGTGGTTAAGCACTTTTATTCAGAAGCATAAACAGTTTTATACTTTATATGGCAACCTATAGACCCCTTTCAGTTTACATGCATAATAACATAAAATTATATGTGGAATGCGTTGTTAAATATTGCTTATTTGGTTATTTAGGTGTTAAAAAAATTGAATCCGGTTCCATCATGCCCATGGTTAAATCTTTAAACTCCTAGAACTGATTAAAGTATTCTCATGACTCATCTTATATCCAGCTTCGGATGCAACTGTCATTCCTCACGTGCCACAAAATATCTTTATGCAAGGGTTTCTTTAGTTAAATTAATTGAACATCAATTTAGATTGTTGAATACTTATTTTTGCATCAATCCACATGACTCTCCTCATGAATCATTTGCTTATCATTTCCATTAATTTTATAGCTTAACCCTTTAATGATTATTTAGCATATTTTTGTCAATTTGTTTTTTTAAACCATAAATACCATCTCCAGAAGAATATGTTACTGATTTTTTTTTAACACTTAATATCTATGGATAAATTAATATTGTCAATGTTTAATGTTGATTTTCAACTTTTAAGCAATTATATACCAGAAAATAATTTATCGTATAGTGATCAAGACAAAAGATGTATAATTGTGCTTATTTTACAATGGTCATGCCTACACCTCCAGGACTGGATTGACAAATCACAATGCTACGATGGCTTGGAATCTGAACCCAATATGTTAGGACAGCACTGCAACCAAAGCCATTGCTTCTATGCAAAGCATCCAACTAGTGCAAGTAATGAAGGTCTTTGTATCATTAGGTCTCTTCTTGCTGCTCTCCTTTACCTTTCTAAAGTAGCTATTAATGTTCTCTCGCTTCTTCTATTGTTCAATTTAATCAATGTAGCTTCAGCCTATTCCAGAATCCATCCCGCATTTTCTATATAACCTTATTCTACAGTGCATTTCAATCTTTAGATCATTGCATTTGGTCTAGCAGTCTGAAAAAAATCCAAAGCATGCATTAACTCATCAGTTTAAAAGTCCAAACATGGCAGGCATTATCCAACAACTGATAGCAATAAACCATTTCTTCTTTTGTTGTACAAGTCGTTATATACATATAACAGTTATAGTTTATTTTTGGTTTCATCCCCTTTTTCGACCATCTATGTGATGGTTTACATTCCATATTCTACATATGCCAGGTCATGTTGATGGCTTTTTGTTTAGTATTTAACAAATAATAATTGGTTTCCTCATGATTAGGACAGCCATTTCATCAAAAGAAAAAACTTATAAATGCAGTTAATGTTGAATATTTGTGATTCAAATATTTGATAAAAGGAAAATAAATTAGCTAATTGATTCAATCAATTAATTGTGTTATATATGGAAATACAGGAGAGTATATTTTGATAGGGAAATAATTGATTGCATATTCAATTTATCAATCAATGGATATGTAAAAGGGAAATATATATATTTATTGATTTTGTAATATGAAGAGATCAGTGATTGACTTAGAGAATCATGCAAGGAAGAAAACATATGAAAATCAATATTTCCATTTACGTTGCAATCACATCATGGACACTTGGAAAGATTCCAAGGCAAACAAAAAATTATTTTCTTCGTCTCTAAGAAACCTTTCATCTTGAAGCCTATTTATATCTTTATATTTGTAAAGCATGAAGTGTGAAAGCATCTACCATTATCCTCTTCTTCAGTATACCCTAATTTCTGTTGTCAATCAATTATGGGTTTTGAGTGCATACAAGTCTGTGTTGAAATTGATTATTCAATTTGTAATTATAGGCTAGTCTCTCCATCTACTACTTATAATTTTGTAATTTCTCTCTTATATTCTCTTTTGTACTCTCTTCAGTGAAATAAAGAATAGTTGTTGGGTCCGTGGACGTAGGCATAGTCGAACCACGTTACATCTCTGTTTCTTCTATTCTTCTTCTATTTTGTTTTATATGGTGGTTATTTTTCATTGAGTTAGCGGTTGATAATTAATCGACAAGCTAGGTCCTCTTTTTTTATTTCTTCCGCATTTGTGTAATTTTTGAACAACAGTTTTGCATCAGAGCTAGCTATCTTGTTCTTGATTAGTTACCAATGGCTAATTCTTTTAGTAATGGTATGAAAAATTATGGTGCTGCCAAATTTGTTAGAAGAGATGTATTTGGAACATGGAAGGTTAAAGTGAAGACTAACGGCAGTGTTCTTTGGCAACAACTTCATTCACCTGGAGTAATAGATAAAATGCAGAAGCGCCCTGGAGGAGATACGCATAGGACCCACTTCATGGGTTTTAGAAGAGGTGTTTGCTATTATTGTAAGAAGAAGGGACATTTCGTACAAAATTGTTTAGCTCTTCGAAGAAGTGAGAGAAGAAGAAAGCTTCAATTTTGGCAGCAACTAGATCAGATGCAGATATATGTGATAGTGATACATCAATATTTTCAGTCAGCTTTTCACCTTTAGATACTAAAAGTTGGGTGATTGATTCTGGAGCTTCTTGTCATATGACACCGAATAGGAGCTGTTTTGTCAGTTATGAGAAGATTTATGGTGGAGCAGCTCATTTAGAGAATGGCACATTTTGTCATATTGTGGGCATTGGAAGTATGAGGTTTAAGATGCATGATGGTATTATTAGGACTATCACGGATGTTGGACATGTTCGAATGCTGCATAAGAGTTTGTTGTCAGTTGGAGCTTTGAGTAGACTTGATATGAGGATAATAACAGATAGAGAGAAATTAAGAATGGCGAAGGGTTCCTTGGTAGCGATGAAAGGGGTGCGAGTCGATGATATTTATATGCTTCGTGGAGCGACAGTCTTAGGAGATTCAGTAGTTTCTACTGATTCTAGTGTTTGTACTCGGTTATGGCACCTTCATTTTGTTTATGTTGACGAGGAGAGCCTGGAAGTATTGAAGAAGCGTAGGTTAATTGCTGTTGATTCTCAATTAAAGCCTAGCTCTTGTGGATATTGTTCTTTTTGAAAGAAGTATGTCACATTTGATGCTGTAAGACCTATAGCTACATATTTTCTGGAGTATGTTCATTCTTATGTGTGAGACCCAACTCAGTTGCATCTTTAGGTGGAGCCACTTTCTTCGTCTTATTTGTGGATGATTTCTCGCGTATGGTTTGGGCCTATTTCATGAAAACTAGATCCGAAATATTTGCCCAATTTCAGAAGTGGAAGACCTTAGTTGAAAAGTAGTCACGGAAGCAGCTGAGAGTTCTTAGAGTTAGAAATAGTAGTGAATTTGCGTCACAAGAATTCACAAACTATTGTGCATCCGAGCGTATATTTATAGATTTTCTATGAAGTCACATTCTTATGGAGTGGCGGAGAGCATGTGTCATATATTATCAGAAAGAGCTATGAGCTTGAGACTGACTGCTGGTCTAGAAGAGGGATTTTGGGCAGAAGCGATATCTATCGCAGTATTTCTCATCAACCGTACACCTTTTATTGCCATATATATGAAGATCCCAAAAGAAGTATGAAAAAGTGAGCCTGCTGATTATTCATTCATTAAAGTGTTTGGTAGTTCATCTTATTTAGAAGATGAGAGACATGATAAGCTGAAGCATAAAGGAAGCAAGCATATTTTGTTAGGCTGGGGAGAAGAAATGAAAAAGTACGGGTTGTGGTGCAAAACAACTAAGAGAATTGTAACTAGAAGGCATGCGATATTTGATGGGAGGTCTTTATTAAATGTGGAGCCTCTATCAAGTGATGACGTTAGGAGGACGCAAAATTTCTAAACACGTTTGGAGTCATCAGATTGTTTCCATATTCTGAGAGAAAGCGGTATTTTCGATGGTACCATGGTTGATGAGAAGATGTCAGAGGTTCAGACTCTAGGTGGAGCTCGTTTGCAAAAAAGGCCTTTTAGTTCAGTTGGCCCTATTGGTAAGCATATTTGTAATGATGGTTCTTCATCTTATGCTTTGAATGTTACAGAGCTTGTTGGTGAATCTGTTGGTATTAACAAAGAATTTTCTAGTAAAATTCTTGAGAAGGAGGTTGAAGTAGATAATATTGAGTATGTCCTCACTTAATATAGGATGGAGAAGGTGAAGCGCGCTATGAAGTCTCCATTAGTCTCTCAGATTTCCATGTCTACAAGTTTGTCTCCTTCATCGGATTTTTTGAAGAATTTTGATATTCGCTCATATGCATTATGTGTATTCATGTGCATATTATCTTTCTTATGCTTGGAAAAGATTTGGAAGCTCTGTTTGGGCAATATTGCCCAAAGTAGTTCACATTAAGCATGATGGTGCAGACCCAACAATTTGTTGAGATTTGGCGGTAAAGAGAGACTGTAATTTTTGAATCAAGGTGGAGTGTTGAATATTTGTGATTCAAATATTTGATAAAAGGGAAAGAAATTAGATAATTGATTCAATTAATTAATTGTGCTATATGTGGAAATACATGAGAAGGTATTTTGATAGATAACTAATTGATTGCATAATCAATTTATCAGTCAATGGATATATAAAAGGGATATATATATATTCATTGATTTTGTAATATGAAGAGATAAGTGATTGACTTAGAAAATCATGCAAGGAAGGAAACATATGGAAATCAATATATTCTGTTTCCATTTACATTGCAATCACATCGTGGAGATTTGTAAAGATTCCAAGGCAAACAGAAAAATATTTTCTTCGTCTCTAAGAAACCTTTCATCTTGAAGCCTATTTATATCTACATATTTGTAAAGCATGAAGTGTGAGAGTATAAGTTTGTGTTGAAATTGATTATTCAATTTGTAATTATAGGCTAGTCTCTCCATCTACTACCTATAATTTTGTAATTTCTTTCTTATATTCTTTTTGTACTCTCTTCAGTGAAATAAAGAATAGTTGTTGGGTCCGTGGACGTAGGCATAGCCGAACCACGTTAAATCTTCGTGTCTTCTATTCTTCTTCTATTTTGTTTTATTTGGTTGTTATTTTTCATTGGGTTGGCGGTTGATAATTAATCGACAAGCTAGGTCCTCTTTTTGTATTGCTTCCACATTTGTTTAGTTTTTGCACAACAGTTAAAACAAATACAAATAATTCAACACATTATCATTCAGTTTATTTTTCATTGACAGTCAGACATGATAGAACTATCACAAAATGACAGTTATGTGCATTCAACTTAATATTTAACGAAACTACATGCACAACTAAGAGTGTATAGCTATATGGATAGAAACATTTACTAAGATTTAAAGTTAAAACAATTTAAAGGAAAAACATATATTCCAATATATACCTAATACATGCACATAATAATCTTACCATCTAAGGAACTTAACTGCTAGAGTTTTATTAAACGTGGATTGGCTAATTTTCACAGTATATTAGGCAATGGAGATAATGTGCATGTATGAAAGCAAAAATGCAGTTGAGATTATGGTATCAAGTAAATTTTCAAACATGCACTTGAGCACCCCAACTACATTATAAATAAGTTCACTATATCCTATTAATTCAAATGTAGGCACCCAACTATATTAATCGCTAATATCACTATTTCAACTGAAATGATATAGTACTGGAGAGCCCAACTATATTAGTTGGTTATTGTACTTTGAAACTAATGGTTGCAGTACTATATTTGGGTGATAATTGTGCAGTACTCACCTGGACTATGATGGGCTAACTACAAAGTTGTTAAATAATTTCACTATGAGCCGCAGTTTTGGAAATCCAAGCACGGGTTGAATGTTGATGAAAATCAAAACCTTTACATAAGACAAACAATTATGTTTGAAAACTTACCACGAAAGCATGCACCTTGGCTCTTACTATTATGCAAAAATTGAGCATATGCGGAAGCGCAATAAATAGGATCTAGATTTGCCAATTGAACACCAATCTAATCTGATAGCAATTATTCTATTACATCAATAAAATAGTAAATAACTATAGCAGAGAAACAAAGAGACACAATATTTATACTGGTTCCACTATCCTCGAGATAGTGTACGTCCAGTCCAACAGAGAGAGATTTTATTCCACATGAGAGAATTATAAGAGATTACAAAAATAAGAGTTTACATATCCAAACCTCAATCAGGTTTAACAAGAAGAGACACCATTGGGGATCGCTGGCTCCAGGCCAGGATAGGATTACACTAAAGTCTACCTCTCAATATATAGCCAGTGCAAATCGATGTGAGTCATCAATTAAATTACCAACATACGGTAATAATATAATGGAGGCAAATTACCGTAACAACAAATGTGAAACATAGGAAGTAAATCAATCCATTTCTTTAGCATAGATGGAAGAAATTAATCCCTTCATTTATTTCTCTACCACCTCATCAAATGCAATCAATGCATTCCCATTATAAAATATTTACTTTCCATTCTTTGCAAATTTGTTCCAATCAATTTGTGATTTTATATCACAAAATTTAACACTTGCTACTATATTAATATAAGCACCAAACTATATACTATTAATTTAAATATAGGCAAGTTTCTTATTATACTCTCAGCCATTTCTTTATCACAATAAGAAGTGCAGTTGAACAAACTTTACCATTTGGTTTTTTAGCGAAAGAAGTGAACATTGAGATCTCATTCCATTGTCGTTCAGGTTAGTGAAAATTTTCAAAATATGCTGAGTATGAGCGCTTTTAATATTATCTGGTATTGAAAGCTTATATAGAAAAAAGTGTGGGAAGAAAGATGAAATCACAATTTTGTTTTAAGGCCTCAACAATCACGCAGTTTTGACGCTTTATTTTAAAATTTGGATTTTTTTTTCTTGTATGATGATCCATTTCATTTGTATATTTTTATATATTCTAAATCAAAGAATGATTTGATTTTGCATTATATGGTTTATATTTCAGGTATTGGTGAAAATTATTTTTAAATAAAATGATGTGATTATGTGAATCATTATTTGAAAATGACCAATGTTTACTATGTACCCCAATTCAAGAATACTCAGTAGCTAACTACAAATTTAAAAATTATACCACCATGAGTTTGACTATTTGTTTTGATGTATTACTGTAATTCTTTATGGATAAACATGGGTAATACCGGTGAAGGAAAGCTATACTGGGCACGCAACTATGACACTGATAGTATGACTTGTGAAGGGAAGACATTAAACTGAAAAATATGGTTCGTATTATACAGTGGCAATCAAATGAAGCATTGAAAAAATATAAGTTATAAACGGAGCAGAAGGAAATCCGTAGAGGAAGAAACACACATTCAAAGTTCTGTATGATGTCTGTAACATAGATCAGACATCCTTCAAGTTTGATTTAACTTCAAACTCTAGAAACCGAAAACATATTTACTTGTACCCTAAAGGTGTATCGAATTCACATATGAATGTGTAAAGCTTATATGTGCGTATTAATTTGACACATTTGGAATTTGGACCATAATTTTTGCTCGTTCGACTATATACCAGACGTCTTTATGTCTTTGACAATTTAGAAAATGCAAGAAGGTTTGAAAATTCAATGATTGGGAAGAAGTATAAAAGTAAACTGAACTATTCAGGTTATTATTATTGTTACTTTATGACCATGTGATGTGAATGATCATCCGCACATGAGGGAAACATTCGCAGCACATCTACGTTAATTTTTACACTGTTTGTGGAATGAGTCCACTCACAATTCATAATAGAGTAATGACTGTGTAGTAGTACTCACCCTCCGAGGAGATTTGTAACCTTAACAAATTAGTACATGCTAACTTGGTTGCTAAACTGATCAACCAATGTTAACGGCTAACCAACCGTCATTTCTGAACCATAAGAGGATAACATTTGCTCATTATCATTTATTTTAAGTATATACTGTTTAAGAATCATGACCACTATGTCCAAATGGATGGCTGCATTCATAAGATATGCTTTTTCTGATTAACTTTGAATTAATAACTATGAAATTGAACATACTAAAGTTATGGCAAATATTGTCATAGATATTCAATAACTGGTCATCGTATTCGTCATTTGCTAAATGGTTTAGCACACTGAACTAAACTAAGTAATACTTTATATACAGCCAAGTAGTAAATTTTAGAATGCAAGCAGCAGCAACCGCCTTGCAAATCGTGGAAATCGCTGGAAAAGGGCCAACAAAAGAACCAATAGCTTCCGTTTCGAGATAGGCCATAGAGGCCTAAATCGACGAGCAAAAACACAAATCAGCATGGGAACCAACTAGTCACTGAAGCAACACTACTAGAAAACAATCCAATTTCCTACCTGAAATTTCCTACGCTTTTCCGACGCCTTAAGGCGGGACGTAGGAATGGCGTAGGAAATAAGTAGAAATAGTTCACGGCGTAGGAAAGGCGTCAACCATTTCTTACGTCTTACCTACGCTAGAAAAGACGTATAAATCTCTTACGCCATTTCCACGCCATTGTTGGTTTTCTACATAAGTACTTGAAATTTCCTATGCATTTCCTAAGCCTCAATGTCGGGCGTAGGAAATTAACAGGAATAGTTCACGGCATAGGAAAGACGCCAACTATTTCCACGTCATTGTTGGTTTTCTACAAATTTAGATTGGCACAAGAAGTAAAACCTAGCTTGTAGAAAATTAATGTCGATGTTATAAATTCATAAAATTTCTCTTATGTCATTTCTACATCAACGCCTGTTTACGACAAAAGAGGGGGCGTAGAATATCTACATCTTTTTTGCGAAAGAGACATAAGACATACATAAGAAAGGCGTAAAAAGTCTAAAATAAACATCATCAAATAACGGTTCATTTCTGCTTTGAAAGAACTAATTTTATTAAGAAAATGATGCAAAATAGCCATTTTCGTTTTTGGAGCCAATTATTCAACATATAACAGACCATTTTGAACTTACAAATTAACACGTGAAAATAAATAAATTATTGCACTCCTCTGAAGAAAAGTAGCAACTGTGTTCACCCGCATATTGATGCTTAAAAATCATGGTACATATGGTTCAGTAATTTACGCAATTAATCAGATTGCTAACGTCAGAACGCTTAAAGCACTGAGAGCCAAATATATGCGAGAATAATATTAGTTGTACGATTTTCAACATAAGCTGAATTCTACTTGTCAAATTGTTAATTGCACATTTAGACACCTTAATTTTTGCAAAACCCAAACAAATAATTCATATGTTCATATTCAATTTTCTATGAAATTTTTTCTATATCTTTCCTACGCCATAATGCAGGGCATAGGAAAGACATAGTAAAACTCTTATGGAGAATATTAGAACGATAAAGCGTGGGTAAGACATAGGATTCTTCTATGCGTATCTTACGCCTTTCCTACGACAAAAATTTTGATGTATGCAAAGTAAACCAACCCAACATTCTAAATCAATATCTAACCATTCGTTTGACATTAAAATAAACGGTCTAAATGACCAATCCATTTGCTCTTTTCTGATTGGTAGGGCAAATGCCACCTCTGATTTTGTAGTTCAACAATTTTTCAAGACTAATCCCCAAATCAGTCACATCTTCGTTATCTCTTGCTGACCTAGCTTTTCTCACCGCAATCTCCTTTCCCTGTTTAGCACTTCTCCATTTCCAAGTTTTTTCAATTTCAGGCCTTCTTTTCTAGATCTGACAATTATCTTTCGATTGTGGCAGTTGTGCTTTTAGGGTATGACAACTATTTTGTCTGGGTTTGGACAATCGCGACTCTGGGTTTTGACATTCTTTTTGCTAGAATGGATCTAGGGTTTTGAGAGAATGAAAGAAGGGCATCGATTGTAATTGAATGTGGAGTTGGAGACCAAATTACGATGATATCGATCAACGAGCCCCGACGATGAGGTGTTCAATGGCGGTGCACGTTAGGTAAGAACGGTTGGGTTTTATGCTTTAGATGATGAAGAGGCTGAAGATGAAAGTGATGAGTTGACAAATCAGGTTTCATTCTTTCTTCTTTTACATATCGTACCTTGAATTCTCATATATCAGGTTGCAGGTTCTAGATGAAATTGGCATTGATATTGAATAACAGGGCCACTTACATTTAGCTTGCTTAAGATTGTTACAGTTTTCTCCCATTGCATTGGCAAACTAAAAATAATAATCATATTGCTTTCTTTTGTTCTTAAATTCCTAAAGTTCACCCGTATTCATGTTTACTGAATAGCCTTTTGCTATATCTAGAAGAAAAATTGGAGTAAAGAATCGAGAAAGCACAAAAAGGCATTGAAATTAAAAATCAATTCAGATATTTCTACTGTTATACTTCTCTTCTTTTAAGTGAACTTTTAGTGTAATTTATCTTGTTTTCATTGGCATAATTGTCTATACTTATTTACTTTTATGATTAATAATTAAGAACTGATTTTCAGTCTTTACAAGTAAAATCCGGAGACTGCGTTTTCAGTTTGTTTAGACTTTAGGTGAAAACTAAAAGAAATCGATTTTTAATTTCACAATTTTTTGTAGTGTGCAAAAGCTAGGGAAATGAAGTTGGCTTTATAATTAGATATCTTCATTGATGTTTTATGTGGTATGTGAACAATGTATGGTTAGTTCTCACTTTTCAAGTAAGAATCATACCCTAAGTAAGCTAGATGTCATCAAAATAGTCACCCATAATTTATGTAGTACCCTTGAGTAAAATGTGCTTTTGTTCTTTGTTTGACTTCATTATTGAGTTAAAAAAATCAGTGCTGAAAGCATGCCAAGAATGTTATGGGCTACAGTGCCAGTTACCTAAACAATATTATCTGGTTTTAACATATA
Source organism: Allium sativum (assembly GCA_030737875.1). Taxonomy (NCBI): domain Eukaryota; kingdom Viridiplantae; phylum Streptophyta; class Magnoliopsida; order Asparagales; family Amaryllidaceae; genus Allium; species Allium sativum. The sequence continues at coordinate 14,838,046 of CM060922.1, forward strand.
CACATATGACATGGGCTACAGTACCATTAGGACCACAACAGACATGTAATAACTGAACATTAATTCAGTATTTGATTGGCAACATCCTGTATGTTCAACTTTTTAATTGTTTCATATTTTCCAAAAAATATTGGTGGAATAGTAAACCTGATCGATACAAATAACTGCGTATTTGATTATGTTTATACAATAGTAATCTTAGAGATAATATCAAGTGCAAGTTGCGTATTAATAATTTATAGTTTGAGTCTTGATGGTATATTCATATAAATGCGTTGGTTCAGCACATGTACATAGTTAGAAACCGATATAAATTTGAATGAACTAGTCTGTTGAAAACTAAAATGTAACGCACACACGAACCGTGTTTTCCATGCCGCAGTTCACAACTACATACACATACGTATACATATACATGTATGTATATATAAAGAGGGAGGACATGTAAGGGGCGACCTTGTCTGAGATCTATACCAATAAAGACCATTCCAGTGAAGAAAAAGATGCTAATAACATGGATAAAATTAAATTTACTTTTTGTACTTAAACACCTACCATATTTAAATATATATTTTAATATTTATATCATTGTTTTAGTTGTAGGCCAGTTCATTGACCATGGTGTCTGTAACACCCAGTATTTCTATTAACACTAAAGTTGCTAATTAAATAATAAATGTGTAAAGGGGAGATGTATCTAATGTGCATACAAATAAATGTGTAAAGGGGAGATGTATCTAATGTGCATACAAATAAATGTGTAAAGGGGAGATGTATCTAATGTGTACGTATTTATATTTGATGGATTAACAAATAATAATAAATGTTGATAATGTACAATAAGAAAGTAATTATGACATAATTTGAAATAAGAGTAAATTACAGCCCTTAAATTGTGAACATAATTAGCTTCTCTTTAGAACGGATGGCTTTGATTAACCCTGGCTTCATCGACGGCTCAAATTAACTTGCAATTCTATATATACACCTTAGGTCTCTAGACTAAAATTCACATAAAAATAAGAATTGTAGACGCCATGCTGTCGGGAGAAAACTAAGGAGAGCCTCCACTTGAAGAGACGAACAACAAATCAATTCAAAGCTAATCTATTCAACTCATATCAAAGAACAAAGCTTCAACAATGGTTCAAACAATAAATCAGCAACGCCGCAACATTTCTACAACAAAACCAATTCTTAATTCATTAGCCGTGCTATGTAAGTGATAGTTATTTTAAGATCTAAATACTTAATTATAATATGGCGATGAAATAAAGTGAAATCGATGTAAGTTTAGTTATATTTGTGGGATGCGAATTAAGATTTATGTCATGCCTTGTATTGAAATGAAAATAGAACGATGTTGGCTATGTTATATGTGAAATTTTATAATATTAATTTATGCCTGTGATTTGATTTATCATGTTGAATTGGGAATTATGAATGAGCCTATTCATATGTATAGCCTGTTATGACAAGTTTTAGTTTATTATGTTATGCAAGTATTAGGTTGTAAAACCATACCACTTATGTGACCAAATGCTAGATCTATATGTTTAACATGATTTGTATGTACTTGAGATCTCATGTATATATAATTATGTGCTAAAAACCTCTATGCCTACTTGATTAAGTTTACACATATGTTCATATGTTCGCACAAATATTGCTAGTCATAAATTGGATCCATGTCACGACCCACTTTAATACATGCCTTGTGTCATGATTTTAGATCTAGTTCATGTGATAAAAATTATACATGTCTCGTCATATGCTAGTTATGTCTAATTCATGAGACACTTATTTGGATTTCCCCTTTTTATGCAAGTTGAAACCCATGAATTATGCTAAGTTGCAAGTTTACACCTCTGACATTATAGTATTCATGTTGGTCATTTTGCAAGTTCACCCCTATAATGTTCATGATGGATATTTTGCAAGTTCACCCCTATTATATTCATGTTGACTATGTCATAAATGCCTAATTACACCTATGCCATGTTTATGTTTATTTATGCCAATTTGTGTAAGCTAAATTATGCTAAGTTTTTAGCCTAATAATTCATAAATCATGCGAGCGGAAAATTAGGCTAAGATGGTTAGCCTAATATTTAGACGGGGTAACGATGGGTAAAATTGGTAATTCTTAGGAAAAATGCCATAAATTAGTCATTAATCACATAAGTGATTTATGGAATAAAATGGTATTAATTATATACCTAAATTAATAAGATTGATTGGAAATAAATTTGGCAGTAATTTGAATTTGAATAATTTACATAATTAAAATGTAAATTAGAAAATACTAATATGCTTAGCTCAAGGTTGGATTTAGTTGTGATGTAAACCTGCCCGGACCCGCCCGGCTGTCCAGTAATCATGACGATACCTATCCAATGTGAGTTGCTAAGCATTGGGCCCAATAAAGACCCGAGGTTAGACTGAGTTGTGGCGTAAGACTGCCCGGAACCAACCGGCATACAGGCAGCCCCAACAATATCTGTCTAATCTGAGAGCTTGGTGCTCTAATAAGACAATTAGAGTTGAGTTAGGACAGATAGGGTTAAGTCAATTTAATAAATACTTAACCAAATTCAACATGTTAACTAAATTGGTGGGTAGGGTTAGGTGAATCTGGACACTTATCCAATTTAATATGTTGACTAAGGGAGTGGATAAGGTTAAGCAAATGTTTAACCATTATAACATGATTAACTGGACTAATGATTGAGGTTAAGTTAATTAGAACACTTAACCATAGAAACATGTTAGTTAGACAAGTGATAGAGGTTAACTAAGTTAGAAACACTTAACCAATATAACATGAATAACTAGGGTTAAGGCCGCTTAACCAGTATAACAAGATGAGCGACTGGGGTTAGGTTAACAGGAAACACTTAACCGCTGTAACAGGTTAGTTAAACAGATGGTGAGGTTAAGTTAACACCAGGAGGCAACACTTAACCAGAGTAACATGATAAGTAGGAGGGTTAAGTTAACTGGAATTTATTAATGACACTTAACCACAACAACCTGAGGAACACGTGGGGTTAAGTTAACAATTAAAAACACTTAACCAATATGATATGAGGAATGGGCGGGTTAAATTAACATGAATAAACAAACACTTAACCATAAAATAAATATGATTGAATCAGTGGAAGGGTTAAGTACATATCAGGGTTGGTGGGTAATATCAGTAAATATAGGCACGCAAACTTAACCGTTAATGAACATGCTTGAATCGGTGGGAGGGTTAAGTACATCATGGGTAGGTGGGTAATATCTGTATATATAGGCCCACAGACTTAACCAATAGGAAACCCTAGTAACGGGGACCCATTTCAGCAGTAACCCAATTAGGTATCAATGATACCCTGAACTAGGCAGGGTGGGCACGATTACTGGGCTGATGGTTAGCGGTCAAAGTGACGTCGGTTGGTGCACAGTGTGGGTTCTATCGGAGTGCGGGCATGCACACACTCCGGAGCAGACAAGTCAGGGCACTGGGGCATCAGTAGTATACCCTATGCATTCTAGGAATTGTGTGTCGGGCCGCCACTATGGGACTTGATACACCCCATGGTGGGACCAGCATAGGTATCTACAATTGAATAGGGCCGTATGACACACACGACACAGGCGTACAGATAGGGAGCCGATCGATAGGGTAGCAAGGGTACATCTAACATCTTCATAGCAATTGGTCTGATTGAGGTGGAATCCTCATACTAGATGTATACCTAAAGGCTACCACAACTGCGGGGATTGGGATCGCGTTGCAATATTAGCATTTGATATAAATGACTTGTTAGGATACTAGTTAGGTGGTGCAGAGCAATTAGATATCATTTTAATGGTGTAGCCTACGAAACCTTGCGATGTTATTCTTGATAGAAACCATGCGATGTAATACTTGATAGGAATTATGGGATGTTATACTTGATTTATCGTGCCTGTAGCTTACCTTGCCATCATGCTTATGTTTACTTTCAGTTTATTCATGCCATGTTATCTTTACCTATTTTTATGCTGAAAGTCACTAGGACTTACTCAATCTTTATGACTGACCCATTTTGTTTCGCCTCTTTTTCTTCCGTCCTCCCTCCCCTCCTCCCCCCCCCCCACACCAAGTTCACAGGGTGGGAATACAACTTAGTTCGGATCTTACCAAGCCCCAAAGCTCTTTCATGTAAGGCTTGGATTCCTCTTGGCTATGGCTTGCTTTGCTTTATTGGGGAATACTACAGTTTATTTTTGTGCTTCTTTGTTTTTGAGCAAGACAGATATTTTAGCTATGTATTTGGGTATTGGAAGTTGATGGGCTTTTATTGAAAACAATTCTACTTAATAAATGATTTGAAGTACTTCTACTTTACTTTCCGCTGTTTTATATATGTTTATCTTGTAATATTTCTGTTCCAGTACCCATAATGCTCCATTGAAGTTAAGGCATTCCCTTTGTGAGTGACCTTAACGGATGTGGGGTGTTACATTTGGTATCAGAGCAGAAGGTTACCATACTAGGTAAAAGCTTTTAAAAACCTTCTGAAATTATTTTCAAAACGTTTACAAAGAAGCATTTTTCTAAAGAAAAGTTTTGTTTTACGAAAGGCATATTCCCCAAAGCCACATACACTATCTTTTGATTCTCTCTTTGAATCTTTTCTTTCCCCTCTTTTCACCATAGTTCTGTAGGCGTACGACTCATGTCGGAGGGCAAAGAAGTGCCCAACCTCCATCTGTAGGCGCAGTAGTTCCATTTGCGTCTAATCTTATTTCAAGCTTTGTAGAATTGTCGTGCGATGGAGGTAGCTTCCGAGAAAACTTGTCAACCAGCTATACAAGGATAGTAAGAACATCCAAGAAGGAGGAAAAAGGTGAAAGGAGAGAGGCCAAAGTGAAAGGAATAAGTAAAACCCATGCCAAGAGAGAGTATCTTTAGTATGGTAAGAAGGGACGTGTAGTTAAGTATTATAGGACAAGGACAAGGGCAAAGACAAGATCGTCGAGAGGGCAATTGTATGCTCACTACTAGCGTACCTAAGAGAGGTGGTAACGTTTCTGTTAAAGGTTTAGCTTCTCTTTTCTGTCATCCCACTAGAACTTTGTTTTTATACATCGCATCCTTTTAATTATGCTTCGATAGTTGAGTCTCTGCACCTTAGACTAGCGTAGTAGAGGATCCCATTTTTGTCTCAAATCCTGTTGGGGAGTCGGCTCATTTATTGATGACTTGTTTGGATTTGAGGATGTCTATGCTAATTGTTGGGTTTAGAAATAATTCTTATGTTTTTAGGCTATGGGTTGATTGTAGGAATGGAGTGGTTATCCAGAAATGGTACCATTCTTGAGTATGAAAAAAAGAGGGTAGTTAGACTCTTGACTTGTCTTAGTAATGCCCTCGGAGTCTCGTGTAACCCTTAGGGTTCTACCATGATTAATTACCTAGAATCTATAGATACATTTATTGATCCGCTCGAGTAGCGTTCGCCACTTAGGCGGATGGTTCATTTCGCTTATGCATGAGTTGTAAAGAATCACCTTAGTAAGTACATTTGGCAACATGGTTGACATTTGTTTATTTTCAAGAGATAATTCATCTATGTGGAATACCTTCTAGTAAGTGAACGAGATCCAAGATTCAATAGTGAATTTTGGAGAGCTTGCATGAAACCATGAGTACGCAGTTATATTTGAGCCAAGTATACTAGAAGGAGAATAAGTGAGAGTGGAATGAGGGGCAACAGTGAAATAGGTTCCAACTCATATTTTGGAAACAAGAATTAAGAAGCTACAAAAATTGTGAAGTTAAAGACGGTCAAAACACAATGGAGTTAAGCTCAAGGAAATGAGACTTAGAAGATTGAAGACTAGATTCGCACATCATATCTCTTTTTAAGAGTATATCCTTGATCCCTCTTTTCTTGTAGAGCTTACTCACATGCTATCTTTTGTGTATATCCTCTCGGTCCTATTCTCAATCCAATTTCTGTTGCAAACCCCATAGGGAGTATGACTCATCTGTTGATAACACATGTTGGGGCTTGAGGGTGTTCGTTGGGTTGACTAAACTTTTTGGGTTTTATAGGATATGGATTAGTTTTAGGAAGGGATTTCCTGTGACCTAAAAGGAGTCTGTCATGCTTAGTTTCCTAGAAACATATATATATTGGTTAGGTTGAGTAATTCTTTGGGTGTCAGTCTGATGTTGATTTCGGTCTTCGGGGCTGATGCTTAGGGGGTTCTTCTCCTAATCAGGATATATGTGGCGTAGATTTCCAGTTTTGACATTGCCTAATGGGCCCAAAGTTTTTACTTGCTTCTGTCTTTCGACTATATCTTTAGATAGGAACAATTGGGTGTAAACATGTGTTTGAGACATGTTATGATTGATGATTGCAAATGGCTGCAAGTGGTTGCTCGTGGATGCATTTACACATTAGGCACTAGATCGGCTCAGTCACCTTTCATATTGCATATGCATGAGTGTTTATACTTGTTTATGGATGAATTTGAATGTGTTATCATATGGATGCTGCATTTCAATGAACGGTTGGGCATGCATGTAGAATTAATATGTATCATTAGGAATCTTTTTGCATACATATTGGATGCATGACACTATCATGGTTTGCATTAAGGAGGTCAACTGAATTAGTAGACCGCCTAATTTTGCATTAGATACGAACATGTACACACACTGTGCATATAAACATGAAAGCATTAGAAGCCTTTAAGGACAATGGATGCCTGTGTTTGATGGCTGAGTAGATGGACGATTGGATGGTAGGATATGCATTCTCCTAGACTTCAAGATTTCGGGGACGAAATCCTTTAAGGAGGGGAGAATGTAACACCCCGTATTTCTGTTAACACTAAAGTTGCTAATTAAATAATAAATGTGTAACGGGGAGATGTATCTAATGTGCATACAAATAAATGTGTAAATGGGAGATGTATCTAATGTGCATACAAATAAATGTGTAAAGGGGAGATGTATCTAATGTGTACGTATTTATATTTGATGGATTGACAAATAATAATAAATGTTGATAATGTACATTAAGAAAGTAATTATGACATAATTTGAAATAGGAGTAATTTACAGCCCTTAAACTGTGAACATAATTGGCTTCTCTTTAGAACGGATGGCTTTGATTAACCCTGTCTTCATCGACGGCTCAAATTAACATGCAATTCTATATATACACCCTAGGTCTCTAGACTAAAATTCACATAAAAATAAAAACTGTAGCCGCCATGCTGTCTGGATAAAACTAAGTAGAGCCTCCACTTGAAGAGACGAACAACAAATCAATTCAAAGCTAATCTATTCAACTCATATCAAAGAACAAAGCTTCAACAATGGTTCAAACAATAAATCAGCAACGCCACAACATTTCTACAACAAAACCAATTCTTAATTCATTAGCCGTGCTATGTAAGTTCAAGTTATTTTCAGATCTAAATACTTAATTATAATATGGCGATGAATTAAAGTGAAATTGATGTAAGTTCAGTTATATTTGTGGGATGCGAATTAAGATTTATGTCATGCCTTGTATTGAAATGAAAATAGAAAGAAGTTGGTTATGTTATATGTGAAATTTTATAATATTAATTTATGCTTGTGATTTGATTTATCATGATGAATTGGGAATTATGAATGAGCCTATTTATATGTATAGCCTGTTATGGCAAGTTGTAGTTTATTATATTATGCAAGTATTAGGTTGTAAAACCATACCACTTATGTGACAAAATGTTAGATCTATATGTTTAACATGATTTGTATGTACTTGAGATCCCATGTTTATATAATTATGTGCTAAAAACCTCTATGCCTACTTGATTAAGTTTACACATATGTTCACATGTTCGCACAAATATTGCTAGTCATAAATTGGATCCATGTCACGATCCACTTTAATACATGCCTTATGTCATGATTTTAGATCTAGTTCATGTGATAAAAATTATACATGTCTTGTCATATGCTAGTTATGTCTAATTCATGAGACACTTATTTGGATTTCCCCTTTTTATGTAAGTTGAAACCCATGAATTATGCTAAGTTGCAAGTTTACACCTCTGACATTATAGTATTCATGTTGGTCATTTTGCAAGTTCACCCCTATAATGTTCATGATGGCTGTTTTGCAAGTTCACCCCTATTATATTCATGTTGACTATGTCATAAATGCCTAATTACACCTATGCTATGTTTATGTTTATTTATGCCAATTTGTGTACGCTAAATTAGGCTAAGTTTTTAGCCCAATAATTCATAAATCATGCGAACGAAAAATTAGGCTAAGATGGTTAGCCTAATATTTAGACGGGGTAACGATGGGTAAAATTGATAATTCTTAGGAAAAATGCCATAAATTAGCCATTAATCACATAAGTGATTTATGGAATAAAATGGTATTAATTATATACCTAAATTAATAAGATTGATTAGAAATAAATTTGGCAGTAATTTGAATTTGAATAATTTACATAATTAAAATGTAAATTAGAAAATAGAATATGCTTAGCACGAGGTTGGATTTAGTTGTGATGTAAACCTCCCCTGACCCGCCCGGCTGTCCAGTAATCACGACGATACCTATCCAATGTGAGTGGCTAAGCATTGGGCCCAATAAAGACCCGAGGTTAGACTGAGTTGTGGCGTAAGACTGCCCGGACCCAACCGGCATACAGGCAGTCACAACAATATCTGTCTAATCTGAGAGGTTGGTGCTCTAATAAAACAATTAGAGCTGAGTTAGGACTGATAGGGTTAAGTCAATTTAATAAATACTTAACCAAATTCAACATGTTAACTAAATTGGTGGGTAGGGTTAGGTTAATCTGGACACTTAACCAATTTAATATGTTGACTAGGGGAGTGGGTAAGGCTAAGCAAATGTTTGACCATTATAACATGATTAACTGGACTAGTGATTGAGGTTAAGTTAATTAGAACACTTAACCATAGAAACATGTTAGTTAGACAAGTGATTGAGGTTAAGTAAGTTAGAAACACTTAACCAATATAACATGAATAACTAGAGTTAAGGCCGCTTAACCAGTATAACAAGATGGGTGGCTGGGGTTAGGTTAACAGGAAACACTTAACCGCTATAACAGGTTAGTTAAACAGATGGTGAGGTTAAGTTAACACCAGGAGGCAACACTTAACCAGAGTAACATGATAAGTAGGAGGGTTAAGTTAACTGGAATTTATTAATGATACTTAACCACAACGACCTGAGGAACACGTGGGGTTAAGTTAACAATTAAAAACACTTACCAATATGATATGAGGAATGGGCGGGTTAAATTAACATGAATAAACAAACACTTAACCATAAAATAAATATGATTGAATAAGTGGAAGGGTTAAGTACATATCAGGGTTGGTGGGTTATATCAGTAAATATAGGCCCACAAACTTAACCGTTAATGAACATGCTTGAATCGGTGGGAGGGTTAAATACATCACGGGTAGGTGTGTAATATCTGTATATATAGGCCCACAGACTTAACCAATAGGAAACCCTAGTAACGGGGACCCATTTCAGCAGTAACCCAATTAAGTATCAATGATACCCTAAACTAGGCAGGGTGGGGCACGATTACTGGGCTGATTGTAAGCGGTCAAAGCGACAGCGGTTGGTGCACAGTGTGGGTTCTAACGGAGTGCAGGCGTGCACACACTCCGGAGCAGACAAGTCAGGGCACTGGGGCATCAGTATACCCTATGCATTCTAGGAATTGTGTGTCGGGCCACCACTATGGGACTTGATACACACCATGGTGGGACCAGCATAGGTATCTACAATCGAATAGGGCCGTATGACACACGCAACACAGGCGTACAGATAGGGAGCCGATCGATAGGGTAGTAAGGGTACATCTAACATCTTCATAGCAATTGGTCTGATTGAGTTGGAATCCTCATACTAGATGTATACCTAAAGGCTACCACAACTGTGGGGATTGGGATCGCGTTGCAATATTAGCATTTGATATAAATGACTTGTTAGGACACTAGTTAGGTGGTGCAGAGCAATTAGATATCATTTTAATGGTGTAGCCTAAGAAACCTTGCGATGTTATTCTTGATAGAAACCATGCGATGTAATACTTGATAGGAATTATGGGATGTTATACTTGATTTATCGTGCCTGTAGCTTACCTTGCCATCATGCTTATGTTTACTTTCAGTTTATTCATGCCATGTTATCTTTACCTATTTTTATGCTTAAAGTCACTAGGACTTACTCAATCTTTATGACTGACCCGTTTTGTTTCGCCTCTTTTTCTTCCGTTTACCCCCCCCCCCCCCCACAGGTTCACAGGGTGGGAATACAGCTTAGTTCGGATCTTACCAAGCCCCAAGACTATTTCATGTAAGGCTTGGATTCCTCTTGGCTATGGCTTGCTTTGCTTTATTGGGGAATACTACAGTTTATTTTTATGCTTCTTTGTTTTTGAGAAAGACAGATATTTTAGCTATGTGTTTGGGTATTGGAAGTTGATGGGCTTTTATTGTAAACAATTCTACTTAATAAATGATTTGAAGTACTTCTACTTTACTTTCCGCTGTTTTATATATGTCTGTCTTGTAATATTTCTATTCCAGTACCCATAATGCTCCATTGAAGTTAAGGCATTCCTTTTGTGAGTGACCTTAACGGATGTGGGGTGTTACAGTGTCAATGGCTATAGTGTCAGCATGATCATGGATTGCGCTGGGCTAACTGTAATCATGTTGCCTTTAGACAAATGAAATATTAATTAACTCTAATATATATGGCAATAAATAAAACGAGTTAGCCTACCAAACCCACTCTATTAGCTTCTTCTTGCTGCTGCAGTAATTATTTCAAGTGGACTCTTGGTTTTAGATTTTGCAGTTTCTTGGCGTGCTTAATCACTTCATTTTATGTGGTGCTTGTTTTTTTATTTTTGGTAATTTAGATGGCTGAGCATCATCTGGAGATTGTTTGACTGAGGTAGTAATGGTTTGGAATACCATGAGTCGTCTTGGCTATAGATTTCGGTGGATGATGGTAATTATATTTATGCACGTTTTTGTTTTTGTTTTTGTTTTAATGGTAGAAAGTGTGATTTGCTATTCTCGTATATCCGTTTGGTTCAGAGACAGTGACTAATATCTAGTACTTTGGGCTTGTGTATATCCTGATTTTCTAAGTCCGATGTTTGCTCATGCAATGTGGTCTGTTCAACTATTTTGAGTCACAATGTCCAACTATTTTGAGTCACATCATGTAGCATATTGCAGGCTACTTGAGAATTAAAAACATATATACTAGCGTGTCTTCCTCGACTTCCATCCAGGTTGGGCCCCAGGCACCCCATGCTCTTCATGGCACTTTACGTTAGCTCCAAGCCAATTCACCCAGAAGTCATGACAACAGCCAGCTTGTCAAACAAAGCAAGGCATCCCCGGTACCCATCGTTTTCCCACTCTTATAAGTAGTTGGCTCTCAAAAAGCCCATCTACTTGAGCTTCTTTCTGCACATGTTGGCCTTGTAGCTCGTATCTTGCTGAGATTCAGGTCCACTTTTAGCTCATATATAATACCCATGAGATTGAATCTATGTATAATTTAAATTTTATCCCTACCAAGTTTATTAAGAAAAACAGTTTACAACACGGGCAACTATATTTAAGTGTGCACTTAAAAAAGAAAATTGTGCGTGCTCACTAAACCTACTTTTTGGATCACAGTTATTGACTCATATTCGTTTACACATGACTAACAAACATTTTCTTAAATAACTAGACCCAATAGTAAATTACTATCATTGACAATCCATAGTTTGAACCTTCATATTTGTGTCTGAAAAATGATTATAATTTTATGGATTCGTGTCATTTATTCATTTACATGATGCAGTTATGTAAAATTTTGTGTAGTGTTGTACAGATTTACAAATGTCTAACAGTTTATTTTATTATACCGATTCCTTAATTTTGCCAGCGTTGCATGTAAACATAGTTTGAATTTTCTGTTTCCACTTTGACTTGCTTATCGCTTTTGGTTAATTGTTTTATATTTTTCCTCCTTACATTTCAAATATCAACAAATTTAGATAACGAAAAAAAGTATCTTCAGATTCTTTCAGATCAAATGGTTCTACTATAGCAGGTATTTTTTACCATCAATATTTTGTCATTTTTACAGAATCATTGCAACTTATAAAAACTCATTCATTTTTTTACAAGTTTTTGTATACTGATTTTGGTCCATCAATACGATATTCATTTGAGCTGTTAAATAAAACTGTTTATTAGAGCTTTGCTACTCTACTCGAAATCAAGGAACCTGAAATACTCGAAATAAAGATTGCACCCGAAATACTCAAGATAAAGATCGAATGATGGATTTTAGAGAGTGGAAATAATTTGACTTTGAGATGATTTTGGACAATAAGTCAGTTGGATGTTTTGGGTATAAGAATGTTTCTGCTTTACTTGTGCATCCATTAACATATTTATTAAACTGGAACAAATCTATAGACTTTCGGGCCACGTATATGCCAACATGTGCGGAGAGATGCTCAAGTAGATGGGCTTAATTTTAGGAACGTTGTAACTAAATGTGCATTTTGAGAGACAAATTCGTGGACTTGGATACTTGATTTCATTGTGTACGTGCTGGCATGGTCCATTCTCCGAGGTTTACCTGTGTCTTGCTTTGGATGTGCAGTTTGTAACTTGACAAATATATTATAGAGAATACAAAGAAATATGCAGATATTTAGTAATAAAAGGAATTCAGGGATAACAGCTATATAGTTGGATAGATATGTTAAATACCCTTGAGCGTATGGTCTGAGGTTGCTGTAAAGAGTTAAGAAGAAAAGTTGATATTGGATTTCATGCTTAAGATACGGTGCATGTCAAATGACATAAATTGGCTGGGATCTGTGGGATACAATATTACTTGTATGGCTCATGTTCTAAATTTTCTCTCCAGGTTTATGGGTTGGTTTGGTTTGTTTTTGTAGAGGTTCATGGGTTTGTGTTTTGAAAGGGAAGTGCACAAGTGTTTGTAGTATGTTGTACACAAGTAAGGCAAACGCATTGCTCTGTTGTGAATCGTGGTTAGGCAAATGTCTTGGTGTGCGGTAGCTAATGTTTTTGTTTGTTACATGTTAATTGTGTTTAACTTTGGGATTACAGGTTTGTTTAGTCTTTTCATTTACTGATTTGATTTGAGTATCTTTTGATTCTTATATACTATATTTTTTGTTTTCTCCTTGCTTATAGAGGATGGGCTGAAAATATTAAAATAATAAAGTTAGTAAGTTTGACCTCCAGAGAAGCTACAGTTTAGTCAGTTATTATTAAGCCTGTTTTGCTCAGTATGTAGGTTTACATTTGTTTCATTCTGTGTACAATGGTTTATCACCTGGTACTGGCTTGTAATGGATTGGATTATTACGATTACAATATTGGTTTTATGTTAATGTTTAATGAAATGCAGAGATATAAAGATGTTACCTATAGCATAAACGAGACTGATGCACAAGAGAAAACTCAGTTGAAGGAAGAACCGAAGCACACTAAAAACGAGCGGTCGGAACTTAAACATTCTTTTTTGGGGTTAAAAAATCTAGTGTGTCAGTGCTAAAATGGAGATGCAGGCCAAAATCAACTGGAGCAGTCTTGAAGTTATTCATTTTATGTTATGCATGTCTTTAGCATTTAAGCATGTTATGTATCGCTATTGATGATAGTTTAAACTCATGGATGTAGCAACATATTTACCTAAATATATATTATAGAGTATTGTTTATCATATTTTTTTATTATGAAATTGTTTTTTGTTGGTGTAATTTAGTATTATTGTTGATTATGTTATATATAAGTTTATCATATTGATTTATGCTGGGTTAAAATATGAGCAGTAATAATATGGCATAAAATATTTAATATGACGTAGGAAAAAAGTAGGAAAACATTAAATTATATTTATTGAAGTTGAGTATGTATGACATAACTAACGACTAGGAAATATTAGTCTTAACATCGGCATAGGAGACATTTCAGACGTAGCTATGGCGTAGGAAATAGTAAGGCATAGGAAGTATTCTTGGCATTGGGAGGCCGTAACAATAATTAAGACATAGGAATGACGTAGGAAAGGCGTAGGAAATAGAAGTCACAGGAAATATTTTTGGCGTAGGAAGACCGTAAGAACAATTAAGGCCTAGAAATGGCGTAGAAAATGTGGCGTAGGAATGGCGTAGGGAAATGTGCTACGTATGAAGTCGGAACGGCGTAGGAAATATTTTTGCCACGCTTGAATTTTTGACGTTATATTTGGCGTAGGGTAGGCGTAGAAAACTGTAGTTTCTTATGCCAATCAGTCGTAGGAAAATCAGAAAATTTTTATAGTGCAAGTTAGAGAAATCACACGAGAGAACGAAGCTTTCAGGGAGAAAGAAGAAGAGTCATAGAAAGCAGGGAGAAACTAGTAATCGCAAAAATGAGGTAGAGGTTAGATAGCCATTGAAGAGAGAAAACGATTGATGTACAAACATGACTTCAACCTTCTTAACTAAAGAATCTACAACTCTATAGTTAATTTGTCTCATGAGGCCTGAGAAGGCATATTGCCACCAAAAGATTATGTGTTGCGCTATCTTATTTGCAATACAAGTTTGTATCACCTCCATTTATATAAAAGCTTGTCACTCCTTTTCAATCATGAGGTGTATCGCTACTTATTGGATGAAGAACACATACCGCCTTACCTAGATAATGAGGTTGTTTCACGTCCATTTGTCCAAAATGCCATGCACTTTCCATCAACTCAAAAGAATATATCACCTTCGATGAAATACTACCATCTGCTGATAGCCAAGCTCTTGAATCGACTTATACCTGTTATATAAAGCTATGTCGAATCCGACACAATGCATCCAATGAAATTGGAGATATATGGAACCTGATCCCCACCTACAAATAGAGGTGAATGAAAAACTAGCTATATGCCGAAACTTCTTTATTTTGCTACATATGGCTTGAGTTGAAGCAAGTATATTATTTTCGATCTCAATCCGGTTTTGACTTGAGCTTTTTTACGGCGAATCAATCTTGTTAAAAAAGACTTAGCTCATTGTCGATCATACTTCTTCAAGCTAACATAAAGCCTCAATATTTTTACCACCCACAAGCTAGTCAGGGTGCTAACAAAAATATTTGTTAACACCAGCAGTTGTTCTTGCCTCTTCCAAGCACAAGAACCGAGTCTCTTTTCGATACATTCATGGTCAGAGGGGGTGCCATTTGCTGCTAAGTCCTTTAGAGACTTTGATATGCATGGCTCGACCACTAGCACACGCACAGATGAAACAACAATAAACACTCATCCTAGAAGAAATATCCAAAAGCCGAGAAGATTGTTGGACTAAATCAATGGCTAATATGGAGCATAGAAAAGCATATCCAGTGATGCTTTAGCAATCATTTTATCTTTTTTATATTTAGGAAATTATTGTCTTTTAGCTATTATGTTATGCAAAAATTAATTAGGTACAAAAAAGGTGATATAGACACACATAGCCACGATCAAAAAGCATGTAGAGATTGCTATATATGTACCTGTATTGGGAATAAAATGATATACATAAGTATTTGCAATGTTTTCTCTCGAATTGTTCCTCCTTTTCCTGTGTTTTCTTCTTCTTCCCTAACTTTCTGTTTTTTCCTTCCCTGATCTCCTATCAGACTTCCACTTCCCGAAAGAGATTAGATAGCGACATGGTGTCCTTCAAATGTATGGCTTGCATCCGAAATTGCCCGATAAACGCCTTTGCTAATTGCCTAAACGATGATAGAGATCGAGGCGACAGGAAAATGAACCACATTGTTGATACTCCATCCAAAAAATTTGGGAAGCATTAACATTTCATAGCTTCAATTTCCCTAGCACGGTCTATGTTCCATTCGTATTACCAAATGTTGCCTCGGATTTGTAATTCCAAACTACGATGGCATCATTAACTTGACAAACCTGTTACGATCCGAATTCGCTAGGCCTCCGAAGAGACAGGAAAATGCTGATTGTAATGAGAACATGACACATTAGAACACAAACATGAGAACATTTCATTGCTACTACAACAATTTACATCAGAGTACAAGAATATATCAGAGTACGAATAAATATTACACAGCGAAAATACAATATTGGAGATTTAAATACATAAACATAATATGCAGTGGAATACATCAACTACCACAACTGTAAGAAATACACGGATACAAAGCTTTCCGAATATAGCGCTAGCTATAAACCAGGATCCTGCTAAATAGAAATCTGCAAAACTAAAACTACTAGCTGCCTATGGAAAATATGGGCACCCATAGTTTAGGTAGAAATAATAAACTCCAAGTCAGTCATGGGACTGGTGTGGGAACTCAAAATAGTTATGGTACATCACGGGACCACGCCGTATGTCACGGAACGGGTCCCTCCCATGAATACTCTGAAATAAAGCAATTTATAAACAATGCAATGCTTTTTGAAAAATGAAGCTATTATAAGACGCAGGTTCCATATACACAATGCAACGCAAGCCGGAGGATAGAGTTTTTCCTTACAATAGTCAAACATGCTTGGTACGCTTTAAAACAAGTCACTTTGATATTACCATAAGTGCATAGTGTCAAAAACAACTTCAAATATAAATGTATCAATCATAGACGACATAGGCACTATATATTATGTCGTCATACATAGGTTTACAACTAAAACCGAAAAATGTCATATTGGAAATTGGATTTCAATCTATGAGTCGAGGCAAGGGATCTTCCTCACCGATTTCGAGACACTCTAGCACATGCCTCAGGACTCAGACACTAGTGAGCTCTTGGTTAGCATCAGGGCTAGTCCTCTCTTACTTTTGAGGATTAGTTATTCCTGAACAATACGTTTTCCAGTCCTATTAGACCAATCTCTGAGCCTTTTAGTTGGCTCGATATCTAAGACGCCTCATAATCCATCATCCACATAAGTAAAAATGTCTGGGCTCCATGCCATGACATCACCTATAGCTAGAAAGAAACGCATGTCCTCTCCGAGGTTCTCATCCCGTTTTTGACTCATACCGAGGTGTGAGGCTCGCGAATTATCGCTATACACAAAACTACGCTACTTAAAGTTGTGCTTTGATCATCGTCCACAAGGCCCTTCTTTTCAACAAAAGCCTTGATCATTTGCATTTTAGCATGCCACATTGTCAGTTCATGCCATATAACTGATATCTACCAATATATAACCTCTAAGCTCATATGTCTCAGAGAAGGGTGTTAAGCAAGAGAATAAATTCTCTGCCACCAAATAGATACATATTTAATAGAAATCAATCAATACAGAACGAAATACAATGTCATAAACAATCCATTTACAAGTTTTTTCTGGGTCAGAACGAAACCGGAGGCACCTTATTCCTCGTCCCATATGTCCAAATAAGAGAGAGGTCCTCGCATATCCGGTCGATCTCCAAGTACGTCCGGACGATCACCACTTATTACCTCGTCTTGGGTGCACAACCCAACCAAGACATCAGTAATCATCCAAACGATGTGAAGATCTCCGGTCTTCAACCACCATCTTCAAATCTTTGACTTTTAGTCGTCGTAATAGTTATTCAAAATGGTATAAACCCGGTCTTTCCGAATAACTCGCGTATTTTATAATCAAGTGCTATAAAAACACATCATACGCCTCATTCCAATCAAGAATATTCTTTTATTCAAATATTTATTGCTTTGGGAATCATTCCCATAAATCTTATCAAAGATTTAATTCATTTAAACCTCTTGTTTAAATCTTATTTTGGAAACCATTGCAAAAGATTTTGCGTTATCTTTTAGCGAACTTAAACCAAATTAAGGTTTATCAAACTAGTCGGGATTTACGAGCCTTACCGAAGTAATCATTCATTTTATTATCCCAATCCCAAACCATTCATCCCATGGAGAAAAACTGGTAGTACTCCATATCTAACACCCATGGTGTTATCAATAAATTCAGTTACCACTTAATGTTCAAATCTAATTAAAGATTTTACTATCGCATGGAGTAAAACTAGTTATACTACATCTTGAACCTTTCTTGAATTCGGTAAATTTAATTACCTTATTCACATTTCATCTAATTAAAGATTTATTAAAACTCCACTTAGTTTTAATCTCAAAAATCATTACTTAATGATTATCCAAAGTCAGAAAATAAATCCTGTCTTTACTTGGGTTAAAGAACTAATGTCATTTAAAACACAGTTCACGGTAAACCCAAATTCATCTTCCATTAAAATAGAACTTTCACTCGATTGCAATTTAATGTATTAAATTGGAAAACTTTACTTTGGAGAATTTCTTTAAATCTTAATTAAAAGATTATGAATTCCAAATCATATCTTCACTGTTAATTAGGTTTTAAGAACAAATGTTATTTCAAACATCATTCACAATAAACCCAAAATCGAATTTGATATCAAATACAAGTCTCTGAACAGAAATTATATCAATTTATATTTAATATCAAATTTCTGAACAAACAGAGATATCATATTGGGAATAGCGATATCTATATCTTCCAAATTCCTCAACAATATTCGTATAATCACGGAATCCAATATCGAAATATTCCAAAGATTATTTCCATTCAAATCCTTTCCAATTCATACGTTGAAAAATTCTAGTTGTATCAAAACCATTTTTCTAAATTGTATATAATTTATGTACATATATATTCATCTTTGAAAACTCATTTCAGTCCTTTATCTCTAAAATTGCGCATTTCACACTACTACAAAATAGGCCTGTTGTTTCACCTCATTTGCATTAGTTGTAACAAAAATAGGTGCTAATAACAATAGTTGCATCGGTTCTATATGAAAAGTCGATGCAATTGGTAATAGGGAAGCAGCAGATAACACAAAACTGCAGTTTGCATCAGTTTTATGTAAAAACCGATGAAAATAAATGGACGCAAAAGGTTTAATTGCACTGGTTATAAATTATAGTCGATGCAAATATATTTATATGCACAAACAAAAATTCCGCAATTGATGGGGATTAAAATGCATCGGTTAAATTAGGGATGCAAATCTTTTTTCCCCCTAATGGACACGTGAAAAAATTTCCCTCCTTTTGCATGTTACTTCCCGCTCCTTCTTCCTATTTGCTTTTCCCAAAAAAAGGGACTTTCCGTCATTTTTTATTTATCCCAAAAATTGCTGGAAATCGCAGGTATTAAAAAGAAGAAGAAGATCGGATATCCCAAAAAGTTGATCCAAACGCAGATCGAATTTCTCCCAAAAGTTGATCAAAACGCAGATCGGATTTTCCAGAAGATAGATTGCTTCTCAATTTGTCGCTTGGATTGACTACGCCTGGTATCAGATCTTCTAAGTTCTTTACCTTGTTTGGATGTTTTATAATGTCCATTGTAAACTCCTTGCCCTATTATCTTCATATGCTGTACAGATCTCTCTTTTGAGGCTCTTTCTCCCTTCTCGTATTTGGGTTTTGGTCTGCCTGAGGTGGACATACTTAGCATTTAAAGGAGTTTTGCTATATTTCCAACAGATTAAATCTTTATCCTACAAGCGACACCTTGTAAGTAACATCATCATTTTTATCATTGTATTACTTATTTTTACCGTACTGCTATTTCTTGGACTTTCAGTTGTTAATGATATTTTTACTTGACAGGTTTGTTATGTATACTGAAAATAAATGGTTATCCTTTTATTTGCATGAGCTTTAGGATTGTATTATGAGATGTTCATAATTTCTTGATCATGTATACATTGAACAAACATACGGCGTTGGCTACAAAATATGACATTGTACTGGGATTTCTAAATTTATCGATTGTTACATGTAATTAGTTTTAATGCTATTTTTGAAGTTCTTGCTTTGCCATAATCAAACAGATATAGATGCCGATACGGAAACAATTTATTTGAAAATTATGCATTTCAAGTTTTCTCATTATTATAGTTTATGTTATGCCAATTTTTAGTATAATGAACAATTATGGATTTATTATTTTAGAAGCATGTAAAAAAAGGTTTTATCGATATTAAAATGGAGACTGGTTCACCATCCAATTATGAGAATCCATCATCCACTACCTAGACTATGACATGTGTGGATTCGCTTAAGGGGATCATATTAAAATGGAGACTGGTTCACCATCTATTTGTTATAAATTTATTGATTTCAAAAATAGCGAATCTTAAATCTTGTTTGATTATGTATGTTTTCATGTTTTAAAAATACGAAATGATTAACATACCCCGAGCAACTTGAAAACCATAGCAACTTGAAAAGCCTAAAAACAAAGAAACCAGTGTTAGGTAGGGCAATTGCCTACCTGATTATGTATGTTTTCTTGTTTGATTATGTATGTTTTCATGTTTTCTATTTAGTTATGGTTTTCTTAGGTAGGACAATTGCCTACCTGATCCACTATGCAGTTACATCCCTGCCTACTCTTAAGTAGGGTAATCTTTTTTTATTTTCTTTTTTTAAGAAATTATCGGTCTCTTTGATGCTAATTAAATACCAACCCCTTAAATGCTTGCACACATCTACAAAGTCTTTGAACCTTAACATTTGTTTATTAATTCATTCAGCTGAACACCATTGACAAAGATTCACATTTTACAAATTGAATGTTTGTTCTAATTTTGCTGAAACAACATTTAGTAACTTAAGATCATATTCTTGGATTTAGTTTTAAGTACATTTAAAAATAGTAATACATGTGAAATTATGGATTTTTCATCATATTACAGAAGTTTTAATAGTTTTCAGTATTGATTTCATGGTATCCAATCTAAGGCACTGCCAAACTAGATTACATTTATGCCATAACCTGTCAATAAAATATTAATCATGCCAATTCAGTTGAGTGTAAAAGGTAGTAGACAAACATAATACTTCTCAGTAAAGTATTATATAACATTTTATAAGAGGTGCAAAAGATAAATGTGGATTGTTTTTCTTCCTCAGCGGTCATTTGGTACAACGGGGATGTTAATCTTCTGTTTTGCTAAGTTAAAAGTGCTTTGAAGAGAAAATCAACCTGAAGTCGTATCGTTGCAAAGTAAAAGTTGTCTAGATTACATTATCCACTATTGTAATGCCTGTGTCCCACAATTTTAAGCTTTATTTAACTGTGCAATTGGTGGTATTTTTAAATGTGCTTTCATGTATCTACATTTAGCTATGCAATTAGGTGATATTTTTTACCGTGCATCCATGTGTCTATGTTTTAATGTTTAGATCAACATTTTATGGCTCCACTTTTTTGTTAAATGCATTTAATGAATAAGAATTATTAATAAAAGTTGGATAGCTATTAGTGTAGTTTCAGGAAGGCTTTCTTAAATCAAACCAATGAGTTATTTTGCAATAATTGATTAGTTTGTATAATATCCAACTACACAGATTGTCTTACCATATTACAAATCCAAATTAATGATAAAATCAAGTCAATGATAAGATTAATGCATTCTATCTTTTAATATGATTTACTGTTATACTGAACCAAGGACGTACATGAACGTCAATTACAAGTGCAATGACTATAACGTGGACGGGTGAGGCTTTTGATTTCAACATACTTTCCAATGGCCATGATTAAAATTTCTCCATGTGTCCATATTTCTATATGATCGCACTAACATTGACTTTAGATTGGAAGACATTACTTGGGATAGTAGAAAGATTTTGAGTTGTGCTGATCAACTGAATCAAAATTTATGGGCATGTATGAATTTATTGTCACATTTTTGGCCTTATACTTTCTTATTTTTTTGTATCTTTCTGTTGAAAATTGGGTTTATACCTTTGTTTTGTGTTTGCATACAAGTAAATTTCATTTCATTCAAAAATTTTGCTAATATGATTTGCACAGCGTTTCATGGATTCACACTCGAAGATAAAACTATGTTGCACTTATATTTTTGTACACTTGAAAAAAAATTAATAAGCATGCTTAGTATTGTAATTCTTACCAAATTAAAAATAATCTTTAGCTGGTGTTAATATTAATTATGTCATAAAATAATTAAATTAAAATTTGTTGGAGAGAAGAAAAGAAAGAGATTTAACGCTATGTAAAGCACATTTTAAATTGCGATGTAAATATTCACCACATAAATTTCAACTAAAGTACAGTACAGTTTATTCCACTTAATTATTAACTCTTTAAGCTAATTCCACTTAATTATTAACTCTTTAAGTTAATATTAATTCCAAATATCCAGCAACATATTTTATTCTTCCAAGTCCTTATCGCCATTAGACCAAAATTATGAAAAGAACAGTGACATATGAACATAAGTCAATGTTTAATAAGTAGGTATTAAACTAATTTGTAAAAGGGACAATTAAGTCACTTGGACCTAATACAAGGATAAATGTAGAATGTCAATTACTATTTTATTTATATAATAAATTACTAATGAATTGATCTATGCAAATAAAGCTATGACAGCAAATGCGAGCAATATCCATCAATAAATGACATGTGCCCATAGTGTGTTTGTTCATGTTACAAGCCTACTTCATTAATAGAAGAATGCTGTGTAAAATGTAATTGATTAACTCGAATATGATTACTTTCAGTTATTTTTTTTATAAGTATAAGGGTATGAGTTGTGGTATTGGGTATTTTGTTGTGGCTTCTTGTTTGTAATATATTTTTGTACATAATAATTGTTGTACTTAATTAATCCTTTAGCTTGTAATCTACATTTTTTTTGTGTGTAGGCTACACATATTGGAAGCACAAACAAAGTGGAACAGTGTGTTGCTATGGTTGTGAAAAATAATCAAAATCATATGAATATGATGACAAAAGAGTCTACAAACCGTAACAAGATAGTGGACCAAGTGGAACGCTGTGTTGCTACGGCTGTGAAAAATAACCAAAATCATATGAATATAATGACAAAAGATTCAATAGATCAATTACACAAGGTTATTAATTTCAAATCTAAGAAGTGTGTGAGATTCAAGATATCAACATTTTCAAATTATTTCAAAAAAAATCAAATATTCAAGCCAAATGATCACGAAAAAGTGAGTTTCAAGATGTAACACAACAATTTATGCCAAAAGATTTTTAATTGAAAATAGTCAAGCCTATCCAAAGAAAATGAAATTATCACAACTAAAAAAATAGTAGTATGCTGTAATGAGTGTAGATTTTCAAGTCTTTCCAAAATGAATTAGAAAAAACTCAAAACAACAAAGTTGTGTGAAATTTCATTATCTTTTCAGAACTTCAAGAATTTCAGAATTTCAAGAAAGAGTGTTCAAGGTATGTACAAGACACTACAACACTGTTAGAAATTCATGAAACTTGTCAAAAAATTAAACTTCAAAAGAATTGCAAAATATTTACAATTTTAAATTCCAGATCTGGAAATCATCATAACATGGAAATTTTATACAAATGAATCTAATTTCTAGGCAATCAAGAATTTTGCAATTTGAAGTTAAGAAAAACAAAAAGTGTCAAAAAATATTGTGGCAGTGTCAATACAAAACAGATTTAACAAAAAATGAATAAAAGGAATAATAAAAAGAACAAAAAAGAATAGAAGGAGGAATAAAAATAGAAACAAAAAAAATCTGAGTTTAGATATCATACCTGAATTTCAATAGATGTAGTGGATCTCCAACTCAACAATATTGGCAAAGGAACATATATCGATCAATTTAAATATGGAACAATCTTTGATTCTTCTACAAAGTCATTCCTCAGCAACCCACCGGCATTTAAGTGTTTAAAGGCTCAAGTGGACTAACAAAATTTGTAAAACTACTTTTATCTTTATTCACAACTATAGGTACCCAAACCCGTTTGTATAACACTCCATCTGAATTTACTTTTGTGCCCTTAAGAACCCAAATCTTTGTGATCTTACTCGAATTTATCTTGTTATCTTTTGATATCCAAATTTATTTAAAATGATTGTTACAAAAAAAGTTCTTATCACGTTTGTGATATAAAAATCCTTTTAAATTTTTAGACTTCAAATTTTCAAGTTGAACCTTTCGAAAGCAGTTTGAAGGATTTTGAAAATCATTTGAATTCAACTTTTCAAAATCATCCTTTTTCCCAAAGCCAAGTCAACATTTATTTCCAACAGAAAATTGGTTTTGCTACAACATATTCAACGATTTTTCACCATTAGAAAATCTATCCAAAGTTGATTCAAGTTGTTGAATTTTAGATTTAAGATCACTATTTGATTTCATCAAATTTGACCAACAATTTATAGTGACCTTCCTCTTTTCAACATTAGTTTGTTTCAAAACCAAAATTTTGTTTTCAAGCAATTTAATTTTGGCTTAGGACCCAGAAATTTCAGATTTAAAATGTTTTTGCTTTTGAAATTCGGGTTTTTCAAAATCTTTGAATTTCGCAATTTCTTTTTCAAGCTCAGTTTTCTACGAATTTTGTTACTTAGCAATTTCATATTTGGAATTTTTAGATGTCTTAAAATTTTCCAATTATTTTTGCAAACATTGTTTTTATTTCTTAGCTCAATTTTGTTTTCTTTTAAAATTAGAATCTCATTTTCAAGATTTTGAATATTTTTATTGAGATGAACATTTTCTTCCAAATTCAAACAATTTTTGCAATCAGAGTTTTCAGATTTCTTGAGATTTACGAGTTTTAATTCCAAACCATTATTTTTGTTTGTTAACACAAGATTCTCATATTTAAGATTTTATTTTTCAATTTGAATCTTTCAACAGATTTAGTTAATTTATTACAAAGATGAATTAGATCTTCATATGAAAAGTCTCCACTGATCGAATCATCATCTTTTACTCCTGTTAAGCACGCATCTGAGCTTGACTTAGCAATTGAGGGTTTTGAGCTCTTGTTGTCTTTTCTTCCATACAATGCATCGAGAGTTTTCCAAATATCCTATGCGGTTAAACAGTAGGAGATGTGATCAAGCTGATAGTTACTAAGATAAGAATAAATAATATGCATAGCACGAGCATTGATAAATTTATTCCTCCTATTTAACATATCACCCACATTTTAAATAATGTTCCAATATTCAGAGTTGACAAATTTTAAGTAGAATTCAATTTTTTTTTCCAAACTAAAAAAATATGTTCCATTGAAAACAGTTGGAATATTATTAGAGTAACTCTCGCTGGACTGACAACTAGATTGATCACAGTATGGGAGATCCATAATCTAGAGTTAAAAATACTAGCTCTGATACCACTTGTAGGATCTAGATTAACCCTAGAGGGGGGGAGGGGGTGAATATGGTTTATTGGAGTTTTACAAGATCTTATAATTTTCACAGCACATATAGCAGCAGAGAAAATAAATGCAGAAATAAATGACACATATTTTACCCAGCTTCGGCAAACTCTGTCTATTGCTGCATTCCCAAGGTTTCTAATAGAATTAAAAACAATCTCTATACTTACAAAATCCCTATAAACTCGTGATACCCGCTACCAACTGTTCTAATCCTACGATCAAAACCCTGCACCGATCTATATCCTCAAGATCAGATTTTCCCCGAATTACAAACCCGTAACTCGTAAACAATAGTTTAAAGAAAACCTATAAAATGATTAGAAAAAATTAAACAACTTAAAACAATAAAAAAATAAAACAAAATTCTCTAGTTAAAATAATAAAGAGAATAGGCTGACCCCTTTGTTTCTATGTCACTTGTAAACAACTTCTCCTTTTATTCTTCAATATCCCGTGATTAAAATTAGGGTTTTGTTCCCGTGCTCCAAATCACAACTTGTAAAAGCTAATTAATTAAATTTTCTGATGCTTCAAAATTGTGGCTTGCTTGTCGATCTGATTTGGGCCTTGCGATCGAAACTATCTATGAATTATGAGTATTCTAAAATTTGTTTCTCTCTTGTTTGCTTGCTGTTTCGATAATTTGCCGACGACAAATGCATGTATATTTATCGGGTATATAAACCGTAATCAACCTCTGAATTCACTACCATGACTTAGCCTTGATTTGTTCTTGATTTTTCAATTGATTTTCACAGCATAGGTATTGTGTTCATCCTTGCATGATAAATTGATTTGGTAATTTTGCCGTGAATATTCCACTTGATTTCTGAAAACGTATAATGTTCTTGCCAAGTTTGATTAGTTGATTTTAGAGAAAAATTGAATTGATTTTATTCACAATATTGTTTTCTTGATATATTTGAAGCCATGAATGTACACTTGCTAAACTTTGATCCTTTGATTACGTTGATAAACATTCGTGTGGATCCTTTGGTGTATTTGGCCGTGTTCCTATATCTTTGTGATTTTGGATAATAATTTTTGCCAAATATAACTTTGATTACATAGAAAAAACTTGCCAAAAAAAATTTGGATGTCAAAAAATTTGATGCACATGTTCTCAAAGAAATCAAGAGTTTGATCTTAATATTTTATCTTGGTTTCTTCCTGAACCTGATTGAGTATTACATTGACATTTGAACTTTACTCTGGCTTGGCTTTCTTCATGATATATACCCATGAACACTGCTCGAATTCAAACATCAATCTCCTGCAACCTATGTTATACTTGAACGTCATTGATTTGCATTTGCAGTTTATACTTTTACACCTATTTGTGTTATTTGGCACATTAATCCATTCTTGCTTCATGACTGCATACACAAGTATACACACATACATATATGTATATATGTATGTATGTATGTATACACATTTATGTGTGTATATATGTATGCATACATACACATTTATGTGTGTATATATGTATATCATACTTGTGTATACACCACTTCTCCTTCTTGGTTCTTGTACACAGTCTTGTTGTTTGGTGTGTGTGTGTATCTTTGACCTTAGCTTCTCTACCTTGTTTCTACACTTGAGTTGTTGTGCAGTTGAACTTGCTCTATCCATTTGTGTTGTGTCAGCCTTGCGCCATCGTATATATTGCCATATACATTGTGCATCAATAGCCATGTCACTCCTTGTAAATTTGCCACTTTCTTGGCTTGCTGATTTGGACTCGTGCATTTGTGTGCCAAATACACATAAATTTGCTTGAGACATCACTGTATATATATAATATATACATATTTATGCATGTGTGTGTGTGTATGTATGTATGTTTCTTCAAAAGTTCTATGTGCTCTTGCTTGATCCATCAATGTGTACAACCATGCTCACATCTGTGCATGCGGTTGCTTCATGTATTTGACCCTGAGTTGGTCACTTATGCACCTGTAATGTAACAACCCATATTATGAATAACAAGTTATAACATAAATCAAGGCATAATTCAATGATAAATTCTGAATCAAGGCAAACGGGCTATGCCATTGCGTTCGTCTCGGAAAAATACGCGAAACAGAGTCCGAGTTTTCGAAAATCGGAGTCCGTATGACCCAGTTAAGGCCCATGGAAGTATTCAGAAAATTTAAATTTAAAAACAGATTTCAAATTCAGCTGGGCAGGTAGGCGGGAAAAGATCCCGCCACTGCCCAAGTCGACAGGGGGTGTCGACTTGGGAGTTGACACGCCCAAGGCTGTGTCGACTGCCCAGTCGACACCCCTGTCGACTTGGGTGGTCAGCCAGTCTGGCCTGGGTGCACATGACTTGTTTCTCAAGACATGTTTGGAGGCTAGTGACGTGAATTGATGGCCCAGATCTGAATTAGGGTTAATCCTATGGTCCAAACTAACCTAATCACCTATAAAAAGACCCTAATACCTAGCCTAAGTCATCATAAATCAATCCTACAACTAAACTATGCCAAAATGTTTAATCATGGCCTCCACCCTCTTGTCATAGCCTCCATCTTCATTCATATGAGAGTTCCTAAGCTTGTTTGAGAGTTTCTAAGGCCAAAGTTCAATCTTTCTTCATCAAAGCAAGGATCTTCTTCTAATTTCTCAAGGGTTTTCATTGAAGCTTTCTATTTGGGGGTCTTTAGAGTTGTTAGTGGCTTCGTCTCAATCTTATTTATATAATCTTCAAAGCATTGTAAGCCCTATACTACTCTTAGATTCTAACTATGAAGTTAAATATGACATGTTGCAAGTTTGAGTTTGGGCCTAAGTATGATATGTGCTTTGATCCTATCATGTTATGCATAAGTTTATTCTATGCATGTTTGTGAAGCTATCACCTTTGCCTGATGCATAGAAAGCTATGAGCTTTGATTAGAAATGTTGCATAAAGCAACATAGAAACTCTCATGAACCTTGTGTTATCTTGCATATGATGTTATATGCGAATTACTAGCCACCATCCTATGTCATTTATGATCATGTTTCACCTATTTGCTTAAGTTTGATATCATGCATATTTTGAAGCTTATGATGTAATATGCAAGTTGCTATCTTGCATATGGTGTTATATGCGAATCACTTACTATCATCCTATGTCATTTATGACCATGTTTCACCTATTTTGCTAAAGTTGATATTATGCATGTTTTGAGGCCTATGATGTAATATGCAAGTTTATGAACACCTTTGTCTCATATGCCACCATGTTTAACTTGTGGCCGAAAACCTTATTAATTATGTCATGCTTCTAAGTTTCCCCTTTTGAGATCTATTTGCGTTTATGCGAACTTACATGTGATGGGGTTACGTTGTGGGTAAACTAAAATGACATAAAAACATGACTTGAAAAGATGACATGAAATATGACATGTGATTATGCTTGAAACATGAATTTGGACATGACTTCTTGAAAACATGAGAATGGCCAACTCGAGGTTGGGTTGATTTTGTAGCATAAATCTACCCGGAACCGGTCGGCTTAACTAGAGGCTACAAGCAATAGGACCCAATGTGAGTAGTTAGTCATGTCGCACTTGAAACCCGAGGTTAGACCAAGTTGTGGTGTAAAGCTACCCGGACCCGCCCGGCTTAACTAGTAACCACAACAAGGTCTAATGTGAGAGGTTGGGTGCATTAAATTAATTAATGCAACATGATAGGGTTAAGTCATGGACCACCTGAATACTTAACCAATTAAACACGATGGGTTGATAGGGTTAAGTCATGAACCTTGGGTACACTTAACCAACTTGATGGGGTAGGGTTAACTACATTTAACCCATTAGAAACCCTAGTTAGGTGGTCCTTTTCACCAGTAACCCTCTTGATTGTATCATGATACCCTAGGGACTAGGCTAGGGTGGGGCACGATTACTGGGCTGACATGTAAGCGACCAAAACGACGGCTGAGTAGGTGCACCGGTGTAGGTTCAGGCGGACTATGGTCGTGCACATAGTCCGGAGTTGAAAAAGCAGACACGGGCACCCGTAGGTTTAGACTGTGCGTGCTTGATTTGTGTCCGTGGTTGGCACCTTAGGGCTTAATACACCCTAGGGTGGACCTAGCACAGTTTGACTACACTTCGTGATTGGGCCGTATGACACTGACACTTGACGAGTTAGGCTTTTAGGGAGCCGATCGACTAGACCGTGTTGTTGGACCTTGATCTAGGTCATCTCGGGATGTTGGGCCAAGATTGGGCCAAGGGATCTTTTCTTGTTGATACTTGACATAGATTACTAGTACACACTTGGTGCAACTTAACCTTGTATATGCAACGCCACACTTGATCTGTCTCTTCACCATGCCAGTTATCGCCCTATGATTCATCTCTACTTTACATGTCCAGTTAACTTTATTAGTTTTTATGCTAATAGTAGATAGGACTTAACAGTCTTTTTGACTGACCCGTTTTCTTTCGCCTCTTTTCTTCCGTCCCCCCTAGGTTTGCAGGGTGGGAACACTGGTATCTAGCTGGATCTTTAGCTGCTTTTCTGGATAGCTCATTGTATGGTTTGAGCATGCTATGGCTTTATGCTACTTTGGGGATAGTTACTTTATGTTTTTTTTCCAGTTTTCAGTTTATGTTCTAGACCTTGTTTTATGAAAAATAATGACCAAGTACTTTGATGTAACTTGACTATGGTTTTGAAATGTTAGTTTTATCCGCTGCTTTACTACTCTATTTTACTTATATGTTCTGTCTTGTGATATCTGCATGCATGTTTACCTTGTTTAACGCCCCTCCAAAGCTAGTGTGCTTGCAAGAGTGGCCCTGGCGGAGGTGGGGTGTTACATTTGGTATCAGAGCATAAGGTTTACAAGATTTGAGCAAAAGTGTTTTTAAAACTTACCTT
The DNA here is from genome assembly GCA_030737875.1 of Allium sativum. Classification (NCBI taxonomy): domain Eukaryota; kingdom Viridiplantae; phylum Streptophyta; class Magnoliopsida; order Asparagales; family Amaryllidaceae; genus Allium; species Allium sativum. The sequence continues at coordinate 14,868,294 of CM060922.1, forward strand.
TTTGGAAAACTATTTTCAAAATCTATTAAGTATTTTCCAAGAAAAGTCTAGTTATTTTAAAAAGGCTATTCCCCAAAAGCCATTAGCACTATCCTTCGTTTCCTCACTCTAAATCTATCTTATCCTTTTTCAGTATGGCCGATCTTAACCTTCCCGAGGGAGTAACCATTCCCGGATGGTTCCGGAGGTACTTGGAAGCTAGGGCCAACGATGCGGGCCTAGCAAATACCCCCACCGTAACTGAGGTTCCTCCTCCTCCTCCCCCTCCTCAACATCCACAAGAAGATTTCGCAAAGGTTTGCAAGGACTTTAAGGCGATGGGTGGCAAGAATTTCATTGGGACGGAGACTTTTGTGGAGGCACGAAATTGGTTGAAAGAAAATGAAGATCTTTTCGCTATCTTTGATGTGGAAGACCATAGAAAGGTTTTATTGGCAGCATGGCTATTAAAAGAAGAAGCTGCCTATTGGTGGGAGGTCACCAATGCTACAAGGCCTATAGAGACTTGGGCCGACTTTAGGACGAGATTTGGGCTTAAGTTTCTATCATCAGCTGAGGCGAATCTGCAATTGGAGAAGTTTATATCTTTGAAGCAAGGGGACATGACAGTGAGGGAGTATGTGAATAAGTTTAACCAGCTCGCTCGATTCGGTTTGGACATGGTTAATACTCCCCAGAAGAAGGCTTTACGCTTTGCACGAGGGTTGAATGAGCCATTACAAGGTTTAGCCCTATCTCATATACCCATGGGGGCCACTTTTGAAGGCCTAGTAGACATGGCATTGCTTCAAGGAGACGATAAGAATGGCAAGAAGGAAGTCAAGACTAATGAGACCCAAACCAAGAAGACGGATTCCAAGTGGGGAGGAAATCAGAACAATCAGAGCAACAAGAACAACAAGAACAATAAGGGCAATAAGGCCAACAGCAACAAGGCAAAAGACCCAAGAAAATGCAACTTCTGTGGGATTGTTGGGCACATAGCCAAAGATTGCAGAAAGAAGAAGAGGAAGTTGGGCGAATGCTTTCACTGTGGAGAGCCTGGACACCTTAGCAAGGATTGCCCCAAGAAGCAAGGACAAGGGCAAGGGCAGAATCAGCGTGCAGGACCTTCTGGAGGGCAAGTGCATGCTCTCAACACTGCTCCAGTTCAGGATCGAGGTAGTATTTCTGTAGAAACTCTTGTTTATATTTCTGGCTTTCCTGTTCGCACTTTATTTGATTCTGGCGCATCGCATAACTTTATTTCTTCTGACATTGTTGAAAGTTTGCACCTAAGTACTAGTCTAGTTGAGGATCCCGTTAGTGTTTCAAATCCAGTTGGGGGTTCCGCCCATTTATCTATGATTTGTGTGGATTTGAAGATTTATATCTTGACCGTAGAATTCACGTGTAATGCTTATGTTCTCGGGTTCACGGGATACGGGTTGATCTTGGGCATGGATTGGTTGTCCAGTTATGGAGCCATCCTCGATTGTGAGCATAGGGTGGTGAGGCTCATGACTCGCCTCGGTAATACCCTAGAGATTTCTTGCAACCCGCTGGATCCCGTCATGTTATGTTATCTTGAATCTCTTGACTCGTCCATCAATGATTTGCAATCCGTAAGGGTGGTTCGAGAATATCCTGATGTCTTTGAAGAGGTTAAGGGGTTACCCCCTAAACGAGAGATAGATTTTCGCATTTATCTTGTTGATAATGCCAAGCCAGTATCATTGCCCGTTAGGCACATGGCCCCGCGAGAAAAAAGAGAGCTCAGTAAGCAAATCAAGGAGCTGCTTGAGAAGAATTTTATTAGGCGAAGCATTTCTGAATGGGTGCTCCGGTGGTATTCGCTACTAAGGCGGATGGTTCGCTTCGCCCATGTGTTGATTATCGAGAGTTGAACAAGCTGACAAAGAAGAATAGGCACCCGTTACCGGGGATTGATGACCTATTTGATCAGCTTGTTGGTGCTTCTGTTTTCTCTCAGCTCGATCTAGCGACCGGATTCCATCAGCTTAGAGTGGCTGAGGATAGTATTGATAAAACTGCGTTTAGGACTCCAGATGGATTCTTTGAATGGCTTGTCATGCCATTCGGTTTGACTAATGCACCCGCCTACTTTGTAGATTTGATGAGTAGGGTGTTTAGGGAGTTCCTTAACAAGTTTGTTGTTGTCTTCATGGATGATATTCTGATCTTCTCAAAGGATGAGGAAGAACATGCCAGACATCTCAAGGAAGTGATGGATACGCTTAGAGCACATCAGTTGAAAGCCAAGTTCTCCAAATGCCATTTCTGGAGAAGGGAAGTTCGGTTTCTTGGACATATAGTTTCTAAGCAAGGCATAGCAGTGGATCCCGCGAAAGTGGTTGCAGTTCAAGACTGGAAGACTCCTAGGAATGCAACCGAAGTAAGAAGATAGGAAGTTCATCAGGGACTTCGCTAAGATTTTGGCCCCTCTTACTAAGTTGACGAAGAAGAACTTAGTCTTTGCATGGGACTTAGAGTGTGAGCTTGCTTTTCAAAGGCTCAAGAGGGCCCTTAACACGACTCCAGTTTTGGCATTACCCGATAGTGGTAAGATGTTTACCGTGTACACAGATGCATGAAGCACGGGGTTAGGTGTTGTCCTGATGCAAAAGGGAAGAGTGATATGTTATGGGGGTAGGCAACTTAAAGTTCATGAGAAGAACTATCCCACTCATGATTTGGAGTTGGCGGCGATCGTCTTTGCACTCAAATCCTGGCGCCACTATCTTCTAGGCGAAAGGTTTGAGTTGTATACTGATCATAAGTCACTCAAGTACCTCTTCTCGCAGAAAGATCTGAATTTAAGGCAGCAAAGGTGGATGGAATTCTTGGCATCTTATGACTTCGACATAGCATATACCCCGGGCAAGGGTAATGTTGTGGCAGATGCATTAAGCAGAAGTAGGTTGACTTTGAGTCCCTTGTTTGTTGAAAAGAGGAGCCTAGAGTTCTTGGCAACCTTTGATTTCACGACGGTTGTTGAGTCGATGACGGGTTCATTAGCATCCCTTGAGCTTAGACCCATACTTCTTGATCAAGTAGGGACTTCACAGAAGGAAGACCCGCGGATAGTGGAGATCATGGGCAAGTTGATCCATGGTGAGACGTCTAGTCACCTTGCTAGATATACTATTGATGACAAGGGTTGGCTAAGGCGTGATGGAAGGCTATGCGTCCCACAAGTAGGAGACCTGGTGCATAAGGTTCTCGAACAAGCACATCACTCGAAGATGACTATACATCCTAGAGGAGATAAGATGTATTGAGATATGAAGCGCATTTTCTTTTGGGCTGGAATGAAGAAAGATGTGGCAGAGTATGTTTCAAGGTGCATGGTGTGCCAACAAGTGAAAGCCGAGTCGAAGAAACCCGGTGGGCTATTACATCCATTGGAGGTCCCGCAATGGAAGTGGGAGAGTATTTCTATGGATTTTGTGGATGGATTGCCTAGGTCAAGGAAAGGGAACACGAGCATATGGGTCATAGTTGACAGACTTACGAAGAGTGCTCACTTCATTCCAGTAAAGAGCAAGAGGACCGCATCATGGCTAGCATCTATTTATCTTCAAGAAATAGTGCGGTTGCATGGAGTTCCTTCTAGCATAGTTAGCGATCGTGACCCAATTTTCACTAGCCAGTTCTGGAATAGTTTGCAAGAAGAGATGGGTACGCGATTGAATCTGAGTACAGCCTATCACCCCAGACGGATGGCCAAACCGAAAGGGTGAATAGAGTGCTAGAAGATCTTTTGAGGCTTTGTGTTCTTGACTTTGGTGGTACTTGGGAAGACCACCTTCCTCTTGTAGAGTTTGCTTATAATAATAGCTATCAAGCCAGCATAGGGATGGCACCATTTGAAGCTTTGTATGGGAGGCCGTGTAGGTCACCATCTTGTTGGTGGGAGACAACAGATAGGCTTATACTTGGGCCCGATATGATACAGGACACATCCGAGAAAGTTGAATTGGTGAGAAAACGGATGAAAGCGGCCCAAGACAGACAGAAATCCTATGCTGACAAACGAAGGACAGATTTGGAATTCGAAGTGGGAGACATGGTTTTCATGAAGGTTTCTCCTTTGCGTAATGTGGTTCGTTTTGGAGCAATTGGGAAGCTGGCACCAAGGTTCGTAGGACCCTTCCCTATCATAGAGAGAATTGGAAAGATGGCCTATAAGGTGGAATTGCCCGAGAAGCTAGCCGGAGTGCATAATGTCTTTCATGTCTCGCATCTCCGAAAGTGCCTACATGAGTCCGCTGAGGTGGTTGAACCAAGCATTCTTGAAGACGTGGAGGTAGAGAAAGAGGCAACCTTGAGGAGAGCTCCGGTTCGTATCCTGGGAACAGAGATCAAGAAGCTAAGAAATCGAGAAGTCAAATTGGTGAAAGTTCAGTGGAGTGAAACTGAAGAGGATGCAACTTGGGAGACCGAGGAGAAGATGCGTGGGCTTTATCCATTTCTTTTTGAGGGTACATTCTCGACCTCTTTTCCTTTTACATATCTTCCTTTTTGCTATCCATGTTTATCCTGTTTATCTTGTTAACCTTGTCATGAGAACCTTAAGTAGAAACCCTTTGGATGAAACATGTATTTGAAACATGTTATGCTTGATGTTTGCAAGTGGATACTCGTGGATGCATGATACACATTAGGCACTAAGATCGGCTCACACACTTTCATATTGCATATGCATGAGTGCTGATACTTATTCATGGATGAAACTTGTTATACTATCACATGGATGTTGCATATGGATGAATGTTATGTGCACTCATGTAGAGATTATAAATTATGTTAGGATTTGACATACATATGGACTCATTTCACTAACATACTTTGCATTAAGGGGGTCTACTGGATCAGTAACCGCCTGATTTTCGCATTAGATAAGTACATATACACACACCTTTGCATATAATCATACAGCATTTAGAATTTATTAAGGACATTGACTGCACGTGGATGATGTTTTGAGTAGATGGATGATGGATGGTAGGATACGTTCTTCCTAATTTAGAGATTTCGGGGACGAAATCCTTTAAGGTGGGGAGGAGGATGTAACAACCCATATTCTGAATAACAAGTTATAACATAAATCAAGGCAGAATTCAATGATAAAATCTGAATCAAGGGAAACGGGCTGTGCCATTGCGTTCGTCTCGGAAAAATACGCGAAATAGAGTCCGAGTTTTCGAAAATCGGAGTCCGTATGACCCAGTTAAGGCCCATGGAAGTTTTCAGAAAATTTAAAATTTTAAACAGATTTCAAATTCAGCTGGGCAGGTAGGCAGGAAAAGATCCCGCCACTCCCCAAGTCGACAGGTGTGTCGACTTGGGAGTCGACACGCCCAAGGCTGTGTCGACTGCCCAGTCGACATCCCTGTCGACTTGGGTGGTCGGCCAGTCTGGCCTGGGTGCACCTGACTTGTTTCTCAAGACATGTTTGGAGGCTAGTGACGTGAATTGATGGCCCAGATCTGAATTAGGGTTAATCCTATGGTCTAAACTAACCTAATCACCTATAAAAAGACCCTAATACCTATCCTAAGTCATCATAAATCAATCCTACAACTAAACTATGCCAAAATGTTTAATCATGGCCTCCACCCTCTAGTCACAGCCTCCATCTTGATTCATATAAGAGTTCCTAAGCATGTTTGAGAGTTTCTAAGGCCAAAGTTCAATCTTTCTTCATCAAAGCAAGGATCTTCTTCTAATTTCTCAAGGGTTTTCATTGAAGCTTGCTATTTGGGGGTCTTTCGAGTTGCTAGTGGCTTCGTCTCAATCTTATTTATATAAGTCTTCATAGCATTGTAAGCCCTATACTACTCTTAGATTCTAACTATGAAGTTAAATATGACATGTTGCAAGTTTGAGTTTGGGCCTAAGTATGATATGTGCTTTGATCCTATCATGTTATGCATAAGTTTATTCTATGCATGTTTGTGAAGCTATCACCTTTGCCTTATGCATAGAAAGCTATGAGCTTTGATTAGAAATGTTGCATAAAGCAACGTAGAAACTCTCATGAACCTTGTATTATCTTGCATATGATGTTATATGCGAATTACTAGCCACCATCCTATGTCAATTATGATCATGTTTCACCTATTTGCTTAAGTTTGATATCATGCATATTTTGAAGCTTATGATGTAATATGCAAGTTGTTATCTTGCATATGGTGTTATATGCGAATCACTTGCTATCATCCTATGTCATTTATGACCATGTTTCACCTATTTTGCTAAAGTTGATATTATGCATGTTTTGAGGCCTATGATGTAATATGCAAGTTTATGAACACCTTTGCCTCATATGCCACCATGTTTAACTTGTGGCCCAAAACCTTATTAATTATGTCATGCTTCTAAGTTTCCCCTTTTGAGATCTATTTGCGTTTATGCGAACTTACATGCGATGGGGTTACGTTGTGGATAAACTAAAATGACATAAAAACATGACTTGAAAAGATGACATGAAATATGACATGTGATTATGCTTGAAACATGAATTTGGACATGACTTCTAGAAAACATGAGAATGGCCAACTCGAGGTTGGGTTGAGTTTGTAGCATAAATCTACCCGGAACCGACCGGCTTAACTAGTGGCTACAAGCAATAAGACCCAATGTGAGTAGTTGGTCATGTCGCACTTGAAACCCGAGGTTAGACCAAGTTGTGGTGTAAAGCTACCTGGACCCGCCCGGCTTGAATACTTAATGTTGTGGTGTAAAGGTCTAATGTGAGAGGTTGGGTGCATTAAATTAATTAATGCCATATGGTAGGGTTAAGTCATGGACCACTTGAATACTTAACCAATTAAACACGATGGGTTGATAGGGTTAAGTCATGAACCTTGGGTACACTTAACCAACTTGATGGGGTAGGGTTAACCACATTTAACCCATTAGAAACCCTAGTTAGGTGGTCCTTTTCACCAGTAACCCTCTTGATTGTATCATGATACCCTAGGGACTAGGCTAGGGTAGGTCACGATTACTGGGCTGACATGTAAACGACCAAAACGACGGCTGAGTAGGTGCGCCGGTGTAGGTTCAGGCGGACTATGGTCGTGCACATAGTCCGGAGGTGAAAAAGCAGACACGGGCACCCTTAGATTTAGACTGTGCGTGCTTGATTTGTGTTCGTGGTTGGCACCCTAGGGCTTGATACACCCTAGGGTGGACCTAGCACAGTTTGACTACACTTCGTGATTGGGCCGTATGACACCGACACTTGACGAGTTAGGCTTTTAGGGAGCCGATCGACTAGACCGTGTTGTTGGACCTTGATCTAGGTCATCTCGGGATGTTGGGCCAAGATTGGGCCAAGGGATCTTTTCTTGTTGATACTTGACATAGATTACTAGTACACACTTGGTGCAACTTAACCTTGTATATGCGATGCCACACTTGATCTGTCTGTTCACCATGCCAGTTATCACCCTATGATTCATCTCTACTTTACATGTCCAGTTAACTTTATTAGTTTTTATACTAATAGTAGATAGGACTTACCAGTCTTTTTGACTGACCCGTTTTCTTTCACCTCTTTTCTTCCGTCCCCCCCCCCCCCCCCGGTTTGCAGGGTGGGAACACTGGTATCTAGATGGATCTTTACCTTCTTTTCTGGATAGCTCATGTATGGCTTTATGCTACTTTGGGGATAGTTACTTTATGTTTTTTTCCAGTTTTCAGTTTATGTTCTAGACTTTGTTTTATGGAAAATAATGACCAAGTACTTTGATGTAACTTGACTATGGTTTTGAAATGTTAGTTTTATCCGCTGCTTTACTACTCTGTTTTACTTATATGTTCTGTTTTGTGATATCTGCATGCATGTTTACCTTGTTTAACGCCCCTCCAAAGCTAATGTGCTTGCAAGAGTGACCCTGGCGGAGGTGGGGTGTTACATGTGTTTCACCTTCCTTATATATATGTTGCTTTTTCATTGTGTACACATGCTGCTTTTCATTTTTACCTATGTGTGTCGCAATTCTTGGCACGGTCTTGTATGTGCATGCGTGTGTGTGTGTATATATATATATATATATATATGAAGGAAAAACTGCGTGATCTTCTAAAAAGACGAGAGCATATATATATATATATATATATGTATGTATGTATGTATGTATGTAGGTATGTATGTATAACAAGCCACAATAATTGCCAACATGCTTGGAAGGTAACCAATAGTATACAACCAGCTCAGACTATGACTATAAGTAAAGGAGTTAGATGGATGAGCTCCGGAAAAAATCGAGTTCCGGAAAGGCCACCACCCGATTATGAAGCATATCTATTCCTAAATACTATAATAGTCACTAAGAGAAATACATATGAAAATTACAATATAATAGAAGAAAAGAAACTACTCGTAAAAACTCCTCAATGAAAAACACCAGACCCGTATCCTCTCCAAAACTGATCTCCAATAAGCTCCTCATCGAAAATCAACTGACCTGTGTCTTGAAATACGACTAAACAAAATGCAAGCTAACAACACACACACACAAACACACACACACACACACACACACATACATATATATATATATATATGTGTGTGTGTGTGTGTGCGAATAAAATAACAACGTAGGAAAAATGAGACAACTATAATAAACACTAAATCATATATCAATAACAAATACAAAGTCTATTATAACTAAAATGCTTTGTGATTCTAATAAACAAGTTCAAATTGTTTTTACTAAACATCTTATAATAAGGGTCAGCCATCCAATCGAAATAAAAAGAAACAATCTTAATAATTAATTTATCTACAGTATCAGAATCTGAATGAAACATTCTCTGATTTCTATCAAACCAAATAAACCAAAAAATAATAGTTACTAACGTATCAAGTACATAGCTACGTTTAAAATTAAAATCAAATCTAAAAAATTTCCAGTAAAAATTACAATTCATAAAATTTAAAGAAAAATTAAAAACAAAAATTCTCAATACCATTTTTAAAATATTGAAAGTTTTAATACAAGAAAAAAATGATCAACATTTTCATCAAAACGATTACAAAAATAATATTTAGAATACAAATAATGTTTTTATTTCTTAATTTCTCTATATTATTTAATTTCTTATGAATAATCAACAACATATGAAATTTAGCTTTGGGCAGAGTATTAGCCTTCCAAATAAATTTGAATTTAAAAATCAAAATGCCTGTAAAATTAAGGAACTTATACATAGATCAAGAAGAGTACTTTAGACTCTTATCAAGGCCCCAATAGATACTATCACAATTATCATCAATATGATACAATGATAGCTTTGCTCGTAGCAAGGCAAATTGCCTGAACACTAATCCATCTAAGATATTCTAAAATATGAATTCCCATAGGGGATTTAAATTCTCACTATAAACTTACTTGATGAAGGCATTTTTAAAGAAGCAAATCTCATAGAGTTCTTTAAATCCAATTTTAAGTGGCAATCTAGAACTGCAGGGATCATGCTAAAAAAATGTATTATCACCCGAATGGATTATCAAATTAAAACCTAAGTTAAAAAGTAGAAACATTTCAAAATGGAATTTCAAGAAGCAGATAGTCTATTAGTCCAAATGTATTTAGTACCAAATATATTTTTCCCCCATCATAATAAGATTTAGATACTATTTGCTTCCAAAGCGTAGACACTTCCGGATTTTTAAATTTCAACAACCATTTAGCTAACAAGGATGAATTAAAATTATGTAAATTGATAACCTTTAGACCCCCATCCATCTTAGATCTACAAACAACTTCCCAATTTACATAACACTTGTATCCACTGCAAATGTTTTCTCCACTCCAGGGAAAATTACGTCTAATCCTATCAATTTTATCGATCACCCAATTGGGAATATGATGCATAGCCATCCTATAAATAGGAATAACAAACAATACAGAGTTAATAAGAACTAATCTACCAACTCTAGATAGAAATCTTCTATTCCAACTTGAGAGTCTATCATTTATCTTATCTATAATAATAAACCAATCATTCTGTTTAAGTTTAGTTGGTCTAATTATAAAACCCAAATAATTAAAAGGAAAACTCATAATAGGACAATTCAAAGTATTAGCAACTTGATTCTCAATATTATCAAAATCATTTAGAATCGTAACTAAACTTTTATTAAAATTAATTCTTTAGACCAGAAAGCATCTCATAACAATAAAGAATAAATTTCAAGGCAATAATATGTTTGGGTAAATAAGAGGAAAATAAAAGAGTATGGTCAGTAAATTGAGGGATAGATAGTTCATTACTGAAAACCCCAATTCGTACAAGACCTAAAACTTCATTTTCGGCCACTCTCTTGATAATCTTGTAAATACATCAGCAATAAGATTAAAGAAAAGGGGGCGATAAAGTGTCTCCTTGTCTAAACCCCCTCTTAGACTGAATTTTATTCCCCACAACCCCATTGACTACTATATTAGAACAACCAGATTTGAGTAATATAATGATCCAATTAATCCATCTTATACTAAAACCCCTAGCTAATAATAACTCACAAGTAAAATCCCAATCTACTGAATAAAAATCCTTTTCAAAAGCGATTGTTAAAATAGTGCAAGAAAAATTGTTCTTACAGCACAGATTAATACATTCTTGGACAACGGTTACACCATCTACTATGTTCCAACCTTTTATATACGCGGTCTGAGAACAATCAACAAGATCATTCATCTTTAGACTTAGTCTATTCGCTAAAACTTTAGTAATAATCATAAAAAAACAGTTGATTAAGGAAATTGGTATCAATAGTAATATTTTTAACAATCTTGTATATATATATAACTTTGCATTCTTGAACCTACCATATTCCAGTACACCAATTTTTTTTGTACCAATTGCATTTGTATATGCATGTTATTGTCAAGATGCTGCAACCTTTCTTTGTGAATTGAGCTTGTTGGCTTTTGTGGTTTATTCACATACATTCACCATTTTGACCATTGCTATATGTCTAGACTCAATACACTGGTTTGACCTTGAACATTTGATATTCTTATTGACTGTTGTCATGTCTAACTTGTACTTGAAATTGCCATGTCTATCCATTCACTGATTTATGTTCATTCACCACTTTGCTTAGTTGTTTTTGCCACGTGCATGTTATATATGTGTATATACATACACATGTATGTGTATACATGTATTGTGCATGTGAAATTATATTTTACATCAGTAGACCACTTTACGATGAGTCGTGGCTGGTTAAGATCAGCAGACCATAATTATGAGTTGAGGCTGGTCTTGATTAGCAGACCATTATAGTTGTGTTGACGCTAATCTGTGGGCACACGATATATAGTCTACCTTGTGGTATTTCAAGCGAATCACTATGAATATCACAAGTAGTCTAAACATAGATAGATGTATATACATATCCAAACAAGTCAAGAAATATGATGAGAAACACACCAAAAATTCTAAGCCAAATAAAATTTAAAGATAATTTTATATCTACTAGAATGTAAATCAATTTTTGTTCTAATTTAGTGTGTGTGTTTCTGTGACAGGTATGCTGATGAATGGACTATATCTGAAGCAGACTGAACAAGTGAGTCAGTGTATATGTATCAATATATGAATGTATGTAATAGAGTCTATACATGTAAGAGTGAGTGTAACTGATTCCGAGTGACTGAGTGTTGTAGTGAGGAACTATGGTAATTGTGAAATTGAATGTACTATATTACAATGAAATGTACAATAGTGGAGTTAGAAGTTTGTACTATTCCAAATGTTGAAAAAATATATTTATATTTGAATAAAACACTGTATGAATATTTAAATTATTGTGCAACAGTATTTTATTCGGAATTAAATACTTATTTCTATATGTGATGTAGTGGAATTGTACAATTACAAACACGTTTATAATAATATACATGTTTGTTATCATCAAACAAAAATCATATTATTACATTTATACACAACATGACCTTGGTTGGAATTGTATTTACTATTCCTAGAATATGATGCACCATGTTATATTTCTATTTCGTCACCATAAACAGCTTTTCAAAAGTCATATAGTTCAATTTTGGTTTTTCAAATAGATGTTGCACCTCAAGACTTCGATTTTGCACCCCATGGACATGGGTTGTTCTGTAACTTTTTATCCGTTTTTAGTTACAAGAGCCATAACTAGTCAAAACCAAGGTCTCTCATAGTTCAATAGTTCTAACAGGTTCCACCTATCTCAACTTAGTTTAGTAACTGAAAAAATCAATCTTAAAGTCTTTTAGGAGCTTGAAAGTTTTTTGGCTCAATTTTTTCACGTGCTATTTTGTGGGTCATATAGGGGTTGACCATGGTTGGAATTCTACTATTGTTGGAATATGATGCACCATGTTATATTTCTATTTCATCACCATAAATGGCTTTTCAAAAGTCATACGGTGCAATTTTGTTTTTTCAAATAGATGATGCACCTCAAGACAACGATGTTGCACTCAATGGACATGGGTTGCTCCATCAACCATAAATTTTTATCCGTTTTCAATTACTGATGACATAAAAATTCAAAATGAAGGTCTCTTACAGATCTATAGGTTTAACAAGTTTCACCCATCTCAACTTAGTTTATAGCCCAAAAAATCGATACTAAAGCCTTTTGGTAGCTCAAAAGCTTATTTGGATCTATTTTTTCATGTGTATTTTATTACTCAAAGGGGGACCGTAGTCGGAATTCAATTTACTATTACTGGAATATGATGCGCCATATTATATTTCTATTTCATTCCAAAAAATGGCATTTCAAAAGTCATAGAGTGCAGTTTTGGTTTTTCAAACAGATTTGCACCTCAAGACTTCGATGTTGCACCCAATGGATGTAGGTTGTTCCGTCAAGCATAACTATTTATTCGTTTTGAATTACTGTAGCCATAACTAGTCGAAACAAAGGTCTCACATATATTTATAGTTCTAACAAGTTCCACCTATCTCAACTTAGTTTAGTTACCAAAAAATTCAATCTTAGTGTCTTTTAGCAGCTCGAAAGCTTATTTGGCTCGTTTTATTGGTCAAAGGGATATTGACCGTGGTTGGAATTCAATTTACTACTGCTGGAATATGACACACCATGTTATATTTCTATTTCATCCCCATAAATGGCATTTCAAAAGTCATATAGTGCAATTTTTGTTTTTCAAACAGATGTTGCACCTTAAGACCACGATGTTGCACCCAACGGATATATGCCGTCAACCATAACTTTTTATTCGTTTCGAGAAACTAAAGCTATAATAAGTCAAATGAAGGTCTCTAATAGATATATGTTTCTTATAGGTTCCACCCATCTCAAATTAGTTTAGTAACCGAAAAATTCAATCTTAAAGTCTTTTGGTAGCTCGAAAGCTTCTTTGGCTTAGCTTTTTCACGTGCCGTTTTGGTTGTTGAATAGTGGTTGACCGTGGTTGGAATTCGATATACTATTGCTAGAATATGAAGCACCATGTTATATTTTTTTTCATCTCCATAAACGGCATTTCAAAAGCCATACATTTCAATTTTGGTTTTTCAAACAGATGTTGCATCCAACATACATGAGTTGTTCCACCAACCATAACTTTTGATCTGTTTTGCATTACTAGAGCCGTAACAAGTCAAAATGAAGGTCTCTCATATATCTATTGTTCTAACAGGTTACACCAATCTCAAATTATTTTAGTAACCAAAAAAATTCAATCTTAAAGTCTTTTGGCAGCTCAAAAGCATATTTGCCTCAATTTTTTCACATGTCATTTTATTGGTCAAAAGGGGTTGACCGTGGTCGGAATTTGATTTACTATTGCTGGAATATGGTGCACAATGTTATATTTCTATTTCATCCCTATAAACGGCTTTTTAAAAGTCATACAGTGTAATATTAGTTTTTCAAATAGATACTGCACCTCAAGGCTTCGATGTTGCACCCCACGGAAAAGGGTTGTTCCGTCAATCATAACTTTTTATCTGTTTTGAGTTACTAGAGCCATAACCAGTAAAAATGAAGGTCTCTCATAGATCTATAGGTCTAATAGGTTCCACCCATCTCAACTTACTTTATTAAACCAAAAAAATCAACGTTAAAGTCTTTTGGCCGCTCGAAAGCTTCTTTGGCTCAATTTTTTCACATGTCGTTTTGTTGGTCAAAGAGGGGTTGACCGTGGTTGAAATTTGACACTATTGCTGGAATATAATGCACCATGTTATATTTCTATTTCATCCCCATAAACGACATTACAAAAGTCATATATTGCAATTTTGGATTTTTAAATAGATGTTGCATCTCAAGACTTCGATGTTGCACCAACGGATATAGGTTGTTCCATCAACCATAACTTTATATCCATATTGAGTAACTAGAGCCATAAAAAGTCAAAAAGAAGGTCTCTCATAGTTCTATAAGTCTAATAGGTTCCACCCAACTCAACTTAGATTAGTAAAAAAATTCAAACTTAGAGTCTTTTGGTAGCTCAAAAGATTATTTGGCTCAACAATTTCACGTGCAGTTTTGTTGGTCAAAGAAGAATTAACCGTGGTCGGAATTCGATTTACTATTGCTGGAATATGATGCACCATGTTATATTTATATTTCATCCCCATAAATGGCATTTCAAAAGTAATACAGTGCAATTTTGGTTTTCAAATAGATGTTGCACCTCAAGACTATGATGTTTTTTTAAAGACAAAAACGCCACAATTAATAAACTGCATTTTCAAACCAAAGGCTGCATCCAACATAACAAGTGAAAACACAACAAAAACAACTTCCTAACCTGTAGAAACAAGCTAACAAAAATGACCAAAGCTAAATAAAACATCCATACATCTCTTTTATCATCATCATAGGCCTAACAGATAGTCTTATATAGAACACACATATTTTCTATGAAAATATTTTTAATAGGACGCCTCCATATGGTGCGAAGAAGGGAGAAAAGACCAAGGATTCAACTGCCATGAGCTTGACGAGAATGTTGAGTGATGGGAAAGATGTGTCTTTTAATGGGTCCCCGATTGTGTCCCCAATCACAACAGCTTTGTGTAGGTCTGATCCTTTAAGACTTCGATATTGCACCCAATAGACATAGGTTATTCCGTCAGCCATAACTTTTTATCCATTTTGAGTTTCTAGAGAAGTAACCATTCAAAACAAAGGTCTCTAATAGATTTATAGGTCTGACAGGTTCCACCCATCTCAACTTAGTTTAGTAACCAAAAAAATTCAATCTTAAAGCCTTTTGGAAGATCGAAAGCTTATTTGGCTCAATTTTTTACATTTTTATTAGTCAAATGAGGGTTGAACGTGGTCGGAATTCGATTTACTATTGCTGGAATATGATGCGCCATGTTATATTTCTATTTCATTCCCAACAACGGCATTTCAAAAGTCATAGAGTGAGGTTTTGGGTTTTCAAAAAGATTACCTCAAGAATTTGATGTTGCACCTAATGGACATAGGTTGTTCAGTCAACCATAACTTTTTATCCGTTGTGAGTTACTATAGTCATACCATTCAAAATGAAGATCTCTCGTATATTTATAGGTCTAACAGGTTCCACCCATTTCAACTTCATTTAGTAAATAAAAAATCAATCTTAAAGCTTTTTGGCATCTCTAAAGCTTATTTGGATCAATTTTTTCATGTGCGCTTTATTGGTCAAAAAGGGGTAGACCGTGGTCGGAATTCGATTTACTATTGCTGGAATATGATGTGCCATGTTATATTTCTATTTCATCGCTAACAATGGTATTTCAAAGTCATAGTGTGAAATTTTGGTTTTTCAAACAGATGTTGCACCTCAAGACTTTGTTGTTGCACCCAATGGACATAGGTTGTTCCGCCAACCATAACATTTTATTCATTTTGAGTTAATAGAGCCATAACTAGTCAAAACGAAGGTCTTTCAGGGAACTAGTGTGTTTCTCGTGGCATCCCTCTAGAGATGTCTTAATTTTGAAGGGAATTTCCTTAGCTCGGTCATTCGTTGGAAATCCATTCTCCACAAGGAGTTTGTACGGTTGTTGTTGTAAACGTATATGGTGGCATATTGTTATGGGACATTCACGTTGTCCAGGATTGATACATTTATTTTTGAAAAATGATTTCACACTATGAGCTAATAATAAAAAAAGATAATTTTCTGTATCAAGCACGTTTATCTATAATAAGGAGAAACCTTTCCCATGTATGCGATTGCATTGTGTGTGTGCTGAAAGACCTTATGGTAACTTCGTTGTCCAAAGCAATGCGAGTTTTATGAACCGATGTTCATATAGAGGTAACCTATTCCGTGTTATACGGCGTGGTCCTATGATTTACCTAATTGTAACACCCCACCTCCGCCAATGCCACTCTTGCAAGCACACTAGCTTTGGAGGGGCGTTAGACAAGGTAAATATGCATGCAGATATCATAAGACAGAACATATAAGAGCAGAGTAAATAAAGCAGCGGGTAAAAACTAACATTTCAAAAACCATAGTCAAGTTACATCAAAGTACTTGGTCATTATTTTCCACAAAACAAAGTCTAGAAACATAAACTGAATACTGGAAAGAAAATCATAAAGTAACTATCACCAAGGTAGGATAAAGCCATAGCAAGCTCAAGTCCGAACCATACATGAGCTATCCAGAAAAGCAGCTAAAGATCCAAGCTAGGTGCTAGTGTTCCCACCCTGTAAACCCTGGGGGGTGGGAACGAAAGAAAAGAGGCGAAAGAAAATGGGTCAGTCAAAAGACTGGTAAGTCCTACCTACTATTAGTATAAAAACTAATAAAGTTAACTGGACATGTAAACAGAGGTGAAACATAGTATGATAACTGGCATGGTGAAAAGTTAACAAGATAGATCAAGTGTGGCATCGCATATACAAGGTTAAGTTTTTGCACCAAGTGTACTAGTATTCCAACCCATGTCAAGTATAAATAAGAAGTGATCCCTTGGCCCAATCTTGGCCCAATCCCACGAGATGACCTAAATCAAGGTCCAACAACACGGTCTAGTCGATCGGCTCCCTAAAAGCCTAACTCGTCAAGTGTCGGTGTCATACGGCCCAACCACGAAGTGTAGTCAAACTGTGCTAGGTCCACCCTAGGGTGTATCAAGCCCTAGGGTGTCAACCACGGACACAAATCAAGCACGCACAGTCTAAACCTACTGGTGCCCGTGTCTGCTTTTTCAACTCCGGACTATGTGCACGACCATAGTCCGCCTGAACCTACACCGGCGCACCTACTCAGCCGTCGTTTTGGTCACTTACATGTCAGCCCAGTAATCGTGCCCTACCCTAGCCTAGTCCCTAGGGTATCATGATACAACCAAGAGGGTTACTGGTGAAAAGGACCACGTAACTAGGGTTTCTAACAGGTTAAACGTGGTTAACCCTATCCAATCACGTATCAAGTTGGTTAAGTGTACCCAAGGTTCATGACTTAACCCCATCAACCCATCGTGTTTAATTGGTTAAGTATTCAAGTGGTCCATGACTTAACCCTACCATGTGGCATTAATTAATTTAATGCACCCATCCTCTCACATTAGACCTTGTTGTGGTTACTAGTTAAGCCAGGCGGGTCCGGGTAGCTTTACACCACAACTTAGTCTAACCTCGGGTTTCAAGTGCGACATGACCAACTACTCACATTGGGTCCTATTGGTTGTAGCCACTAGTTAAGCCGGTCGGTTCCGGGTAGATTTATGCTACAAACTCAACCCAACCTTTAGTTGGCCATTCTCATGTTTTTTAGAAGTCATGTCCAAATTCATGTTCATGTTTCAAGCATAATCACATGTCATATTTCATGTCATCTTTTCAAGTCATGTTTTTATGTCATCTTAGTTTACCCATAACGTAACCCTATCGCATGTAAGTTCGCATAAACGCAAATAGATCTCCAAGAGGGAACTTAGAGGCATGACATAATTAATAAGATTTGGCCACAAGTTAAACATGGTGGCATATGAGGCAAATGTGTTCATAAACTTGCATATTACATTATAAGCCTCAAAACATGCATGATATCAACTTAGCAAAATAGGTGAAACATGGTCATAAATGACATAGGATGGTGGCTAGTGACTCGCATATAACATCATATGTAAGATAACATAAGGGTTATGAGAGTTTCTATGTTGCTTTATGCAACATTTCAAATCAAAGCTCATAGCTTTCCATGCACAAAGTCAAGGTGATAGCTTTACAAACATGCATAGAATAAATCTATGCATAACATGATAGAATCAAAGCACAAATCATACTTAGGCCCAAACTCAAACTTGCAACATGTCATATTTAACTTCATAGTTAGAATCTAAGAGTAGAATAGGGCTTACAATGCTATGAAGACTTATAAAATAAAATAAGATTGAGACAAAGCCACTAGCAACTCTATAAACCCCCAAATAATAAGCTCCAATGAAAACCCTTGAGAAACAAGAAGAAGATCCTTGCTTTGATGAAGAAAAATTGAACTTTGGCCTTGAATCAAGCTTAGAAACTCTCAAACAAGCTTAGGAACTCTCATATGAATGAAGATGGAGACTATGACAAGAGGGTGGAGGCCATGATTAAACATTTTGGCATAATCTAGTTGTAGGATTGATTTATGATGGTTTAGGCTAGGTATTAGGGTCCTTTTATAGAAGTTTAGGTTAGTTTAGGCCATAGGATTAACCCTAATTCAGATCTGAGCCTTTAAAATCCGTCACAAGCCTTAAAAACATGTCTTGAGGAACAAGTCAGGTGCACCCAGGCCAAACTGGCCGACCACCCAAGTCGACACCCGTGTCGACTGGGCAGTCGACACGTCCCTGGGTGTGTCGACACCCCAGTCGACATGGGGGTTGGCGGGAATCTTCCCGCCTGGCCTGTCTGGGTTGAAATTTGTATCTGTTTTTTTTTTAACTTGAATTTTTCTGAAAACTTCTATGGGCCATAACTGGGTCATACGGACTCCGATTTTCGAAAACTCATACTCTATTTCGCGTATTTTTCCGAGACGAACGCAATGGCACAGCCCGTTTCCCTTGATTCAGACTTTATCATTTAATTCTGCCTTGATTAATGTTATAACATGTTATTCAAAATACGGGTTATTACACTAATTTTAAAATAATTTTGAATAGCTGTTTTGTTTCTCATACACGTCCCATGAATGACCTAGAGTTTATTATTTTTCCCTTAGACTCTGGGTGCTCATAATTTTTGGATGGGCAGCCTAAGAGTCAGTTTATAGCAGTCTATGGAACTAGTATTTTGGAGAACTATCTTTTGTGGAGCACTTAGCTATCTTTTGGATCTAGAGGTGAAGATGGAAGCATATTTTGGATTCACTCTCTTTAGTTTTATCTCGTTGTACCATTATCTAGTAATTCATGTAACTAGATATGTGCATTACACATATTTTGATGTTGTAACTCTGATGTACCTCATATTAATTGAATGGGAAGTTGTTTTATTTTATTGTGATTATTTCTGATATGTTAAAACCCCAAGACAACTAGGGATTAGGCATTTGGAGTCCGATGTTTGACGCTTTAGTTGTGTCGAATGTCGAGCTTTGAGCACCGAAATCCTGGCCCGTCACAGTTGGTATCAGAGCTTTGGTTCATACAAAGCTTTGGGGTATAACTCTCTAGAAAGATTATTAGAAGAAGGGTTAGTAATACCCAAGATGAGTAAAATCCAATTAAATATAAAGAAGGTCAACTGTTCCATATTCCCATATATAATCCGTCTATATAACCTAACAAACATTTGTCTTACTATTCATAAATAGTAGAAAATGAGTGGTAACACAAGACGTAAGGAGGAGGCAGTACCACCACCAATGGTCGCACTGCAACAGTTGAAGAGGAGGTGATTCCAGCTCAGCCCTAATTCACTCTTCCTATTTCAAATAAGAATTATATGAATTTCAGAGGAAAGCCATATAAAGCAGCCAATGATATCTTAGCAGCTCAAGCTTGGATGAGTGCATGTGAGAAGATTTTCAAAGGGTTGAACTTGGAGGATAATAAGAAAAGGATATTGGTTACTTGTCAATTTCAGGATGGAGAGACGTTGTATGATGGGAAACTTTCATTTAAGAATGAGTATAATATGACATCTCTTGGAAAAAATTCAAGGAAATATTTAAGGAGCGATTTATGCCATCCGCGGGAATCTCCTGGATGTATAAAGAATTCATGGATATCAAGCAGGGAAGCATGTCTTTTGAAGAATACTAGAACAAGTTTAATGAACTGTCTCCTTTTGGATTGGAGCTTATTAACACTTTACTAAAGAAAAACGAAAGATTTATAAAAGGAATGAAGCAGAGGTACCATGAAAGAATGACAACCCATGTAAAGCAATCGTTTGCGGACTTAGTAGATATGGGTTATCAATATGCTACAATTGATAAAGCATCTGGAGAAAAAGGAGGAAACAATAACAATTGGAAGAAAAGGAAATTCAATGGAAAGAAGCAAGGACATAACAGAGAGAAGAGAACCAGTAATGAAGATTCTCTCCCAAATATTATATGTTACAACCGCCATGAGAAGGGGCATTATTCAAACAGTTGCAATAAACCAAAGAGAGAAAAGGAGACTAGAGAATGCTATAACTGCCGCAAGACCAGACATCTAGCCAAGTATTTTCCCATAATGAAGAAAGCAGAAGTAGCAAAGGTTTATGCTATCAAGGACAACCCCTCGACTTCAAAGGATGTCAAAGGGAAAGGATTATTAGAAGGTAACATTCTAGTTTGCGATAAATTAGTTCGAGTTTTGTTTGACACTGGAGCTACACATAGCTTTATTTCTAAAGATACGATAGAAAAGTTTGACCTAAAGACAAAATTCGTTGATAATTCATTTTGTGTGAAAAACCCAGTGGGAGGCTCTACTACTTTAAGTTTATATTGTGAAGAATTCCCCATCTCTTATTTACATCATCTATTCCCTTTCGACCTTTATATTCTGAATTTTGATGAATTTGAAGTTATACTCGAAATGGGTTGGTTAACTAAATACGGAGCGATGTTAGATTGCGTAAATATAATGATATCAGTAAGTGCGAAGTTGGAAAATTTATTGAAATATCATGTGAAGACCTAGCCCAAAACGAGAAAGATTAATGTGTACCTTAGGTTACCCTATTACGGACATCCGAACTATGCCCATTATCCAAAAAAATTCCAATGTATTTGAAGAATTCAAAAGTCTCCCTCCTCATAGGGAAGTTGAGTTTAGGATTGACTTAATGCCTAAGGCTCGACCAGTTTTCCATCCTAGTCAAAGGATGGCACGAGAAGAGAAGAAAGATGTAGTTAAGCAAATTCAAGAACTTTAAGAGAAAGGATTTATTCTACCATGTCGTTCAAGCTGGGTATTGTAACGACCCAGATTTTTCTGGTCGGTTTATTTTAAGTATTTAATATTATTTTAAATATAGAGCTGATAATATAAATCGATTTTTATATTTAGTCATAGATCTAATTACCGTAATACGAGATATATTGAATTCAAAGTTAGAATTTAATCAAAACAGTTCAGGTAATAAATATAAATTCTATGTGAATGTAATCGATAATGGTAATGATATATTATCGAGAAATTTATTTGTTATAAATTTAAATAATTTAATATCTTTATAAAATAATTATTCTATATACATTTAAATTAAATATAAAATATATTCGGTTAGTTCAGAACAGTGTTAAACTGTTGAAATAACAATGGTTGCGTTAGAATAGCGGTTCGGGATTTGCTATTTAGGAACCACGAGATATTTCGAAATATTTTATATAATAAAAACCCATCAGCCGACCTACCTATAGCATTTTATTTCGCAGACCTACGGAGTGAAATCACTGAGTTATATTATCCTCGAGCTCAAAAGTTTGCTTCCTTCCTTCAGCACAAAGTTAAACAACAAATTAATGGCTTCGTACTGGTTGTCTCCAATTCACGTCTATATAAACAAGCAGCGCTCTTCGTATTTCTCCCAAAGCTACGGTCCTCTTTATTCTTTTTCCACACCATCCAATAATATCAGAACAGCCGACTCTTCTTTTGTTCCCAACGAAAATCGATTTCTTCAACTCAAAGAAGAAAAAGAGAGGGTTGCGAAATCAAAACCACACATTCGAACTCGAGATCCTAAAGCTCGATTCAGAGCCTGGAGCGCTGAGTGGAGAGGAGCGATGGGAGGTCACTGCAAATTTAAGGGGAGGCGGAGCATGTGGGATTGGTCGATAAGGAGTGGAGTTCGACAGTTGAAATTGAAATTGATTTCTGATGAACGACGTAAGCTGTGGGGTTGTTCGAAGATTTCAGGAAGGAGAATGGGACTGCGTTGTTGACAATTGAAGAAGGGTTCGAAGTCTGAAGGGTTGCGATGCCTAGGCACAGTTCGGTGGTGCTGCTGATTTCGTGAATGGAGGGAACTCGATAGTGAGGTGTAGAGCGGTTCGGGATTTTGTTTTTGTGGATGGTGATGGGAAATGACCTTCGAGTGAATCACTGTGGTGCAAACAGAGAATGGTGCAAGCGGCATAAGGGACTGTAGCGAGATTGAGGACGACCTAAGTGTTATAGCAGCAGCAGTTCAGCAATGAGGATAAGTATTCAGAAGGATACAAAGATTGAATGTGTGGTGTTTGACGGAATCCCAAAGTAATATGAATCAGTTTTTGGGGTTGTTGGCAAGCAGGGGTTGGTCGATGGTTTGCCGAGTTGTTCGTGGATGGGTCGAGTGGTTGGAGTAGCTTTAAGGTATACGTTTTATTTAGTTTTAAATTTCATAAAATTTAATTGTTAAAATTTAGTTTAAATTATAAACCGTTTAATCATTTAATTAAATAATCATAGGATAGTTATTTTATTTTAGCAAGTTATATAGATTTAACAAATGGTTAATCGGTAACAAACTTAAATTATCATAGGGGCGACTAGTTTTGGTTGAAGACGATTCATAGTCGCAGCAATATGGAGATTAACAGGATATTCAGAAAATGGAATAATCACGGTGAGTAAATCTCACTCACCTTTTATTTATATTTATTTTTATTTCATTAAAAATAATTGTTTGTTGCTTGTGCGAATGCTTTCTGGTTATTTTATATATATTAGTTATTTAGGCTATATATATATATATATTGGGTTGATTGATTGGTTGGATTCCCGCAGTCTCATTAGCGGATGCCCGCAGTTTCATAGCGGATGATTACCCTATACGCCCCACGCTATGATTAGTGGATGACCTTCTATACCGCGATATTCTGCCACGAAGCAGAATGGGTATTATTTATGTGCTAACATCTGTGGATGCAGGAAAACAGGTTGGAGGAATCCAACTGGATTCCTCAAAAATATATTATCTGTCTGCTTATTTGTTTGCATATATATTGTTATATATGATGTGCTAGAAAAATAAATAATTAAGTGCTTTGTGTGTTTTATCACTGGGCTTAAGTAATGATATTTAAAAATATCGTGGAAGGATATTTGAGATTTTAAAAGGAAAAATTCTATCTTTAAATAGAATTTGAATTTTAAATGGAAATAAAATATAAACTTGTTTTTGAAAAATAAAACAAGTAGTTCTTTATAAGCGAAGGTTATAAATAGTTCTTTTATAACGAAGTTATAAATAAAGTGAAAAGAATTATCATTTGATAATTCAGAAATAGAGATACAAGTTTGAAATTTGAATTTGAAATGGAATTTCAAAATAGGATTTGAAATGAAATTTTTAAATATATAACTCAAATGAAATTTGAGTATAACATTTGAATTTTTTTAAAAGGAGTTTAAATATTTGAATTTTTAGAGGAGATTGAATATTAGAAATTCAAATAGAAGTTCAAATAGAGCTCGGATAAATGAAATTAGATTGAAAAATAGAATTTGAATTCAAGGAATTGAAATAAGATGTGGATTCAAAGGAATTCGAGTAAAGAAATTCAAATAGAGATTTCAATGTAGAAATTCAAAATAGAATTTGAAATATAGTATTTCAAGAAGAATTCAAAATTTGAATAGAGATTTGAACATGGAATTGAATATAGAAATTCAAGTTGAAATTTGAATATGAAATTTCAAAATAGAATTTGAAATAAACTTTGAAAATAGGATTTCAAAGTAGAATTGAAATTTTGAATTTCAAATAGGATTTCAAAATAGAAAATCCAAAGGGTTTGAAATGGAATTTGAATTCAAGGGAATTCAAATGGGTTTGAGTGAAGAAATTCAAATGGCGTTGAAAATAAGTTTGAATATTAGAATTCAAATGGGATTGGAATAAAGGAAATTCAAAAATGGAATTTCAAATAAAAGAAGAATGTAATTTGAAATTTTGGGAATTTCAAATAAGAGAAATGGAATCTGAAACATTTAGAATTTCAAATAGAAATTTAAATGGTGTTGGATATTTGAATTCAAGTATGAATTTCAAGTATGAATTTGAAATGGGATTTCAAGTATGAATTTCAAATATAGAAATTCAAAAAGGAATTGAATTTAAGTGAAAATTAAATAAAGGATTTGAAATGGAATTCGAATAAAGAATTTGAAATGGAATTCGAATAAAGGATTTCCAATGGGATTTGAATACAGGATTTAAAACTATGGGATTTGAAATGTAAAGATTCAAATGGAATTTGGATTATATATTAAAAGGGAGTTGAATTCATTTTAACGAAGTTTAAAAGTTTATATATATAAATATAATTAAAACGAACTCGCCGCAGCGCTGCAGTTCGTAAATTGGCGATTCGAACTTCAATTGAATATATAGAACCCAATTGAAGTCGGAATTCTTCGAAACAAGAAACGTCAGGACTGGTTTGATAATAGTTTTCTAATGAAAGAGAAAAATCTGAATTTCGTCGTATAGATTTTGAGATATGTCAAAATCAAATTTTCAGAAAAACAGCGCCAGAACTATTTAAAAACCATAACGGTTTATTTCATTTTATAAAAGGGATTTTAAGCAATAAAATCCGAATTTTCTATTTAGAAAATTTCAGAGTTGAGCTGTAAAATATATGCGAATTCAAGTTGTGTAAATGAATATGATTTTTGAAAACAGAAACCAGATTTTGATTTATTGAATGGAATTAACTAAATTGAATTGAAATTAGTTAATGAATTTTCGAATTAATATTGGGCTTTGAATAAGCGAATTCGATTTGAAAATGTATATTCGAAATCAAAGAAGGAAACTAGAATTGAAATTGAAATTCAATTTGGTTAGGAACGAGTTAAATATTTTGTTTGAAAATGCTATGTTCAAACAAAGGAGTAAAATAGGCAAAATGGCCAATTTAAAGAATAAATGGCGAAACTGAATTCAAACGATTAGATAGTGTTGAATTGAATTGAAACAGGTGAACAGGTGTTAAACAGATATGGGATGGGGTATATGAAGATTTAAACTTATGTGCTCGACAAAAAGGTACATGTTTAATTCATATATGAGATTTTATGCGCCGTATCGGCAAGCCGCTTGGCTTTTTCTTTTTCTTTGTGAAATAAGAAGGTACCGGGAAGCTATTTGAAATTTCCCGATGCTCCCGATACAGGGGAGGTTATGGCGAAATTTTCCGGAAATTTAAAGAGATAGAATATTTTTAAGGAATTTGAAAATTAGAATTCTATATATCGATAGAATTCGATAAGGAAATGAAATCAAGAATAGCGTAAAGGGCCAAGATGATTATTGAAATATTTGGTTAACAAATATTGTCAAGGAAATGGAAAAGAGATTTAATTAATGAATATTAATTAAAGAGCCCAGTGATTTGTTTGATATGTTGATTGAACACTTGTTTTTATTCGATAGTTAAATCACAGACTATCGAAGTTTTGACCATCGTTGTCAATATGGAGAGACCGGTTGGATTATTATCCGAAGAACCACTCCGTATTGGCATAAGCGTTGCGAACCAAGTATGCTGAATATATTGAAGACGGAGTAAAGTGCAAGGGCTTTTCTATTAATAGAAATAGTGCCTTCGGTTTCGTTCAATCCCAGAACGAACGTAAATGGACGAATGTCTGACAAAGTATTTCCAATGATCAAATGGGTTGGTCTGTATGAATATATATGGTTGCAATGGATTTATCCCTTAGCATAATATACAGAATATTTGTGCAAACTCAACTAGTGATTAACGGATCTGACGATGTGGCATTCAAAGTGATTGTGCTATCAATGAATGGTAAGTATTCGTAGCCGCAAGCCTCAACAACCGGGAAAGGACAAAAATCGGGCAGGCAGCATGGCTATGTGGGTCGCTCCCATTAGGGTGTATAATCACCTATCTAGAGAAATTCCTTTTGTTTCTAAATCTATCGATTCTGCCCATTCGGGAACGGTGGTTTGAGTCCAACCGTTGGTGATGTACATTCGATACACTCAAGCGAAATGAGTGGTCGGTCATGTGTGGGCCGGGTTGCAAGATGTTCTTGTTGAACCCAGGTGTATTCGCCTCTAGAGATGCACTGTCGGAAGGTGGTCCCATACCTTGTCATGTTGGAAATCCAATCTCCAATAAGAGCCATGCGGTTTTTGATTATATACTATATATGTGGAGCGTGAGATGCAAGCGTTCTACTATTTGGTTACTTACTTGATGTAGACATTATTATAATATCACTGGATTTTTGTATCAAAGTGTTTTGGGTTATAGTAAGGTAAAAACCGTCCATGTTTATGTGTGGGCTGGTCTTACTATTATCTTCTCTTTTGAAAGGATTTTTAAAGTTAAACAAGTGGTTGGAGTTTACTCACACCAGTCCCATGACTGACCCAGAGTTTATTTCGTTTTGTTTTCCCTAAACTCTTGGGTGCCCAAATTTGTACGGGCAGTCAAGTGTTTCAGGCTTTTACAGATACACTTGGAGGAGCTTGAAGCAGGAGGCTTCAACGTTAGTTATTTAGAGTTACTTCCGCTGGATCAAATGTTATGTGTACTCTGATGATGGTATGTATATATGTACAAAACAGATTTGTATTCCAAAGTTTATGTTATATAATATATTTTATTCGTTCCGCTGTGAGTTGTGATCTTCGTTCTTCTTCTATTCTAATATTTCTTTCTTTCTATTTCTCATCCTCTAACTTCTTTCTAATAATGAGTCGTATTTCTGTGTTATTTGGGTTGGACGTGTGGTGTATTTAGTCAACTCAGATAGCTCGGATTCGCGGGTCGTTTCAGTTGGTATCAGAGCTTAGGTTGAGTGAACACCTAGGCTTGTGTGGCATGTACTCATTAGAGATAGGGTCAGTAGTACCCTAGAATGAGTTGAGTGTATATACGAGAGAGCGTATTTGTTAGTTGATATAAAAGTTATTTTATATTGTGTTGGCTAGTCTGTTGAGTGGTTTATGAATTCTGGTCGAATCGTGGGACGCCACGAAGTCGATAGGGATTTCTAAACACTTGAACAGAAAATACGACATGATATTGTTTTAAAGTGGGTAAATGAAATAATTTTACCCAAAATTTCTATTTTGATATAGGAAGAATAATTTTCTAGAATTATTATTATATGGATGTGTTGGATGTTGACTTTATAATCAAATGAGATTATAAATTTAGAATGGTTATTTATAACCAGAATAGAATTTGTATAGGAATTAAATATACAAATGAGATAAATTAGAATTTAATTCAAACCAGAATTTGGAATTTTAATCCTGGGAAGTTGAAAAATATTTTTCAAAATATATTAAAAGAATATAGCTTTGTTTGGAAAAGACCGTTTGAAGGAAATCATTTTAGATGGATTTTGAAATAATAAAGCACTGAACTCACTTCAGTGGCTGGGAAATAATTCTGATGATGATTGCAACATCATCAGTGTTCATTTCCGAGTTTCTAAGTGATGGATTGCTACCTTAAAAAGTTTTTGATGGAATTTGTTTGAAAGAAAACAAATTGGTTTGAATATTCAAATGTTTTGAATTTGAATTAATTATAAAATATGTGATTTCAAAAAGGATTTGAAACGAAAAACCCTGGGATTTGAATTCTGGAATTTAACTTAAACAAGTTAAATGGGTCAAAGTGAGTGAATTGATTAGAATCAATTTGAATAGGTTATTGGAATATAGATTGGATATAAGTGGATTGATCGTAGATCATTCGAATCAAATGAAGGAAGACCAAAAGTTTGGTTGAAATTAATTTGTAGAAATATGAGGAGTTGAGTTTCAACATAAGTGAGATGTTGAAAAGTAATGAATTTGTACCCTTTTTCCTACCTTAGCAATTTCGAGGACGAAATTATTTTAAGGGGGGAAGAATGTAACGACCCAGATTTTTCTGGTCGGTTTATTTTAAGTATTTAATATTATTTTAAATATAGAGCTGATAATATAAATCGATTTTTATATTTAGTCATAGATCTAATTACCGTAATACGAGATATATTGAATTCAAAGTTAGAATTTAATCAAAACAGTTCAGGTAATAAATATAAATTCTATGTGAATGTAATCGATAATGGTAATGATATATTATCGAGAAATTTATTTGTTATAAATTTAAATAATTTAATATCTTTATAAAATAATTATTCTATATACGTTTAAATTAAATATAAAATATATTCGGTTAGTTCAGAACAGTGTTAAACTGTTGAAATAACAATGGTTGCGTTAGAATAGCGGTTCGGGATTTGCTATTTAGGAACCACGAGATATTTCGAAATATTTTATATAATAAAAACCCATCAGCCGACCTACCTATAGCATTTTATTTCGCAGACCTACGGAGTGAAATCACTGAGTTATATTATCCTCGAGCTCAAAAGTTTGCTTTCTTCCTTCAGCACAAAGTTAAACAACAAATTAATGGCTTCGTACTGGTTGTCTCCAATTCACGTCTATATAAACAAGCAGCGCTCTTCGTATTTCTCCCAAAGCTACGGTCCTCTTTATTCTTTTTCCACACCATCCAATAATATCAGAACAGCCGACTCTTCTTTTGTTCCCAACGAAAATCGATTTCTTCAACTCAAAGAAGAAAAAGAGAGGGTTGCGAAATCAAAACCACACATTCGAACTCGAGATCCTAAAGCTCGATTCAGAGCCTGGAGCGCTGAGTGGAGAGGAGCGATGGGAGGTCACTGCAAATTTAAGGGGAGGCGGAGCATGTGGGATTGGTCGATAAGGAGTGGAGTTCGACAGTTGAAATTGAAATTGATTTCTGATGAACGACGTAAGCTGTGGGGTTGTTCGAAGATTTCAGGAAGGAGAATGGGACTGCGTTGTTGACAATTGAAGAAGGGTTCGAAGTCTGAAGGGTTGCGATGCCTAGGCACAGTTCGGTGGTGCTGCTGATTTCGTGAATGGAGGGAACTCGATAGTGAGGTGTAGAGCGGTTCGGGATTTTGTTTTTGTGGATGGTGATGGGAAATGACCTTCGAGTGAATCACTGTGGTGCAAACAGAGAATGGTGCAAGCGGCATAAGGGACTGTAGCGAGATTGAGGACGACCTAAGTGTTATAGCAGCAGCAGTTCAGCAATGAGGATAAGTATTCAGAAGGATACAAAGATTGAATGTGTGGTGTTTGACGGAATCCCAAAGTAATATGAATCAGTTTTTGGGGTTGTTGGCAAGCAGGGGTTGGTCGATGGTTTGCCGAGTTGTTCGTGGATGGGTCGAGTGGTTGGAGTAGCTTTAAGGTATACGTTTTATTTAGTTTTAAATTTCATAAAATTTAATTGTTAAAATTTAGTTTAAATTATAAACCGTTTAATCATTTAATTAAATAATCATAGGATAGTTATTTTATTTTAGCAAGTTATATAGATTTAACAAATGGTTAATCGGTAACAAACTTAAATTATCATAGGGGCGACTAGTTTTGGTTGAAGACGATTCATAGTCGCAGCAATATGGAGATTAACAGGATATTCAGAAAATGGAATAATCACGGTGAGTAAATCTCACTCACCTTTTATTTATATTTATTTTTATTTCATTAAAAATAATTGTTTGTTGCTTGTGCGAATGCTTTCTGGTTATTTTATATATATTAGTTATTTAGGCTATATATATATATATTGGGTTGATTGATTGGTTGGATTCCCGCAGTCTCATTAGCGGATGCCCGCAGTTTCATAGCGGATGATTACCCTATACGCCCCACGCTATGATTAGTGGATGACCTTCTATACCGCGATATTCTGCCACGAAGCAGAATGGGTATTATTTATGTGCTAACATCTGTGGATGCAGGAAAACAGGTTGGAGGAATCCAACTGGATTCCTCAAAAATATATTATCTGTCTGCTTATTTGTTTGCATATATATTGTTATATATGATGTGCTAGAAAAATAAATAATTAAGTGCTTTGTGTGTTTTATCACTGGGCTTAAGTAATGATATTTAAAAATATCGTGGAAGGATATTTGAGATTTTAAAAGGAAAAATTCTATCTTTAAATAGAATTTGAATTTTAAATGGAAATAAAATATAAACTTGTTTTTGAAAAATAAAACAAGTAGTTCTTTATAAGCGAAGGTTATAAATAGTTCTTTTATAACGAAGTTATAAATAAAGTGAAAAGAATTATCATTTGATAATTCAGAAATAGAGATACAAGTTTGAAATTTGAATTTGAAATGGAATTTCAAAATAGGATTTGAAATGAAATTTTTAAATATATAACTCAAATGAAATTTGAGTATAACATTTGAATTTTTTTAAAAGGAGTTTAAATATTTGAATTTTTAGAGGAGATTGAATATTAGAAATTCAAATAGAAGTTCAAATAGAGCTCGGATAAATGAAATTAGATTGAAAAATAGAATTTGAATTCAAGGAATTGAAATAAGATGTGGATTCAAAGGAATTCGAGTAAAGAAATTCAAATAGAGATTTCAATGTAGAAATTCAAAATAGAATTTGAAATATAGTATTTCAAGAAGAATTCAAAATTTGAATAGAGATTTGAACATGGAATTGAATATAGAAATTCAAGTAGAAATTTGAATATGAAATTTCAAAATAGAATTTGAAATAAACTTTGAAAATAGGATTTCAAAGTAGAATTGAAATTTTGAATTTCAAATAGGATTTCAAAATAGAAAATCCAAAGGGTTTGAAATGGAATTTGAATTCAAGGGAATTCAAATGGGTTTGAGTGAAGAAATTCAAATGGCGTTGAAAATAAGTTTGAATATTAGAATTCAAATGGGATTGGAATAAAGGAAATTCAAAAATGGAATTTCAAATAAAAGAAGAATGTAATTTGAAATTTTGGGAATTTCAAATAAGAGAAATGGAATCTGAAACATTTAGAATTTCAAATAGAAATTTAAATGGTGTTGGATATTTGAATTCAAGTATGAATTTCAAGTATGAATTTGAAATGGGATTTCAAGTATGAATTTCAAATATAGAAATTCAAAAAGGAATTGAATTTAAGTGAAAATTAAATAAAGGATTTGAAATGGAATTCGAATAAAGAATTTGAAATGGAATTCGAATAAAGGATTTCCAATGGGATTTGAATACAGGATTTAAAACTATGGGATTTGAAATGTAAAGATTCAAATGGAATTTGGATTATATATTAAAAGGGAGTTGAATTCATTTTAACGAAGTTTAAAAGTTTATATATATAAATATAAATATAATTAAAACGAACTCGCCGCAGCGCTGCAGTTCGTAAATTGGCGATTCGAACTTCAATTGAATATATAGAACCCAATTGAAGTCGGAATTCTTCGAAACAAGAAACGTCAGGACTGGTTTGATAATAGTTTTCTAATGAAAGAGAAAAATCTGAATTTCGTCGTATAGATTTTGAGATATGTCAAAATCAAATTTTCAGAAAAACAGCGCCAGAACTATTTAAAAACCATAACGGTTTATTTCATTTTATAAAAGGGATTTTAAGCAATAAAATCCGAATTTTCTATTTAGAAAATTTCAGAGTTGAGCTGTAAAATATATGCGAATTCAAGTTGTGTAAATGAATATGATTTTTGAAAACAGAAACCAGATTTTGATTTATTGAATGGAATTAACTAAATTGAATTGAAATTAGTTAATGAATTTTCGAATTAATATTGGGCTTTGAATAAGCGAATTCGATTTGAAAATGTATATTCGAAATCAAAGAAGGAAACTAGAATTGAAATTGAAATTCAATTTGGTTAGGAACGAGTTAAATATTTTGTTTGAAAATGCTATGTTCAAACAAAGGAGTAAAATAGGCAAAATGGCCAATTTAAAGAATAAATGGCGAAACTGAATTCAAACGATTAGATAGTGTTGAATTGAATTGAAACAGGTGAACAGGTGTTAAACAGATATGGGATGGGGTATATGAAGATTTAAACTTATGTGCTCGACAAAAAGGTACATGTTTAATTCATATATGAGATTTTATGCGCCGTATCGGCAAGCCGCTTGGCTTTTTCTTTGTGAAATAAGAAGGTACCGGGAAGCTATTTGAAATTTCCCGATGCTCCCGATACAGGGGAGGTTATGGCGAAATTTTCCGGAAATTTAAGGAGATAGAATATTTTTAAGGAATTTGAAAATTAGAATTCTATATATCGATAGAATTCGATAAGGAAATGAAATCAAGAATAGCGTAAAGGGCCAAGATGATTATTGAAATATTTGGTTAACAAATATTGTCAAGGAAATGGAAAAGAGATTTAATTAATGAATATTAATTAAAGAGCCCAGTGATTTGTTTGATATGTTGATTGAACACTTGTTTTTATTCGATAGTTAAATCACAGACTATCGAAGTTTTGACCATCGTTGTCAATATGGAGAGACCGGTTGGATTATTATCCGAAGAACCACTCCGTATTGGCATAAGCGTTGCGAACCAAGTATGCTGAATATATTGAAGACGGAGTAAAGTGCAAGGGCTTTTCTATTAATAGAAATAGTGCCTTCGGTTTCGTTCAATCCCAGAACGAACGTAAATGGACGAATGTCTGACAAAGTATTTCCAATGATCAAATGGGTTGGTCTGTATGAATATATATGGTTGCAACGGATTTATCCCTTAGCATAATATACAGAATATTTGTGCAAACTCAACTAGTGATTAACGGATCTGACGATGTGGCATTCAAAGTGATTGTGCTATCAATGAATGGTAAGTATTCGTAGCCGCAAGCCTCAACAACCGGGAAAGGACAAAAATCGGGCAGGCAGCATGGCTATGTGGGTCGCTCCCATTAGGGTGTATAATCACCTATCTAGAGAAATTCCTTTTGTTTCTAAATCTATCGATTCTGCCCATTCGGGAACGGTGGTTTGAGTCCAACCGTTGGTGATGTACATTCGATACACTCAAGCGAAATGAGTGGTCGGTCATGTGTGGGCCGGGTTGCAAGATGTTCTTGTTGAACCCAGGTGTATTCGCCTCTAGAGATGCACTGTCGGAAGGTGGTCCCATACCTTGTCATGTTGGAAATCCAATCTCCAATAAGAGCCATGCGGTTTTTGATTATATACTATATATGTGGAGCGTGAGATGCAAGCGTTCTACTATTTGGTTACTTACTTGATGTAGACATTATTATAATATCACTGGATTTTTGTATCAAAGTGTTTTGGGTTATAGTAAGGTAAAAACCGTCCATGTTTATGTGTGGGCTGGTCTTACTATTATCTTCTCTTTTGAAAGGATTTTTAAAGTTAAACAAGTGGTTGGAGTTTACTCACACCAGTCCCATGACTGACCCAGAGTTTATTTCGTTTTGTTTTCCCTAAACTCTTGGGTGCCCAAATTTGTACGGGCAGTCAAGTGTTTCAGGCTTTTACAGATACACTTGGAGGAGCTTGAAGCAGGAGGCTTCAACGTTAGTTATTTAGAGTTACTTCCGCTGGATCAAATGTTATGTGTACTCTGATGATGGTATGTATATATGTACAAAACAGATTTGTATTCCAAAGTTTATGTTATATAATATATTTTATCCGTTCCGCTGTGAGTTGTGATCTTCGTTCTTCTTCTATTCTAATATTTCTTTCTTTCTATTTCTCATCCTCTAACTTCTTTCTAATAATGAGTCGTATTTCTGTGTTATTTGGGTTGGACGTGTGGTGTATTTAGTCAACTCAGATAGCTCGGATTCGCGGGTCGTTTCAGGTATCAACTGTGGTATTTGTATCCAAGTCCGATGGTTCCTGAAGGTTATGTGTCAATTATAGACACTTGAATTAACAAAACCCTTAAGAACAAGTACCCTTTGCTTCTAAACCATTTTCCCAACTCATAGGGACAATCAGTTGTTTTTACCATTTTTACTCTAAACCTTGCTCCTCATTTATGAGTTACTTTGTGTTAGGTGTGGCTCGCATTGGCATGGAGTGGGTGCGTGGATTGAATGGGAGAATTGTTCCACATCGCAAGATATTAAGAAAGATCGTGGTATATACATGGTGTTGGTGGCACGTAACAATGGGGATTCATTTTGTTACAATAAGTGCTTGCCAATGCCAAATTATATGCTCGATGAGAGGCGATGAGGGATGTTCAATCAGGACGCCGGCATGAGAGACTTCGACCGTTGACTCCGATAGACACGGTGAAGTGCGTACGGTACGCAGGGAATGCCGAAACTCAACATGGTATCAGAGCTCCATGGTTCGAGGGGGCCAGTATGTGTAGCATGACCGAAGCATGGCTCTTAAGGGGTTGAGCATGGTATGTTCGTCAAGGTGGAGATACAATGGTAAAAGCAATCTGACGCCACTGCTTATGAGAACTCGGGGTAGCAGCCTAGCCAACTGTGAAGAGGACCCAAGGTGTAACTCTAAGGTGACTTGAGCAATGCTCGCCAAGGTGGAGATTGTTAGGTGCGGCTCGCATTGGAATGGAGTGGGTGCGTGGATTGAACGGGAGAATTGCCCCCACATCGCAAGATATTAAGAAAGATCGTGGTATATATATGGTGTTGGTGGCATGTAACAATGGGGATTCCTTTTGTTACAACAAGTGCCTGCCAATACCAAATTATATGCTCGATGAGAGGCGATGAGGGATGTTCAATCGGGACGCCGGCATAAGATACTTCAACCATTGATTCCGATAGACACGGTGAAATGCGTACGGTACGTAGGGAATGCCGAAACTCAACATTTTGAAATTCGAGTTACACTACAATGTCATTTTAGATACTACTCGTGTTCGCTTCTATTATTGATATAACACATTGCTGAAGTTCAAAATGGCATCTAAATTTGTTGTAACTGCTGGAAAATTTAGTGTATATGCAAGCATACTTTTGGTTCAATAGGTATTAAATTTATGTCTAAATAATTCATATTTATCTTTTGCATATGCACTACTTATGACGTTTTAGCGGAAATGCTTCAAATTTCAATAGGGTGTTAAACTGAATACAAGTCTGTTTTCCTTAATGATATTTTCTTTACTACGTGATGATTTTTTTATAAAAAAATTAAGTTTATTAATCCATTGAAAAACGTATACATATGATACTAATTTCTAACTTTCCATAATTTCATTTAATTACAGGGGACTTAGAAAAAGAAAGTTTCAGGTTACTCCACCCCATCTAATTTAATGAATTAGTTTCAAAATAATAGTGATGACTAATAATGCTAACGTTGACATTGGTTTTGGATATATGTATATTTATTGTAATTACTTTATATTATATCTATTACTTATACTGGAAAGAAGAAACCAAATTTTTATGCGAACGACACGTGTCACAATGCGCCAACCGAAGCCCACTTATATTTGTATCGTATATTCTCAGTTTCGTAGTAGTTTTTGAGTTCCTTACCCTATTTTTAATGAAGTTTGTCTACAATTTTAATGTAATTTGAACTGATGCTCAATCTATGGATCTTAGTTTAAACGTACTGGAAATCAGTAGATTCATTATTTGTCTGCTACTTCTGTCTTCTGTAAACTGCAGATGAGTTGGATAAAAATAATAAAGTCGTATAACCTATTATTGACCAAGGTTCTTCACTTAAAAATGAATCACTGTACAATTATTTTTATAATTATCATTTCCATTAGAAATTTTTTTCATCTTTTATGGTTTAATTTGATACAAATCTGACATTATTTTGCTGGTTGGTACTCTGGATTAATTTTGTTTATCGAAAGTTGGTATTTTCTGGTTGTTCTGAAACATGCATTCGTGTTTCAGTTATTTTTTATAAAGGTTTTAACATTGGATGCAATCTCCCTTTTGGCTTCGTATCTTATACCAGTTACTACACTCTATTTTTGATATAAAGTTATTGATGTTGGAGCAAGAAATGGATTAGCATAATTACAGTTTACCCTGCAATTTATCCTCATTCCACAATATCAGAGACGAGACTCCTTTTTTTGCTTTCTTTCTACTACATGTTCGGTTGCTTCATACCGAATAAATAAATGATTTGATTTAAAAGCTCTGAACTTTAAATGATTCTCTTTAGGTTGAAATCTTTACATCGCAAATTTTGCTGCAATACTCAGAAAAAATAAACTCAAGAAATGGACATTTCTTTGTCTTTTTCAAATGACACCAATGGAAGTTGGTTTTAATGTAAATAAAAAGTTGAAGATTGGAATATTATCACATGATGGTTTTTCAAGTGAATTTTATGTATTTTCTTTACCTTTGGTTCTTGCTATGCTGTTCAGGATTCTGTAAAGTCTTGCTACTGGAATAATACTAGAAGATATAGCTTTAATGTTTATACGTTGAGCAATGTAATTTAAAAACAAATATTTTGATTTCAGTTGAAAGTAAGTTCTCATATAAAAATATAAAATTTGATATTGCATTCATATTTTTTGGTCTGTTTTTTTATCTAATGTTCACTCCTAAGTCATTAGGTAATATTGTTTTTATCCCTATGATTGTACAGTCCTAAATTGATCTCTTTCTTGTTGCTATTAACAAATGAGTACTTCCACTTTGGAAACTGATGGACCAATTATTCTTAGGGCCATGTACCTAGGGTATGCTTGGCTTCAACGGTCAAAGTGTCGAATTTTCTAGCGATTCACTTGGTTTTAATGAAGCATGTACCATTGTTTGATCTTGCTTGATTTATCTAACCTTATATATAATGCAAATACTTCCTCTTTGTTGCCTTTTTCAGTTTTCCTAAAATATCCATTATTGTCTCCTTTTCCAAAGTAACTTTGGCTATTTTAGGCATCTCCCTACACAACTCTTCCTATCACCATGCGTCCATGACCACGAGGACCATGATCCCAAGCAAACAATTAACCGCCTCTTCCATAACTTCCGCCTCCACACAGATCTTTTTTCCCTAATATTTCAGCCATTCTCTAACATATTTATCCCTATCGATTCGCTTAAAAATTCATCCGTATCCTTCAAATTCCATGGATGATGGACATAACGTCAAATGCATTTTTTTTGACTTTTTTTTAATCTTTTTTAACTTTTTATATTTATTTACATTATGAATTCTAATTACTATTGAGTGCCTCATCGTCTGACTCAAGATTTAGAATGTTGGGTTTGATTTTGTTTTTTTTCCTAATAATTGCATGGCTTGGAAAGGGGGAGGACTCAAAAAATCCTAGCTAGCTTAAAATATCCATTTTCTCTTCAAGTCCTCTTAAACTGCTCTCAAGTAAGTTTTGTTGAATTTCCTGTCTTCATGCCAACTGTTAGGGCCCAATTACACGTGTAACTCACTGGATTAGCTGGACATACATTTGATATTTCCAGTCGGTTTATTATGAAAATGAGTTGCTGATGATATTAGTTATCTGTTGTTTGCTACAATTATAATCATTATTCGGTATATTATTCAACGAATACTGAAATTTTGGTATAACAATTAATTTTACTGATTGAATTTTTGTTACATATAACTTCTGATTGTTATTTGCTACAATTATAATCATTATTTGATATATTATTCAACAAATACTGAAATTTTGGTATACCAATTATTTTTGTTGATTGAATTCTGATTACATGTATATTCTGAATATTACATTAGCTCTAGATTGCAATAATTTGTTTTTCTATCATCATCTAGGGTTTGGGATCAGATATGTTTTCCTCCTCATCATATTGGCAATATTCCAGGGTTTGGAAAAAAGGTGAATGTGTAACGCTTCTCGCAACGAGAAAACAAGAATTTTCTGCGCAAAGCATTTAGCAGGTGAAGCTCGCAACTGAAATGTTCGCAGTTAGCAGTGAAACTTTCTTCAATTCTTATATGGTTGATTAAGATCTTTATATTACCGATTCAAATACTACGTCTTACTTGGAACTTTTTGTTGCAAGCGATTTTAATTGAAACTTAGTTACTATAAATATTGTTTAGTACGATATTTATTAAAGATTTCATTACTTGACCATCGTAATGCGTGTATGTTCATGGTTGTGTGTGTGTAAGAACTAAGAAAATGGAAGATGTAAAATCTTCACCAAATTTAAATTAATGCACACTTCATTTTCGTTTAGTTCTATTGTTTGTAACATTGCATTGCACTTGTGTTCTTATAAGTTGCACAATAACTTCTTCCAAACCATGTCTTTCTAATTATCTTTTAGTATAGTTGAATTATATTAAGAATATAATAAATAATTATTATTTTCATTCAGTCGGTGATCTTACTATTCTATTATTAACAATAGGAGAAGCATATATAACATGGTTTAGTTATAGACAACAAATCAATGTTTCAAAAAACATAACCAACGCTTGCTCGGCATCCTTCTTAAACCACAAAAATATAACTTAAAGTCAACAAAAACAGTTACTTTATATGTTATTAGTTTCCAATCTAGAGAACGATCATGTCATGCATTTACATTTGCAAATATGGAATCTCAAACCATATAAAAATGTTAACACCTTTGATTTTAGTGCAACCTCTTTGATGAAACTATATACAGATCATAAAAAATATATGCAACTTTTCATCTATGAGTTGTTTCATTCATATAGAGTGGCTATAATATTTGCAATATATATATGTGTTAGTTACACTTGCTGAGTGTGTATTGTTTGTAACATTGATATCTTTGGCATATTTGTATTTCATGTATGCAAGCATCTTTCGATTGTCATAAAATATGCATTTGGGATATTCACGCAGGAACTTAAATATGCATATAATGTCTCGAGCTCAAATTCTTTGCTTACATTTTGAGAATTTCATCTATGTCACATTTTAGAAATTTGATTAACCTATGTATTTGCTACTACCATCATAATGTAAATAATTTTTGTAGTTTGATTACATTGTACATATTTCATTCTTTTAAGGAATTTGTTAATGACTTTGAAGTTACAAATGAACAATTAGAGCTTCTTAGTTTCCAACCGAGCGTAGTTTGTTGCTAATTTATTAACTGAACATACTAATATGTGATCTACAAGAATGCAATTTAACTAAGTCGATGCGAACTGACTGTAACACTTGATGCATTATGTGTGCATTTAGTAATTGTTGTAATAATTCAAACTGTGTACTATTGAACATGTTTTGCTTTAAGAAGTGTAGCTGAGTACTACATAGGATTTTTCTAATGATGTTGGATTCCAGATTCAAATCAAATGATTAATAAAGGACAATTTTTTTTCAGGAAGCTATTTTGATTAATACGAGTATAGCATATTGCGGAGTGAAATACATTGCTTGAAGGATGGAATTATGTTAAGCGTTTATTGTGTTAACACTTATAAATCCATGTTCACTCTTAAGATATAGGATAATAATGTCATGTTTTCCTGAATGGCTGTTTAGTCTTAAATTTGATCACTTTTGTATTTCTATTGATGAGGGAATTCTTGCACTTTGAAAAGGTAGTGAACTAATTATTCTTAGAGTCATGGAACTAATT
Source organism: Allium sativum (assembly GCA_030737875.1). Lineage (NCBI taxonomy): Eukaryota > Viridiplantae > Streptophyta > Magnoliopsida > Asparagales > Amaryllidaceae > Allium > Allium sativum. The sequence continues at coordinate 14,908,176 of CM060922.1, forward strand.
ATGGGTACGCATGGCTCGACTGATCAAAGTGTTAAGCTTTTTTTCTAATTTTTTTTTTTGATTTAAGGAAGTAAGAAATGTGGTTTCCTCACAAGTTTAATGGATTCTTGTTACTTTTATGTACTATGTTATTTAATCTACTGAAAATATAAATTCAGTAAACGTAGTGAAATGTTGTTTTTAATACCCATGCATTGCCTCATTAGGATGCAAGATGAAGATGTTTAAAATACTAGAGGATCTTTCAAATTTTACATTGGCTTTCCACCAATATTGCTGCCATTGTCATGCCAATAGTGGACATCTGCACTGACTCTTATGTCAGAAGATTAACATATTTTCTTAAGAAGGTAACTCATACAAGGAAAATCTGGAGCATAGCTGCATTCGTGGAGTTGTGCTGTTGTGGATCTTTGTTTCTAGTGAGGGAGTGGCAACAATTAGGACTGCTGCTACTAACGGACTGCCATTGATGTCGGGTAAATCTGCATATTTACTGTGTAAACGTTTACTTTTGTTCAGTGAACTGTTCTTGCCCGCTTGATGCTTTTAAATTACATGCATATATTTGATGTCCACGATAACCTAACTAAAGAAAACATGGCAATGGAAACTAAAATGGCTATTTTTTGCTGAATAATTCACATATTATGGTGATCTCAGGTAAGATTATTTACAAATTCTTTTATGTTCATCTGTTTCTTGGTGAACTGAATTATCACTTGCAAAATAGGCGTATTAATCCAAGTTGCTGGGTTCATCCAAAGTGAAGCCATAGCTCTTATACAAAGTAATTGTTATTTTACTCAAGCGTTTGACTTATGGGCTCGGACTCATGGTCTACTCAGGGATGGAGCAAGGAGCATGCAAACATAAATTTATAACATGGATTTTTTTTATTCCTAAATATTGTACTAACCAAATGCCTTTTTTCTAACTGTTAAATCGCCATAAAATTTTGTGTGCATTATGGTTGACAGGGTCGGCTCGGTATTTTGGGTTCTAGCAACACAGGCATCCCAAATACCAAAAAGCCAAAATAAATTTGCGCTCCCAAAAAGAGCCTGGTGTTTATGGAATATCCCAGAAGCGATATTATATTCTGATATGTCTATAAAAGAATTTTCATTGAAATATTTTCAAATATCAAAGATGATGATACAAATTTAATGACTAAAGAAATATGCATCTCGAAGATCATAAGCTAAGATTTAAATATTGATCTTAATTTAGCAAACCTGAAGTGTATGTGGATGCAATTTTTGTTATAATTGAACCTGCAGTTTCTATAATGGTAAGAGATATTTTAATATAAAAAGAAAGATCTAAAAGATTTTTATATCAACTGTATAATTTGAACCTAAAACATGTAATTTTTATGTTGTGAATTTTATGTTTCTTTTTTTTTTTTTTTTTTTGAACTGGGTTAACTATTATATTAGGCATACAACCCAAATTGGAGATTACAATAGGACAACCCATGTCCATGTGACATTACAACGCAATTATAGTCCAACCGAATAAAATAATTATCAGTTAAACTAGAACATTCCCAATTTGGCTCAGCATCTCTTCTTCTTCCTCATCTATTATATAGGCATACAACCCAAATTTTATGTATAGATCTGCAAGTTTATGGAATTATTCATATTAAAGAATGTAAAATCTTGGTTCTATAATTATGCACTTTTACTCTATTCTCGATTAGATATTATACATATATATGATATTTAAAAAAATTGATTATTGAGAATGCAGTACAACTTTAAGTTGTTTATTTCAGTTTTGTCATTGATCAATATTGTAGTTAGATCCAAATTTTATTATGTTAATTTAAGTAAAATTTATTTATTAGATTCATATATTTAGACCATATAATGGTTATTTCCGTTATTTTTATAGTAAATGCATTAAATGTATCGTTATGATAATTATTGTATTAAAATATTATTATGAATGTATTAAAAGCATTGGCTATTGTAAGTTAAATGATGTATGTTTGCGTTTGGAATAAGAATAGACATTTGCATTATTAGTCAATGTATTTGGCAACTAATATCTAATGTAATGGAAAAAGTTGTATAACTCGGATCTAAGACCCGAAGTCTTGGATTATGAAAAAAGAAACTTTTTGATGAAGTTTGCAGTATGAAATCTTGACAATTAGCAAGAATGTAAAAGCTTCTAAATTAAAAGTATGTTAAAAGATTGAGAACCAAAAGTTCATCATAAATTAATAAACTTGATATACATATGTATGTGTATATATATGCATAGGAACTTGAAGTTCCTTAATCAATGAACTTGAATTACTTCATAATTTAAAAGCCTGAAGCTTTATTGAAACTATGTGAAATAATAACATTATACTTCTTAAAGAAGTTACAACATACGCGACAATGATAATGCATCCAAAGATTGCACAATTTTCAAAAATGAACTATATCCTGCTTATATATTTATGTTTACATATTGCATTGAAGAATAAATTTTAATAACTTGAAGTTGTTTATATATTTTATTTGAACCAGAAGTTCAGTATAGTGGAACCAAAAGTTCAATATAGTGGAACCAGAAGTTCAATACAGTTGAACCAGAAGTTCAATATAGTTTAACAACCTGAAATTGTTTATATATTATTTGAACCAGAAGTTAAATATAGATTAACAACTCAAAGTTGTTCAAATATTTCATTTGAACCAGAAGTTTAATACAATTCCAATTAAGATATTTTGGATATTATGATACGATCTTTAAGATTCGCATTGACATTGCTTGATAAGCAAAAATTATTGATTGGAGCCTTATGAACAATTTGTTCTCTAAAATAGGTAACTGGAATGAAAAAGAATATGAAAATCAATTACATATGAAATACGTGGACGCACGTATATACACATATATCAGAATATTTAATTAGCAACCTGAAGTTGTCAATTGATATCAATATTGAATGACCTGAAGTCATATGCATATTCAAATGATAGAAATTCCTCCAAGTCATTAGATTAATGAAACGGAATAAGCAATACAATATGAATGCATCTTATCAACTAATAAGAGCGTTATCCTCCTACAATTGAAATACATCTAATGATTTGCTAGCTATAATGCTATAATGGATCAAAAATGAGAATCTAAAGAAGGTTTATTATTTAAAGTGACAATGTTTGACAACATTGAGGGGGAGGATAAAGGAATCATCGATGTTAAATATTTGCTAACATATAGAATTATGCAAAGTATTATGTAACTTGGATAAATTATTAATTATGTCCCTAATAGACTTTCTCCAATATACATTTGAATCCTCGAAGGATCAAAAGGTGTAAATCATAGCTGAAAATGTAGTATAAAAGTCAGTTCAAAATATTTTTGAAGTAAGTCATAAGGATTCAAAAAAAGGAGGTAAGTGTTCTTGAATAAAAACTTAAGGTTGCTTTGTAAGAAACCCATGACATGATTATCAAATAACCCTAGAAGTGGTTTAGATACCTAAAGCATGATAATTTTTGAGATCTCAATAAATCATGTATATAACTGACAAGAAATAATCATCGATGATAAATTAATAAATAATAAAGCGCTTATATTTATAATTGGATTGAAAATTCCATATTAGAGAGAAACATGATTGGCCATCAAGAAATTCTCCTAAATAAGATATATGGACCTATAGCCCATAAGATATGAACCTGCAATTCATAAGATAAAAATGGAAATATATAAATTGACAAAAGCACACTAAAGTTACCAATGCACCATACAGTCTAAACAATATCCTATGAGCATTGAACTTTCAGAGATAATTGAATTGATTAAAATAGCGAAAGTGTTTCAAATGCTTACAATGCCCTAATGGCATAAACGATGAAAGTATACAAATTCCGGAAGAATTTAAATTATGTTGTTAGTGATAAATAATGCAAAGAGCAAGAAATGTAGATTACAACATTCTTTTAAGTCTTGTTGTGATGAAAATCTTGATATAATTCATGATGAGTAGATCACTTCCTGCTTTCAAGAATTATTGTAATGAAACTCTTAATATCCATTGAAGTGGTAGTTGCGATATGCAAAACTTATTATAATATATTAGTTCTGAAGAACGTAAATAACATTTGTTATTATAAAGAATACCAAGAACATGGATAATAGATTACAACATTCTTCTAAGTATTGTTGTAATGAAAATCTTGATATACTTCAAGGTGAGTAGATTACTTCCTGCTTAGTGTTGTTGTAATGAAAATTTTGATATACTTCATTCTTCTAAGTATTGTGGCAATGAAAATCTTGATATAGTTCAAGATGAGTAGTTTACTTCCTGCTTAGTAATGAAAGTTGTCTTATTCATCAAATATGTATTGCAATGTGCAAGTCCGATTGAAACAGAAAATTATAAGCACCTGAACTGTATTCATAAATGAATATAAGTAACATATAAATCACAAAAGGAAGGCGTTTTAAATAAGAAAACATGCCTGAAGCATGATAATGCACATGAAGTTTTTAAAAGAAAAACTTCATTAAGAAGTATTTGTAAGCAATTTGAGTTATTGAAAGAAGAATACGAATTCAGAGGAAACTATTAAATCAGGGGGAGCATCCATAAGTATGTTATAATGCACTCCTTCTCCTTATCTAAGTTTTTTATTTGCAAACGGATTTTCTATCGAATTATAAAACCGTCAACAAAATATTTTAATAATAAACCGCAAGCGCACGACGTATAATTTTTAGTACGTGGCAAATATGAGTCGATCCTCGGGGAAAGAATAATTTTAAATTTTATTCAATCAAATTAAACCAAACTGTGAAATGTGTTAACTAAAATTTAACAAAATTAATGACTAAGTTGAGAATGAAACTATTGGTTAAGAGCAATTTAGAGATGTTTTCACTCTCTAAATCACACAGATCAACATCATGAAATTATGTTCTCTATTTGTTTGGTCATTAGTGAGATTAGATTTTGTGTTTATTATAAGTATGACATATTTATGCTATTAGTTAGCATAACATAAGTCATCAAACTATAACATAAATCCAATTCACTATTCAATTCTCATAAAAAAGATAACAAGTTGAAAGCAACATCAATTTTAAGAATACACTATTTACTAATAGTTAGTAATATAGAATATCAAATGTAGAATAACACTTCCACTTGTTGCCAAAATCATATATAGATGAAAAGGTAAATTATTTGTGTCATTTGATCAAGCATGATCTATCCTCTATTAATTAGAGGCATAGATCATCAAAACTAAGTATGATTAACAAAATACGTTAAACATCCATTCTTTAATAAACACAAATAGAGACCATGAAAAATAAACTATGTTGAATCTATGTGATTAGAGAGCTTCATCACCCCTAAATTGTAGGGGTTTAGCTCCTCATTTGTGTTATTATTTCAACACAAATATATTTCAACATTGAAGAACAACTAGTAAGTAATGAAGAAAAGATATTAACTAATAAAGCTACACTACTTGCAGAAAAGAAAATAACATGTAAATGAAAAACAACAAATTAATATTGCATTAATGTGACAGATTACAAAAAAAAAAATGGCTAAGAAGACATGGCAGAAAAATAGTGGTTTTGTTTTCAGCCTCTCTCTAAACTAAAAATCCAAGATCCTTTTTACATTATCATACATGGGTTATTTATACATGAGGGAAAACCCTAAATTAACTTTTTGCGTGATACCCAGAATGCCCCCGCTTTAAGCTGCATTTTGTCTTTTAGCAATAGTGGTTCTTGAAGCCAAAATTTTGTGTCTCCACTAAAGAAGGAAGGAGAGTGAATAGGGTCCTCCATTAATTCTCTATTTGAATTGATTTCCTCTCCATTGATTGATTCCCCTTTCATCATTTTTTTTGCAAGGCATTGATTTCCTCCTTTTGAATTGATTCCCTCTCCATTGATTTCTTTCCGTTTTTTTTTCTTTGTGAAGTCCTTTTCTGCATGCATCCAATTTCTGTAAAAATATAAAAAATGTCCACGTAAACATTCTCAAAATAATATAAGCACAAAAATGATCATTTTACCCCTATATGATGATAAATGCATGATGTTTTGAAATCAATTCAATTATTATTTAAACGTGATAAAATACCAATATATGACATTTATTAGTACTAAACGAGAATAAATATGTGAATATAATGTGCATTTTTACGTGCACATCAAATACCCCCACACTTATCTTTTTATTCATCCTCGAATAAAGTAAAGACTAAGCTAAACCCATTTTCGTAGGGAGCACGATTGCATTGAGCGTATGCAATAAGCCGTTAAACCTCTAGCTGTCCACAGTAGGACGAGTGTTGTCTCGTGAGGGTTTTCAGCGGATATTACCCACAAAATCCAAAAGTTAAATGCAAAAAATATTTACAAAATGCAAGATTCGTAAATATTTACAATATAAATGCAAGCTTTTAAAGGAATATTTACAAATGGATAATTTACTTTTAAATATTACACGAATGAGTTAACATAAATTTGGGTCGTCACTATGAAATTTGAGTCCGTTACTAACCAAACCTTCAAACAAATGTCATGTTATCGTTACAAACTCCTCTAACTTGGCCAGTTGTTTTGGTAGAAACATAGTGCAAATATGAAACGAATTCTATAATCGATGTCATAGTCGTAAAACGGAATCTCAACTTCCTTTTTGTTAACAAGTTAGGTCAAATAAGTGAAGAGTGTGCTTGGATTTCAAGTGCTTTAATCTCTCTTTGTTACAAAATATTTACATTATTACTATTTACAATCACCTAAGCAAAAAGACCAAGGTATACCACCAGTGCACTGCCTCATGGACTGACGTGAGAGTTTGGGATAGAGCTTGGCGGATTGTGCAGACCAATGTTGACTTTGTCAGCAAGATGTTGGTAATCCTTAGGTGTCCAACTCATAAAATGAGACCAAGATATACCGACGCTGACATTGTCAACAAGGTGTTGGAAAGAGCTTGGCGGGTTTGCACACCAACGCGAGATGTACTAGCAATGTTGGATACCCTTGGATTATTATTATATATATACATTTTTTTTTACATAAGAGAGAGAGTTAAGCGAGAATATCTTAGCACAACTTCACTTAAAAGATCTAAAATGTTATCGCAAGTAGTCAAAATCAACCATTCATTTAATCGGATTACAATTCAGAAAACATTTCATACTCATCACCTACGAATTTTCCAATATACCAGTTACACCAAAATTGCTCAAAATCAAACTTTCCTTTCTTATCCGCTACGAGAAGTAAATTTCCAAATATTTAAATCGAACGACCAAAATTATATGCTAACTCCATCATGTCTTATTTAAAAGTAAATAGAAGTGCGAAACTTTTACTTTGTTTTTTTTAAGAAAAAGAAAAAAATGCAAAAAGAGAAAGGAATAAAATGCTAACTTAAACAGAATGAAAATGGAACTCCCCCCCACTTGATTTCGACTGTGTCCCCCACAGTCAATGAATGACACAATGAGTTGAACGGAAGAGAAATATTTACATATTTACAATGAAAGGTTAAACTTAACTTTCTTACTTCACGTAGCATGGCTTATGAAGAATCATGAGCTCCTCCTCTTGATCAGTGGGCAATTCCAAGAACGGTTTTAGATGTTGACCATTGATCCATCCCTCGGATTTTCTATTTCAATAGCACCATATGGAAAAACAGTCCGAACAACATATGGTCCAGTCCATCTCGATTTTACTTTCCCAGGGAATAAATGAAGTCGTGAGTCATACAGTAGAACTTTTTGGTTTGGCGAAAACGTTTTTCTTAGGATTGACTTATCATGAAAAACTTTGGTTTTTTCCTCGTAAATTTTTGCATTTTCATATGCATCATTCCTAATTTCTTCCAATTCATTGAGTTGCAATTTTCGGTTTTCGCCAGCTTGTTCAAGATCAAAGTTTAAGTTCTTTATTGCCCAAAACACTTTATGTTCAAGTTCAACGGGTAAATGACAGGCTTTACCGTAAACCAATCGGAAAGGGGACATTCCAATATTAGTTTTAAAAGCAGTACGGTAAGCCCAAAGCGCATCAGTCAACTTTTATGACCAATCTTTTCGATTTTTATTTACAGTTTTTTCCAAAATTTGTTTGATTTGACAATTTGACACTTCGACTTGGCCACAAGTTTGTGGATGATAAGGAGTGGATAACTTGTGGATTATTGAGTATTTCTTCATTAAGGATTCAAAAGATTGATTATAGAAATGCGTTCCATTGTCGTTTATTATTGTGCGAGGTATACCAAACCACGAAAAAATGTTTTCTTTCAGAAATTTCACAACAATTTTATGATCATTTGTTCTACATGGAACGGCTTCGACCCATTTCAAAACGTAATCGACAGCGAGAAGAATATACAAGTTTCCAAAGGAGTTTGGGAAAGGTCCCATAAAGTCAATACCCCATACATCAAAGAGCTCGATCGTAAGGATGGGGTTCAAAGGCATCATATTCTGTCGAGAAATCTTTCCTAGCATTTGGCAACGATTGCAAGTTTTACAGAATTCGAACGAGTCTTTAAAGAGAGTAGGCCAATAAAAACCACATTGAAGCACCTTTTCAGCGGTTTTCCTAGGACCAAAATGTCCACCGCACGCATGATCATGGAAGAATGAGAGAACACTCCTAATTTCGCTATCAGGAATGCATCGACGAAAGATTTGGTCCGGACAATACTTAAACAAGTATGGGTCATCCCAATAGAAGTATTTCACTTAGGAAAGAAATTTGTATTTATCTTGTTTGGACCAAAATGAGGGGGTTTCTTTAGTAACTAGATAGTTCACTATGTCAGCGAACCAAGGATCGATTGAAACAGAAAGAAGTTGTTCGTCAGGAAAGTTTTCATTGATTGGCAATGAAGATGGTGCGTTAGGAAGACGAGATAAGTGATCGGCTATGACGTTATCGGATCCTTTTTTGTCTTTGATTGTAAGATCAAATTCTTAAAGTAAGAGGGTCCATCGAATTAAACGTGACTTAGCATCATTTTTAGCAAAAAGGTGTCGAAGAGCAGAATGGTCAGTGTAGACCGTAACGTGGGAACCAATCAAGTAAGATCGAAACTTCTCAAGCGCAAAAACGACAGCTAAAGGTTCTTTTTTGGTGGTCGTATAATTCAATTGAGCGTCGTTCAAGGTCATACTCACGTAGTAAATGACGTGAAGGATTTTGTTGATGCGTTGTCCTAAGACAGCACCAACAGCGAAGTTAGAAGCATCACACATGATTTCAAAAGGAAGTTCCCAATTGGGTGAGAAGATTATCGAGGCTGAAATGAGTTCTTTTTTAATACGTTCAAAAGAAGCAACACATTCAGAGTTAAATTCGAATGGGATGTCCTGTCCTAGAAGAGTAGTCAAAGGACGAGCAATTTAGCTAAAATCTTTCATAAAGCGTCGGTAGAAACCAGCATGCCCAAGAAATGAACGAATGTCCTTAACACATTTTGGAATGGGTAGTTTTGAAATAACGTCAACTTTTTCTTTATCTACCTCAATGCCATTTTTTTAAATTACATGTCCAAGGACAATGCCTTGTTTGACCATAAAGTGGCATTTTTTCCAATTCAACGTTAAGTGTTTTTCTTTACAGCGATTTAAAACAAGTTCAAGATGATGTAAGCAAGATGAAAAAGAATCTCTAAAGATCGAAAAATCATCCATAAAGACTTCAAGAAAGCGTTCGATCATATCGGAAAAAATTCCAACCATACATCGTCGGAAAGTTGCAGGAGCATTGTAAAGACCGAAAGGCATATGTCGGTAAGCAAAGGTACCGAATTGGCATGTGAAAGTCATTTTTTCTTGATCTTTGGGAGCGATTGGAATTTGGTTATAACCAGAATAACCATCAAGAAAGCAGTAGAATTCGTGACCAGCTAAGCGTTCGAGCATTTGATCGATGAAGGCAAGAGGAAAGTGGTCTTGCAGCATTCAATTTTCGATAATCGATGCAAACACGCCAACTTGTTTGAGTACGAGTTGGAAGAAGTTCGTTTTGGTCATTTGCGACAACGGTGAGTCCGGATTTTTTAGGAACAACGTGAATGGGACTAACCCATAGGCTATCAGAAATGGGGTAAATGATACCGTTATCAAGAAGTTTAAGAATTTCTTCGCAAACTACCTCTTTCATCTTTGGGTTAAGCCTATGCTGCGCTTCACGAGTGGGTTTGGCTTCATTGGTTAAGTGAATACGATGTTGAACTATTGCAGGGCTAATTCCCTTGATGTCAGAAATGGACCAACCGATTGCATCTTTCTTTTTAGAAAGAGTTGAGAGAAGAGAAGTTTCTTGATCAAGAGTTAAATTTGAAGAAATTATGATAGGACAAGTTTTGTCATCACCTAAGTATACATACTTAAGGTGATCAGGAAGAGGTTTAAGATCCAACTTTGGCGGTTTCTCGGTCAAAGTGCTTGGTTGAGATTTGGACTCAACTGAAAGCGATTCAAAAGGGAGTGTGTATTCGACTTCGTTAGGAGTGTCTTGGAACATTTTTTTGTACTCGGCCTCACGCTCATCATTAAGGTCAATGGATTCGTTTTCAGAGTTTTCGTGGATGGCATTAACTTCCAAGGTTTGGTTACATGATTCATTCGAATGACTTTCAAGATTGAAAATGTTAAGATCTAGAGTCATGTTTCCAAAAGAGATTTTCATTGAACCATTGCGACAATTTATCAAAGCATTTGAAGTAGCCAAAAAGGGTCGACCTAAAATCAAAGGAATTTGACTCATTGGATTATTGACAGGCTGAGTTTCCAAAACAATGAAATCGACAGGGTAAATGAATTGACCAACTTTGATGAGTACGTCCTTGATTTCTCCAACGGATTTCTTAATTGAACGATCAACAAATTGAAGAGTTATTTTCGTTGGTTTAAGTTCACCCAAACCAAGTTGTTGGTAAACAGAATATGGAATCAAATTGACACTTGCACCCAAATCAACGAGGCATTTGTTAATTGTTTTATCGCCTATCGTGCATGAGATCGTAGGGCATCCAGGATCTTTGTATTTGATCGGGATTGATTGGGTCAAGACTTCGCTAAGTCCAGCAGCTAAGAAGACTTTCTTGGGTAGATAAGTGTGTCGTTTTTGGGTACACAAGTCTTTGAGAAATTTGGCGTAAGTGGGGACTTGCTGAATGATGTCAAGAAGAGGGATGTTAACTTTCACTTGTTTAAAAATTTCCAACTTCTTTTCCATTTGGTCGGAATGTTTCTTTGGTTGAAGCCGATGAGGAAATGGAATGCGAAACTCAGCAGGTCGGTATACTTGAGTTGGGGCAGAACTAGACTCAGAATTTGGATCTCGATCATTAGTGGTTTTAGAAAAGTCGAGAGGAACATTCGGTAAGTTATTTGGATTTTCAAATTGATTATCGATTTTCTTACTGGATCGTAAAGTTATGATAGCATTCAGCTGAGTTTGATTGCTATCCTGGATGACATGAGCTTGGTTTGGATTGGAATTTTGACTCCTAGGATTTGGAATGGGTTGACTCGGGAAAGTGCCTCTTCCCCGTTCACTTACAGAAGTAGCCAACTGACTCATTTGCATTTCAAGTTTAGCAATAGATTGACTCGTGGTTTGCATGTGTGAAGTCAATAAATTTTGAAAATTGGTATTTGATTGGAGATTTTGAGTCGTTGCTTTACTCAATTCTTCGAGAGTTTTTTCAAGTGATGTCAATCGTTTATCATCTTGTGGAACAAAAGATTGTTGCACTTGATTTTGAGAAGGTGGCACAAAATTCTGGAATTGATTCTGTTGAAAGGGAGGATTTGAAGGATTATTCGAAAATGGTTGAAAAGGAGGTCGAATCAAATTCGAAGTTGCATTGTTTTGGGCCCAAGAGAAGTTAGGATGGTTTCTCCAACCCAGATTGTATGTTGGGGAGAATGGATCGTTTCTAACTTTGTTAAATGCGTTGAGTTGTTCTAACGAATGTGGGCATTGGTCAGCAATGTGGTTAGGATCATTACATTTGTAACTTGAAGGTTGAGATACTTGAGCTTGGTTTTCTTGAGTTTATGAAAGGACATTATCAAATTTGGTTAACATTGCGTCTATTTTCGCTTCTAAAGCTGTTGAGGATCCTACCGGATGAGCGCTGGATCATGAATAAATCGACTTCTCGTTAGATCTTTCCCATTGAGTTGATTTTTCAGCCAAATTTTCAAGAAATTGCCAAGCGGCATCGCGATGTTGGGCTAGAAAGTTTCCTTGGCACATCGATTCAAGCATGGTTCGAGTACCTATTTTCAAGTCCATCATATAAAATTTGACAAAGAGTCCATTTTTCGAAATTGTGATGTGGACATTTGACTAGAAGATCTTTAAATCTTTCAAAATATTTTGCAAAGGATTCATCTCCAAATTGATGAAAATTGACGATTTCATTTCGAATTTTGGATGTTTTTTCTAGAGGGTGAAATTTCTTTAGAAAAATGTTCACAAATTCACTCCAAGTTCCAATCGTATTTGAAGGCAAGCTATACAGTCATTTCTCAGCATAATCAGTAAGTGCAAATGGAATTCACCTAAGTTTAATTCCTCGTCACTTAGTTGTTGAAATTTCATGGTTGCACAAACTTGTTCAAATTTGGTTAAAAAAAATATAAGGATCATCACGTTCACGATTGCTGAATTTTGGAAGAGTATTTATGTGGTTCGAATGAATTTCAAAGTGGTTACCTGTTGGGGCATGCAATATAATGCAAGAAGGAATAGACACTCGATCGGGGAAGTGTCTATCCATATGAGTTTGAGGGGGGTTTTCTTCAGCCATGGTGAAAGGAATGTTGTTCGGACTAAACGATTAGTAGAAGGATCACGGGTCCAACTACGCATGCACTAGCGCAAAGAAGATGAGAAAAGGAGAAAGAACAAATTTGAGAAGATGATCGAAGCGGAAATTTTTTTTTAATGAGAGAAAAGTTAAATTTGTGCAAAAAGGAAAATACCATTGGCTTTTTTTTAGGATGGATGAACCTAATGCAATTTACAATTTTTCTAGAATTATATAATGACGGTTAGATTGATTTCAACGAAAGAATTCTCAGCCAGTTAACGGGCAGGAGTTATCAGTGCACCAGGAATCACCCTAGCAATGCGACCGAAGGTTTAAGTACATTCAGAGGAACAACCGATATAATATTTACGAATCACCGTAATATTTATAAGCGGTTTTTACTATGCCGTAGTCTAGACACCGAGAAATAATCCGTTAGAAATAAACCAGTTTATCAAAATATAATAAAGTCCTTAGAAAGAAAAAACAAAACTAAGATGGATGCAATTTTTTTTCTTTTTCTTTTTTTTAATATTTTAATCAATTACAGAACGAACAATCTCAGAACAGTCACAGAATATCAGTTACAGAACAATAAATTCCAGAAATAAATTTTTTAACAAGCAAGTCGCTGCAGCACCTGCACAGAAATCTTTACAAGCAATTATATATATATATATATTTCTTTGCAGCAGAGCACCTGTAGGGTTAAGAAAATTTTACAGTGATTGGCAGTCCGTCCAGTGCAATTGAGTCGCGCTAGCGTGTTCACACCCCACTTGGTGTGCAACCGCTCCAACAATTTGACTTCTTCAATTTGCTTGACTTTGCTCGCTGAATTTCTTTGTTTGTTGATTGAATTCTGTCCTTTCGCTTTTTGTTGGCCTTTTTTTAAGGGAAGGAGAGAAAAGAAACAAAAAATAAATAAATAAATCGAAAGGAAGAAATAAAATGAAAACTAAACGAACAAAATGACTAGTCTAAAAATAAAATAAAAAGCAAGACTAACTTCAACTAAAAAAAATAACCTAATCTGAACTTAAACAAAAATTAGATTGCGATTGGAACTAAACAAAAACAAATTTTACTCTAAAACAAAATCCATCGCTCACTCAAGTAATTAAAACATGTCTTGCAGTCCACCGTGTCAAATTCAATCCACTAGGCCTAGAACACAAAACACAAAATGCACTGATCAAACCACACTTCTATTTAAAGAAAACTCAAAACAAAAAGTTTCCAAATTCAAAATACCCTAAAGCCTAAATACACACAAACCAAATCAAAATACAGAAGTTTCCAGTGGTTTCACGCGTTCACCAAACAAAGACGCCACCCCTTTTTTTTCTTTTATAAAATATACCACAATTACAATAACTGATCAAACCAAACAGTGGATTTGAACAACTAAGAACTTACTTCTTCTTCTTCTTCTTCTTTTTTTTTGAAAAACAACAAGAAAATTAATTCTAGGAATAAAACTAAAATTAAATTCCTTCCCCGGCAATGGCGCCAAAAACTTGTTTGCAAACGGATTTTCTATCGAATTAGAAAACCGTCAACAAAATATTTTAATAATAAACCGCAAGTGCATGACGTACAATTGTTAGTACGTGGCGAATACGAGTCGATCCTCAGGGAAAGAATAATTTTAAATTTTATTCAATCAAATTAAACCAAACTGTGAAATCTGATAACTAAAATTTAACAAAATTAATGACTAAGTTGAGAATGAAACTATTGGTTAAGAGCAATTTATAGGTGATTTCACTCTCTAAATCACACAAATCAACATCATGAAATTATGTTCTCTATTTGTTTGGTCATTAGTGAGATTAGATTTTGTGTTTATTATAAGTATGACATATTTATGCTATTAATTAGCATAACATAAGTCATCAAACTATAACATAAATCCAATTCACTATTCAATTCTCATAAAAAAGATAACAAGTTGAAAGCAACATCAATTTTAAGAATACTCTATTTACTAATAATTAGTAATATAGAATATCAAATGTAGATTAACACTTCCTCTTGTTGCTAAAATCATATATAGACGAAAAGGTAAATTATTTGTGTCATTTGATCAAGCATGATCTATCCTCTATTAATTAGAGGCATAGATCATCAAAACCAAGTATGATTAACAAAATACGTTAAACATCCATTCTTTAATAAACACAAATAGTGACCGTGAAAAATAAACTATGTTGAATCTATGTGATTAGAGAGCTTCATCACCCCTAAATTGTAGGGGTTTAGCTCCTCATTTGTGCTATTATTTCAACACAAATATATTTCAACATTGAAGAACAACTTGTAAGTAATGAAGAAAAGATATTAACTAATAAAGCTACACTACTTGCAGAAAAGAAAATAACATGTAAATGAAACACAACAAATTAATATTGCATTAAAGCGACAGATTACAAAAATGAAATGGCTAAGAAGACATGGAAGAAAAATAAAGGTTTTGTTTTCAGCCTCTCTCTAAACTAAAAATCCAAGATCCTTTTTACATTATCATACATGGGTTATTTATACATGAGGGACACCCTAAATTAACTTTTTGCATGATACCCAGAATGCCCTCGCTTTAAGCTGCATTTTGTCTTTTAGCAATAGTGGTTCATGAAGCCAAAATTTAGTGTCTCCACTAAAGAAGGAAGGAGAGTGAATATGGCCCTCCATTAATTCTCTATTTGAATTGATTTCCTCTCCCTTGATTGATTTCCCTTTCATCATTTTTTTGGCAAGGCATTGATTTCCTCCTTTTGAATTGATTCCCTCTCTATTGATTTCTTTCCCTTTTTTTTCATTGTATGCATATATATCTTTATGAAGTCCTTTTCTGCATGCATCCAATTTCTGTAAAAATATGAAAAATGTCCAAGTAAACATTCTCAAAATAATATAAGCACAAAAATGATCATTTTCCCCCTATATGATGATAAATGCATGATGTTTTGAAATCAATTCAATTATTATTTAAACGTGATAAAATACCCATATATGACATTTATTAGTACTAAACGAGAATAAACATATGAATATAATGTGCATTTTTACGTGCACATCATTTTTCCACATTGGGTTTTCTTAGTAAGGTTTTAATGAGGCATTGTCATGATCCAAAAGTATCAACCCAAAAAAAAGCATACAAAAATAAGTTATAATGTACTCTTTTTCCTTATTTAAGATTTTTTTCCACTGGGTTTTTCTTATTAAGATTTTAACGAGGTATTACATTGATCCAGAAGTATCATACTACTTTTGACGTAGTAAATATGACATTGTATTTTGTACTCTTTTTCCTTCACTAAGATTTTTCTCATTGGGTTTTTCTTAGTAAGGTTTTAACGAGGCAATATTTTGAACCAGAAGTATCAAACATCTTTTGATGCGGTAAACTATTATGTATGAAGAAGACATGACAGTTTGCATGGCTTAGATTCAAGTGAATTATACAAAGGTGATAGGATGGAGCACATTTTTTTCTAAATTTCTCTTCACACATGAATGAAAGGATAACAAGAAAGTGGAGAAACATTTTCAGTTCAAGAAAAGCAAGTAAATATGTTCTCAAAGGCAATTTCCAAATCAACATTCCATAAGATGATGTACAAAATTGGCATGCATCGACTACATTAATAGACTAATTGAATAATGAGTTATAAATAATGGGGAGCATATAAAAATATGCTATAATATACTTTTTTCCTTCACTAATATTTTTCCCACTGAGTTTTTGTTAGTAAGGTTCTTAATAAGGCATTATCTTGATCCTGAAGTATCAACCCTTACGGTAACATTGTAAAACATATTACCTAAGATGAAATAAATCTGCACTCTTTTCCTTGTTTATGATTTTTTCATAGGGTTTTCTAATGAGGCATTGTTTTGATCCTGAAGCATCAAACTCTTTTAAGGAATGCCATTTTAATATGATATTCATAATGTCAGACGTTGTACTCTTTTTCTTGTTCAAGATTTTTCCCATTGGGTTTTCCTGATAGAGTTTTAAAGGCAACAGAAAATAGTTATATCGACTAAACGGATATATGCAAGCATGATAATTATAAGGGGGAGCAATCATCATATTTTTTTTAAAAGGGACAGCTTCAAGTTAGCAGAGCATTCATGATTTTGAAGACGCATACTCAAGGGGGAATGTTGTAATATATATATATATATATATATATATATATATATATATGAGTGAATATGCTCTTGTCATATTATATTTAGTCCCACATCATGGGAATAAGCCTAACATCAGCTCCGAAGCCTATATATAAAGGAGCGAATGTAACAGGAATTGTACACACTTAAAGCAATAGAAATAAAAGTCTCTCCCCTATCTTTTCTGTTCTCTCTAATGGTTTCTTGTTTATTATCCATTTTTTTTATTTTATAACACCTAGAAATATGAAAAATGCAGCCTTCCCAAAACAAAGAAAATCTTAGGAAGTTGACGTAACCATGTATTGAATGCATCACCTCAAGAACAACAGCAAGAGACACAACCTATAAACCTGAGCTAAAGCTTCTTCATTGAACAGTTTCCAATCATTCTTTATTTATATAAACTTACATTTCATCAATCATCATTGATCAACAGAACCACCAGTCGGGGGGTTGCCCTAGGCGGCGGCCTGCTCAGCCTAGCCCCTGAGCTGGCTCTGATGATTGAATCCAGGGCACTTCACAGGTACAAAATAATACATATGTTTTCTTCTTTCTAAACAAGTCTAATTTTTAATTTCTTTGGTACTGTATGGATGAGGTTACTTAACAATATATGTGTTCAATTTGTTGATAATGGATGAAAGCACAAAATTGTACTTTTTTATATTTTACTATTTGGTGCAGATAGTGGATGAAGGTATAAAAGGTTATTTCTTGATATTTATGTATTTGTTGCTCATAATGAATGAATGTACAACAAACTGTTATTTTTTTAATATTTATGTATATGGGTAAGTACTGATATTTAAAAGTCGGTACAAATGATGACCTTATTTCATCATCAACCTCAAAGAAAAAGAGGAGAGATGGATCTGTGGATTGCCAAATTATAAGTCAAGTCATAATAACCCTTATCAGATGTTCCCTCGGTGATAACTACATGTATTAAATTGGCCACCTAAACGCAGTAAAATCCAATTTTCTAGCATCGATTAATTATATCAAGAAGAAAATAGCCATTATGAAACTAAACTAATCGTTATGAAACAAAATTAAATGATACAACATTCACATAACATCAACGAGGTTGACAACATATCGTACATGTTTGTTCTTACTGAAAATTGGATTATCAATAATGCAGCTAATTGTAATATAACAAAGAAGAAGATAAAGCAACAAAGCTTAATGAATATTTACATTTTATAAGTACGATTAACTTGGAGATGATTTATTCATAACTTAATATGTCACTTGATGACACCATCATCAGTTACAGATCAAAAAATATTTTCTCACTTCAAAGGAAGGTAAAGAAGAAACATTTTCAATATTTACTTTACCCTGAAAGTTTTGAAATATTTATAGTAGTACACAGAAATAAACTACAATCTTATTTAACCTGACATAATAGTAATTAAAAGACGTTTTCCTAAAAAATTGTGTGAATTAACTAGTTGAAGGTATAATATATAAATAATTTGTGCAGTTGTACTGCTTACAAACAGTTAATACAAGGAAGAAAAAAGGTAAAGAAAATCATTAGTCAAAAATTAAACAACTTCCCGTATGCGTAGCATGGGTCACAGACTAGTATTAAGATAACCATAGATTTACAAATCTAATGCTAAAAAAAGAAGGAAAGAAAGAAACCTAAATAATTCAGATTCATAGGATTTATCTTATGTTGACCAGAAACTTAAACACCTATGTTGTAGATTTACATTCTTCGTCTTCAAATCTTGAATTAGAACCCCTAAAAACTAATATTCTAATTTCTGAAAGATTTGGGGGAGAAAGAAAATGGTATAGCCTTGGCATCGTCTCAGAAAATATGAGTTGGAGGCTAGGCCCTGCTAGTCTATTTATAAGTGAACAGGAGTTTCTGGTCTTTCGAATTTAATAATATAAAATTCGAACCTACAAGCTAAGAAATACACATCAGAAAAACCAGATCTGGCCCCTGGTGGGTCGATCAATGTGTTGACCCACCTTCATGGTGTGTCGACCCCATGGTCGACCCATAGGTCGACCCATGTAAGGCCTGATCGATCCACGACCTGGGTCTTAATTTTCCATATACGTACGTTTGTATATATTTTTCTCTAAGAATGTGCATTTCTTTAGTCATCCCTCCAAAGTTAAGAATATGACGGTAACGTGACTCGAACTTGCACCACTCACATGGGAGAGACACACCTCAGTTTTTTGTTCACATGACTAAAAACATTGGTATTTATTATTCTTATTAGTGTTCCTCTATATCTTCTTTTCACATTTGTTCCAAAACTTCATTTAAAGACAACTTTTTCATTTTAAATCTGTTTTCTGCAAACCATGGATCTAAATTGATTAGAAAATCACCACGGACGCAATGACGTTGATTCCATGACCAAATTCTGAAAACTTTCCAAATATTTATTTTATTATTTAATTAAAAATGTGGGGTGTTATAGTTTACCTTGGTATATTTACCATATATTGCATTGTAACAAGCACCCATATTTCAAAATTTAATTAGTTATTTAAAAACACTCCATATTATCATTTAAAATTGTACATTTAAGTCAATTCATTTAAATTAGTTATTTTATTTTGAATTTAATAAATAAATTTAACAAATAAATTGTAGTTAGCTCATCTAATTAATGCTAAATACGATTTTTTAAAATACATAACATGTTCATTTAAAAAAGGGAAAATTATATTTTCGCTCAAACATGAAGTTAAATAAGTCACATAGTTTAAATAATTATGCAAACAATAATAGAAATTTTAATTATTATGCATTTATCTCAATAAAATATCATAATTAAAGAGAAAATTTGTCGTTCTCAAGTACTTGCAGTTTAACATTTGTATGATTATTTACTAAACGCTTTTAGTCCTTTCATTATGTTTTATATTAAATACATATGTTGATACTCACAAAATACTAAATTCAAATTATTAGATAGTCTTAGTAAATATTAGTCCATTTTTCTAATAGCTCTTATAATTATACGCAAATTTCAATATAGTGAATATTTTTCTCAGGTCCTCAAAACCTAACTTAATGCACAAAATCTCCTCTCCAAAAAAAGTTTGTAAATTAGGTCCATAGAACTTAATTTCTGAAAATTGCAAAATATTATGTAATTGTTTAGTGAATAATTGCATACATTTATGCAAGTATATTAAAAAAACACAACTGTCTGCAAATTGTTTGTGTAAAATTGCTGAAATTTCTACAAATTTTTTGACAAATAATAGCATAAGTTTGCGCAAATTTTTGTTAAATAGTTACAGAAATTTCTGCAATTTTTAGCTATAATTGCATAATTATTTGCAATTATTCACTGAATAATTACATAAATTACAATTATTAGTTAACTTAATTCTAGGGACCTAATTTACATACTTTATTTGGCAACGATATTTTAGTAATCTTGAAACTTAATCGGGACTTTCGCCGAACTTTCCCTTTAATATATATATATATATACACACACACATACATACATATATATATATATACACACACACACACGATCATAACAGCATGCATTCCACGTGTGATCGTGGCATACGCTCCATGCGTGGATTACTAATTCTCAAAAATTTAATATTTTAATAGGCAAGTACAAATGTTGCATGAATTATAAACTGTCAATGCAAGAAAAAGAAATAAAAATATTAAATATAAACAAATTCAAAATTAATGGCTACAAAATATTATTCAATTATTTTATCTTTTAGGAGATATTAAACATTTATGCTCTCATTTCGAAGTTTTAAATTTTTCCAGCTTTCATGATGTTCAAAAGTTTGTGTAATCACTACTAGTATTACCACACAACGATGGAAAAACCGACCGTTAAGGCATTCAATATGAAATATAAAATCATTTGTCCAAATTTATTACAAATTAGATTTTAATGAAAAAATTATAGCGTAATTTAAAAAGAAAATGAAAGTAACTAAAAAAATGAAAATCTAAGTAAACTGAATTTTAACTTAACATTAAGAACATGCAATCAATGTATTGCTTTGAGTCAGTCACAGACGTATATACACATTTTTATTTTATATCAAGTGTTATTAATGTAATCTTTATGTTCAGCTATTTTGCAGTTCTAAATGTATGACATTTGTGTTAACAACGAAAATGTATGACAGTAACATAAATTATCCATCATTTTTTTGTTGTTTACAGTATCATAAAACAAAGTTTGTTGGATGGTAATCCATTAAGCTACCACCATATAGTTCACAGGATGACAAAGATAGAACCACTTTCGGTTGAAAGTAATATATTTTGCATCTTTGTGGCACTCGTTTAAAAACATTCATGGCAAATTATTTTTATAATAATGCCAACCTGTTAACAAAAATAGGCAAAGACAAGTTATAGGTTTGTTATAAAATTTACTTCAGCTCTTTATCTCCGCAAAATCAAAACCTCTATGCATGCAACATGTTTTAATATCTTATATATCTAGATCCCCGCATGACCAATATAATCAAAGTTAATTAATATTTTTTTCTTTGTCAGATTTCAAATTTTCCAGCCATTGGTATAATCAGACAATGTCTCAACTCAGCACCTAACTTACTGTGAGCATAAGCACCAAAAAAATACCCAATAGGTCCCTCTTAACACAAGCCTGACTACAAGAATCGTGTTTTCATAAAACTATGATTGTTTTCTATGTATAAAAAAAACACAAAATGATTCATATCATTGTACATTATTTTACTATTTGCTGATGGAAACACTAATGTCAGCTAGTATGACAACAACAATAATATCATTGTACATTATTCAACTAATATGCTAAGTTTTGTCGACTGAGAAAGAAACAAAATAAGATAAAAATGTTTCCAGTTAAGTATGGAAAAAATAAAACCTATTTTCTAACTGTCAAGACGAACACCTTTTAAGTTCTACACTATAAGGTACACACCATCCACTAAAGTAACAAACGCATAAATGCCTTACCCTTTAACCTGGAATCAAGATACAATATTATTATATAATAACTCTAAATTTTGAGAGAACGTTATCATTTACAAACTAAGAACTATACAGTTTTGTCTATCTCGTGCTCAATACCAACAACAGTAGGTTCTGCACACTGAGGATGAGAAACTAGTGCAGAATCAACCTTTGTTGTCCCAATACAATGTCCATTGTAATCGATACAAAAAATTCATAATCAAATTGTTAAAAAGAAGATTGATTGATCAGGAATCATCACTGCGGTTGTAGTTTTGTAAAAAAAACCTGGCATTGATGAAAACATCTACTTTTCCAGTTAGCCAATGGTAGCTATCTTTGCCTCTGTGTGTTAACATAATCATCAGATCATGTGTATACAAATATATCTTACGAAAACTAATTGTGCATAATATATTAATTATCTGCTACAACCATCGCCATAGAAATAATTACCCGTGAGTGGCTTAAAATGTGTGGTCTCGTATCTTTCAAGATGACCATAAATTGTCTAGAAAACTCCAGGCTATGAATGTTTAATGCAAAGATAACCACTACATTCACCTTCTATTTCATTTCCTTTTTCACAAACAATAACCAGCTGCATTGTTTTCAACCTAATGTTACTGAGAGTACCAGCTTTCAAGGCTCGTGTCTTTCACTGAAAATATGCATATATTTACGTGAACACCAAAGAATGGAAATGTGGTTGATCCAGGCTTCTATGGCTCCGCCCCAAGTAGGAGCAATGTACAATATTGTAACCTTGTACTTAGCAACTATTGTAATGACCCGCATTGGCAGAGGTATTATAATTAATTTATTTAATTATATAAATAGTGATATAGAGGATTAAATGGTCGTGGAATTAAATAATGGTGAATATTTAATTTAAAATAATAAATTAAATAATATATTTAATTCTGAAATAATCAGAATTGGATGAAATGGCGATATGGTGTGAACTGGATCATCTGTGATATTTAATTCATCTTGGAATTGAATTTGAATAACGAATATATTATATGACGCTGCAGTTCGCGATTTGGCGACTCGAACTTCAACTGAATGTACAAGATTCGTTTTAAGCCGGATTTCTGTGAAACAAGAAATGTGTAGAGCTGGTGGAGTATATCTTTCTAGTGGAAGAGAAAAATCTGGATTCCGTCGTGTAAATTTTGAGATACGTCCAAATCAAATTTTAGAAAAGTCGCTATGGAATTCCTTTATAATTTATAAAGGAATTATTCATATTTTTAAAAGGGATTTCATTTTAAATCAAATATCGATTTAATCGGGATTTGAAATATCAAGTTGTAAATCCCGGTATAGCTGTATGGTATTCCAATGTGAATATATACGATAATATAAATTTATTTATATTTAATTTAATTATATTTAAATATATTTATATATTTAAATGGGTCATCCAGAGCTTTAAAAATAGCCAGTTTTGCAAACGAACTCAGAATTCGACGAAACTAATTTTTTGGATCCGCAATATTAGAATATTGCTAGATTTCCAGTTTCGTGATTTTTAGAGTCACTGTGTGGTCGTACGGATTTTTAGAGTGAGAAACAGTCAGTATTTCGACGGTTAAAAATACGCTGTGTGAGCAGATGGAATCGGAATCCGACGAAACCAGTTTCGTTGGGACCGTAATGTCGAACTGTAGCTACATGACCATTTTCGTGATTTTTGGGTATCGTATGTAATCATGAGAATTTTTAGAGTGCAGAGATGAATATAATATGATAAAGAAAAATATATACAAATATCTTTGAAAATATCTAGATATTTTATTTGCCTATAAATAGCACCACTATACCTTCTAAGCCTAAATTCATCTTCTGCTAGTCAAACAAAAACTCAAGCCACCAGTTCCACTCCTCATTTCACCAAAACGCAACTTCAAAAATTCGCAGAAATCGAAATAAAAATCAATAAATCCTGGAAGTTATATAATTGTAATCCTGTCAACATTCTCTTCAACCTGGTATACGAAATACAGGGTGCGATTCATGTTTGAGGGCATCAGCAGTATTCAGCGTGAGGAGTAGACAACTAGGGTTCTCGAATTCTTGGATTGTGGTGAATCGAGTATGAGTTTGAGTTGATATTTGGGTTCAGTATCTAAAACCGCACGTGTTTGTGTGCACTTGGCTGATTTCGGTGATGGTTGTGGTCGGTGGTCTCCTTTAGCCGACGAAGGAAGATGGTCATCGGATTCCTTATGGTGGGGGCGAGTTTGTCGAGGTGGTGTGAAAGTTGTGGAGGATCGAACGAGGAGGGGGATGGTGATTTTAGTCCGATTTGTAGTGAAGAAAAGTGGGAGAATCGGTGGATGGAAGAAGGGGCAAATGGCTATGAACGGGAGCTGAAGCTTACAGGTTGGAGTTGAGGAAGAAAGTGGTGACGCGGTTGGGCTTAAATGAAATGGGCCGGTGATTTATCAAAAGGTTAAGGTCCATGATACATTAAAAATTTAAATTTAAATTTATTTAAATTAGTTCAATCTTGTAAACCAAATATCTTGATCATACGATATCAGATTGACGAACTGTAAGTTGAGCTTGGATCGTATGGACGGGAGCAACACAATGAGACCGACCGAGAGTGAATCCGAGCTCGTTACAATTTATGGCGAAATAAACTGTTTGATTCAGATCAAACAACAGTTTATCGTTCTTTAACGATGAGCTGCAAATGTGAGTAAATCTCACTAACTCTGAACAGTTTATAATTTCAAGTTGTATTTTTAGAACTGTTAAATATTGGCTGATTGACTGTGTGTCGACTGTTTGATTGAACTGCTAGTCAGTTATTTGATTGTCTATATCGATTTTGTTTAACATAATATATCATATGGAACTGAAAGTGATGTTGATTTTATTTTGTAACATCTGTGATACAGGGAAACAGGTTGGAGGAATCCAACTAGATTCCTCAACATTTATTTTACTGTTTTTCATATATTGTGATATATGATGTGATATATAATCTATTGTCGATTATATGTGTTTGGACGATACTGATCATCGTGATTTGAAATGTTGAATACCATAACATACCGAAATGTTGATAAGGGAATATTTTCAAAGTGATATTTGAAAATAAAAATATCTATAAATGGAATATTTATAAATAAGAAATATTTATAAATTGGAATATTTATAAATAGGAGATATTTAGAAAAAGGGAAAATGTTATAAAAAGGAAACTGTTATAAGAAGGAAATCAATTTAAAGTGGAGAACCGTTACTAAAAGTAAATCTTTAAAATGAATATATGTTGTTAAAAAGGAAATCTTTATAAAGCGAATAAAGGAGTTAAATCGAATATGGTATTCGAAAGGAGTTAAATCGAATATGGTATTTGAAAGGAGTTAAATCGGATATGGTATTGGAATGTAGTAAATCGAATTAGTTATTCGAAAAGGGGTTAGTCGAGTCGAGTTAGCTGAATAGAGTTAATCGATTATTTGTTATTCGAATAAGAGTTAATCAGTTAGAATTAATCGAATATAGTTTATTCGAATAGAAAGTAAAAGGAGTTAATCGAATATAGTTTATTCGAACAGAGTAAAAGGAGTTAATCGAATATAGTTTATTCGAATAGAAAGTAAAAGGAGTTAATCGAATATAGTTTATTCGAATAGAAAGTAAAAGTAGTTAATCGAATATAATTTATTTGAATAGAAACTAAAAGGAGTTAATCGAATATAGTTTATTCGAATAGAAAGTAAAAGGAGTTAATCGAATATAGTTTATTCGAATAGAAAGTAAAAGGAGTTAATCGAATATAGTTTATTCTAATAGAAAGTAAAAGGAGTTAATCGAATATAGTTTATTCGAACAGAGTAAAAGGGGTTATCGAATATAGTTTATTCGAAATAAGTTAAGTGAAACGAGTAATCAATAGCGTTAGTCCAATAGAGTTAATCCAACAGCGTTAGTTCAATAGAGTTAATTGATAAGGGTTAATCGAATAGAGTAAATTGAATAGAGTTATCGAATATACCTTATCGAAGGAAAGAATTATCGAATAGAGATGATTAGAAAGAGAGTTACGTAAGGAAGTTGTTAAAGAATTAAAGGGGTGAACTTTGTCTATTTCAAGGTTAGAAACGTTGTTCAGTTAAGGTCTGAGAGGTAGTATTACCCCAACTTGATTGACTTCATTTTAACTAAGGAACGGTTAAGGTTCGATAGTGAAGGTGGGTAAAGGGAATTTAGTTAACAAGGAAATGGTTTGAGTTGGCATCGCGATGGTTTGTTTAAACATCTGTCTAAGCCGAATGAAGGAGTTTTGGAAATGTTTTCCAAATAAGAACCAGAAATGTTTTCTGATATAGAAAATAAGAAATGGAAATGTTTTCCAATGGTAATAACATATATTCTCTAAATTTTAAAATAAGAAATGTTGAATATAGGGAAACAGGAGATAAGTAAATTAATGAAATACATAGATAAATGTTGAATGATGATTGATCGATATAATTTCCTACTGGAAATAAAATCGTTGTTTGCACACCTGTTTTTCTTTGATAGTTAAATCACAGACTATCGAAGTTTTGACCATTTTAACGTTGATAATATGGAGAGACCGGTTGGATTATTGTCCAAAGAACCACTCTGTATTGGCATAAGCGTTGCGAATCATATATGCCTAAGATAATTGAAGATGGAGTAAAGTGCAAGGGCTATTGTATAAGTCTTAGATATCAGTATCTAAGACGGATGTACTGAATGGTGCCTTCGGTTCATCCTGTTCCTGGATGACTTGTATGGACGGATGTCTGACAGAGTATTTCCAGACGATCACGTATATTGATTTCTCCAACCGTACTAAGAGTGAAAGCGGAGAAGGAAATTTCTTTTAGCTAACACATAATGTATGGTTGAGGACGTCAATCGGTGATTTGATGGATTTGATGATGTGGCATTCAAAGTGAATCTGGTGTGATGATAAAGCGTAGCTTCAAGCCTCATCATCCGGTAAATGACAGAAATCGGGCAGGCAACATGGCTAAGTCCGTCGCTCCGAAGTAGGGTGTATAATCACCTGATCTAGAACTTCTAAAAATATATTGTTGATGTTGTCTGATTCGGGAAACGGTTGCTGATCCCAACCGTTGGTGATATACATTCGATACACTGAAGCAAAATGAGTGGTTGGTCATGTGTGGTCGGGTTGCAGGATGTTCTTGTTGAACCCAGCGTATTCCTTTCTAGAGGTACACTAGCGAAACGTGGTTCCATACCTTGTCATAGTTGGAAATCCATTACCCAATACGTGCTTGCGGTTTTGATAGTATAGTATATATGTAGAATGTGAGATGAAAGCGTTCTTCTAGATGATTATTATTATTGTGGTTGATAGACATTATTATAATATCAAAAGGTTTTAGATATAAAGAAAAATATGGATTCTCATAAGGGAAAAACCCGTTCCGTTATACGGCGTGGTCTTATGTGATATCGATTACCTGCTTGAACTGATTTAAACTGTTTTACTCATACCATTCCCATGACTGACCCGGAGTTTATTTGTTTGTTTCCCTAAACTCTTGGGTGCCTTAGTTTGTATGGGCAGTCAAGTAGTCAGGATTTACAAATATACTGGAAGAGCTTAGAGCAGGAGGCTTCAGAATCATATAACTATAGTTATTTCCACTGTGTTGTAAGTGTTGTACTTTGATAATGATATGTATATTCAAGTACAGATTTGTATTTCAAAGTTATGTTATGAAATATATTTATTCGTTCCGCTGTTAGATTCGTGTTACTCTGATATTGTGTTCTTCTTCTTCTTCTATTCTAAGTTTCTATCTTATCTATTCTCACCCTCTAATTTCTTTCATTAATGACCTGTATTTTTCGATGTTTAGTTAGTCATCATTGAGTTTATGGTGATAACCAAAGTCGACAAAATCCCGGGTCATTACAGTTGGTATAAGAGCAAAGGTTAAGAGAATTACCTTGGCTCTGTGGCGTGACTCAGTAGAGATTGGGTTAGTAATAACCTAGACTGAGTTGAGTGTATATATACGAGTGAACTTATTTGTTATTGATATAAAAAAAATTTGTTTTATATTGTGAAGATTTATTGGTTGAGTTGTTTACGGGTTCTGGTCGATCAGTTTGATCCACTGTATCGGTAGAAGTTACTAAACACTCGAATACGATGGGTCGGCACGATATGTTTTGAAAAAGGGTAAATGAAAATAATTTTACCCAACGTATATTTTGATATATATTGGATATATTGGTTGTTATTATAATCAAGTAAGATTATAAAGTGAAATGGTTATGTAAATAACCAATCAGAATTCATATAAGTGAAATACGTGAAATCAGATGAGTTGTATCTGAAATTTTAAACCAGGAACTGAATTAAAATTCTGGAAAATTGGATAAGTGTTTTTAATAGATTTGGATTAAAAGTAAGGAAAATTTAAGATCCTGGGAGATTTTAAATTATTTTACAAGTAGTGTGAATTATATTTTGAAATGAATTTCAAAGTGGAAATGTTTAGAAATGGTTTTATAGTATTGAACTCAATTCGATCGCTAGAAAATAGATTCCGATGATGACAGCTGCATCATCAGTATTCATTTTTGAGTTGTAAGTGATGAATTACTACCAGAGATACTGTTTTGAATTTGTTTTGGGAAAGACAAGTTGTGTTGAATTTCAAAAAGGGAATTTGAATATATGAAATTTAATGGAACTGAAATAGAAATAGAAATTGAATATAGAAATTCAAAGGGAATTTGAATATATGAAATTCAATGGAATTGAAATAGAAATTGAATATAAAAATTCAAAGGGGGTTTGAATATATGAAATTCAATGGAAGTGATATAGAATTTGAATATAGAAATTCAAATGGGGTTTGAATATAGAAATTCAAAAGGAATTCAAATATAGAATTTGAATATAGAAAGTATAAAGGAATTCAAATATAGGATTTGAATATCGAAAGTGAAATGGAATTTGAATATAGAAATTCAAATGGAATTTGAATATAGAATTCAAATGGAATTTAAACTATAGAATTTGAATATATAGAATTTGATATATCGAATTTGATATATAGAATTTGAATAATAGAAGTGATATAAAATTTGAATAGAAATTGAATAGGATTAACTAAGTCGAAGAGGAATTAGTTAATCGAGTTTTGAATTTGAAGTTGAACTTTGAAAGGTGAATTGGATTTGTAAATGGATATTCGAAATTGAATATAGAACTTAAATTTGAAATTTGGATTCAAATTAGTTGATAAGCAAGTTAAAATATATTTGAACATGTCATGTTCAAATTTAAAAGCGAAATAGACTAAAGAGTTAATTAACAAATTAATTAACGAATTGAGTTAAAACGATCAGGTATAGTTAAAATAGATTGAGCAGGTACAAATATACATGAGATAGGTATGGATAAGGTATGAAGGTATATAAATAGAATGCTCGATGGAAAGGTATGTATTTAATTCATATATGAGATTTTATGCGCCGTATCGGCTAGCCGCTTGGCTTTTTCTTTTTCTTTTGGATTGGTGAGGGCCATGGGAGGCTATTTGAAATATCCCGATGCTCCTGGTACAAAGGAGGTTATGGCGAATTTTTCCGGGAATTTAAGGAGTTAGAATATTTTTAAGAAATTTGATAACTAGAAATCCATATATCAATATATATAGAAGTCGATAAGAAATCGAACTTAGAAATAGAATAGTAAAATCAAAAAGGAAGACTAAGAACAAAATCTAGTAAGAATAGAAAGAGGAAGCGTATACGTGTTTAAAAGTGAATAAGTAGTTGTATGGTATTGATTATTCGAGTAAGTAGTCATATCTGTTTTGATGTTATAAATGTTATTCGGTCAAGGTCTGAGAGGTAGTTATATCCCAACTTGATTGATTTCATTATTAACAATTAAATAGTAAGATTTCAGGCTCGAAGATCAATGTTGAATAAGAGTTAGTTGAATATAGTATTTGGGTTGTCATAACGATGTTTTACGCAACATCCGTTTTAACCCAAATATGTGTAAGCTTGGAAATATAATAAAGAATATTTCCTAAGTATAGAAATAAACGAGATCAAAAAAGAGATAATTGGAATATTTTCCAATTATAAATAACATATATTTTCTAAAGTTTAGAAAATAAAAGAAGGCGATATTCGGAAATGTTTTCCAAATAACATAAAAGGCCAATATGGTTATTGAAAATATTTGGTTAACAAATATTGACAAAGAAATAGGGAAGTGATTTAACTAATGGAATATTAATTAAGGGCTCAGTGACATGTTCAAAAAGGAAAATTTTATTTTTGAAAAGAGTAAACTGTTTAAAAACTCCTAGGGAAAAACTGTTTGAATTAAAAACAAATTTAACAGAAATTTGTGAAAGCAAAATTGAATTAAAGTAAAGCCAGTAAGGTGGTAACTGAGATTGAATTAGAATGATGTCAAGACAAATTGGATTGTAAGATTCAAATTTGAATTGTAATGTGATAATCAAGTTAAGAGTTGGGAATCGAGAAGAAACTCGAGTTGAAATGATATTTGGCTCGGATATAAGCGAATGGTTGTGTTGTGGATAAAAGCAGATTGGAATTTGATTGGGATGACCCTTGTATCTGCTGAATTGATAACAGGTGGAAAGGATATAATGATATGCCAACAAAAGGTACAAGTTTATATTTCTATTGGGTATAAGATTTATGAGCCTGATTGGCAAGCCGCTTGGCTTTTTGATTTTCTTTTAGGATAGAGATGGCCCAGAGAGGCGAGTTGGAGTTTGACCGATTGACCAGTATAAAGGAGGCGCTGGCAAAAAAATTCGAAGAGTTAAGGTGTTAGAAAATTTTCAGGATTTTCGAAATTTTTTGTTGATAAGAATCAATTAATAATTTAATTGAAATTAAATTGGTTCAGTTGAAACTGAAGTAAAGAAGTGAACAAATATGTTCTAACCAGTCGATAGGGTCATTCTCTACCTTAGCAATTTTGAGGACGAAATTATTTTAAGTGGGGAAGATTGTAATGACCCGCATTGGCAGAGGTATTATAATTAATTTATTTAATTATATAAATAGTGATATAGAGGATTAAATGGTCGTGGAATTAAATAATGGTGAATATTTAATTTAAAATAATAAATTAAATAATATATTTAATTCTGAAATAATCAGAATTGGATGAAATGGCGATATGGTGTGAACTAGATCATCTGTGATATTTAATTCAGCTTGGAATTGAATTTGAATAACGAATATATTATATAAACGACAGTTTGAACGTAGAATTATAATATAATTAAAATTGAGCTTGAAATGGCGCTGTAGTTCGCGATTTGGCGATTCGAACTTCAACTGAATGTATAGGATTCGTTTTAAGCCGGATTTCTGTGAAACAAGAAACGTGTGGAGCTGGTGGAGTATATCTTTCTAGTGGAAGAGAAAAATTGGGATTCTATCGTGTAGATTTTGAGATACGTCCAAATCAAATTTTAGAAAAGTCGCTGTGGAATTCCTTTTTAATTTATAAAGAAATTATTTATATTTTTAAAAGGGATTTCATTTTAAATCGAATATCGATTTAATCGGGATTTGAAATATCAAGTTGTAAATCCCAGTAGAGTTGTATGGTATTCCACTGTGAATATATACGATAATATAAATTTATTTATATTTAATTTAATTATATTTAAATATATTTATATATTTAAATGGGTCATCCAGAGCATTAAAAATAGCCAGTTTTGCAAACGAAGTCAGAATTCGACGAAACAAATTTTGTTGGATCCGCAATATTAAATTATTGCTAGATTTCCAGTTTCGTGATTTTTAGAGTCACTGTGTGGTCGTACGGATTTTTAAAGTGAGAAACAGTCATTATTTCGACGGTTAAAATTACGCTGTGTGAGCAGACGGAGTCGGAATTCGACGAAACCAGTTTCGTTGGGACCGTAATGTCGAACTGTAGCTACATGACCATTTTCGTGATTTTTGGGTATCGTATGTAATCATGAGAATTTTCAGAGTGTAGAGACGAATATAATATGACAAAGAAAAATATCTACAAATATCTTTGAAAATATCTAGATATTTTATTTGCTTATAAATAGCACCACTATACCTCCTAAACCTAAATTCATCTTCTGCTAGTCAAACAAAAACTCGAGCAGCCAGTTCCACTCCTCATTTCACCAAAATGCAACTTCAAAAATACGCAGAAATTGAAATAAAAATCAATAAATCCTGGAAGTTATATAATTGTAATCCTGTCAACATTCTCTTCAACCTGGTATACGAAATACAGGGTGCGATTCATGTTTGAGGGCATCGACAGTATTCAGCGTGAGGAGCAGACAACTAGGGTTCTCGAATTCTTGGATTATGGTGAATCGAGTATGAGTTTGAGTTGATATTTCGGTTCAGTATTGAAAATCGCACGTGTTTGTGTGCATTTGGGTGATTTCGGTGATGGTTCTGGTCGGTGGTCTCCTTTAGCCGACGAAGGAAGATGGTCGTCGGATTCCTTATGGTGGGGACGAGTTTGTCGAGGTGGTGTGGAAGTTGTGGAGGATCGAACGAGGAGGAGGATGGTGATTTTAGTTCGATTCGTAGTGAAGAAAAGTGGGAGAATCGGTGGATGGAAGAAGGGGAAAATGGCTATGAACGGGAGCTGAAGCTTACGGGTTGGAGTTGAGGAAGAAAGTGGTGACGCGGTTGGGCTTAAATGAAATGGGCCGGTGATTTATCAAAAGGTTAAGGTCTATGATATATTAAAAATTCAAGTTTTAATTTATTTAAATTGGTTCAATCTTGTAAACCGAATATCTTGATCATACGACATCAGATTGACGAACCGTAAGTTGCGTTGGGATCGAATGGACGGGAGCAAGACAATGAGACTGACCGAGAGTGAATCCGAGCTCGTTACAATTTATGGCAAAATAAACTGTTTGATTCAGATCAAACAACAGTTTATCGTTCTTTAACGATGAACTGCAAATGTGAGTAAATCTCACTAACTCTGAACAGTTTATAATTTCATGTTGTATTTTTAGAACTGTTAAATATTGGCTGATTGACTGTGTGTTGAATGTTTGATTGAACTGCTAGTCAGTTAGTTGAATGTCTATATCGATTCTGTTTAACAGAATATATCATATGGAACTGAAAGTGAAGTTAATTTTATTTTGTAACATCTATGATACAGGGAAACAGGTTGGAGGAATCCAACTGGACTCCTCAACATTTATTTTACTGTTTTTCATATATTGTGATATATGATGTGATATATAATCTGTTGTCGATTATATGTGTTTGGACGATACTGATCATCGTGATTTGATATGTTGAATACCATAACATACCGAAATGTTGATAAGGGAATATTTTCAAAGTGATATTTGAAAATAAAAATATTTATAAATGGAATATTTATAAATAAGAAATATTTATAAATTGGAATATTTGTAAATAGGAGATGTATAGAAAAAGGGAAAACGTTATAAAAAGGAAACTGTTATAAGAAGGAAATCATTCTAAAGTGGAGAACCGTTACTAAAAATAAATCTTTAAAATGAATAAATGTTGTTAAAAAGGAAATCTTTATAAAGCGAATAAAGGAGTTAAATCGAATATGGTATTCAAAAGGAGTTAAATCGAATATGGTATTCGAAAGGAGTTAAATCGAATATGGTATTCGAAAGTAGTAAATCTAATTAGTTATTCGAAAAGGGGTTAGTCGAGTCGAGTTACTGAATAGAGTTGATCGAATATTTGTTATTCGAATAAGAGTTAACCAGTTGGAATTAATTGAATATAGTTTATTCGAATAGAAAGAATATAGTTTATTCGAATAGAAAGCAAAAGGAATTAATCGAATATAGTTTATTCGAATAGAAAGCAAAAGGAGTTAATCGAATATAGTTTATTTGAATAGAAAGTAAAAGGAGTTAATCGAATATAGTTTATTCGAACAGAGTAAAAGGAGTTAATCAAATATAGTTTATTCGAATAGAAAGTAAAAGGAGTTAATCGAATATAGTTTATTCTAATAGAAAGTAAAAGGAGTTAATCGAATATAGTTTATTCGAACAGAGTAAACGGAGTTAATCGAATATAGTTTATTCGAATAGAAAGCAAAAGGACTTAATCGAATATAGTTTATTCGAATAGAAAGCAAAAGGAGTTAATCGTATATAGTTTATTCGAATAGAAAGTAAAAGGAGTTAATCGAATATAGTTTATTCGAACAGAGTAAAAGGAGTTATCGAGTATGGTTTATTCGAAAGGTGTTAAGTGAAATGAGTAATCAATAGTGTTAGTCCAATAGAGTTAATCCAATAGCGTTAGTCTAATAGAGTTAATCCAATAGCATTTGTCCAATAGAGTTAATTGATAAGGGTTAATCGAATAGAGTAAATTGAATAGAGTTATCGAATATACCTTATCGAAGGAAAGAATTATCGAATAGAGATGATTAGAAAGAGAGTTACGTAAGGAAGTTGTTAAAGAATTAAAGGGGTGAACTTTGTCTATTTCAAGGTTAGAAACGTTGTTCAGTTAAGGTCTGAGAGGTAGTATTACCCCAACTTGATTGACTTCATTTTAACTAAGAACGGTTAAGGTTCGATAGTGAAGGTGGGTTAAAGGAATTTAGTTAACAAGGAAATGGTTTGAGTTGGCATCGCGATGGTTTGTTTAAACATCTATCTAAGCCCAATGAAGGAGTTTTGGTAACGACCCGAATTCTATGCATCATCGGATCGTAGAATATTTATTTCTTTCACATATGAAGTCGTATGGTCATGTAACTTTGGGAGACGACTGTTGGGGTCATTACTCATGTTCATGATTTTTCCCGATTTTTAAATGACCATTTTACCCCTAGTTGGTACTGTTTTGGCCATAACTTTTGATTGGAAAGGAATTTTGATTTTAAACCACTTCCATTAGACTCGTTTGATGGTTTACCTTTCCGTAGAGTGGTCATAATAGCCAAACGGACTTACCGTTTGGGAGATATGGCTGAAATAAGGTTTGGAAGGTGAAAAACTGCTTAACCGGGCCAAAAAGGGTGATTAGTGAATAGGCCCATAACCCATTTCGGGATTAGGGTTATGGGGAGGCTGAAATGAGTTAGAGAATCATTCCATTTCAGTTTTCTAGCCTCCACTTATCCCCAAGAAACCCTAAAAATGGCCTCCAACCTCTAAATCACCTCCAAATCATCTTTTAATCAAGGATTAAGCTTAGCAACATCAAATCAAGGAAGATTTACACCAAGTCAACATTGGAGCTGCTGTTTAACATTGGGATTTGCATCAAATCAGAGATTTATTTCAGATCTTAGTTTATTTGTGGTTAAGGTGAGTGATTTGCATAGTTCCTCACTAATTATGGCTAATTAAGGGTAATTAGTGTTAATTAGCGAATTTAAACATGATAAAATTCTGGAAAAATGTTCAAAAAATTTTAAATGATGTTTTAGACCTCTAATATGAATTTGGGTTAATTTGGTTAAGTTTTTCTAATCCTATCATTAGTTTCACCTAAACATGCTTAAGGGGAAATATGGGGTTTTGGGTATGTTTGATCCATTTTAACCTATCGTATTGATGTTTTGATGTTTGTGGTTGATTCTCTATGTTTCTATGACTGCATGGTATGCTTTGTGATTGATTAGAAGTGTTAGATTGGTCGAAAACGCCGCCGAGAGGCGAAAATAGCTTGTTGAAATGGTGCAGGTTTGGGGTCGAGATAACCGACCAGGGGGGGTTTTGACCGACCCGAGTTCCTGAACCGACCGACCCGAGGGGGTGAAAACCGACCCGATCACCATGCAATGTACGACCGACCCTGGCATCCCCAGAACGACCGACCAGGAATGGTGGAGGAGGACCGATCGACTCAGCTTCCAACTTGTAAAGCAACTGGAGAAAACCGACCGACCAGGGGAGACCGAGCAGGTTGGGAAAGACCGACCACTATGCGATGTCCGACCGACCCCATACGATGGTGATGGTGAAGTACGACCGACCAGGAATGGTGGAGTGTTCGACCGACCAGGAGGGGCAATACCGACCGACCAGGGTAGAGATGATAAAAGCCGACCGGCATGAAAGATGCTTGACCGACCCGACCCAGTATTGACCAATAACCCGAGATGCCAAGGTAGTCCAATATGGGAAGTTAGAGCTCAGGAACCAGTTGGGAACCGATGAGTTCACTTCATGGTTGGGCTTTGCTGCGGGACGTGTGCTAAAGAGTTGTCGACGTTCATAACTTCGATTCACCATTGAAAATGGTTGAAGGGCTACTTATCAGTGCAGTAGAGTCATTATGACTCGAGGGGCAAGGTGATGGTAGCAAGACTACATTATCAGTGCAGTAGAGTCATTATGACTCGAGGGGCAAGGTGATGCGTAGTAAGACTATGAGCCAGTGCAGTGGGGTCATTGTGACTCCATGGGGCAGAGTGGACATAGTAAGGATTAGTAAGGCTATGAGCCAGTGCAGTAGGGTCCTTGTGACTCCATGGGGCAAAGTGGACATAGCGAAGGATTTGTGGCTACGTTATCAGTGCAGTGAAGCCATTTATGACTTCATGGGGCAAAGTGATCGTAGCAAGGTATGTTGGGTGATCGAAGTGGTGAATATCGTATGCTTTACGCACTGAGTGAGAGATGTGAGGATGGATGCTATGTTTGATTGTTTGCCATCACTATGGCATACACACCCCAACCTCCGTATCTTTACACCATTTGATATGGCACCTTAGAGTGTTGTACAGTATGTAGTGCTAACTTTTTGGTTGCAGGTCCAGGTTCAGGTATTTTTAGTCTACCTATTATCGTTCTGTTTAGATGATTATCGCTCATATCAGGCTTTATTTCTGACCCAGAGTTTTATGTCTCCTCTTATTACTCTGGGTGCTCACACGAGCAGACTATAGACAGGTTAGCTAGTGATGCGCGAGTAGCTGATTCGGAGGCGGGCAGGAGGCTTCCACGTATTATATAGATATTCTTCCTGTGTCGTTGGTGGTCGCTACTTAGGCATTAGTAGTGTGCCTCCTTTATCTTGCTTTTGCTTTGAGACAGTCTGAAAAGTTGTAATAATGTTTAACTTTGGATCATAAGCTGTACTTACATTTTCCGCTGCCATGTTAGTTGTTTCAGCTTATGCACTGTCTCACCTATTTTATGTCAAGTATGTTATTATTATATTTTATTCTATGCGCTGTGAGACATTCTACAGGTTCTTTGTTAGTTCATTTCCTTCTTCCCTTTCCTTCTGACGACCCGTTCCGTGCTAACTGGACATGTGTACAGCGCACCTTTGGAGTAAATGTCGGTTGGTGCGGGGCGGGGCGTTCACACTTGGTATCAGAGCTCTAGGTTGCGTAGTTAACCTAGGGAAAGACACTAGGGAGAGATAGTACATATATGAGAGCGCGTATTTGTGATTACTTTGGTTTTCAAAAGCTATATGTATATACTATTAGTAGTATAAGAATGAAGTCGTACTGCACTAGCACCACTATGGGGTTGTTAATCGTTTCTCTTTTACAGATCGACGATGAGCCGATATGCTAGAGGTGCTGGTAGGGGAGCCAATAATGGGAATGCTGCTGACATGAGGGCAATGTTTACTGACCTCATGAGAGACATGCTTAGAGAAGTGCAAGGGGCAGTTCCCAATCCCGGAGTTGGTGTTGGCCCAGTAGTGCAGGCACCTAGGGTCGATTTTGCCAAGTTGTGCAAGGATTACACTAACCTTGGTGGGAAGCCGTTCCACGGGACGGAGTCGGCCACAGATGTTCAAGATTGGATGGATAGCTGTGACCGTATCTTCGACGACTTGGGTCTTGAAGATGCAATAAAGAGAAGGCTAGCGTCTCGTCAGCTGCAAGGGCGAGCGATGAATTGGTGGAATGCCATGAGAACAGCTACTCCAGAAGATAAGGTTACTTGGGATCAGTTCAAGGCTCGCTTTAGCGAGAAGTTCATTCCAGCTACCCAGAAGTCAGTGCTGTTTAAGAGATTCTTAGAGCTCAAGCAGAATGGTAGGGCAGTCTCTGACTATATTGCTGAATTCGACACCTTGTCAAAGCATGGACTGTCTCTTATCGATACTCCTGAGAAGAAGAATGAGAAGTTCATTACTGGTTTGGATGGATACTAAGGGGAAAGGCTTATCAACCACATCGATGAGACTTTTGAATTGATTGTGGGGAAAGCTTTGAGATCAGAGAGTCTTTACCCTAAGTCAAAGACTGAGGCTGCATCTGCAGAAGGGCCAAAGCCACAAGCGGGCGGTGGAGGCAAGAATAACTCTCAGAATAAGAGGAAGCAAGACCAATCTAAGGGTGAGGGTGGCCAGAAAAAGAACAAGAAGGATGTTGAGTGCTTCAGCTGTGGTAAGAAGGGCCATTATGCTAAAGAATGTCGGGCCAAGCCAGCGGAAAGGAAGTGCTACAACTGTGGTCAAGTGGGACATCATAAGGATAAGTGTCCGCAACCTCTTAAGGAGAAGCAGATTGTGAAAGCATATGCTATTGATGCTGTTCCTTCTTCGTCGAATGCCCCAACTGCGGCGGAGAAAGGAAAGAATGTTGTTATTCAAGGTATGCTTTCTATTTATGATGTACCAGTTCGAGTTTTGTTTGATACTGGGGCTTCCCGTTCCTTCATATCTAGTGACCTGGTAGATAGGTTGGGACTGGAACCCGAGATAGTCGATAAGCCATTGGTTGTGACGAAATCGATTGGTGGTTCGACTAGCCTTAGTATGATTTGCAGGAATTTGGTCTTATCGAGTCATGGATGTATGTTTGTTTATGATTGCTTTGTTTTGGGCTTTACTGGGTATGGCATTATATTGGGAGTCGATTGGCTCCAAATATACGGAGTGGTGGTAGACTGTGAAGGCTTTTTGGTAACAGTTAGGGCGGATGATGGGTGGAGGGTAGTGTTTGGTAGTCTACTTAGTGATGGGGTAATGGCTAGTTTTATAAATTCCCTCGACATCCCGCAGTATGAGTTGTCAGATGTGCCCGTGGTTGGCCAATATCCTGACGTCTTCGAGGAGGTGACCGGGCTTCCACCGCACCGAGAGATTGAGTTCCGTATTGATTTAGTGAAAGATGCCAGACCTATAGTGATGCCACTTCGTCGTATGGCACCAAGGGAGCAGCGAGAGCTCAGGGTGCAAGTCAGCAATCTTTTGAAGAAGGGATTTATTAGAAGAAGTGTCTCCGAGTGGGGAGCACCAGTTGTGTTTGCCACTAAGGCAGATGGTTCCCTTCGTTTGTGTGTGGACTATCACGAGTTGAATAAGGTAACGAGGAATAATAAGTATCCTCTACCGTGGATAGATGATTTGTTTGATCAACCGGAAGGAGCAAGAGTGTTCTCCCAGTTGGACCTCACGACATGATTTCATCAGCTCCGAGTAGCGGATGAGAGTGTTCCAAAAACGGCATTTAGGACGCCGTCTGGATTTTATGAGTGGTTGGTCATGCCATTTGGGTTGACCAATGCACCATCCTACTTTGTGGATCTTATGAATCGAGTATTCAGAGATCAATTGAATAAGTTTGTTCTTGTGTTCATAGATGATATCGTTGTTTACTCAAGGACAAAGGAGGAACACAAGGGACACTTGAGGATAGTGATGGAGGTGTTGAGGAAACACCAATTGAAAGCAAAATTCTCTAAGTGTCACTTTTGGAGAAGGGAAGTGAGATTCTTGGGTCATGTTGTCTCAGAGAGTGGTATTGCCGTGGACCCTGCGAAGGTGGCTACGGTACAGGATTGGCCTACGCCCAAGAATGCAACAGATGTAAGAAGTTTCTTGGGTTTAGCTGGATATTATCGTAAGTTTATCCAGGACTTCTCCAAGATAGCAGCACCGTTGACTCAGTTGACTACGAAGAATCAGTCCTTCGTCTGGGACGGAATGTGTGAGAATGCATTCAAGAGTCTAAAGGAAAAGTTGACGCGTGCGCCAGTGCTAGTCATTCCTAAAGGGAATGAAGAAATGACGGTATACACTGATGCTTGTGGTACCGGACTAGGTGCGGTATTGATGCAAGGAGGTAGGGTTGTAGCTTATGCTAGTCGGCAGCTGAAGCCGCATGAGAAGAAGTATCCTACCCATGATTTGGAATTAGCAGCGATCGTGTTTGCGCTGAAGATGTGGAGACACTATCTCTTGGGAGAAAGATTTGAGTTGTTTACCTATCATAAATCGTTAAAGTATCTCTTCTCTCAGAAAGATCTGAATCTCCGTCAGTAGAGATGGTTAGAGTTCTTGGCTTCGTATGATTTTGATATCGCATATACACCTGGGAAAGGTAATGCGGTAGCCGATGCCTTGAGTAGGAGACATGCCAGTTTAGGGGCTATGTTTCTTGAATGGAAGCAACTGGAGTATATCGCAGGGTTTGATTTCAGACTAAAGTGCGAATTGGATCCAGTCATGCTAGCTAGTTTGGCGATCAGACCCACTTTGATAGAGCGGATTGGTTCCAGCCAGAGGGACGATCCTAATCTATTAGAAATCATCTCCAAGTTAGAGATAAACATCGATGGTGAGGAGATGAATTTGTATGGGCTTGATCGTGATGGATGGCTTAGAAAGAATGGATGACTAGTTGTACCCAACGTGAATGGTTTGAGAGATGAAGTGCTTAGAGAGTGTCATCACTCAAAACTGACTATACACCCCGGTGGTAATAAGATGTATCGAGACATGAGACAGACTTACTACTGGGAAGGGATGAAAAGAGATGTTGGGAAGTTTATATCCAAATGCATGAATTGCCAGCTAGTTAAAGCCGAGCAAAAGAAGCCTAGTGGTTTATTGCAACCATTAGAAATTCCCGAATGGAAATGGGAGCAAGTCTCGATGGATTTCATCGATGGTTTACCAAGGACTAGATCGGGATATGATAGCATTTAGGTAATTGTGGATCGATTGACTAAGAGTGCAAGATTTATACCAGTCAAACCGACCAGAACATTAGCCAAGTTGGCAGAATTGTATATGAAGTGGGTAGTGAGATTTCATGGAGTACCTAAAAGCATTGTGAGTGACCGAGACTCGTTGTTCACTAGTGGGTTTTGGAAGAGCTTACAAGAGGCTCTAGGGTCAGAATTACATCTCAGTACCGCATATCATCCTCAGACCGACGGTCAGACGGAGAGGGTGAATCGTATATTGGAAGATCTCTTGAGAGCTTGTATATCGGATTTTGGTGGACCATGGGATGACCATTTGCATCTAGTAGAGTTTGCATATAATAATAGCTACCAATCCAGTATCGGTATAGCTCCATATGAAGCTTTATACGGAAGACCGTGCAACTCACCATCATGTTGGATAGAGAATGGCGAGAAGTTTATGCTTGGACCAGATGTGGTGAAATAAGGTTTCGAAGTCCTCTAACTGATTGAAAGCCTAAGCGGAAGAGGGCCGGCGACGATCTGGTTAGCGGGTGAGGTTGTGAGAACACTTGAGGGTAAAACACTTGGTATGGCGTCAGAAATTAATGGCAAGCCCATATACTTTCAAAGCCGACGGTACAAATATAATGCAAGAAATTAAATCAAAACCTAGAAAAATTCGGATCTCGGAAATATAACTGGAATTATCGAGATTAAAGGAGAAGAACAATGTCGACTTGAAATTAGATCTTCAGTCGAAATTAGGAATTAGATCTGCGGTCAAAATATCACCGAATAGGTAGAAAGAATTCATAGGAAATAAAATCAAAAAAGTCGTATTGAAGGAAAATGCAGATTTGAGGAAAAAAGAATCGAGAAAGAAGGAACCGAAGGAGAAAGCATTATTCTTGAGCGAAAATTATGCCTAAATTTTTTGGCTTAGACAATTTGTTTTTGGCTCTTATAGTAGGCAAACCTCTCTAACGGTCGGTTTGAATATACATGTAAACAAATGACACTTAAGCATCTTGGGACAATAAATTTGTTCTGCTTGCAAACATGGCTTTACTCTAACCTTGTTGCCTTGTAACGTTACATGGGAAGATAATATCATCCAGTGTATGCTATATTTCTTCTTTGTCATCGGTGGTTGTGTAAACTGTATAGGCACATTAACATTTGAATATGCTTGGGCCTCATTAGTTTTATATTCTTGAGTAGGTTCATCGGTATTTAGATACATTTGAATGACTTGCTTCCTCATCCTGAAGTATATAGAATGGATACTATAGAGATAAGGAGTACTGCATGCAAACTGCATTATTTCTAAACATTAAAAATCTGGCAGCATAATTTTTCTAACAACTTACCAAAGACAAAATTAGGTCCCTGCCTAATACCTGCCTAACAAAATTCAGTAAACATATCACGGTTAAAAAAAAGTGAAGCAATAAATAATTGAAACCTACCTCCAAACCAGTCGGTCTTCAAAACAGATGATGAAGAAACATGTAGACTGACGGAATATAAATTAGGGTTTTGAAATATTGCAGAATATATATCCTTAAAGTGGAGTTTACCTGAAGCTAGAAGCTTCTACAGAGTAGATGAAAAAGGAGAAAAAAGAGAGAGAGAGGGAAGTTGATCTATGGGATTAAGGAATAAAAGATGGCCTGTGCATTTATAAATGAGATATTGTAGGATTCTAGCAGACGCATTGACCAAGGAAATATATTGATCTAGTATTCAAGGAGGAAACATATATATATCAGCGCAGACAATTAAATAAGAGTGATGAAATCTTTTGTAATAGTAAAAGGTATAATATATTATTTTATCGAAATAAGTGTAATATAAATTCTAATGATGAGCATGCGCGAAAGTTGCTATGATCGGCGTGGTTTCCATGTTCAAGAAGGTCTTCTTATCTGAATTGTTATACCATGCGCCAATGCTAATATTTTGGATCTAATTTTTTTAGGTGATAAAAGATTCCTTTTGTATATTTGAATCGCCCTTCAATGCACGGATGGAACTTTTTGTGGATCTATTAAGATCTGTTCAAATTGATTAAAAGATATAATTTATTACGATCCAGTATTCAAGGAGGAAACATAAATATCAGCGCAGATAATTAAACAAAGGTAATGACATATTTTGTAAGGTATAATATACTATTTTCCCGAAATAAGCATAATACAAATTCTAAATCATGTAAATGACGTGAGTGATAGCATTTAATAATATAAATTTTAATTTCATGTAACTGACGTGACGACATTTTATAATGATAAGATGTATAATATAAAGGGATCCATGGATTTTTCCAACATTCTATATTTGTTCGAATGAAGCTTTGAATGTTTCACATTAATAAAAGAAAATTCCAGTACCTATGTGTAGATGAGCATGCGTCAAAGTTGCTATGATTGACGTGGTTTCTATGTTGGAGAAGATATTTTTATTTGAATTGTTATACCATGCGCCAATGCTATTTTTTGGATCTAATTTCTTTAGTTGCTGAAAGATTCCTTTTATATATTTGAATTTCCCTTCAACGCGCGGATGGAACTTTTTGTGGATCTATTAAGATCTGTTCAAATTGATTAAAAGGTATAATATATTACGATCCAGTATTCAAGGAGGAAACATATATATCAGCGTAGATAATTAAATAAAGTTGATGACATCTTTTGTAATAATAAAAGGTATAATATATTATTTTCTCGAAATAAGTATAATATAAATTCTAATTTCATGTAAATGACGTGACGATATTTAATAATATAAATTTTAATTTCATGTAAATGATGTGACATACATTTAATAATGATATATGATAAAATGTATAATATGATGGGATCCATGGATATTTCCAGCATTCTATATTTGCCCGAATGAAGCTTTAAATGTTTCACATTGACAAAAGAAAATTTTAGTACCTACATGTAGATGAGCATGCATGAAAGTTGTTATGATTGACACGTTTTCCATGTTCATGAAGATCCTTTTATTTGAATTGTTATACCATGTTCCAATGCTAATTTTTTGGATCTAATTTCTTTAAGGACTGAAAGATTTCTTTTGTATATTTGAATTGCCCTTCAGTGTGTGGATGAAACCTTTGGTGGATCTGTTAAGATCTGTTCAAATTGATTAAAGGGCATTTTCGGTAGTTTACGTTTACACCAAAAAAGTGTGACACCAAACCAATTCCAATTATTAGTAACGAGCATAACGGCACACGCTTCGTGCGTGGATTGTTTTTGACTCATTATTCAAGGGCCAATGCAAGTTCAATCTATGCTCAGAGTTTTTGAGTATTCTTCACTTTCATCATCTTGAAACTGCAAGAACAACAAATAACTAGAGTGTCAAATGTTCACAATCTCAATCGCTTCTCTCAGAAAAATGTGGCTTTTGATCCTCAATGACAACCAATCCAAATAAGTAATTTTTTGTCCTCAAAGGTATCAATATATTGGAACCAATTCCAATTAAAGAAAAAAGATAGGAAGAAATCTTAGATTTTTGTGAGCCAGTAGAAGAAGGTATTGCAGCTGTA
This sequence comes from Allium sativum, assembly GCA_030737875.1. Taxonomy (NCBI): domain Eukaryota; kingdom Viridiplantae; phylum Streptophyta; class Magnoliopsida; order Asparagales; family Amaryllidaceae; genus Allium; species Allium sativum. Next base: position 14,952,734 of record CM060922.1, read on the forward strand.
GACATCTTTTTCGACTCCTTTAGTGAGTAGATGAAAGTATTTGCTGCTTTTGGCCCAGTCCATCGTTGTGATTTTGAACTCTGGAAAATTAAATGTCAGATGTAGAAGGATAGAGAAGCCCCAAGAATTTTTGTAATAATATATATAAATAAGACAGTACATATGTTTATATATAATAACATACCAAAAAGAAAGTTTTTATGACCTACACAACCCAACCTGAAGCTTGAAACCATAGCAGCAACAGCCAAGAGAAGTGAACAATAAAGATTAGCAAAATTGAAAAGAGAAGTGGGGATTACAATTGGTATTTAAAGGGTGATAAGAAATTGTATTGTGCTATTTTTGTAGAGATTTGAGTATCCGAGAAAGAGTCAAAAAATTAATACCCCCTTATTTTTGTGGGAATTCAAATAACCTTCCTTTATTAGCATGTTTAGAAGATTTTATTTAATTTGGCTGAATTTCCTTTATTTTTGTGGAGAACGTGGAAATGGACGATGAAGGAAATTAAATGCTTTCCATTTTAATTTGAAAATGCTAATACGTCAAATCCTAAAATACAATTTTTTAATTTTCAATATACGTTTTATAAGGTATTAAATCTGATTTGATTAATAAAAAAACGCACAACAAAACCAAACATGTACTTCAAATCTTTAATTCAAGTAAACTGAATAAATGAAAAATTTTCTTAATTTATTGCGATAAAAATTAGAAAATAGATTGAGATAAATGGCATATCTGAAAATGCTTATTTGAAATCAGGACATACGTCAATTTCTCTTATTTTTGTGTAGAACGTGGATATGGACGATGAAGGAAATTAAATGTTTTCCATTTTAATTTGAAAATGCTAATACATCAAATCCTAAATACATACAATTTAATAATTGTTTACATACGTTTTATAAGGTATTAACTCTGATTTGATAATAAAAAAATACACAACAAAGCCTAGCATGTATTTAAAATCTTTAATTCAAGTAAGCTGAATAAATGGAAAAAAATTCTTAATTTATTGCGAGAAAAATTAGGAAATAGATTGAGATAAAGGATATGTTTGAAAATGTTTATTTAAATTCAGCATATACATCAAATACTAAATACAAATAACTCGGCGTATACAATTTAATAATTGTCCATATACGTTTTATAAGATATTAAATCTGATTTGATTAATTAATAAGAAAATGCACAACAAAACCCAGCAAGTATTTCAAATCTTTAATTCAGGTAAACTGAATAAATGGAAAATTTTCTTAATTTACTACGAGAAAAATTAGGAAATAGATTGATATAAAGGGCATATTTGAAAAATGTTTATTTAAAACCAGCATATACGTCAAATCCAAATACAAATAACTCGGCGTATACAAGTTAATATTTGTCCATATACGTTTTATAAGGTTCTAAATCTGATTTGATTAATAAAAAAATGCACTACAAAACCCAGCATGTATTTCAAATCTTTAATTCAAGTAAACTGAATAAATGCAAAATTTTCTTAATTTATTGTGAGAATAAATTGGAAATAGATCGAGATAGAAGGCATTTTTGGCACTTCACGTTTACACCAAAAAAGTGTGACACCAAACCTATTCCAACTATTATTAAAGAATTGAATTGTTATACCATGCTCCAATGCTAATTTTTGGATCTAATTTCTTTAAGTGCTGAAAGATTCCATTTATATATTTGAATTGCCATTCAATGTGCGGATGGAACAATTTGTGGATCTATTAAGATCTGTTCAAATTGATTGAAGGGAATTTTCGGTAGTTTATGTTTACACCAAAAAAGTGTGACACCAAACTTATTCCAATTATCAGTAAAGATTTGAATTGTTATACCATGCGCCAATGCTGGTTTTTGGATCTAATTTCTTTAGGTGCTGAAAGATTCCTTTCATATATTTGAATTACCCTTCAATGTGCGGATGGAACATCTTGTGGATCTATTAAGATCTGTTCAAATTGATTGAAGGGCATTTTCTGTAGTTTACGTTTACACCAAAAAAATGTGACACCAAACCTATTCCGATTATTAGTAAAGATATTCAATTAAAATAGGGTGTTTTTGATTCAACCTTAAAAAGCGCCAATGGCATAACATAAAATATGTATGTAGACAATAATAACAAAGTTCATTTGTAAATTAGCTATAATTCTTTTATATCAAGAATTTAATATATAGTATATCACAATTTTTTTTTAATATCTATAAATTGAAAAAATATTGTACATTTTTTTTAATCTTATTCCCAGTTCTTCATACTTTGAGCCTATGTGGTTAAACTAATTTCATAATTCTGCATTTAACTTGTTAAAAAAATTATACTAAATTATATTTTCAAGCTTATCAAATAAATTATTAACATACACCGGCTTGAACATTTACAACATATTCATATTAAAAAATGATAACATAATATTAATTCTTGAATAAACACACATCAATAATGTCAGTATATGGTATGGAACATAAATTACACACAAACAAAAATAATAATTTTAATTTATACATCACACATCAAAATTTAACATGTATTGCATAAAGAAAATCTCATTTTAACATTAAAATAACAAATATTATTTTAAACATTCTTGTCGTACGCAACACATGGGTTACACACTAGTTACCTTTATTTCTCGGTTGTTGTGTTTTATTAATCTTGTAGATGTTGATGGATGATTTTTAAGAATAGATAAGAAGATATTTAATTAGAGCCTAAGAATCATCTACTCAATAAAACAATTTTCTAACTCAAAATGTAGAAAATGCTGCATTATGTAAGATACCAATCCATGCTGCATTATGTAACATACAAAACGAAAAAATTAATGAAGAATGAAATCAAACAAAATGGAGAGACTGTAGTTTGACATTTTTAAAAGACAAACTTTATTTAGTCGCTTTGCCCTTCAACATGTGAATGACAAAAGTTGAAGTTGGATACATGAATCAAGCATCAGACATGAGGACATCTAGAAAGGCATGAATTCATAATGTCTAGACATACAAATGTGCATGCACCAGTGCAGCCTATCATGCATGAGTTGTATGCTTCTCTACAATTTATACCACAGTCATCACTGTCAACACTCACAGGATGAACAGAATAAGGGGAAAATAGCACTAGGATAGCAATAACCATGAACCATGTGAGAGAGTTTGCCATTGTTATAATATGAAGAACGCTTTGAGAATGAGCAGTACAGTATGTTTTGAGTTATATGATGCTCCAATTTATATACGAGGCTTTGGACATGGAAGGTTGATATAAAAAGATTGTTGATGTGCTTTCATTATTAAATTGCCATGAACTTTTCATAATTAGTGGTAATTTAAAAGATTGATCATTGTATCTATTGATGTAAATGAACTAAATTAATTAGTGGTAATGTAAAAGATTGGTTGCTATATATCTATTGATGTAAATAAATTAAATTAAAAGTTTTTCACCTTTATTATACATCATAGAAGAATATTTGTTGTTAAATGTATTTATTTGTTTACAAAATAATGATAAGATAAGAGAGTAATGATAACGATTTAATTAATGAGTAGAATTACCCATTAGTTTTGTTCCAAAAATGTCATTTATCTGGATAAGTAATACCGGTACTTAGGTGGTGTATTGCTTTTGATAATGCTGGAGTTCAAATCTTTAACTTTGAAAACCACGGGACCCTTTCTCCAAGTACATTCACAACCATTTATTTCAGCAAACCGATTTATTAGTAAAGAATGAAACAATAAGATTATATGAGATTGGGACATACAAAATTATAGGACAGAGGAATTGAACTTTTAATTTTGGGTATCACCCCAATTTGGAAACTCGAGCATTAAGAACAAAATTTCATAAATAATAGTAGTAGTATTAATGTAACACCCCATATTTTAAACAATAAAAATATCAAAATAATTAGAGCAGTAATGTGCATTTAAAATTCGAAAACGTGTAATAAAAATAATTTAATCAAGAAAGAGAAAGTAATTAACATTAAATTTCAACATTTCTTTAATCAATCATACACGTAATTAAAGACATTGAAAGAGAAATAAATGAAAGTAACGTCAAAATTGAAAGCTGAGAAATAATTTTAGAAAGTAACACGTATGTGACTTACATATAGTTACTATATATAAAAATATAAATAAACATGAATTTCAAAAGTATTGTGCGTCACAAATTGAATTAAACATGTAATAAATTGAAATTTAATGACGTTAGTTAAGTGACATTCTAATATAAAACGAGTATGCGTGTATTATTTCTAAAAAGGGTACGTGTTTGAAACTAAAATCACGCACGTGTTGAAAACAAAAGAAAATTAGTGCGCATGTAATAAAAAAAGAAATAAATATAACGTTTGAAATTTTGTGTAAATATTCTTTATTAATAACTAGTATTGTTTGCCCGTTTTGCTGGGCATTAAAATATATGTTATTAAAAAAAATTGTAATGATTAAATATCAAAAATAAAAGAAAAATTAAAGTATTATTATAATTAATATTAAATAATTATATATATATATATATATTTAAATATTATAATTTATGCGGCAACAATAATAAATTGTTCTGCTGTTCATCCAAAAATAATTTTATCATCAATATGTGTGCATTACAAATGAGTTTTAAATTGGACCCTTGTTGGTCGATCAAATGGTACTTAGGTACATCATTAGTATATTTTTGTACTATCGCACACAAAAGTGTAAATATTTTATGAACTAACTTTGTCAGCTCTTCTATTTAGGACTTACAACCGCAAAAACTTATTTTCAATGGTGTCATACATACAATTTTGAAATTCTATAAAAATTGAATTAATGTGTAGTTTTCTCATTTTATAGTCATATTCACTACATGAATATAGAATAAATAAGTAATACATTGGTTATAATAAAAAGTGATGACTTATGAAAAAAATTATATTAAGTTTCGCAGAACTGAGATCATTAATTTTGACATTACAGGTTGTAGAAAAAAGCATTTGATCAAGGCATTCCTAAACTTAATCCTACATATGTAGTTACCTTGGGTCTTTTCTATATTCTTCTACAGCATTGCTCTTTCATGATCAATCTACAAATGTGGAAGTATGTAGTAATACACATAACGTTCTATTGTTCACATATTATTAGAAGAGAATTTTATTGCAGTTGCATCTTCGAACCATGCCACAATTCAGACATTGTGTACTCATATTACTTTGTATTTCTTATCTTTTCATCTTATTATATGAAAATCTCAATAGTCCCACATTCCTTATTTTATGTTTACATAAGAAGGTCAGTATCGCCTCCTTGCCCTATGAAATATTCTTAATTACACTTCAAATATAACATCATATTCTAGGAGAACCATCAGAATTCATTCAACCACTATAATCGTTATAAATTTTAGAGATTGCTGCAACATAATGAACAGAAAGTCTATCAAAAAATGTAGGTAATGAAGAAAAAGATTGCATAATAAGGCAGGATACGTTTGAACTTTAAGATAAGAATTTTCATTAATTCAAAAAAAAATGCATCATAATTTTCAAGTATAGCAATTAGACAATGAAGATATGCCTGATTCTATAATTTCATGTAGCCTTGTAGTAATGTTTTCTCTCTCTTAGTTCGAAGGAAACAGACACCGCAATTTGGAACATTGTACGGTTTAGGTACAAATCATGCTATCACATATATTACCTCATGAAAGAATTTAACAACTTCTTCTATGTACTTGCTTCTACTTCTTGAGACATTTGTGTGGTCTTTTGAACAAAAAGCAGTCCTCTATTATTTTTTATTCTTACCTGTCAAGGCAATGATTATTCCATAATTTTTATCTCAGCTATTGTTTCTACAACTGTCTCGTACTATAAGCTTCCCTTCTGGCCTCCTTGCCTTATGAAATATTCTTAATTACATGTAACAACCCGGAAAATCCGAGCCAAATTAAATTTTTTATTTTGGCGAATTTAATGAATTTTGAATATTTAAAATGAATTATTTTAAATAATAACGACGAAAATTTATTTTGAATAGAATTTGAATGTATATATTTATTCGAATCGTCGTTAGAATATAAATATTTATTTTAAATTATAAAAGGAAATGAAAATGGCGTGGTAGTTCGATAATTCGATTTCAAAATTCAAATGAATGTACCGGGCGCAAAATAAACCGGATTTTAACGAAACCAAAAATGTTTGAATCTAATGGAGAATATCTTTCCAACGAATCCGAAAAATTGAAATTTAATAGCGGGAATCAAAAGATACGCCCAGTTGAAAATTCTGAATAGTCGCTATGGAATTCAGGCCCTTAAAAATGGAAATTTTGCAAACGACCTCGGTTATCGACGAAACCACTTTTGTTGGATCTGGGATGTCAAATTATTGCTAGATTTCAAATTTCATAATTTTTCGAATCAATATGTGGGCGTGGCAAAGGAAAACGCGTTTGACCAGTTTTAGTTGATTTTAATCGACTGGAAAATGGCCATTTTTCAAACGATCTCAGAATTTGACGAAACTAGTTTGGTTAGGACCGTATCGTCAATAATAAGCTAGAAAATATTTTTTCGGGAATTTGTAGAGTTAGTATGTGGCCCTAGTAAATTGAAATGCGCGTTCAAATTCAATATATAGAGTTATATTTGGATTTTGACAAAAACTGATCGAAACGATCGAATCAGCTTACGATACATATCCCATTGTGTTCGGAATGGGGGTTATTAGCTATGGACGACAGGCGGTGGGTCTCGTTTCGAGTTCGAATGAAAAAGTTGCTTTTTGAAATTTAAAATAAAATAAAATATAAATTATTATATAAAAACTTTGGGCCCTCTCTTTCTCTTCCATTCAGTCAATGAAGAAATTAAAAAAAGAGAAAAGAACCCTAACTACCACCCGTCGCCCCTCTTCTACAACCACCACCTTGCGCCTCTAGCGATGGCGCCTCCGCCCAGACCTCCCCCTCCTGCTCCTCCGTCCTTCTCCTTCCCACTTAGACCCCCGCGCCAGACGAACCCCAAGCCCTCGATTTCAGACACGCCCAGCTTCCACCGCCTCCGTCGAGCACGGCTCCATCACCTCCAACCCACCGCGATGCTCCAACATCCCCCCTCTAAAGCGCCGACGATGAAGATTCCCTGCCCCTGATCTGTTCAAATACATGAACACGGGCGACGAAAGTGACAAAAGGCGAGAAAGGCGAGATCTTCCTACATATGAAGAGTCGTGGAGTTTGGTTTAGCTAGTCGGTGAGAACTCCTCACTTTTATTTCTATTTCTAGTTTGAAATATATACTAGGATGCAGACGGTGTTTAGTAGCACCCCACACCTGTCGTCCACAGACCATGGACGGCTTGTATGCTTGTTTGTTTGATTTTGATGTGTAGTTGATTGTGTGATGTGATGTGAAATGAAATAAAATATTTATATAGTTGAAATAAAATATTTTATAGTGGAAAATATTTTATAGTTAAAAATAGAATTTTTAACGTGTATATGAAATGAAATAAAAATAAACAAATCGGACGATTTGATTATATACGCTGATTTGATTGATATTGATTGGGACGATAAATTTTACACATCGCCCAACTGCACAAATAAAATATGTGTTTGTTGATTTGAAACCCCACATGGGTATTAGGATGATATATGACGTACACTAATCCCAATAATTAGTTGTATGTCGATCGATTGATTGACAGACTGTTATGAGCGTTAAATATTTATATTTGATGCTTATACAGTGTAGAATGCACTTTGGATGATGGTTGATTATTAGTCATTGTTGATATATACATGCGTTGTATGGAAATCCATAGAAATAAAATCTATGGTAATTGATTGGGCCTCATTCCAGTTTTGAAAAAGAAATACTTGAATAGAAATATTTGAAAAAGAAATATTTGAATAGAAATATTTGAAAAAGAAATATTTGAAATAGAATATTTGAAAATAGAAATATATGAAGCCGTGTTGATTAGATTGACGCCATTTTTACGTGAACGATATTTATATCGATTTTATTCATTTTATAATGAATATTGAAAGTGATTTCAAAATCTGACATTTTGAAAAGAATTGAAATTCGAATTGAAACTGAATAGAAATGAATTCGAATAAAAATTGAATAGAAATGAATTCGAATTGAAATTGAATAGAAATGAATTCGAATTGATATAGAATAGAAATGAATTCGAATTGAAATTGAATAGAAATGAATTCGAATTGAAATTTAATAGAAATGAATTCGAATTGAAATTGAATAGAAATGAATTCGAATTGAAATTGAAAAGAAATGAATTCGAATTGAAATTGAATTGAAAATGAACTGAAATTGAATTAAAAATCGATTTGAATTGAAATCAATTTGAAATGAATTGAAATCGAATTTATAAGGAAAAATTCAATTTTGATTTGAATTTGAAAAGTAGTTGAAATCGTTTTAAAAATGAATTTAAAACGATTTATATAATACGTTTTAAAAGGTAATCGATGAAGTATATATTATACATATTATATACATAATATAATGGCCTGAATAGAACGCGCATCGCCGCAGCAATTCGCGAATTTCGACCGTTGACTTCGAATGGATATTACGGGAGATCCGACCGTTGGATTCTCCTAAAACCGGAACCGTTGGGTTTGTATCGGAAAGAGCTTTCTAACGAATATTAGAGATTTAAAATCTAATGGTTGGATTTGGAATTATGTCCAAATAAAATTTGGAAAAAGTCGCTGTGAGTGCAGTTCGATGGCCGTTGATGGAAATCGACTGTACGGGCCTTGATAAAATTATTAAAAATAGTAGTAATTTGTGTAAAATCATAAGAAATGATTTAGGAAGAATTGGGATGAAAAACTCCATATTTGAAAAGATAAAAATAGATTTTTATCGAAATGAACTAGTCTTGAACTAGAATTATAATTCTATTTATTTTTAAATAAATAAATTGGATTTGAAATGGTTTTAAAAGAAACCAGAATTTTCAATACTTGAATTGGAATGGATTTGAATCGAAATTGTCATTGGAATATTTCGATGTTGGATTTCGGGATTATACAGTTATTGTTATGGAAATTTGAAAGATATATTTATATCGTTATTTCCAATACGATATTTGTTGGTCGTAGAATTTGAAATTGAATATAAGCCGGTATATTTTCTATTTAGAGCCTTGTATTTAATATCAAATGTGATTTGGGTTTGTCATGAATAGTGTCTTCATTAACACTGTTCTTAAGCCCAGTCGAGAAAAAGATTAAATCATTTTATTTAGATTTAATGAGGTGTACCAATTAAATAATATTTAGTTGGAATTGAATTGGTATTGATTTTTGGGTTTATCGTGAACAATGTTTTAAATAACACTTGTTCTTTAACCCGATAATCAATGGAATGTGATTTTGGGTTTTCGTGAACGGTATCTTCAATAATACTGTTCTTAGACCCAAAGGAGTTAAGAAAATTAGAAACTAACTGGAGATTAGTTAAGTTGAATGGTTTCTAGGGTATCGATCTGATGTTGGTTTCGGCCTTCGGGGTTAATACTTAGGGAATTGCTCACGTGCTAATTTACGGTTATGGACTGATTGAAATGTGATGTGATTTTGGGTTTATCGTGAACCGTGTTTTAAATGACATGGATTCTTTAACCCAGTTACATATTAAAACTAAGTGGAGTTTTAATGAATCTTTAATTAGATTGAAATGATCGAGAATGGAGTATCACCAGTTTTGCTCCAGGCGATAGTTAAATCTTTAATTAGATTTGAACGTGAAATGGTAATTGAATTTACCGATAACACCATAGTGTTAGATATGAAGTATTACCAGTTTTACTTCATGGGATGAATAGGTTGGGATTGGGAAATAAAATAAATGATTACTTCGGTGTGGTTCGCTAATCCTGACTAGTTTGAAGTGATATTCAAAAGGAAGATTAAAGAATAAATTTAAAAGAATTTGTCTTTGATAAAATTAATGGGAACCTTTCCCTAAGAATGTGAAATTTAGAAACTAGCTGTAGGTTGGCTAAGCAGAGTGATTTCCTGGGTATTGATCTGATGTTGGTTTCAGCCTTCGGGGTTAATATTTGGCGGATTATTCTCTTGATTAATTTACGGTTAGTGACTGATGAATTGGAATGAGGCGTATGTTGTGTTTGTGTAACACTTGTTTATTATATACGCGAGTTATTCGGAAAGACCGGGTTTATCCCATTCTGAATAACTGATACGACGATAAGTCGTAGGTGAAGACAGTGGTTGAAGACCGGAGGTCTTCACGTCGTTTGGATAATTATTGATGATCTTGATTGGGCTGTACACCCAAGAGGAGGGAAACAGTTGGTGACCGTCCAGACGTACTTGGAGATCGATGGATATGCGGGGTACTAGGTGCCTCCGGTTTCGTTCAGACCCAGAACGAACTTGTAAATGGACTGTGTGTCTGACATTGGATTTTAGTCTGTGTGATTGTTTTCTATTAAATATATATTTGTTTGGCGGCGGAGAATTTATTCTCTTGCTTAACGCCCTTCTCTGAAACGTACGAGCTTAGGGGTTATATATTGATGGATATCCATCGCATGGAGTGAATTGCCTGTGTGGCATGCCTAAGTGGCAATTGATCAAGGCTTCTGTTGAAAAGCAAACTCTTGTGGTTGATGATCAAAGCAAGGCCTTTGTGACATAGCTTTGTGTAGCATTTACTTCGCGAGTTTCACACCCGGTATGAACCAGAAACGGGAGAGGATATCAGGGAGGGCATGCGTTTCCTTCTAATTAGAAGTGACGTCAGTGGTTTTACATGCCCTGACGAGTTTGACTTATGTGGTTGTTGGTTGGCGAGGTGCCTCAGATTTATCGATGACTATGTGAAGCCGATGGAGTCATTCGTTGGCTCATTTACGCCCCATAGGGCAGGGAAACGCATGCTCAGGCATTTTAATCCACTCCGTGTGGACCGGCCCTGACGATCCAAGGGCTTAACTGAGTACTTGCCCTGAAGCTCGGGCTAGAGAGTCTCGAATCGGTGAGGACTATCTTTTGCCTCGGTTCATACCATAAATGATAACCCAACTTCCAATACGAAATTTTGCGGTTTTGATTGTATACCTATATATGGCGACATAGTGGTATGGGGCATTCATGCCACCTATGATTGATATTTATGATTGTATATAAAATCATAAACTAACTTGAAACGAGCTAAGATGGATGATTTCCTGGGTATTAGTCTGATGTTGGTTTCGGCCTTCGGGGTTAATACTTAGGGAATCGTTCACTTGCTAATTTACGGTTGGAGTTTGATTAAGAATTAAAAACATGAAATTTAGCGTATCAAGCATTCTTTGGCTATTATAAGGTAAGAACCCTATGCTTCGGCTTGCGTTGCATTGTGTGATGGGACTTGGGTCTTATAATAGCTTCATTTTTCTTTATTTAGCATGGCGCTGTTTGTTTATGCACTGGTATTCTTGGGAGGAAACCCTTTCCGTGTTATACGGCGTGGTCCTTTGATTTATCGAACTTTAAAATATAGATTAATAACTGTTTTAGTTCTCACACTAGTCACATGACTGACCTGGAGTTTATTGTTTTAACCTAAACTCTGGGTGCCCTTATTTTCGACACGGGCAGCTAGTAGTTTTGGTTTTGCAGATTTATATTCATAGGAACCTGGTTTACAGCTGGCACGATATCCGGAAAGCTTTGTATCTGTATAACTCCTTCAGTTGTGTTTTGTATTATTTTCCGCTGCTCTGTAATTTATTGTAATCTCTGATATTTGGTAAATGCATAACATTGATTTATACTCTGGTTATTCTTGTATTCTGATGGAATTGTTGTAATATACAATGCAATGTTCTTCTGTCAGCGTTCTATTTTGTCGTGTTCTCAAAACAATCAGGCGTTTCGAACGGTCTTGATCGGTTTAGCGATTGATTCAGATCGAGCGAAATTCCTTGTTGTCACATTTGGTATCAGAGCTTTGGTTTACAAAGCTCAAAGAACAAGACACATTAGAACCATACGAAAGAATTCATCAGAGATTGGATTAGTAATATCCAATGGGAATGACTCGTTAGAGATGGGATCAGTAGTATCCTAGAACGAGTGTGAAGAGTATATCTATAAAACGGAAACAAATTTTGTTTTGAAAATTTAAATCAAGTATTTGTATTTGATTGTTTATTTTATATTGAATTTGGACAATGCAGTATATAAAGATTTTGCATATACGTCTGATTCGCGTGTATTCGAAGTTTTAATATACTGGATAGATATAAAATCACACTCTAGTCGACCGGAGACGATTCTGATGATAGTCTACACATCATCAGAATTGGTATTTGAGTTTCGAAGGTGTGATATCTATATATTTCCATTAGATTGGTGTGAGAACCAAAATTAGATAGGGCCTACTGTTGTGATTTGGCATCAAAAATGTGATTTTTGACTATATATCAAAGTTATGAATTTGAAATGATAATCAACTAATTGATTCATGGTTGTGTTGTTTGATTATTGTTTGATTAATTAAATGTTGAATCATATAACCAAATTGATCAAATAGTAAATTGTATTGAAAATTGGTCGCATTTGCTTGCATATACATGTACTTACATTGAACAGGTCATAGCAAAGAGGCTAGAGCAGAAGAATAAAATTGTTTGCCCGACAAATAGGTACATGTTTACCATAATTTACTGTTTTGTTTGGGTGATGATGATTTTATGAGCCGATTGGCTAGCTGCTTGGCTTTTTCATTTTCTTTTTGAGATCAGAGGGCCTGTATGGCAATTTCGGGATTTTCCCGGTGCTCCCGGTGCAGGGGAGGTTATGGCGATTTTTTTCGGAAATTTAGGGTGTTAGCCAAATTTTTGAAAAAATTGAAAAGTTCTTAGAAACTGAAAAGTTGAAGAACTTAAGCCGTAATCAAAATAATGAAAGTTGAGTTGATTAGTTAAACGACTTTCGGCTTCATTCCTTTTCGGGGACGAAAAGTTTTAAGTGGGGGAGATTGCAACAACCCGGAAAATCCGAGCCAATTTAAAATTTTTATTTTGGCGAATTAAATGAATTTTGAATATTTAAAATGAATTATTTTAAATAATAAAAACGAAAATTTATTTTGAATAGAATTCGAACATATATATTTATTCGAACTGTCGTTAGAATATAAATATTTATTTTAAATTATAAAAGGAATTGAAAATGGCGCGGTAGTTCGATTTCAAAATTCAAATGAATGTACCGGGTGCAAAATAAACCAGATTTTAACGAAACCAAAAATGTTTGAATCTAATGGAGAGTATCTTTCCAACGAATCCGAAAAATTGAAATTTCATAGCGGGAATCAAAAGATACGCCCAGTTGAAAATTCTAAATAGTCGCTATGGAATTCAGGCCCTTAAAAATGGAAATTTTGCAAACGACCTCGGTTTTCGACGAAACCACTTTTGTTGGATCCGAGATGTCAAATTATTGCTAGGTTTTAAATTTCACATTTTTTCGAATCAATATGTGGGCGTGGCAAAGGAAAACGCTTTTGACTAGTTTCAGATTTTAATCGACTAGAAAATGGCCATTTTTCAAACGATCTCAGAATTTGACGAAACTAGTTTTGTTAGGACCGTATCATCAATACGAGGCTAGAAAATATTTTTTCGGGAATTTTTAGAGTTAGTATGTGGCCCCTGTAAATTGAAATGCGCGTTCAAATTCAATATATAGAGTTATATTTGGATTTTGACGAAAACTGATCGAAACGATCGAATCAGCTTACGATACATATACCATTGTGTTCAGAATGGGGGTAATTAGCTATGGACGACAGGCAGTGGGTCTCGTTTCAAGTTCGAATGAAAAAGTTGCTTTTTGAAATTTAAAATAAAATAAAAATTATTATATAAAAACTTTGGCCCCCCTCTTTCTCTTCCATTCAGTCAACGAAGAAATAAAAAAAGAGAGAAAAGAACCCTAACTACCGCCCGTCGCCCCTCTTCTACAACCACCACCTCGCGCCTCTAGTGATGGCGCCTCCGCCCAGACCTCCCCCTCCTGCTTCTCCGTCCTTCTCCTTCCCGCTTAGACCCCCGCGCCAGACGAACCCCAAGCCCTCGATTTCAGCCGCGCCCCACTTCCACCGCCTCTGTCGAGCACGGCTCCGTCACCACCAACCCGCCGCGACGCTCCGACGTCCCCCCCTCTGAAGCGCCGATGATGAAGATTCCCTGCCCCTGTTCAGTTCAAATACATGAACACAGGCGACGAAAGTGACAAAGGGCGAGCAAGGCAAGATCTTCCTACATATAAAGAGTCGTGGAGTTTGGTTTAGCTAGTCGGTGAAAACTCCTCACTTTTATTTCTATTTCTAGTTTGAAATATATACTAGGATGCAGACGGTGTTTAGTAGCACCCCACACCCGTCGTCCACAGACCATGGACGGCTTGTATGCTTGTTTGTTTGATTTTGATGTGTAGTTGATTGTGTGATGTGAAATGAAATAAAATATTTATATAGTTGAAATAAAATATTTTATAGTGGAATATATTTTATAGTTAAAAATAGAATTTTTAACGTGTATATGAAATGAAATAAAAATAAACAAATCGGACGATTTGTTATACACTGATTTGATTGATATTGATTGGGACGATAAATTTTACACATCGCCCAACTGCACAAATAAAATATGTGTTTGTTGATTTGAAACCCCACACGGGTATTGGGATGATATATGACGTACACTAATCCCAATAATTAGTTGTACGTCGATCGTTTGATTGACAGACTGTTATGAGCGTTAAATATTTATATTTGCTGCTTATACAATGTAGAATGCACTTTGGATGATGGTTGATTATTAGTCATTGTTGATGTATACATGCGTTGTATGGAAATCCATAGAAATAAAATCTATGGTAATTGATTGCGCCTCATTCCAGTTTTGAAATAGAAATATTTGAGTAGAAATATTTGAAAAAGAAATATTTAAATAGAAATATTTGAAAAAGAAATATTTGAATAGAAATATTTGAAAAAGAAATATTTGAAATAGAATATTTGAAAATAGAAATATATGAAGCCGTGTTGATTAGATTGACGCCATTTTGACATGAACGATATTTATATCGATTTTATTCATTTTATAATGAATTTTGAAAGTGATTTCAAAATCTGACATTTTGAAAAGAATTGAAATTCGAATTGAAACTGAACAAAAATGAATTCGAATAGAAATTGAATGAATTCAAATTGAAATTAAACAGAAATGAATTCGAATTAAAATTGAATAGAAATGAATTCGAATTGAAATTGAATAGAAATGAATTCGAATTGAAATTGAATAGAAATGAATTCAAATTGAAATTGAATTGAATTGAAAACGAACTGAAATTGAATTAAAAATCGATTTGAATTGAAATCAATTTGAAATGAATTTAAATCAAATTTATAAGGAAAAACTCAATTTTGATTTGAATTTGAAAAGTAGTTGAAATCGTTTAAAAAACGAATTTAAAACAATTTATATAATACGTTTTAAATGGAAATCGACGAAGTATATATATATATATATATATAATATAATGGCCTAAATAGAACGCGCCGCGCCGCAGCAGTTCGCGAATTTCGACCACTGACTTCGAATGGATATTACGGGAGATCCGACCATCAGATTCTCCTAAAACTGGAACCATAGGCTTCGTATCGAAAAGAGCTTTCTAACGAATATTAGAGATTTGAAATCTAACGGTTGGATTTGGAATTATGCCCAAATCAAATTTGGAAAAAGGTCGCTGTGAGTGCAGTTCGATGGCCGTTGATGGAAATCGACTGTACGGGCCTTGATAAAATTATTAAAAATAGTAATAATTTGTGTAAAATCATTAGAAATGACTTGGGAAGAATTGGGATGAAAAACTCCATGTTTGAAAAGATAAAAACAGATTTTTATCGAAAAGAACTAGTTTTGAACTAGAATTATAATTTTATTTATTTTTAAATGAATAAATTGGATTTGAAATGGTTATAAAAGAAACCAGAATTTCCAATACTTGAATTGGAATGGATTTGAATCGAAATTGTCATTGGAATATTTTGATGTTGGATTTCGGGATTATACAGATATTGTTATGGAAATTTGAAAGATATATTTATATCGTTATTTCCAATACGATATTTGTTAGTCATAGAATTTGATATTGTATATAAGCCGGTATATTTTCTATTCAGAGCCTTGTGTTTAATATCAAATGTGATTTGGGTTTGTCATGAATGGTGTCTTCATTAACACTGTTCTTAAGCCCAGTCGAGAAAAAGATTAAATCTTGTTATTTATATTTAACGAGGTGTACCAATTAAATAATATTTAATTGGAATTGAATTGGTATTGATTTTTGGGTTTATCATGAACAATGTTTTAAATAACACTTGTTCTTTAACCCGATAATCAATGGAATGTGATTTTGGGTTGTCGTGAACGGTATCTTCAATAATACTGTTCTTAGACCCAAAGGAGTTAAGAAAATCAGAAACTAACTGGAGATTAGTTAAGTTGAATGGTTTCTGGGGTATTGATCGGATGTTGGTTTCGGCCTTTGGGGTTAATACTTAGGGAATTGCTCGCTTGCTAATTTACGGCTAGGGACTGATTGAAATGTGATGTCATTTTGGGTTTATCGTGAACCATGTTTTAAAAGACATGGATTCTTTAACCCAGTTACAGATTAAAACTAAGTAGATTTTTAATGAATCTTTAATTAGATTGAAATGATCGAGAATGGAGTATCACCAGTTTTGCTCCAGGCGATAGTTAAATCTTTAATTAGATTTGAACGTGAAATGGTAATTGAATTTACCGATAACACCGTGGTGTTAGATATGAAGTATTACCAGTTTTACTTCATGGGATGAATAGGTTGGGATTAGGAAATAAAATAAATGATTACTTCGGTGTGGTTCGCTAATCCCGACTAGTTTGAAGTGATATTCAAAAGGAAGATTAAAGAATAAATTTAAAAGAATTTGTCTTTGATAAAATTAATGGGAACCTTTCCCTAAGAATGTGAAATTAGAAACTAGCTGTAGGTTGGCTAAGCAGAGTGATTTCGTGGGTATTGATCTGATGTTGGTTTCAGCCTTCGGGGTTAATATTTGGGGGATTATTCTCTTGATTAATTTACGGTTAGTGACTGATGAATTGGAATGAGGCGTATGTTGTGTTTGTGTAACACTTGTTTATTATACGCGAGTTATTTGGAAAGACCAGGTTTATCCCATTCTGAATAACTGATACGACGATAAGTCGAAGGTAAAGACGGTGGTTGAAGACCGGAGGTCTTCACGTCATTTGGATAATTACTGATGATCTTGATTGGGCTATACACCCAAGAGGAGGGAAACAGTTGGTGATCGTCCAGACGTACTTGGAGATCGATGGATATGCGGGGTACTAGGTGCCTCCGGTTTCGTTCAGACCCAGAACGAACTTGTAAATGGACTGTGTGTCTGACATTGGATTTTAGTCTGTGTGGTTGATTTCTGTTAAATATATATATCTGTTTGGCGGCGGAGAATTTATTCTCTTTCTTAACGCCCTTCTCTGAGACGTACGAGCTCAGGGGTTATATATTGATGGATATCCATCGCATGGAGTGAATTGCCTGTGTGGCATGCCTAAGTGGCAATTGATCAAGGCTTCTATTGAAAATCAAAGTCTTGTGGTTGATGATCAAAGCAAGGCCTTTGTGGCATAGCTTTGTGTAATGTTTACTTCGCGAGTTTCACACCCGGTATGAACCAGAAATGGGAGAGGACATCAGGGAGGGCATGCGTTTCCTTCTAGTTAGAAGTGGCATCAGTGGTTTTACATGCCCTGACGAGTTTGACTTATGTGGTTGTTGGTTTGCGAGGCGCCTCAGATTTATCGGTGACTATGTGAAGCCGATGGAGTCATTCGTTGGCTCATTTACGCCCCATAGGGCGGGGAAACGCATGTACAGGCATTTTAATTCACTCCGTGTGGACCCGCCATGACGATCCAAGGGCTTGACTGTGTACTTGCCATGAGGCTCGGGCTAGAGAGTCTCGAATCAGTGAGGACTATCTTTTGCCTCGGTTCATACCATAAATGATAACCCAACTTCCAATATGACATTTTGCGGTTTTGATTGTATACCTATATATGGCGACATAGTGGTATGGGGCATTCATGCCGCCTATGATTGATATTTATGATTGTATATAAAATCAAAAACTAACTGGAAACGAGCTAAGATGGGTGGTTTCCTGGGTATTAGTCTGATGTTGGTTTCGGCCTTCGGGGTTAATACTTAGTGAATCGTTCACTTGTTAATTTACGGTTGGAGTCTGATTAAGAATTAAAAACATGAAATTTAGCGTATCAAGCATTCTTTAGCTATTATAAGGTAAAAACCCTATCCTTCGGCTTGCGTTGCATTGTGTGATGGGACCTGGGTCTTATAATGGCTTCATTTTTCTTTATCTAGCATGGCACTGTTTGTTTATGCACTGGTATTCTTGGGAGGAAACCCATTCCGTGTTATACGGCGTGGTCCCTTGATTTACCGAACTTTAAAATAAAGATTAATAACTGTTTTAGTTCTCACACCAGTCACATGACTGACCTGGAGTTTATTGTTTTAACCTAAACTCTGGGTGCCCTTATTTTCGACACGGGCAGCTAGTAGTTTTGGTTTTGCAGATTTATATTCACAGGAACCTGGTTTACAGCTGGAACAATATCCGGAAAGCTTTGTATCCGTATATCTCCTTCAGTTGTGTTTTGTATTAATTTCTGTTGCTCTGTGATTTATTGTAATCTCTGATATTTGGTAAATGTGTAACATTGATTTATACTCTGGTTATTCTTGTATTCTGATGGAATTGTTGTAATATACAATGCAATGTTCTTCTGTCTACGTTCTATTTTGTCGTGTTCTCAAAACAATCAGGCGTTTCAAATGGTCTTGATCGGTTTAGCGACTGGTTTGGATCGAGCAAAATTCCTTGTTGTCACATTACACTTCAAATGTAAAATCATATTCTAGAAGAACCATCAGAATTCATTCAACCACTATAATCGTTATAAACTTTAGAGATTGCTGCAACATAATGAATAGAAAGTCTATCAAAAAATGCAGGTAATGAAGAAAAAGATTGCATAATAATGCAGGATACGTTTGAACTTTAAGATAAGAATTTTCATTAATTCAAAAAAAAATACATCATAATTTTCTAGTACAGCAATTAGACAATGAAGATATGCCTGATTCTTTAAGTTCATGTAGCCTTGTAGTAATGTTTTCTCTCTCTAAGTTCGAAGGAAATAGACACCACAATTTGGAACATTGTACGGTTTAGGTACAAATCATGTTATCACATATATTACCTCACGAAAGAATTCGACAACTTCTTCTATGTACTTGCTTCTACTTCTTGAGACGCGTGGTCTTTTGAAC
This sequence comes from Allium sativum, assembly GCA_030737875.1. NCBI lineage: Eukaryota > Viridiplantae > Streptophyta > Magnoliopsida > Asparagales > Amaryllidaceae > Allium > Allium sativum. The sequence continues at coordinate 14,972,252 of CM060922.1, forward strand.
AAAAAGCAGTCCTCTATTATTTTTTATTCTTACCTGTCAAGGAAATGATTGTTCCATAATTTTTATCTCAGCTTTTGTTTCTACAACTGTCACGTACTATAAGCTTCCCTTCTGGCCGACTTTATCAACTTCGTCAACTATAGGTATTAACTTGCAACAGCCTAAAACATAATATAATTAATTTCCATTATATTTGTTGACAATTTCAAAATGAGAGTGTGATGCAAAATATATGCACAGCCTGAAACATAATATAATTAATTTCCATTATATTTGTTGACAATTTCAAAATGAGAGTGTGATGCAAAATATATGTAAGGTACATGTTTATCCTACGTATTGGATAAAAATAGAAAACAATACCTACAAAACGAGACTAAAATTATAGTGGGTATTGATGGTGGCATACCTCTTATATGTGCTACGAAATATACCGGTTCCATCAGATCACATAAGTTGCCATGTCCCCATTTAATCCAACATTAATTACCTACATGTCGAAAAATAAATTAAACATTTACAAAAGAAAGAACATGAATAATGAGACATGTAGTGATAATGAGTAAATGACAATGACACCTTCCAGAGCTATATGCAAAAAGTAAATAAAATAACTTAAATGGTCAGCTGATTCATCATCTAAAACAAACTTAACAGCTTGCCGTCTAATAATCAAATAAATTATATCCACCTAATCAAATAGTTTTCTTATATTTGCAAACTGAATACTAATTTATTACGAATCTAAGATCACCGCCGAAATAAAAAAAATTTAAAAAAAATCCCTCCTGAAATTCTATTTACCTTGTCGGAAAACCTGTTGACATACAACAATAGTAACATAGTGCATAACATCTAAAGAAGACCCAAATGAATCATCCAAATGTCTATAAAACGGTTATTCTTTATAAAAGTAAGCACCACTCAAATTTGCCATGATGATGAATTTCTAAAACGGAAACAAATTGTTATGAATCATTATCTTAATTTTGGTGTTAAATTAAATTATGAAAGAGAGAAGTATGGAATACGAAGCAATATAATATCTATCATTCTAGCAGCTAATGCATAAAAGAAATGTTAACTTTGTGTTCATCCAATCATTCCATTTTGTACTGTTTGCTTTGTGTCATTTTTCTTTAGTCATAATTCTTCCAACTAGTCCAAATTAATAATATTACAGTAGCCATTTTCCTGAATAAAAAAAATCATCATATTACATGTAAAAAAATGTCTATAATTTATTGAGAAGCTTGTAGGAATCAATCTAAAGCACAACAATCTAACTTACTGCTTAAAAAATTGGAATTAGCATAATTGATAACTAAGTTCTTTAGTGCTCCTAAATGGATGAAGGAATACAACAATGATGATAATAGAAATTCAATGGACCGGCTATTGTGTAACAGGTTGAAAACTAAAACATTTGAAAAACCACACTAATTTTCTCTGTTTCATGAATAAAACTTGTAAAAAGAAATGCTTTTAGTATGGAAAATAATTTTAGGATACTTAGAAACGAAAACAAATGGATATTCTTATAATTATAATTTTGCATTGGTGAAAGAAATGACAAAGGGGAAATACAATTATGCATTGTTATTATGAGCAGGTCTAAGAAAAAAAACACGTCTTAAAAATTATAACTATGCACAAAATAAAAGTTACACTGATTATTTATGGTACACATTCTTTAGTGAAAATTAAACATGGAAAATATCCATTTTACATAGAAATTTCATCTGCTATAAATTATCTACCATATTAGTGCAAAATTATGGCAGTTGTTCCAGCGTAAGATACATCACCTATAATGGTCATTTCATAACAGTTAATTATGACATATTAGTGCAAATCGATTGTGTCACCTATAATTTTCTCTTATTTGTGCTAATTTAATATAAATATTTTTTTATTATCAGCTATATTAGGGTCATTGACTTCTAAATTTGGAACTCTTGGTATTTGTAATCCAAAAATTTATCACCTACCATATCAACACAAGAAAATAAAATTAAAAATGACACATAAACAAAATAAGATAAAATTGTAAAAGAATTCCAAATCATTGCATAAGCAATATATATTTAATGTTCTTATGAATAAATCAATCATTATGTAAATTGTACATAGTTAATTAACTTTTATAAGAAATTTAATCTTCCCATATGTATGAATATCTACAAAAAAATTGTTAGTACTGTAGAAATTTAAAAGGCAGCTTCTTATTATATAAAAAAAAATAAAAAATAATATATATACCATATAAGCCAAACACATAAAATAAAACCACTAAACAAAAATGGAAAGCGCAAGAAACCAACAGTGATAAGTAAATTATCAGCGTACATTACAAATAAATTGAATCCACATATATGTTAAGATATAGCTAATAAACATCCATTGCAAAGTCTAAGGCAATTAGAAAAATCATATTGCAAATAATATTTCCTTTGTGGAAAAATTTAATCGTAAGGTAACCTAGACAAAATCAATTGATTTCTTTCTAAAATCTCATCATGACACACATACATCTATAAATTAAAAAAAAAATAGCATTGCAGAAAGTAAGATTCATTCCCTTATGGAATATATGGTCAAAAACTTGCTTGTCTATTCTAAAATTGAAAATTAAAAAGAAAATAACAAAAATAGATTTCAACCGTGCAAACTAATAGATATGTTTTTAATATAATTTTCGATCATGAATTTGAAAAAATTTCAACTATGGTAGTAATACAATATATTATTTAAATCATATACCATGCCTTAGACAATTCCGTTTGAATCTTTGTAGTTATAATAAGGATTAAAATATTCAACTAATATGGTAAATAAATAGATTATTATGGATTGAAAATAAATCATCCATACTTAGTTCGTTTATAAAAAGGGAGTTTATTTTTTTGGTGCATATGTGATGGAATAGAAATCTAGATTATCCTATCCAGTAAAGTACAAATCTGCTATGAAAAAATTCAATAGTAGAAAAGCAGTGGAACAATCAATATGTTTAGAATTATTTTCCATCCAAATTACCCAAATAAATTTTCATATTGGTCAATTGAGTTTAATAATACGCAGCTTTAGCAATTCGAAATCAACTACATGATTTAATTCTTCTAATACACTATTTGTATAAATGTCACCTAAAAAGGAAGATAGAAGGTCAAGATAATAAAAGGGTAGGTTTTTGTTAAGAGATAAAATGAAATGAAGAATGTCATGGTAATCAATAAGCAAACGGAGGATGTTAATTGCTTTCCATAAACAATCATTTGTATTTCTTCTATCCCTAATTAAAAAGTAAAATCAGCCAAATATCCTTAATCAAAGTGAAGAAAAGTAAATTCTTGGTTATATGACATGATTGTGGTGAAATTATTTTAATGGCATGAAGAATAGTAAAAGCACATAAATTCTTACATGGTAAAATTTTAAAGATATAAATTCATATAGGATATAGCAAGAAATCCTCTAAAATTGTTTTATTCACATTGTAGCAGGGGTCATCCAGAAATCAACGTAGAACATGAAATTATTAAAAAGATCAATGAACATGATTTATAGTAATGCGAATCACCAATTGTCACAGAATTTTATAAAATAATCTAATGCCTATTCTTTAGTTTGTGAAATCTGCAATCAACATTTAGTTCATGGTAAATATAACTATCCTCAACTTTACTGGTAACTATCCGATTTTTAGTTTAATATTTCAGAAAATTAAAAATGGCAAACCTTACATTTCATACTATCTTACGTGTTATCCAACATCACAGAAAGCAACAAAAGTTAACATTAATAAGGTGTGTCAATATCATAGGTTAAAAGTTGTTGGTAGAACACAATAGTAAAAGAAATGGAATGTGGAAAGGATCAGATAATTAACTGTTTATACGGTCAAATTATAATGAAAGGTTGCATGAAAAGTTTTAGGAAAATAATTATACACAGTCAAAAGTAGTGAGTATTATGTGATATTTAAAAAGTGAGGGGCAATTTCGGTATTTCAAGGTCGGACCAAAGGTAAGATTAGTGAGAATTATTATATAGACAAGCGTCACAGCACGCGCTTCGCGCGTGGTAATGGCACGCGCTTCGCGCGTGATCGTTGCACGCGCTACGCACGTGATTGTGGCACGCGCTTCGCGCATGGTGTTGACATGCGCTTCGTGCATGAACTGTTGTTCCTCAGATATATAGAATGGGTATCCAGCAAACCTTTCATTTTCGGTTAAATGTTAGGGCTACAAAACTTAAGCTACAGAGTTATTTGTATCCTTATTAGGACAAATATTAAAATATAAATTTATATTCACAAATTAATTGATTGATTTTGGGATTATGTGCTCAAAAAGGTGATTTTTAAACATGTGAATGTATAGTCCAGATTTATCTTTATGTTATATAATAATGGTCATATTATGTTTATTTTAATTGTGGATCACCTCATTTTGTTGTTTCCCCTTTATTTTGCCGGCATTGATTTATTTACGCATTTTTCATGCTATTCCCCCCCCCAAATTCTCTCTCTTTATATGTTATTCATTTCTATTTATATTTACATATGCTTATTCCTTTTTCCTCACATGCATATCCTTTGGCCTGTTGCCTAAAAATTTTCATTTGTTGCCTCATTTGATTTAATGTTGAACCCATTAAATTCTTTTATGAAAAAAAGATGCATTATTTAGGTCTATTTTAAAATTGACATTAATTTTGTTAACTTGATTGGAATATTTCAGTTTAAAAAGAATTGTACGTTAATTATAATAAATGATTTATTAATATGGTACATATATGTTTATGTTAACGTAAAAGGAAAGTTTTAATAAATTAATTATTTTATTTTGGGATTATGTGCTAAAAATGGCGATATTTAAACGTGTGAATTTATAGTCCAGATTTACCATTTTTGTCTACATTGATTTATTTTCACTTTTTTCATGCTATTTCCCCTTGTCTCTCTCTCCCTGTTTTCTCTCTCTATATATATATTATTTATTTCTAATTATATTTAGATATGCTTGTCCGTTTTTCCTCACATGCATATTCTTTGGGAAGTACCTAAAATTTTGGACAATTAATTATTTGAATATGTAAATTAATTATTTGAAGGGCAATTTGGATACTTCACGGTCGAACCAAAAAGTAACAGCAAAATATAGTGTACACGTAAGTACGAAAATATAGAGAAATTGGTATAAATTTACATGAAATTTTGAACTGATATGAACACCAAAGCTGCACAAAAAATCGGTTAAAAAACACGAATTAAAATAAAAAATATATTATTATATAATAATAAAATGTGTTATTTGTAATATGAAGGCATGTAGTCTAAAATTGTAGTGTCCCAAATTGTTCATAAAGTCAAAGTTGCAGTATCCCATATTGTCCAACTGCAAAAATAGGAGGATAAAACAACTCTTAGTGCATATTTTATTCTAAGGATATCAAGTTATGAGTTAATGCCAAGTGCCTACATACATGTCATAATACCCATATTAAGTCTATAGATTACAAATAGCACTGGAGCTACAAAACCACGTAGAAACTTTTGTTTTAATAACAGACTATATGAAACAGTTTGTATTTGCTATGATAGTTTTAATGCCAACTGTTGTACATACATGAAATAAAGGAGGTCTTTGACTTGTTCTAAATTAAAATCCAAACTATCTGCATAATAACGTCAGCATGCAAGGATCATGCATCAAAATGGTAAATATTACCTAGAAAGATATTTGAGGCATTTGACCTGTTCTAAATTACATACGCAAGCCAAATATATAATTAGGATGAATTGTTCATTTCAGCATAGATCATGCAACTATCTATTTATTAAAACTATCTATTTATCATTCGAACCACGTCTGGATTTCAAATCTAACTTTCTATTATTCTAACTCAGCATAATCATGCTTGTTGTTATATTGCTATCTAAAACACGGTAGAAACAAACAAAATCATTACCCAACCTATATTATCGAACATCTTAGACAATTTCAGCCAAACGAATTATATTTCCATTAGTTAATTGAATAGATTCACTGATGCTTTGTATTAAGACCGGCATCTGATTTTGTAGTGGAACCAGTATTCATGGCGATGGCGGGTCCATCCTTATTCTGCAGGTAGTTACAAATAATTAAAGCATACCATATAGGTACTATATAGAAAAGGTAAATAAAAGATAAAAGAGAACACAAAAACTGGTAATGGAGAGCTACAAATAAAATTTTACATACCTACAGGAGAAAGCTAAGCTAAAGCTTTGAAAGGGGCAGCAATGGAGATATCAAGAACTAAAATGAGGTGAATAGAAGAACGGTGAGAATGGGATATATGAATGTGAATGGGTGGATATTTAAATAGTCCAACAGTATTCTCTAGAACCCAATGTGAATGGATACACGGAATGAATGATTCTACGCTGACGTATATACGTAATCTTACAATGTTTTAAATAAATTGGGTTATGATGCCTAGTCTATCGCTAATGCCGTAAGTATTCAAATAAAGACAAAAAGGTGTCATTGATATAGTGCCAAATTTGCTTTCCAACCATATAAGAAATTGCCATATATCCACGTCAATATTAATTTCTATATATATGGAAAATAAATTGAATTAGTAGGTCTATATAACAAATATAAATGATCTTAGTTCTAATTTTAAACACAAATATGTCTATACATATAATAGTATCGTGCATACATATAATAAAGGTTTTAAGCAAACTATTTTGGAATGTAAAATTTTAATTGCCTAATAAAAACCTGAATTGATGCAGTAAATAACGCATGGAAATTCGTATCATTAGAACCAATGAAATGCATAAACTAAAATAAATATATAGCAACTAAAATGAGAAGCGATTAAAATTTGCAATGAAAGCCTATTTAGGGATCATCTTTTTGAGCGATGTTAAAAAGGCAATTTGAATTGTTGAAAAGGTTTATTAGATCCTATTTAAGTGACATTTAATGTCTAATTTATTAGGAATTTTAGGTTAAATAATTATTTTGTATATTTAAAAACTCATACATAAGGGCATTTTGGGAAGTTCACCGTCGGACCAAAACTTTGTGCTCCCAAGAGAATTATTAATAAAGATAGATAGATTCTCTTGAGAGCACAACGTTTTGGTCCGACCGTGAACTTCCCAAAATGTCCTTACGTATGAGCTTTTAAATATACAAAATTATTATTAACCTAATATCCCCAATAAATTAAGCATTTAATGTCACTTAAATTAGGATCTAATAAACCTTTTCAACAAATATAAATTGCCTCTTCAATATCGCTCAAAAAGAGGATCTATAAATAGGTTTTCATTGCAAATTTTAATCGCTTCTTATTTTAGTTGTTATTTTTTTTAGTTTATGCATTTCATTGGTTCTAATGCTACGAATTTCCATGCGTAATTTACTGCAACCATTCAGGTTTTCATTATGCAATTAAAATTTTACATTCCAAAATAGTTTGCTTAAAACCTTTATTATATGTAATGCACAATGCTATTATATGTATAAACGTATTTGTGTTTAAAATTAGAACCAAGATCATTTATATTTGGCATATAGATCTACTAATTCAATTTATTTTCCATATATAGAAATTAATATTGACGTGGATATATGGCAATTTCTTATATGGTTAGAAAGCAAATTTGGCACTATATCAATGACAGTTTTTTTTAACAATATTTAGGTGCTAAGTTTAGGACAATTTATTTGATTTAGTTGCTATATATTTTAGTTTATGCATTTTCATTGGTTCTAATGCTACGAATTTCCATGCGTAATTTACTGCATCCATTCAGGTTTTTATTACGTAGGTAAATTTCTACATTCCAAAACTGTTTTCTTTAAACCTTTATTATATGTATACATATACATGGTACTATTATATGCATGTACGTATGTATAAACATATTTGTGTTTAAAATCTAAACTAAGGTCGTTTATATTTTGCATATAGATATACTGATTCAATTTATTTTCCATATACAGAAATTCCTATTGGTGTGGATATATGGCAATTTCTTATATGGTTAGAAAGCAAACTTGACACTATATCAATGATGGTTGTTTTTCCTATATTGTGCACCTTAGAAATTTTATCCAATTCAATTTAAAATATAGATGGTACTAATAATTGGAATAAATCCCTAAAATTTCTATGAGCCCAAAAAAGTATCATCTGTCTTACTAATGTTTTATTCATAGCTAAAAAATAGCATCTTCTGCATCTAATTGGTTGTGAAAGGGCGTTATTATTGACACTCCAAATATTGTTAGGGGGGACAATTTTATTTTATTTTCAAAATTTTTAAGGGAAGTATCAATGAGGAAAGTAGCCCCTTAACAATAAAGGTAATTTTACCTTATTACCCATTTAGTTCCTTAATAAATAAAGGTAATTTTACATTAACACATATTGCAAGGGCCGTAGTAATTTGTTTTTCGATTCACATACATCGATCTTTTTAAACCCTAAAGATAAGCGTTTTTGGAGGAATAGGATCGAACTTTTTTTTTATCGACATAAATATGCCGAATTTTATAATTACGGAGGCAATGCACTGAAATGGTTATTAATTTTTGACATATCACTATCGAATATATATAATTGATTATGTGTTGCATTCAGTGTAGTGGTGAAGAACTAATTATTTTAGTTCAGTTTCCCTTATTGAATAAGTTTTTTTAATCTATTTTGAAGGAGCAATCCAGGAATATTGAGTTGTGTGAAATAATATGTTTGTGTAGCCCCTTAACATTTTTTCAAAGAGTGGAGTGTTTTTAAAAAATGCCCCCCTCCCCAACTATATTTGGAGTGTTAATAACAATACCCTTCTGAAATACTCTCAGCCCCTACCTACAAATGCGACATTTCTAGAACAAACCATACACCCATTTAAATACCGTTCAAAATCTCCATTCATATTCATATTTCTCTCCTCATTTTCACCTCTCTTTGTTCATTATCAATGTTCTCTCTTCATTTACCCTTCCTTTCGTATTTTTAGGAAATACTTAAAAGGGAACGATAGCTATACAACCAATTCCTATTTAAAAAAAAAAATTGAAGTGAAAATTACCTACAGAGCAGCTTTAATGTCGCTCTTGACGGAACTAAAGAGTCTGGTAGAGCCGTCATCACCTAAGACATTGGGATTTGCGCGATGTTTTCAACATCGTATTTATCGTATTTGTGGAAGATCGCTCATAGCCTGAGGTTAGTCATTTATTTTTAGTTCTTATTGTTTAGTTGTTAAACTTTGGGAATATTTCAAAGCTTCAGGCTCCTCGATTTTAATTTTCTCGGTGGTTTGTAGTTTGCAGGTTTTGATGGAGCCTAGGGTTTGTAAATAGGAGTAAGAAGTAGAACGATTTGAAGGAGGGGTCAGGTTGCTTATTTTGCTTATTAGTAATCTTCGTGTAAGACTCCCCAAAAATGGAGCCATTGGTACTCCCATTGACATGCATAATATAGCCACCTTCCATAAATGTACCAATTTTTCTTTAGAAAGAATTTATGTACAAATACACACACAAACGCATATGTGTAACTCCATCTTCAACATTTTATGTAGATATACTTTCGAATTTGTTCATGTTGTTAACTCTTTCTGCGTTTTTTAGTTTCACATAATATTTATAAGATACACAATATTTGAGGAATAACAACGCGCGAAGTGCTTGCTGTTACGCTCGTATATACAAATAGATTTCAAAGTATACTCGCATACTAATTACGCATTTGAATTTGAGATTTGAACGTATGTTAAAATCGAAAAAGAGTATAATAAAATATAGAAACAAATTGAAAAGGTCATAAGAATTAATGTGTAGGAATTAGAAACAAAAACAAATCAAACGAAACGGAAACTAATAGCAACGTTCGAAACAAAGAAATCACGCACAAAATTAACGAGGACCCAATGATTTTTAAAATCGTATGGATCGACCAATGAAGTGGTTGGACTGACCGATGGGTAGACCCACATGGGGGCTGGGTCGAACCATGTGTCAACCTAGGCATGGGTATAAATCGACCCATGTTAGTGAATAAAAATTTTCTGGGCTTTTTTCGAACTTTGTTTGCTTTAAACGGTAAGGTTTATATTAATATAAATCCGACGAATATGGTTTATCCAGACAGCTACAAATAAACTACATGGCCTAGCTCTTGAACTCAAATTTTCTGAAAGGGCACTGGAGCTCTTCTATTCCTTTTCTCTAGTAAGTTCTTCAAAAATAAAATATATTAGATTTAGGATATTTTATTTGAGATTTGGTGGAAAAAATAGAGGATTCAAGGCTTAGATGTCCAAACTTCATGCCCAAACAGATTCATAGATTCGGACAGAAAAGAGAACAAAAAATAAACAAAGATCCGAATCAGATCCAGATCTTAGAACGCATCTCAGGTGAGTGGATTTAATTATATTTATATATAATGGTATATCATTTGATTCATGTTAATATTGGTAATTCAGAATGATTTAATTGTGTTAAATTATTCCCTACGTGATTTGAGTATAATTCTATTATAATTCAATTCTTGTTGTAAATCCCTTTTCGAATGATACAATAAAATTTATGCATAATAAAACCTGTAATTTGAAATGTAAATTCGAGAATTCCAACTTTTGTTTGTCAAGGCTATGGTTCAAGTTTTTGAATTGGGTAAATGTCAAAATAGTTTGGAATGAAACAAGAGTGGGCATAAGCCAAACTGAGTTTGAAACTTATAGGAAATACATCATATTTGGGGAATAAAAGGAAAAATCGGGAATTTTCATATACCTACACAAATAAGAAGCTAATATTAACCTAGGTTGATTGGTTAGGAAAAATGGAATATATATTTTTATAGTTTGGTTTGTAAGAAAAAATAGTGGGAAACATAATTGAAAACACAAAAAGAAATAAATTCATGAATTTGTACGAAACAGGGATTTAGCGTATTGCGCACTTTCCAATAAAAGAATATCTTGCATTACGGGTTATTATTGCTCCAATTACCTTAAACTATGAAAATAGCCTATTGTGTGACTTCAATAGCCTATCAAATAGGAACATGCATAACATTCTAAAGAATAAATTTACAAAGAGGGAAAAAAGAGAGCAACATAACTAACGATCTTATGAAAATAAAAGGAAATGAGAAACAAAGTTAAATACTTGATAACTAGAAAGGAATGTAATCTATTATGATAATTTAACGAACACATAAATAGATCATAATAAGACAAGTTGGACATGTTAGCAAGAATATTATGATAAATATGTAGACAATAAGAATGAATCATAATAGACCGTTTCGATATGTGTGTAAGCGAGATTACAATATGTAGGTTATAACTAAAAGTGAAATGAAGGCTTATTATCAATAAATTTAAAAGTGTAAATTAAGCTTAATAAGCATAATTCGATGGCGATGGTTCTATGGTAAATGTGAGATAATAACCTGAAAGTTGTAATTAAAATTGAAATAAAATAAGAAAGCATAATTCTATGGCTATGGTTCTATGGTAAATGTAAGATAATAACCTAAAAGTTGTAATTAAAATTGAATTAAAATTGAATTAAAATAAGAAGTGCTTACTATGAATAAACTTAATAGTGTGAATTAGGTTTCCTAAGCGTAATTCTATGGCGGTCTTGTGATTAGGCAATATTCTATAATGGCCATATGATTAGGCGATATTCTATGGTGGCATTGCTACTGGAAATTCTATGGTTGGTTCTATCGTAAGTAATAAAGTTACTTAACAAATAATAAATATTTAGATTGAATGGATTAAAGAATATTGCAAATCAAAGAAAAGAAAAGTAAGTAAAATGCATAATGGTAAATTAAACATAGTGTAATGACCCGGATTCATATGGGTTTATTTTAACTGTTTAATACGTATTTAAAAATTGAGTTGATAATATAAATGAATTATTTAAATTAGGTTATCAATTCTAAATAATCAATTTCAATTTAATATTAAATATATTAAATTATCAGAATACGAAAATGAATTTAGTTGAATTCAAAATTTAATTTGAATTAAGTACAGTTCAAATAATTAATAGAAAATTTTATTTGAATTTATAACGATAATAATATTAATTTATTATCGAGAAAACTAAATTGTTTGAAATTAATTTATATTGATTTAAATTAATATCTTCTACGGATGATCGAATTGGACTTCGTGACCTATCCCAGTGTGTCCGAAATACGGGTGTTAACCTAGAAATGCCAGTTAATATGTTTAAAAAGGAGTTCGGAAATCACGGTGTATTTTTATTTCAAGGACACCGGATCTAAAATAATTAAATAAAATAAATTTCTTTGTTTTGTGGACATAAACCAGACAACAAGGAGGAAAAATATATGGCCGAACATAAAAACACTTGTTCTTCTTGACTCCACAAAATTTTGGCCTTGCTGTTCAAATGGAAAACCGCACCCTCCCTCTATAAAATCGCGGTACCCCTCCCTTAATTCACTTTGCTGAAAACCAAATCAAAATGGCCAGCGCCTTTGATTTTGTTTCCCCTTTCTAAAAACCGCTCCTCTCCTAAATCTCAGAAATGGAAATCGCGAAGCTAGGCACCAGATTGAAGGCCATCAGATTTTTGGAGCTCGATCGAACACCTGGAGTTCGCAATTTGTTTGAAACTCGACGACAGGTGAAGTTGCGACTAGGTACTGGTCGATCTAGGGCATCCATTCTGGGTTCATCGCGGACTAGGTTTGACAAATTTTGGGGCAACGATCATCTGTTGGGGAATCGAAAGGCCAAAACTAGATGGCAATGTGTTCTTGAAGGGGATTGAAGGGGAGTTACAGTGGTGCGCATTTGATTTGGTACTGTGATTTAGGGAAAGGGATGACTGGAAAAATGGTTTGAACATCCGAATGATGAACTGGGTGATTGGTTTTTCCGTGAAGACTGGGGTGACTGTTGTACAACGATGCAATGGCATTGAAGGGGTGTTTGGGGATGACAGCTTTAAGACAGCGAAGTTGAGGCAAAACAGATGGATTTTGCAAGAAGGGAAGGAGGATTTTACAAAGTAACTAGGTAAATAAATTTTTAATTTATTTGTTTAATTAATCACATTTATTTATTTCAAAACAAAATTAATAATTTTAACACATGTGTATATCTCATACAAACACTAGATCAAGATAAAACAAGGTTCGATGAATGTCATATCGGCATAGGCTATAGTGTGGAATTTATCGGGAATGATTTGAAGATTTATGGAGTTTTTAAACAATGATTAATAATCGCAAATAAATCACGGTGAGTAAATCTCACACACCTGTTAATTAGAATTATTTTTATCCATTAAAAATAATTGTTGTGGCTTTGTTTGAATGCTTTCTGGTCGAATTTAAGAAAATGGCGGACTCACCCAACCCCCAAGAAACCCTAGCCGCCAGGAATGAAGAAGATGACGGTGGTGGGTGGTAGGAGGCCAGGCACAGAGGAAAACAGTCTTTTGCTGAAGTTCTCAGACAATCTCCACGCGTTGCTCGACAGCCAAATACCCAAAACCCAAAAAACTGGGCTGACGCGTTTGATTCGCAAATGAAAATCTCCAGTGAGCTGCAGTAATTTGAACCGCTACAGAATGGTGATTCAAAATATCAACTCATCGATGATCTAGACTATGACGAATCGAACAAGATCTGGGAAAACTCAATCTACGTATATATGGCAGGTAAAAGGCCCTATTTTGCATACTTTAATGCGTACATCAAAAGGTCGTGGCGACCTAAAGGGGCGTGGGAAGTTTACCCGAGGGAAAATGGTTTCTTTTTAATCAAGTTTCAATTGAAAGATGATTATGAAAGGATTCTCAAGGGTGGACCTTGGTTTATGGATAGCAAGATCATTTTTATAAGAAAATGGGTAGCTGATTTTAATTTTGACAAAGATATGCTCACATCCTACCCAATTTTGGCAAAGCTTCCAAACCTAAACCTAGCAACATGGAATGCTCGATGTATTAGCAAGCTTGCCAGTATCATTGGGAAGCCTTTGGAAATAGATGAGAACACTAAACTGGTTAAAAAAATCAACTATGCAAAAGTGCTGATAGAAATTACAGCGGAGTCGGAGTTGCCAAAAACAATTACAGCTTACGATAAACATGGTAACATTTATGAGCAATCAGTAGAGTACGAGTTTGCCCCACCCAGATGCACTACTTGCAAATGCTTTGGGCATTCAGTTACATACTGTTCAGTTGACAAAATGTGGGTTAGAAAGACCCCTGAAGCTAACACAACCAAAAAGCAGGCTTCGCCAAAAAGTGCTGTACAAAATGAAGCCACTACGTCATCAGTATCTACAAACTTGCATACTCCTCCTAATGTGACGGTGACTGCAACAGCTGCAACATCTCATACAGATCCAGGTCGAAATCAGGTACAAGCTCAGGTTGTGGTGGATGGCTCATGTCCAGCTCATCAACATGGGGAGCCCAGTCAAGCGGTGGTGGAGGATAAGGAACCAGAGTCTCTGGATGATATTCAGGGCCTGGAAATTCATCTGGATGAGTCTGAAGAGGAAAACAATGAGGAACCAGACATTAGTGGACTCACTGAAGCTAACAACAACTATAATGCACAATTTAAACAAAAGGATAAGAAAGCTGCTACTGCCAGTAGCTTGGTTGGTACTGCTCTAGTCACAAGGAGCAAAGCCACCAAACCATAATGTCGATCCTATGTTGGAATGTTAGGGGTCTAAACAATGACACTCGTGAACTAGACCTCTACAACTTTAGGGAAAAGTATAAGCCCTCTATTATTGCGGTTTTAGAAAATAAATTCACTCAAGAAAGCTTGGAATATTTCAAAAACCACATGGGAACCCAATGGCATACAACAGACAATCTTAATACGTCTCTAAAAGGTCGTACTGTTATTTTTTGGGATGTCATGTGTTGGAAGTGTGTATGTGAGAAATATGATAACCAACAAGTCAATATTAGGGCAAGTAATACTGGTGGACTTGATGTTTACATCTCGTTTGTCTATGCAAGCAATTGGGCAACAAAACGAGTCCAGTTATGGAATACGATAAATGAAACAGCCAAAACAATGAATTCACCATGGCTGGTTCTAGGAGACTTCAATGCAGTTTTACGTACAAATGAAAAAAAGGCGGACTTACCCTTAAGCTATCCCAAGTTTCTGAATTCAATAAGTGCGTATTAGCAAGTGGATTATCTGAAATCCCCCATTCAGGTCTGCAGTTTACATGGAGAAGCAGTGAGGCCAAGAAAATATCATCAAGACTTGATCGAGCACTCGCAAATTCAAAATTGTTAAACCAGATCAATGGACTTAATGCTACTGTCTTAACCTCATCCACTAGTGACCATTCTCCACTGCTAATTAGATTCAATGATGCCATAACCACCAAAGGCAAACCATTTAGGTATGCTAACCACTGGCATCTCATACAGGGATACCACGATGTAACCAATTTCAATGAATTTCATGCCTCAGATGGGAACAATATGTTCAAACTTGTTATGACCATCAAACATTTCAAGCTCAAACTGAAAGAATGGAACAAAACAAGGCCTAAAGAGGGGGATGTCATTCAGGGGCTGCAACAACAACTTGAACATGTTCAAAACCTTCTAGACGCTGACCCACTCAATGAAGGTCTTAATAGTGATGTCTATGAAGTACAACGGCAACTCAAGGCTGCCCTATCACAAAAATCACTGGAAATTAAGCAAAAAGCTAAAGAAAAATGGCTGACCAAGGGAGATGAATGCAACAATTTTTTTTATACCAAAATGTCACAAAGGAAACATTATAACAATCTTTTTAATTGTTTGAATGAACAGGGGGATGCTACAAAATATATCAAGCAACTTGAGGACACAGCTATTGCCTATTACACTGACCTTTTCAATGGGACTTACGATGAAGACTTACCCAGAACTGAGTGTAGAAGGCAAATCTCTGCTGAGGGGAGGAGGCTGCTGAGTGCTGACATCAGCAAGAGGGAAGTGAAGACTGCTTTGCTCTCCATTCACAACGATTCCAGCCCCGGCCCTGACGGAATGGGGGCAGCCTTCCTCAAACTGCACTGGAAAAACATGTAAAATCTCATGTTAGATGGTTACCAAGAGGCCTTAAACTCAGGTGAATTCATTAGAGAAATAAACCATACTTTTATTTCGCTAATTCCAAAAGTGCAGAATCCTTCAAGAATTGAAGACTATAGACCAATAGCATGTTGAAATGTGGTATACAAAGTGCTTAGAAAAATCATTTGCATTAGATTAAATCTAGTGCTACCAGAGCTTGTCTCTCAATGTCAAAGTGCTTTCATTAAAAGAAGATTCATTTCAGAAAATTCCTTAATGGCTCATGAACTTGTCAGAGAATTCAATAAGAAAGGGGCTGATAAAATGTGTCTGAAAATTGACCTTTATAAAGCCTATGACAGAGTTAATAGAGGGTTGATAATTCACATGCTTCACTCAATGGGACTACCAGATAATCTGCTAAAATTAATAAGATTCTGTCTTGACTCCCCGACCTACTCTATCTTAATCAATGGTGTCCCTAAAGGACATATAACTAGCACTAGAGGGATTAGACAAGGGGACCCACTTTCCCCATACTTGTTTGCAGTGGCAATGGAGTGGTTCACGTTCCAAATGGAGTTGGCCACTGAACAAAACCTGATTGTTCCAATTTATAATCATCAGCCTTTGGTAACACATTTGATCTATGCTGGTGATCTATTGGTAGCCTTTAAAGCATCCATCCCAGCCATCTCTCAGTTAAAACTCATCTTTCACAACATGGAAAAATGGGTGGGACTTAAAGTGAATGAACTCAAAACTAAATGCTACATCAACAAATTTTGCAGAAGCAAAGGTGTGCTTCTGGAAGCAATTGGAGTTCCAGAAGGTTAACCTCCCTGTAAAGTACCTGGGAGTGCCTCTGTCTAATAATATCATTACTGATGCAGAATGTGGCAAGTTGGTAAATAGTATTCGTGACAAGCTTCAGGGATGGAGATCAAAACTATTATCTTTTGCTGGTAGGGTGGAACTGGTGCATACAGTGATCACCTCTAAAGTCAGATTCTGGCTTCAAACGTTTCAAATTCCAGACTGCTCGATTGCTAAAATCAATACAGTATGTGCAGATTTCATTTGGAAAGGGGGATTGCATAAAATTAGTTACAAGCTTTTGTGCAGGCCCAAGAAAGAAGGGGGAGTGGGCCTGAAAATTTATTTGAGCTGAAGAAAGCCTATGGGCTGAAATTGGCCTGGAATTTAATATCATCTAAGAACATGTGGGCTGAATGGATGAGGGCTAGATACAATAAAAAGAATTTTTGGACATCACCCATAGACAACAACTCATCCATCATCTGGAAAACATGCCTCAAATTCAGAAATGAACTAAAATGTAGGATCCGGAGAGAAATCGCAAATGGCAACACAACTGACCTATGGAGGGATCCATGGCTAAATGGTTAAAGTCTTATTGCTAGGCAAGGATGGGATAGTTACTCAGCTAATGGTGCCCCAATTGCTAATGTAAGCACTATTATTTCAGATAACATGTGTGTAACACCCCGTGTATTCTATAACCGTGAAAGTCATAAATTAAAGTATAATTAATTTCAAATCAAAGAATTAAGGGAAACGGGATACGCCATTGTGTTCATCTCGGAAAAATACGCGAAATAGAGTCCGAGTTTACGCAAAACGGATAACGTGTGAAGAAGATATCTTTAATTTAAATATCGCAGCAAAACATGAAAAAAAAAAGAATGGGAAACGAATAATGTTTAGCATATGGATGGATTTCAGAACAAGGTTTGAGACAAAATTCCTCTCGCAAGCTGAACGAAGTTTACAATTGGAAAAGTTCTTGTCTCTTAAACAAGGAAGTATGACGGTCAAGGAATACGTCAACCAGTTCAACCAACTAGCAAGATTCAGATTGGATTTAGTCAACACTCAGCATAAAAAGGCTCTCCGCTTTGTTAAAGGATTGAATGAGCCACTGCACAGCCTAGCCATGACCCATGTACCCATGGGAGCAACTTACGAGAAATTGGTGGATATGGCACTACTGCATGAGGAAGACAAGGGCCCGAAAGAGACAAAGAAGGAAGAACCACAGAATAAGAAAGCGGGGCCCAAAAAGGAAACACAAAAGAAGGATGAGAATTCTGAAGATAAGAAGGGGAAAAAGTGCTTTACTTGTGGGAGCTCAACTCATCTGAACAAGGATTGCAGAAAAAGGAAGGGCGCTTGCTTCAACTGTGGGGAGATGGGACACTTCACTAGGGACTGCCCGAAGAGACGAGGACAAGGAGGGCAGGCGAACACTCTTGAGGCTAGTGGCTAGGATAGAAATAGGAAAATTTCTATAGTAGGTTTAATTTCTTTATCTGATTGTGACTTTTTCTGATTCTGGTATTTTGATTTTGTAATCGATACTCTGCACTTTAATGCTAGTATTATTTCTGAATTCCGCTATAGACTCAGACCCATAAGGGTTATGGATCATCCGTTTGAGACTGGGGTTTGAGGGATATCTGTGTTAGGCGTCAAGTATGACGCATACATTCTGAGTTTTCGTGGGGTGTCAATTTGATATTGGTTTCGGTCTTTGGGGCCGATACTTAGGACCCATGTCTAATGGGAACCAAATTTTCGTTCTATCTGTACTCGCTTCCATCATTCGACTGTATCCTATCGATCGAATATTTGAACTTTAGGTAGAAACTAATGGGTGTAAACATGTGTTTGAGACATGTTATGTTTGATGGTTGCAAGTGGATGCAAGTGGTTGCTAGTGGTTGCCCGTGGATGCATATACACACACTAGGCACTAGATCGGCTCGAAAACACTCTCATACTGCATATGGATGGGTGAGCACTTTTCAATTCTTGTGGATGCAAATTGGTTGATTCAGCACATGGATGTTGCATTTGAGTGAATGGTTGTGCACTCATATAGAAATAATATATATCATCAGAATTCTATTGCATACATGTTGGACTCATGGCACTGACATAATTCGCATTAAGGAGGTCAACTGAATCAGTAGACCGCCTGATCTTTGCATTAGATAGGGAACATATACACACACTTTTGCATATGTTCATACAACATTAGAAGTTTTCTAAGGACAATGGATGCTTGTGGATGATGGTTGAGTAGATGGGTGATTGGATGGTAGGACACATTCTTCTTAACTTGAAGATTTCGGGGACGAAATCCTTTTAAGTGGGGGAGAATGTAACACCCCGTGTATTCTATAACTGTGGAATTAACAAATTAAAGTATAATTAATTTGAAATCAAAGAACTAAGGGAAACGGGATACGCCATTGCGTTCGTCTCGGAAAAATACGCAAAATAGAGTCCGAGTTTTCGAAAAACGGAGTCCGTATGAAGAAGATATAGCCTCCGGAAGTTTCTGAATTAAGTTTAAAATTCGAACAGAATAAAACAGTTTAAAATTAAAAACCGGGCCCAATTGGCCAGGGCGGGAAAAATCCCGCCTGATGCACCCAGGTCGACTGGGCTGTCGACCTGGTCTAACCAGGTCGACAGGGCTGTCGACAGGGCTGTCGACCTGGTCCAGAGCCAGGTCGAACCCAGCCCAACCTGGCTGGCCTATTCTCTGTTAGTCGATTTTCTGTAGTCTGCTTTGTCATTAGGGCTAGGTGGCAGGCTCTAATTGGTCTCTCTTTCGAATGAATGGCTACGATCAATCCAAGCAACATCGATGGTCCTAATCAGTTCATAAACTCTATAAAATGACCCTAGACTCTACCTAGGTTTCTTACACAATTCTCTAGCCTCCATTGCTCTCTTCTTCTATTAAAAAAATAAAAATGGCGTCGCTGCTCTGCTGGAATTAAAACTAGAAGATAATCAACATCAACCTAAGCAACTCAATTCAAACTAGAGATTAGAGTTTCTGCAAAGATTCTACAACAAGTTAAAGTTCTTTCTTTAATCCAATCAAGGCAAGTACAGTTATTTTCCGCTATAAACGTTAATTATAATTTTGATATGTTCTTAATTCTGAATATGAGATGGTATATATATTCTCTTCTGTCAGATCTGTTTTTCTGTGACTGTTCTGTATCCCTTTTCTTCTTTTCTGTTTTTATAGCCAGGCTACCACGAGCCTGTGCCTAATCTCATAAGAGATGAACGTATGAACGCAAATTTTGGGATGAATAATGAATGATGCATTGAATGTATGACTTTAGGTCTGAGGCATAAAATATATTGGACATATGCATAAATTTGACTATGAACATATAATTTATGCATGTTGTATGCATAGTTATGTTGTAATTTAGAACTGTAATTAATGAGCATATGTTGTAAACTAGATTTGGATCTATGCATATTCTATGATAGAAGAAAAGAGGAACCATTGTAAGATTACATATGATTTGAGATTTTGGACAAAATGCACATAAAAGTCAAGATATGATTTTTAGAAGATATGATTTAAAGATTTATATTGTTGGGTATAGTTTGCGTAATGATTCATGATTCAAAAAGGAAGAAGATATGGAAACTTAGGTGTAAAGATTTACATTAATTAGGATATCTATTATTGTGATTACACCTAAATAGGGATTTTTGGATATATGGCATGCATTGAAATTAATGGTTATATTTGGTATAATTTACATGTGACTCTGCTGTAAAATGCTAGTTTAACAAAAAAATTGGAACATATGTTATATGGCAAATTATGTCCATATTCTGCGCTTATGCAAACATGGAGTATATGTTGTGAATCATGACAATTATGTAAGCATATGAATTTAGGCCAATTTATGATTGGGCAAGGCATGTAAATAGAACTTTTAGAAATATTAAATTTGCTAAATCTGCTAATTTGTCAAGTTGCCTAAACTACTAGTTTTGTTATATTGCCTAGACTGCTAATTAGATTGAAATGCCTAATCTGTTAAATTTGTCGGTTGAAATGCCTAACCTGTTATATGCCAAAATCTGCTAAGTTGCTAAATCGGTTAAATCCGTTAAGTCATATAAAATCTGTTATCTGCTATGTTGATATAATCATCCTGTTATTGATATAATCTGAATTGGCATATATATTGGGCGTGCGCATAAACGGTAAATTATTAATTAATTGGCCGCAAAGATAAACATGGCTAACTCGAGGTTAGAATGAGTTTGCGGCGTAAATCTGCCCGGAACCGCCCGGCACATCCAGTGGCCGCAAACAATAGGTTCTAATGTGAGAAGTTAGTCATAACATGCGTAAGACACGAGGTTAGGTCTGGCTTGTGGCAGAAGTCTGCCCGGAACCGCCCGGCATATCCAGCGGCCACAAGCTACCGACCTAATGTGAGAGGTCTGTGCATTAATAATTAATTAATGCAAATCTAAGATAAGAATGACGTCTAAAACGTATTGGGGAAAAATAGGGTTAAACCAAAGGGATTAATAGATATAGTAAAACCCGTCCATGAATCTGTAGGCCCAATACAAAGTTAGACAAATCTGAAAAATCTGTACATCTGATCTGTTAGTCTGAAAACTTGTTAACTTAATCTATGAACTAGTAAATCCGAATTCTGTATGTCTGAACTTGTAAACAAGTTAATCTGAGATCTGTTAGTCTGGGGACACAAGGTTAGGAGGGGAATTACTTGTGTCATCTGTTGTTTGGGACCCATATTAGTCAGTAACCCTTTCTGGTATCAAAACTTTGACCCAACAGTAGGTAGGGTCCGGGCACGCTTACTGAACTAATTATAAGTGGTTCATTCTGATAATGGCGAGGGGTGTTGATGGCGCGTCCCAACCGGGTCATGTGCGTGCATGGATCCCAGTCTGCCTCTGAGGATGTAAGACGCCGTGACATCTGTAAATAGGTCTGTGCCAATTGGTTGTCACTTTAGGGAGTGATACACCCTACTGTGGGGCCGACACAGGATATTTATGTTTTAGGGCTGCCGATCGCTTGGGGTAGGGTTTTAGGGTACGCTTAGTTCTGTCTGTTTCTGTTGGTACCGTCTGTTTCTGTTGGGTGGTAACACCTGTCTGTTTCTGTGTGGTACCGTCTGTTCGGGTGGTAAAGGCCCATTACTAGTGTACACCTAATTCCACATTCTATCTCCATAGGGATAAATCTGTTTCTTCTTCTGTCTGTTTCTGATCGGGTAGTAAAGGCCCATTATTAGCATTCTGTTTCTGTTAAAGTATTCTGTACCCGTTCCTGCTTCAATTTAGACATTAGGGTGACACCTAATTCTGCTATACTAGTATTAGTGCAGAGAAGTGTAAAACAATAGTTTATATCATTCTGTTTTTCTGTTATATCTGCTACACCTGTTATAGTTATCTCACATCCAGTTTTATGTTCATATCATATTATTATTATCTGTTCATATGCTGAAAGTCACTGGACTTGCCAGACTTTTTGTCTGACCCTTGTTGTTTCGCCTCCTTTCTTCCGTTTCCCCCCCAGGTTATCCAAGGAGGGAAATACTTTAGCTTGATCCGGATTTCTCTTTGCTTGAAGTGCTTAAAGTATGGCTTGGCTCTGTATAGCTTCCGTTCCATGGGGATTATGATTTTAAACTATGCATTTTGAAGGCTTTTGTACAAGACTGATATTTTGTACTTGAATTCTGAAATTGAAAGGATGTAACCATATTAATTTCTGTTTCCGCTGTAATAAAGTTAAAAATTTTCAAGTACTGTTTTATCTGTCTTGTAAGTTTCTGTTCTGTTTACTAAAATGCTCCACCAAAGTTAAGGCATTCCCTTTGTTTGTGACCTTAACGGAGGTGGGGTGTTACACTTGGTATCAGAGCTGAAGGTTACCAGATTTTATAAAAAAGTTTTGAAAAATTATTTTCAAAAAAAAAAAAGGTTTTGAAAGGAAGTATTTTCAAAAATAAAGCTTATTTTGAAAAACATGATCCCCAAGAGCCATATATCTTTCTTTCAGTCCTTTTTGTATTGAACCTTTCCTTTTTCGTTCCAGCATGTCTGAAGCATCTGAGATACCAGAGGGTGTTCATGTACCCGGTTGGTTTCGTCAATATCTTGAGGCTAGGACTGCCGCTGCAGGTCCAGCAAATGATCCCCCTCCTCCACCCCCTCCTCGTGCAATTGCTTTCTCAAAGATCTGTAGAGATTTTAGGGCCATGGGTGGGAAGGATTTCAAAGGAACTGAATCATTCGTAGAAGCAAGGAATTGGCTCAAAGAAACTGAGGATCTATTCGTTATCTTCGAGGTGGACGATAGGCAGAAGGTACAGTTGGCAGTATGGCTGCTCAAAGACGAAGCTTCCTACTGGTGGGAAGTCACTAACGCCGAGAGGCCGGTTGAGACCTACAGTTGGCAGTATGGCTTGGCTCTGATACCAAGTGTAACACCCCTCCTCCGTTAAGGTCACTCACAAAGGGAATGCCTTAACTTTGGTGGAGCATTTTAGTAAACAGAACAGAAACTTACAAGACAGATAAAACAGTACTTGAAAAAATTTAACTTTATTACAGCGGAAACAGAAATTAATATGGTTACATCCTTTCAATTTCAGAATTCAAGTACAAAATATCAGTCTTGTACAAAAGCCTTCAAAATGCATAGTTTAAAATCATAATCCCCATGGAACGGAAGCTATACAGAGCCAAGCCATACTTTAAGAACTTCAAGCAAAGAGAAATCCGGATCAAGCTAAAGTATTTCCCTCCTTGGATAACCTGGGGGGGAACGGAAGAAAGAAGGCGAAACAACAAGGGTCAGACAAAAAGTCTGGCAAGTCCAGTGACTTTCAGCATATGAACAGATAATAATAATATGATATGAACATAAAACTGGATGTGAGATAACTATAACAGGTGTAGCAGATATAACAGAAAAACAGAATGATATAAACTATTGTTTTACACTTCTCTGCACTAATACTAGTATAGCAGAATTAGGTGTCACCCTAATGTCTAAATTGAAGCAGGAACGGGTACAGAATACTTTAACAGAAACAGAATGCTAATAATGGGCCTTTACTACCCGATCAGAAACAGACAGAAGAAGAAACAGATTTATCCCTATGGAGACAGAATGTGGAATTAGGTGTACACTAGTAATTGGCCTTTACCACCCGAACAGACGGTACCACACAGAAACAGACAGGTGTTACCACCCAACAGAAACAGACGGTACCAACAGAAACAGACAGAACTAAGCGTACCCTAAAACCCTACCCCAAGCGATCGGCTCCCTAATACATAAATATCCTGTGTCGTCCCCACAGTAGGGTGTATCACTCCCTAAAGTGACATCCAATTGGCACAGACCTATTTACAGATGTCACGGCGTCTTACATCCTCAGAGGCAGACCGGGATCCATGCACGCACATGACCAGGTTGGAACGCACCATCAACACCCCTCGCCATTATCAGAATGAACCACTTATAATTAGTTCAGTAAGCGTGCCCGGACCCTACCTACTGTTGGGTCAAAGTTTTGATACCAGAAAGGGTTACTGACTAATATGGGTCCCAAACAACAGATGACACAAGTAATTCCCCTCCTAACCTTGTGTCCCCAGACTACCAGATCTCAGATTAACTTGTTTACAAGTTCAGACATACAGAATTCGGATTTACTAGTTCATAGATTAAGTTAACAAGTTTTCAGACTAACAGATCAGATGTACAGATTTTTCAGATTTGTCTAACTTTGTATTGGGCCTACAGATTCATGGACGGGTTTTACTACATCTATTAATCCCTTTGGTTTAACCCTATTTTCCCCAATGCGTTTTAGACGTCATTCTTATCTTAGATTTGCATTAATTAATTATTAATGCACAGACCTCTCACATTAGGTCGGTAGCTTGTGGCCGCTGGATATGCCGGGCGGTTCCGGGCAGACTTCTGCCACAAGCCAGACCTAACCTCGTGTCTTACGCATGTTATGACTAACTTCTCACATTAGAACCTATTGTTTGCGGCCACTGGATGTGCCGGGCGGTTCCGGGCAGATTTACGCCGCAAACTCATTCTAACCTCGAGTTAGCCATGCTTATCTTTGCGGCCAATTAATTAATAATTTATCGTTTATGCGCACGCCCAATATATATGCCAATTCAGATTATATCAATAACAGGATGATTATATCAACATAGCAGATAACAGATTTTATATGACTTAACGGATTTAACAGATTTAGCAACTTAGCAGATTTTGGCATATAACAGGTTAGGCATTTCAACCGACAAATTTAACAGATTAGGCATTTCAATCTAATTAGCAGTCTAGGCAATATAACAAAACTAGTAGTTTAGGCAACTTGACAAATTAGCAGATTTAGCAAATTTAATATTTCTAAAAGTTCTATTTACATGCCTTGCCCAATCATAAATTGGCCTAAATTCATATGCCTACATAATTGTCATGATTCACAACATATACTCCATGTTTGCATAAGCGCAGAATATGGACATAATTTGCCATATAACATATGTTCCAATTTTTGTCAAACTAGCATCTTACAGCAGATTCACATATAAATTATACCAAATATAACCATTAATTTCAATGCATGCCATATATCCAAAAATCCCTATTTAGGTGTAATCACAATAATAGATATCCTAATTAATGTAAATCTTTACACCTAAGTTTCCATATCTTCTTCCTTTTTGAATCATGAATCATTATGCAAACTATACCCAACAATATAAATCTTTAAATCATATCTTCTAAAAATCATATCTTGACTTTTATGTGCATTTTGTCCAAAATCTCAAATCATATGTAATCTTACAATGGTTCCTCTTTTCTTCTATCATAGAATATGCATAGATCCAAATCTAGTTTACAACATATGCTCATTAATTACAGTTCTAAATTACAACATAACTATGCATACAACATGCATAAATTATATGTTCATAGTCAGATTTATGCATATGTCCAATATATTTTATGCCTCAGACCTAAAGTCATACATTCAATGCATCATTCATTATTCATCCCAAAATTTGCATTCATACGTTCATCTCTTATGAGATTAGGCACAGGCTCGTGGTAGCCTGGCTATAAAAACAGAAAAGAAGAAAAGGGATACAGAACAGTCACAGAAAACCAGATCTGACAGAAGAGAATATATATACCATCTCAGATTCAGAATTAAGAACATATCAAAATTATAATTAACGTTTATAGCGGAAAATTTCTATAGTAGGTTTAATTTCTTTATCTGATTGTGACTTTTTCTGATTCTGGTATTTTGATTTTGTAATCGATACTCTGCACTTTAATGCTAGTATTATTTCTGAATTCCGCTATAGACTCAGACCCATAAGGGTTATGGATCATCTGTTTGAGACTGGGGTTTGAGGGATATCTGTGTTAGGCGTCAAGTATGACGCATACATTCTGAGTTTTCGTGGGGTGTCAATTTGATATTGGTTTCGGTCTTTGGGGCCGATACTTAGGACCCATGTCTAATGGGAACCAAATTTTCGTTCTATCTGTACTCGCTTCCATCATTCGACTGTATCCTATCGATCGAATATTTGAACTTTAGGTAGAAACTAATGGGTGTAAACATGTGTTTGAGACATGTTATGTTTGATGGTTGCAAGTGGATGCAAGTGGTTGCTAGTGGTTGCCCGTGGATGCATATACACACACTAGGCACTAGATCGGCTCGAAAACACTCTCATACTGCATATGGATGGGTGAGCACTTTTCAATTCTTGTGGATGCAAATTGGTTGATTCAGCACATGGATGTTGCATTTGAGTGAATGGTTGTGCACTCATATAGAAATAATATATATCATCAGAATTCTATTGCATACATGTTGGACTCATGGCACTGACATAATTCGCATTAAGGAGGTCAACTGAATCAGTAGACCGCCTGATCTTTGCATTAGATAGGGAACATATACACACACTTTTGCATATGTTCATACAACATTAGAAGTTTTCTAAGGACAATGGATGCTTGTGGATGATGGTTGAGTAGATGGGTGATTGGATGGCAGGACACATTCTTCTTAACTTGAAGATTTCGGGGACGAAATCCTTTTAAGTGGGGGAGAATGTAACACCCCGTGTATTCTATAACTGTGGAATTAACAAATTAAAGTATAATTAATTTGAAATCAAAGAACTAAGGGAAACGGGATACGCCATTGCGTTCGTCTCGGAAAAATACGCAAAATAGAGTCCGAGTTTTCGAAAAACGGAGTCCGTATGAAGAAGATATAGCCTCCGGAAGTTTCTGAATTAAGTTTAAAATTCGAACAGAATAAAACAGTTTAAAATTAAAAACCGGGCCCAATTGGCCAGGGCGGGAAAAATCCCGCCTGATGCACCCAGGTCGACTGGGCTGTCGACCTGGTCTAACCAGGTCGACAGGGCTGTCGACAGGGCTGTCGACCTGGTCCAGAGCCAGGTCGAACCCAGCCCAACCTGGCTGGCCTATTCTCTGTTAGTCGATTTTCTGTAGTCTGCTTTGTCATTAGGGCTAGGTGGCAGGCTCTAATTGGTCTCTCTTTCGAATGAATGGCTACGATCAATCCAAGCAACATCGATGGTCCTAATCAGTTCATAAACTCTATAAAATGACCCTAGACTCTACCTAGGTTTCTTACACAATTCTCTAGCCTCCATTGCTCTCTTCTTCTATTAAAAAAATAAAAATGGCGTCGCTGCTCTGCTGGAATTAAAACTAGAAGATAATCAACATCAACCTAAGCAACTCAATTCAAACTAGAGATTAGAGTTTCTGCAAAGATTCTACAACAAGTTAAAGTTCTTTCTTTAATCCAATCAAGGCAAGTACAGTTATTTTCCGCTATAAACGTTAATTATAATTTTGATATGTTCTTAATTCTGAATCTGAGATGGTATATATATTCTCTTCTGTCAGATCTGTTTTTCTGTGACTGTTCTGTATCCCTTTTCTTCTTTTCTGTTTTTATAGCCAGGCTACCACGAGCCTGTGCCTAATCTCATAAGAGATGAACGTATGAACGCAAATTTTGGGATGAATAATGAATGATGCATTGAATGTATGACTTTAGGTCTGAGGCATAAAATATATTGGACATATGCATAAATTTGACTATGAACATATAATTTATGCATGTTGTATGCATAGTTATGTTGTAATTTAGAACTGTAATTAATGAGCATATGTTGTAAACTAGATTTGGATCTATGCATATTCTATGATAGAAGAAAAGAGGAACCATTGTAAGATTACATAAGATTTGAGATTTTGGACAAAATGCACTTAAAAGTCAAGATATGATTTTTAGAAGATATGATTTAAAGATTTATATTGTTGGGTATAGTTTGCATAATGATTCATGATTCAAAAAGGAAGAAGATATGGAAACTTAGGTGTAAAGATTTACATTAATTAGGATATCTATTATTGTGATTACACCTAAATAGGGATTTTTGGATATATGGCATGCATTGAAATTAATGGTTATATTTGGTATAATTTATATGTGAATCTGCTGTAAAATGCTAGTTTAACAAAAAAATTGGAACATATGTTATATGGCAAATTATGTCCATATTCTGCGCTTATGCAAACATGGAGTATATGTTGTAAATCATGACAATTATGTAAGCATATGAATTTAGGCCAATTTATGATTGGGCAAGGCATGTAAATAGAACTTTTAGAAATATTAAATTTGCTAAATCTGCTAATTTGTCAAGTTGCCTAAACTACTAGTTTTGTTATATTGCCTAGACTGCTAATTAGATTGAAATGCCTAATCTGTTAAATTTGTCGGTTGAAATGCCTAAACTGTTATATGCCAAAATCTGCTAAGTTGCTAAATCGGTTAAATCCGTTAAGTCATATAAAATCTGTTATCTGCTATGTTGATATAATCATCCTGTTATTGATATAATCTGAATTGGCATATATATTGGGCGTGCGCATAAACGGTAAATTATTAATTAATTGGCCGCAAAGATAAACATGGCTAACTCGAGGTTAGAATGAGTTTGCGGCGTAAATCTGCCCGGAACCGCCCGGCACATCCAGTGGCCGCAAACAATAGGTTCTAATGTGAGAAGTTAGTCATAACATGCGTAAGACACGAGGTTAGGTCTGGCTTGTGGCAGAAGTCTGCCCGGAACCGCCCGGCATATCCAGCGGCCACAAGCTACCGACCTAATGTGAGAGGTCTGTGCATTAATAATTAATTAATGCAAATCTAAGATAAGAATGACGTCTAAAACGTATTGGGGAAAAATAGGGTTAAACCAAAGGGATTAATAGATGTAGTAAAACCCTTCCATGAATCTGTAGGCCCAATACAAAGTTAGACAAATCTGAAAAATCTGTACATCTGATCTGTTAGTCTGAAAACTTGTTAACTTAATCTATGAACTAGTAAATCCGAATTCTGTATGTCTGAACTTGTAAACAAGTTAATCTGAGATCTGTTAGTCTGGGGACACAAGGTTAGGAGGGGAATTACTTGTGTCATCTGTTGTTTGGGACCCATATTAGTTAGTAACCCTTTCTGGTATCAAAACTTTGACCCAACAGTAGGTAGGGTCCGGGCACGCTTACTGAACTAATTATAAGTGGTTCATTCTGATAATGGCGAGGGGTGTTGATGGCGCGTCCCAACCGGGTCATGTGCGTGCATGGATCCCGGTCTGCCTCTGAGGATGTAAGACGCCGTGACATCTGTAAATAGGTCTGTGCCAATTGGTTGTCACTTTAGGGAGTGATACACCCTACTGTGGGGCCGACACAGGATATTTATGTATTAGGGAGCCGATCGCTTGGGGTAGGATTTTAGGGTACGCTTAGTTCTGTCTGTTTCTGTTGGTACCGTCTGTTTCTGTTGGGTGGTAACACCTGTCTGTTTCTGTGTGGTACCGTCTGTTCGGGTGGTAAAGGCCCATTACTAGTGTACACCTAATTCCACATTCTATCTCCATAGGGATAAATCTGTTTCTTCTTCTGTCTGTTTCTGATCGGGTAGTAAAGGCCCATTATTAGCATTCTGTTTCTGTTAAAGTATTCTGTACCCGTTCCTGCTTCAATTTAGACATTAGGGTGACACCTAATTCTGCTATACTAGTATTAGTGCAGAGAAGTGTAAAACAATAGTTTATATCATTCTGTTTTTCTGTTATATCTGCTACACCTGTTATAGTTATCTCACATCCAGTTTTATGTTCATATCATATTATTATTATCTGTTCATATGCTGAAAGTCACTGGACTTGCCAGACTTTTTGTCTGACCCTTGTTGTTTCGCCTCCTTTCTTCCGTTTCCCCCCCAGGTTATCCAAGGAGGGAAATACTTTAGCTTGATCCGGATTTCTCTTTGCTTGAAGTGCTTGAAGTGCTTAAAGTATGGCTTGGCTCTGTATAGCTTCCGTTCCATGGGGATTATGATTTTAAACTATGCATTTTGAAGGCTTTTGTACAAGACTGATATTTTGTACTTGAATTCTGAAATTGAAAGGATGTAACCATATTAATTTCTGTTTCCGCTGTAATAAAGTTAAAATTTTTCAAGTACTGTTTTATCTGTCTTGTAAGTTTCTGTTCTGTTTACTAAAATGCTCCACCAAAGTTAAGGCATTCCCTTTGTGAGCGACCTTAACGGAGGTGGGGTGTTACACTTGGTATCAGTTAAGGTCACTCACAAAGGGAATGCCTTAACTTTGGTGGAGCATTTTAGTAAACAGAACAGAAACTTACAAGACAGATAAAACAGTACTTGAAAAAAAAATTAACTTTATTACAGCGGAAACATAAATTAATATGGTTACATCCTTTCAAATTTCAGAATTCAAGTACAAAATATCAGTCTTGTACAAAAGCCTTCAAAATGCATGGTTTAAAATCATAATCCCCATGGAACGGAAGCTATACAGAGCCAAGCCATACTTTAAGCACTTCAAGCAAAGAGAAATCCGGATCAAACTAAAGTATTCCCTCCTTGGATAACCTGGGGGGGAGAAACGGAAGAAAGGAGGCGAAACAACAAGGGTCAGACAAAAAGTCTGGCAAGTCCAGTGACTTTCAGCATATGAACAGATAATAATAATATGATATGAACATAAAACTGGATGTGAGATAACTGTAACAGGTCTAGCAGATATAACAGAAAAACAGAATGATATAAACTATTGTTTTACACTTCTCTGCACTAATACTAGTATAGCAAAATTAGGTGTCACCCTAATGTCTAAATTGAAGCAGGAACGGGTACAGAATACTTTAACAGAAACAGAATGCTAATAATGGGCCTTTACTACCCGATCAGAAACAGACAGAAGAAGAAACATATTTATCCCTATAGAAACAGAATGTGGAATTAGGTGTACACTAGTAATGGGCCTTTACCACCCGAACAGACGGTACCACACAGAAACAGACAGGTGTTACCACCCAACAGAAACAGACGGTACCAACAGAAACAGACAGAACTAAGCGTACCCTAAAACCCTATCCCAAGCGATCAGCTCCCTAATACATAAATATCCTGTGTCGGTCCCACAGTAGGGTGTATCACTCCCTAAAGTGACAACCAATTGGCACAGGCCTATTTACAGATGTCACGGCGTCTTACATCCTCAGAGGCAGACCGGGATCCATGCACGCACATGACCCGGTTGGAACGCACCATCAACACCCCTCGCCATTATCAGAATGAACCTCTTATAATTAGTTCAGTAAGCGTGCCCGGACCCTACTTACTGTTGGGTCAAAGTTTTGATACCAGAAAGGGTTACTGACTAATATGGGTCCCAAACAACAGATGACACAAGTAATTCCCCTCCTAACCTTGTGTCCCCAGACTAACAGATTTCAGATTAACTTGTTTACAAGTTCAGACATACAGAATTCAGATTTACTAATTCACAAATTAAGTTAACAAGTTTTCAGACTAACGGATCAGATGTACAGATTTTTCAGATTTGTCTAACTTTGTATTGGGCCTACAGATTCATGGACGGGTTTTACTACATCTATTAATCCCTTTGGTTTAACCCTATTTTTCCCCAATACGTTTTAGACGTCATTCTTATCTTAGATTTGCATTAATTAATTATTAATGCACAGACCTCTCACATTAGGTCGGTAGCTTGTGGCCGCTGGATATGCCGGGCGGTTCCGGGCAGACTTCTGCCACAAGCTAGACCTAACCTCGTGTCTTACGCATGTTATGACTAACTTCTCACATTAGAACCTATTGTTTGCGGCCACTGGATGTGCCGGGCGGTTCCGGGCAGATTTACGCCGCAAACTCATTCTAACCTCGAGTTAGCCATGTTTATCTTTGCGGCCAATTAATTAATAATTTACCGTTTATGCGCACGCCCAATATATATGCCAATTCAGATTATATCAATAACAGGATGATTATATCAACATAGCAGATAACAGATTTTATATGACTTAACGGATTTAACAGATTTAGCAACTTAGCAGATTTTGGCATATAACAGGTTAGGCATTTCAACCGACAAATTTAACAGATTAGGCATTTCAATCTAATTAGCAGTCTAGGCAATATAACAAAACTAGTAGTTTAGGCAACTTGACAAATTAGCAGATTTAGCAAATTTAATATTTCTAAAAGTTCTATTTACATGCCTCGCCCAATCATAAATTGGCCTAAATTCATATGCTTACATAATTGTCATGATTCACAACATATACTCCATGTTTGCATAAGCGCAGAATATGGACATAATTTGCCATATAACATATGTTCCAATTTTTGTTAAACTAGCATTTTACAGCAGATTCACATATAAATTATACCAAATATAACCATTAATTTCAACGCATGCCATATATCCAAAAATCCCTATTTAGGTGTAATCACAATAATAGATATCCTAATTAATGTAAATCTTTACACCTAAGTTTCCATATCTTCTTCTTTTTGAGTCATGAATCATTATGCAAACTATACCCAACAATATAAATCTTTAAATCATATCTTCTAAAAATCATATCTTGACTTTTATATGCATTTTGTCCAAAGTCTCAAATCATATGTAATCTTACAATGGTTCCTCTTTTCTTCTATCATAGAATATGCATAGATCCAAATCTAGTTTACAACATATGCTCATTAATTACAGTTCTAAATTACAACATAACTATGCATACAACATGCATAAATTATATGTTCATAGTCAAATTTATGCATATGTCCAATATATTTTATGCCTCAGACCTAAAGTCATACATTCAATTTAGTCTTGTCAAATTTCGCATCATTCATTATTTATCCCAAAATTTGTGTTCATACGTTCATCTCTTATGAGATTAGGCACAGGCTCGTGGTAGCCTAGCTATAAAAACAGAAAAAGAAGAAAAGGGATACAGAACAGTCACAGAAAAACAAATCTGACAGAAGAGAATATATATACAGTCTCAGATTCAGAATTAAAAACATATCAAAATTATAATTGATGTTTATAGCGGAAAATAACTGTACTTGCCTTGATTGGATTAAAGAAAGAACTTTAACTTGTTGTAGAATCTTTGCAGAAACTTTAATCTCTAGTTTGAATTGAGTTGCTTAGGCTGATGTTGATTATCTTCTAGTTTTAATTCCAGCAGAGCAGCGACGCCATTTTTATTTTTTTATTAGAAGAAGAGAGCAATGGAGGCTAGAGAATTGTGTAAGAAACCTAGGTAGAGTCTAGGGTCATTTTTATAGAGTTTATGAACTGATTAGGACCATCGATGTTGCTTGGATTGATCGTAGCCATTCATTCGAAAGAGAGGCCAATTAGAGCCTGCCACCTAGCCCTAATGACAAAGCATGCTTCTGAAAATCGACCAACATAGACTAGGCCAGCCAGGGTGGACTGGGTTCGACCTGGGTCTGGACCAGGTCGACAGCCCTGTCGACCTGGCTAGACCAGGTCGACAGCCCAGTCGACCTGGGTGCATTAGTCGGGAATTTTCCCGCCCTGGCCAATTGGGCCCGATTTTTAATTTTAAACTTGTTTTTCCGAGCTGTTCGAATTTTAAACTTAATTCAGAAACTTCTGGAGGCTATATCTTCTTCATACGGACTCCGTTTTTCGAAAACTCGGACTCTATTTCGCGTATTTTTCCGAGACGAACGCAATGGCGTATCCCGTTTCCCTTAGTTCTTTGATTCCAAATTAATTATACTTTAATTTATGACTTTCACGGTTATAGAATACACGGGGTGTTACATTCTCCCCCACTTAAAAGGATTTCGTCCCCGAAATCTTCAAGTTAAGAAGAATGTGTCCTACCATCCAATCACCCATCTACTCAACCATCATCCACAAGCATCCATTGTCCTTAGAAAACTTCTAATGTTATATGAACATATGCAAAAGTGTGTGTATATGTTCCTTATCTAATGCAAAGATCAGGCGGTCTACTGATTCAGTTGACCTCCTTAATGCGAATTATGTCAGTGCCATGAGTCCAACATGTATGCAATAGAATTCTAATGATATATATTATTTCTATATGAGTGCACAATCATTCACTCAAATGCAACATCCATGTGCTGAATCAACCATTTTGCATCCACAAGAATTGAAAAATGCTCACCCATCCATATGCAGTATGAGAGTGTTTTCGAGCCGATCTAGTGCCTAGTGTGTGCATATGCATCCACGGGCAACCACTAGCAACCACTTGCATCCACTTGCAACCATCAAACATAACATGTCTCAAACACATGTTTACACCCATTAGTTTCTACCTAAAGTTCAAATATTCGATCGATAGGATACAGTCGAATGATGGAAGCGAGTACAGATAGAACGAAAATTTTGTTCCCATTAGACATGGGTCCTAAGTATCGGCCCCAAAGACCGAAACCAACATCAAATTGACACCCAGAGGATTACCTTCTGTAGACAATGTTAAAACTGGAAATCCTATAAAAAGTATTTAGATATTTACAGACTACTGGTACAGATCAGGTTCCCTAATGATTCTTAGGAAGCTAAGCATGATAAAATCATACCCCACGAAAACTCAGAATGTATGCGTCATACTTGACGCCTAACACAAATATCCCTCAAACCCCAATCTCAAACAGATGATCCATAACCCTTATGGGTCTGAGTCTATAGCGGAATTCAGAAATAATACTAGTATTAAAGTGCAGAGTATCGATTACAAAATCAAAATACCAGAATCAGAAAAAGTCTTAACTCCATAATCAGATAAAGAAATTAAACCTACTATAGAAATTTTTCCTATTTCTATCCTTGCCACTAGCCTCAAGAGTGTTCGCCTGCCCTCCTTGTCCTCGTCTCTTCAGGCAGTCCCTAGTGAAGTGTCCCATCTCCCCACAGTTGAAGCAAGCACCCTTCCTTTTTCTGCAATCCTTGTTCAGATGAGTTGAGCTCCCACAAGTAAAGCACTTTTTCCCCTTCTTATCTTCAGACTTCTTATCCTTCTTTTGTGTTTCCTTTTTGGGCCCCGCTTTCTTATTCTGTGGTTCTTCCTTCTTTGTCTCTTTCGGGCCCTTGTCTTCCTCGTGCAGTAGTGCCATATCCACCAATTTCTCGTAAGTTGCTCCCATGGGTACATGGGTCATGGCTAGGCTGTGCAGTGGCTCATTCAATCCTTTAACAAAGCGGAGAGCCTTTTTATGCTGAGTGTTGACTAAATCCAATCCGAATCTTGCTAGTTGGTTGAACTGGTTGACGTATTCCTTGACCGTCATACTTCCTTGCTTAAGAGATAAGAACTTTTCCAATTGTAAACTTCGTTCAGCTTGATTTGAAATTAATTATACTTTAATTAATTATCGATTGTCCTTAAAAGACTTCTAATGCTTCATGATCATATGCGAAGTGTGTGTGTACATGTACTTATCTAATGCAAAATCAGGCGGTCTACTGATTCAGTTGACCTCCTTAATGCGAATTATGTAAGTGCCATGAATCCATTATGTATGCAAATTTTCCTATTCATGATTCTACATGAGTGCACAATCATTCATACAAATGCAACATCCATATGACAACACATTAAAGTTCAACCATATACGAATGCAAACATATATGCATATGCAATATGAAGTGACTGAGCCGATCTAAAACCTAGATTGTGTGTGTATATGCAACCACGAGCAACCACTAGCAATCACTTGCAACCACTTGCAACCATCATCCATAACATGTTTCAACTACATGTTTTCATCCAAAGAGTTTCTACCTAAAAGATAAGGTCGAGGAGATATATCTAAAAAAAAGATAGATTCAAAACGAAGGATAAGAGATAGTACCTATGGCTTTGGGGGGGACTTTGCCTTTTTTTTTTAAAAATAAAATAAAATAATATTTTTCTTTTAAAAATGCTTCTTTAAATTTCTTTTTTGAAAATAAATTTTCAAAACTTTTTATCTTATCTGGTAAACCTATGCTCTGATACCAAGTGAAACACCACACCTCCGTTAGGGTCACTCTCAAAGGGAATGCCCTAATTTTGGTGGAGGTTTATAAGTATAAGTCACAGATATACAAGACAGATATAAGAACACATATTTTTGAACAGCGGAAAAACAACAACTTTTATTTCATTAAAAATACGTGTTACAACAATCATACCATAATTGTCTTACAATACTTCAATAACATAACATCTTCATAACTGTCTTGATTACATTATTTAAAGAAGCATAAAGAAAACATAAATAAACTGCAAAAGTCCCATAGTTGCTGTCCAAAGCCATAGTCCAAAACGAAAAGATCCAAGCAATACATTCTTTCTCTTCAAGCTGGATATGAAGGCTGGTCAAGCTGCGGTATTCCCTCCCTGTGGACCTGGGGGGGGGGGGGGAACGGAAGGAAAGAAGACGAAAGAAAAGTAGAGTCAGACATAAAGCCTGAGTAAGTCGAGGACTACTCTGTCTATGAATAAAGAACTGGGTATGATAAGTATAAACTAGAAATGGGGAAAGCACTATAAACTTAGTTAAGTTGTCTAGGGTCGAATATACTATCGTACCCCATTTTAATCTCTGAACCCATATAAACTAGTTCCCAACTGGCACCCCATAATCAGGGTGAAGTGATCCATTTTATAATGATCGGCTCCTACTCGCATAGTTACATGTATCTTACGGCCCCCGATGTTGTAGTTACCTATGCTGGTCCCACCATGGGGTGTATCAAGTCCCATGGTGGCGGCCCGACACAATTCTAGAATGCACAGGTATGCTACTGGTGCCCAGTGCCTTATTTTTCTACGCCGAAGTGTGTGCACGCCCGCACCCCGTTAGAACCTACACTGCTGCACCACCGCCGTCGATTTGACCTCTTACAATCAGCCCAGTAATCGTGCCCCACCCTGCCTAGTTTCAGGGTATCATGATACACCTTATAGGGTTACTGCTGAAAAGGGTCCCCCGCTACTAGGTTTTCTATCTCTAGCCAACATGCTAAGTTGGTTAAGTGTTTTATAAACCTAACCCCCAATCAGTCTGTTTAGTTTAGCATGTTCCATCTTGATTAAGTATTAATATAATTTACTTAATCCTATCAATCCCGACTCAGCCTTAATTGTCTTATTAAAGCCTTGACCTCTCACATTAGACAGGTATTGTTGTGGCTGCCTGTTGCCGGTTGGGTCCGGGCAGTCTTACGCCACAACTCAGTCTAACCTCGGGTCCTTATTGGGCTCCGTGTTTAACCACCCACATTGGATAGGTATTGTTGTGACTACTGGACAGCCGGACGGTTCCGGGCAGGTTTACATCACAACTCAATCCAACCTCGGGTTAAACACATCGTATTTTCTACATTTACATATTTTGTCTCTTTTCTTTTTATATGTAAATATTTGCGGCCCATTATTCAAAATCAATTTAAGCTAATGGTGTAAAGGTTTACACCAATCATGGGCCCAACCCATTCTTGAATTTGGGCCCATCTACTTTTATATTTTCATTTATTAATTAATTTGGCCCAACGCTATTTCCCCCGTTTAATACGTTCGTTTATTATAATATATGTAGGGCTTAGCCTTTTTAAGCCCAACTTAGCCACGTGAAAAAGGGGAGGCTTAAAACGTGATTATATACACAAAAAGGGGAAAGTGAACGCATGAACTTGCAGCATAACGTTGAAACTACAAAATAGAAACTGGTGTACTTGCATTGTAGTAACATATACTTTGGTCATAAAGCATAAGTGACATGAATCAAACCATGTAAACTTGTGGTTAAGTTAAGAATCTAACTAAATTAGATATCATTATTGACACATAGTCTAACTACAGCATAAACCTA
The DNA here is from genome assembly GCA_030737875.1 of Allium sativum. Taxonomy (NCBI): domain Eukaryota; kingdom Viridiplantae; phylum Streptophyta; class Magnoliopsida; order Asparagales; family Amaryllidaceae; genus Allium; species Allium sativum. The sequence goes on from CM060922.1 coordinate 15,010,623, forward strand.
TATTTTTACTTAGGCATAATGTCAAACATAAGCAAATCATGTTTATAAAATTACCATATGTCTACAAAGGTGCTTGGTATAGTTCAACTAGAATTATTTCAACTCAATCATGATTTTTAATCTATTCACATAACCCAAACATGAAATGGCGGTTTTTGATTTATTCATATAATCATGGCATGAAATCATGGTTTTTACTTTATTCATGCAAACTTGCAATTAGAATGTAAATCTAACTTAGCTATGTGTCTCATATATTACATAATTCTTGTTAACAACATAGGCCTAACTTGTTTTTCAATTTGGCATAATACCAAACATAGCCTAGTCATATTCATAAAAATCAACATAAGTTCACAAAGAGGCTTACTTTTGTTTCTAATACAAAAGTATGGTTTTATACATAAATCATGATGCCAATTCCAACATATATGAATCATAATATCCCAAATTTGATCCAATTACTCAAAAAGTGATTTTTGTACAAAATATACATTATGTTGGCATAGTAGCAAAACCACAAACTTGCATGAATCTAAATTAAACAACCATAAACATATAGCTTCAACATGAATTACATACTTGCGAATATCACATCGTTATATCACAACCCTTAGAATCATAGCAATGCACAAATATGAATTATTAACGCCACAATTCCATTTCTTACATTACAAACCAAACACAGTTATTTAATTCATACCGGAATAATACTCTACTTACAATCGTGTGACGAATTCTTCAATTTAGGAGATGCTATTCCTTTTGATGTAGGCGTTGCTTTGATTTGATTTGATTTGCTTTAAGCTTGCTTTATGCTTTAGAGTTTGCCTCCTAATCGTCTCTCAAATTGGTGGCTACTCCTAGTCGTTCCTCAGCAGCATGATGGCTATTGTATTCTATTATTTGTGTGAGTTTAGGTTAGGTTTGAGTTGTATATATAGAATTTTAGGATTAATTTAGGCCGTTTGATGAATCCTAGAAATGACCACAACTGCTCAGTCAGGATAGAGTTATCCTATTGACTCAGCCATGAGTCAGAAATGACTCAGCATTGACTCAGCGATGAGTCAGAAATGACTCAGCGTATTAAATGTTCACCAATTCAAACGTAAATACGTATTTAATAGATACATTTTCCCCTTTACCGTATTAATTACCCATATATGAATATTCATTTATATATGAATAAATATTTTCTTACCTTTAATTTGTCATAAGTAAAAATTGGAGAAGGCCAAAAAAAAACCATCATTGACAACCAAAAATGCGCAACGTACGCTACATGAAGCGTACACGTCATATATATATATATATATATATATATATATATATATGCGTATATGTATATATATATTATATATATTCATTTTTTTCTCTATCTTCCCAATTACCCATTTTCACACTAAACCACTTTTTGAACTGCGTTCACACTAGGCTATTTTAAGCCATTCCCCTAAAACAAAAATAGGGCGCTGGCGGGGATCGAACTATGTACCTCTTGTATGCAAGTCATGTGTTCCAACTAATTGAGCTACTAAGTCTTTTGCTTACAAACCCTAGAACAATGCTAAACATTATTTGTTTCCCATTCTTTTTTTTGAAATTAATTATACTTTAATTTATGACTTTCACAGTTATAGAATACACGGGGTGTTACATTCTCCCCCACTTAAAAGGATTTCGTCCCCGAAATCTTCAAGTTAGGAGGAATGTATATCCTAACATCCAATCATCCATCTACTCATCCATCAAACACGAGCATCCATTGTAAGATTACATATGATTTGAGACTTTGGACAAAATGCATATAAAAGTCAAGATATGATTTTTAGACGATATGATTTAAAAATTTATATTGTTGGGTATAGTTTGCATAATGATTCATGACTCAAAAAGAAGAAGATATGGAAACTTAGGTGTAAAGATTTACATTAATTAGGATATCTATTATTGTGATTACACCTAAATAGGGATTTTTGGATATATGGCATGCATTGAAATTAATGGTTATATTTGGTATAATTTATATGTGAATCTGCTGTAAAATGCTAGTTTAACAAAAATTGGAACATATGTTATATGGCAAATTATGTCCATATTCTGCGCTTATGCAAACATGGAGTATATGTTGTGAATCATGACAATTATGTAAGCATATGAATTTAGGCCAATTTATGATTGGGCAAGGCATGTAAATAGAACTTTTAGAAATATTAAATTTGCTAAATCTGCTAATTTGTCAAGTTGCCTAAACTACTAGTTTTGTTATATTGCCTAGACTGCTAATTAGATTGAAATGCCTAATCTGTTAAATTTGTCGGTTGAAATGCCTAACCTGTTATATGCCAAAATCTGCTAAGTTGCTAAATCTGTTAAATCCGTTAAGTCATATAAAATCTGTTATCTGCTATGTTGATATAATCATCCTGTTATTGATATAATCTGAATTGGCATATATATTGGGCGTGCGCATAAACGGTAAATTATTAATTAATTGGCCGCAAAGATAAACATGGCTAACTCGAGGTTAGAATGAGTTTGCGGCGTAAATCTGCCCGGAACCGCCCGGCACATCCAGTGGCCGCAAACAATAGGTTCTAATGTGAGAAGTTAGTCATAACATGCGTAAGACACGAGGTTAGGTCTGGCTTGTGGCAGAAGTCTGCCCGGAACCGCCCGGCATATCCAGCGGCCACAAGCTACCGACCTAATGTGAGAGGTCTGTGCATTAATAATTAATTAATGCAAATCTAAGATAAGAATGACGTCTAAAACGTATTGGGGAAAAATAGGGTTAAACCAAAGGGATTAATAGATGTAGTAAAACCCGTCCATGAATCTGTAGGCCCAATACAAAGTTAGACAAATCTGAAAAATCTGTACATCTGATCCGTTAGTCTGAAAACTTGTTAACTTAATTTGTGAATTAGTAAATCTGAATTCTGTATGTCTGAACTTGTAAACAAGTTAATCTGAAATCTGTTAGTCTGGGGACACAAGGTTAGGAGGGGAATTACTTGTGTCATCTGTTGTTTGGGACCCATATTAGTCAGTAACCCTTTCTGGTATCAAAACTTTGACCCAACAGTAAGTAGGGTCCGGGCACGCTTACTGAACTAATTATAAGAGGTTCATTCTGATAATGGCGAGGGGTGTTGATGGTGCGTTCCAACCGGGTCATGTGCGTGCATGGATCCCGGTCTGCCTCTGAGGATGTAAGACGCCGTGACATCTATAAATAGGCCTGTGCCAATTGGTTGTCACTTTAGGGAGTGATACACCCTACTGTGGGACCGACACAGGATATTTATGTATTAGGGAGCCGATCGCTTGGGATAGGGTTTTAGGGTACGCTTAGTTCTGTCTGTTTCTGTTGGTACCGTCTGTTTCTGTTGGGTGGTAACACCTGTCTGTTTCTGTGTGGTACCGTCTGTTCGGGTGGTAAAGGCCCATTACTAGTGTACACTTAATTCCACATTCTGTTTCCATAGGGATAAATATGTTTCTTCTTCTGTCTGTTTCTGATCGGGTAGTAAAGGCCCATTATTAGCATTCTGTTTCTGTTAAAGTATTCTGTACCCGTTCCTGCTTCAATTTAGACATTAGGGTGACACCTAATTTTGCTATACTAGTATTAGTGCAGGGAAGTGTAAAACAATAGTTTATATCATTCTGTTTTTCTGTTATATCTGCTACACCTGTTACAGTTATCTCACATCCAGTTTTATGTTCATATCATATTATTATTATCTGTTCATATGCTGAAAGTCACTGGACTTGCCAGACTTTTTGTCTGACCCTTGTTGTTTCGCCTCCTTTCTTCCGTTTCCCCCCAGGTTATCCAAGGAGGGAATACTTTAGTTTGATCCGGATTTCTCTTTGCTTGAAGTGCTTAAAGTATGGCTTGGCTCTGTATAGCTTCCGTTCCATGGGGATTATGATTTTAAACCATGCATTTTGAAGGCTTTTGTACAAGACTGATATTTTGTACTTGAATTCTGAAATTTGAAAGGATGTAACCATATTAATTTATGTTTCCGCTGTAATAAAGTTAATTTTTTTTTCAAGTACTGTTTTATCTGTCTTGTAAGTTTCTGTTCTGTTTACTAAAATGCTCCACCAAAGTTAAGGCATTCCCTTTGTGAGTGACCTTAACGGAGGTGGGGTGTTACAATGTGGGACTGCCATAACAACTTAGTGGCACGTAATCTAGCAAATGAACTGGCTGAGATAATGTTAGCCTACTTTGTGAACTAGGCAACACAAAGTCAAGAAACCAAACATTGAAGGGTATTTTTAATTATAAGACTTCGGTTCGGATTGGAGGAAAACACTACAATTCAGATTGATGGCTGCAGTTGTTCGGATCGGGTCAGAGCAACATATCGGTTCGGATCGGATAGAGTCCTCTGCTCGGATCGGTGATCTCTTACTGGGTAGATTGGTAAGACATATCTAATCGGATCGGAAGGCAACTAAATCTCGAATGGATCGGAAAGCCACCTGTTTGCCACAACAATGGAACGGAGCGGAACAGGTTAGAGAAGGAGAGTCGCACCCAAGCCAATCCGGTTCGGATCGGGTATCCCGATCCGAACCCCTTATCTGCACGTCTCCGACCCGCACCCATGATCCATGTTATTCTCCTGAAAAAGCGCCTGGATATCTGGACCGGCTATGACCAGTTCATACCCATAACGTCCTTCCCTTTGATGCGTTGTCAACATGATAGTTCATCCGAACCCGAAGAGAGTGCGATGGATGACACGTGGCCCGACCCGGATCAAGTCTCAAGAAAATTCACACCTATAAAAACCCCATCTGGAGACAAAGAGAAGGATCTTTTTTCAGCACTTTGAGAATTCAACTACCTTCATCATCCGAACTCCATTACTCCCGGAGAATCCAAATCATCTTTTATTCTTTGTTTTAGTCAATTGAGTGAATATAAGTGAGTTGTGAGTGGAATTGAGTGAATCTTACATTGTATTTGCAATTGAATTATCAAATATAGTGAAAGATAAGTGGACGTAGGCATTTCTTCGCCGAACCACTATAAATCCTGTGTGTTCATTTTTATTTTTATCTCATTTCATCTTGCTTTTAATCAATTTGGGTGTTAGAACCACATTTGGGTCTAACATTTTGGTGCTTTCACTGAGAACCCTCATCTAAATTCTCTACTTTCCGGGATCTCTTTCTACTTTTTGGACCGTTGAGTTCAAAGAAGTGAATCCCTAAATTTCTCCAATTTTTTACATTCGTTGAAGTGATTGTTAAAGACTCATGGCCAAAGGAAAAGGCAAGGAAGTTCAGTCTGTTCGAGGAAATGGAGCTGGTGAAGATCAACAAAATGCTGTTGTAACAAGGTCTCGGGGGCAGAGTTCAGCAGCAGGAAGAATCAATGCAGGAAATCCGAGCCGACAACAGGGGGAGAGCTCCGATCCGATCCGGGTAGGAGACTCTGAAGCAGTGCATTCCCCCAATCTGAACCGACCCGAGCTGCTCGCTGCGCACCGATCCGACCAGGCACCCCAGCTCCGATCCGATCCGACCTCTTACCTCCGAACCGACCCGATGCTTGGTGAAGCTGGAACCTCTACTCGAGTCCCTACGAATGCTCCAATTCCAGCTGCCAGGGTTGGTGATCAGGTCAATCCATCTGCGCCCATCACTCAAGGAGATTTTTCGCGCTTGCTTGACATGCTTGAGAGCACAAGAGAAGCTATGAGAGTTCATGAGCGCACTAATCTCATGATGCAGGAAAATATGAGGCTCATGAGTCGGGAGATTAGTGAACTCCGTCGGCAAAGAACTCCGTCACCGGTTCGTCAGACACCAGTAGATCAATCTTCATCTTCCGAGGAAGAGAGGCCCCGTGAACGAAGGCCACTCGAACGACCTCAGAACGTGGAGCAGCTGACATTTGGATCTTTGGGATCTCGTGAGGATATCGCACGAGCATTAGAAAAAAATGACCCCACTCGGGGGCAAAGACTCCAGTCCCCTCTTCCCGAGATCGACCGGGAACGCAGGGAACGGAATCGAGCAGAGGCAGCTCGAAGAAGAAGAGCATCTCCTGAGCAAGAGCCCAGAAGGAACTCGGATACTAGGGCCAGGGAACCTGAGCGGCCCCTAACTAATGCTGATGTACAGGCAATGGTTCGCCAAATTATGTCCGAGAGTCGGAATTATACAAATGAAGACTATGGCATTGAGCGAAGCCATACTCCCTTCACCGATGATATCCTCGACTTCCAATTTCCCCGACGCTTTAACTTGCCACAAATGGACAAGTACAACGGAAGGACTGATCCGGGACAGCACTTGATGAGGTATTCGTGGCTCATGAATGCTGCTGCTGCCCCAGATGAAGTGAAGTGCAAAGCGTTCCCAATCTACCTAGAAGATGTGGCATTGTTCTGGTTTACCCGACTTCCTCCTCGTTCGATTTCTAATTACAAGGAATTAAGCGAGCGTTTCATGAACCAGTTCCGACTACATGCCCGAAAGTCCAAAAGTGTTATTGAATTATCGAGAATCAAACAGGCACCAGGAGAGTCTTTAAGGGCATATCTTGATCGATTTAACCAAGCTGTAACTGAGGTCAGTGACCCGCATGAGCCCACTATTCTGATGGCATTAAAGGAAGGAGTCGATCCTGAATCTGAATTTGGAGACTACCTTTCTGGGAAGACACCCCCCACAAGGGAGATATTCTACGAAAAAGCCGATATTTATTTAAGGCGAGAGGAGGCCAGGGCAAACCGAAAAATAAAATCTGAGACGGTTTCAAAGGAGAATGTGCAGAGTAATATCGCCGTGAAACAGTCGGGGGAGAATTCTGGCAAGGTTGAAGTAAATGTAGGAAACAAGGGTGGAAACAGCAATACTGGAAGTGGGGGAAACAACAACAATAACCGTAATTCGAGCGGTAATAGAAGAAACAGAAATAGGGGAAGCGACCCTAACAAAAGACCCCGATTCCAGAACTACGAGAATTATACACCATTGAATGACACCCTGGAAAATATTTACCTGGATACGTACAATGTGTTGCAGTACAAAAGACCGCCACCTCGTGATTCGACCGAGAAAGAAATGGCGACAAGGAAATTTTGCTTGTTTCACGGAACTCATGGGCATTCGACCAATGAATGTCGGCATTTGAGGGATGTAATTGAGAAGCTGCTGCGTGAAGGAAAGTTGGATGAGTACAAGGTTGCCCCGAGGGACAGGGGGCAAGGGGAGCAGGCTCCAAAACAAATCCTACCTGCTCCCAAGCCTACAGCGCAGCAGAAAGGTAAAGGAATTGTCATCAACTCCATTGTAGGCGGACCTCACCCGGCAATCCAAAGTTTTAGGTCAATGGACCAATATGTGAATGCTGCCAAGCATCTAGATGTGAATGAAGGTGACGATTTGGAAGATGTCGCCCCCATAAAACAACAGAAGACCATGTTCGACGACGTGGTATTTCGAAGCCGAGACAATACTGGGATTCAATCACCCACCAATGATCCGTTGGTTATTACTACCACCATTGGGCCGGCCTTGGTCCATAAGGTATTAGTAGACAACGGAAGTTCCGTTAATATTTTGTTCAAGAAGTCATTTGATCAGATGAAGCTTGAGTCCGAAGATCTGAAGCCTTGTGAAGGATGGATTAGAGGCTTCAATGGGGCGTCGACAGCTCCCCTGGGATACATAGAGTTGCCCATGAACCTGGGGCAAGGAGAACGTAGAAGAGTGCGAATGCTTCAATTCGTAGTATTGGACGTAGATTCGCCTTATAACGCGTTTTTGGGGAGACCTGCCCTCGCTGAGTTTAGAGTTTGTATCGCCCCTTGGTGTCTGTTACTTAAGTTCCCAACCGAAGCCGGAACTGGAGTAATGAGAGGGGATCAGGTTTCCGGACGGGCCTGCTATGTGGCCGAGTTAAAAATGCTGATGAAAGGACTTGATGTTGAGAGTAAGGATGCTCCGTCTCCCTCAAAGGGGGATTCGGCATAGCAATTAGAGAGATTGACCTCGAAGGAGTTGCCCAAAGGAACGCCTGAAGACCTGGATCCCAGAAAAGACGAGGAACCAGAGGCTAGGAATGCAACTCCTAATGAAGCGACAGTGGAAATTCCCATTGATGAAGTTGATCTGACAAAAGTTTTGAAAATTGGTTCTCAATTGGATCCACGTCGAGCTAAAGAACTAACGGACTTCTTGAAGGCAAACCTGGATGTGTTTGCCTGGACCCATGCTGACATGTGTGGGATATCGCCATCCATTATAAGTCACAAATTGAATGTAAATCCGAAGCATCCACCTGTGAAGCAAAAGAGACGCATGCTGGGCCCAGAGAGGTCGGCTGCTCTCAAAGAGGAAGTAGAGAAGTTGAAGCAGAATGGATTTATTCGAGATTCGACATATCCCGACTGGATATCGAATCCCGTTTTAGTAAAAAAGCCAAACGGAAAGTGGCGGACTTGTATTGACTTTTCAGATTTAAATAAAGCTTGCCCGAAAGATAGTTTCCCACTTCCCAGGATTGACCAGCTTGTAGACTCGACAACAGGTCATGAACTTCTTTCTTTCATGGACGCATACTCTGGATACAACCAAATTCCTATGTATGTACCAGACCAAGAGCATACGAGTTTCATTACGAATTTGGGGCTATATTGTTATGTTGTAATGCCATTCGGGTTAAAAAACGCTGGAGCTACTTATCAGCGCTTGGTAAATAGAATGTTTTATGATCAAATAGGAAAAACTATGGAAGTTTATGTGGATGATATGCTTGTCAAATCAAAGCAGTCTTCCAGTCATACGCAAGACTTAGCGGAAATGTTTGGTATCTTGCGAAAGTATCGGATGAAATTGAATCCTCTGAAATGCTCATTTGGAGTGGCATCGGGAAAGTTCCTTGGCTTTATTGTGAGTTCCCGAGGAATTGAAATCAACCCTAGCCAGATAGCAGCGATTAGAAACATCGAAGAACCGAGGAGAATTAAAGACGTCCAAAGTCTGGCAGGGAAAGTAGCGGCGCTGAGTAGATTCATCTCCAAAGCCACAGATAAATGTGTTCCGTTTTTTGATTTGATAAAAAGGGGAAAGAAGAACTTCCAGTGGACTCCGGATTGTGTTGAGGCCTTTCAAAATCTGTTAGAACTGCTAGAGAAACCACCGATTTTATCAAAGCCCGTAGATCACGAGGAATTATTTGTTTATTTGGCAATCTCGGCTCACGCTGTCAGCACAGCCCTGGTTCGAGAAGAAGACAATGTACAAAGGCCGGTGTATTATGTAAGTAAGAAATTAGCAGCGGCAGAGCGCAACTACCCAAAGATTGAGAAGCTTGCTTACAGCCTCCTGATCGCATCCCGAAAACTTCGCCACTATTTCCAAGCCCATCCAATAACCATATACACCGACCAGCCCTTAAGGCAGGTATTGCAGAGACCCGAGGCATCGGGAAGGTTGATCAAATGGAACATAGAACTAAGCCAGTTTGATTTGAATTTTCAACCACGAAAGTCAATCAGGGGGCAAGCTCTAGCAGACTTTATTGCGGAGTTCACCATTCCTGAGGAGGAAATAATCAATGACCGAGTGGTTAAATCCGAGGATGAGCTAGAGATGAATCCGTGGAAATTATATACAGATGGAGCTAAAAATGACCGAAGGTCCGGAGCTGGAATTGTCTTAGTCACTCCCGAGGGACGGTCGTTATATTACGCCCTGCGATTAGAATTTTCGGCAACTAACAATGACTCTGAGTATGAAGCCCTGATTGCCGGGCTGAAACTTGCTAAAGACCTCGGAGTAAAAATGATGAACATATTTTGTGACTCTAAGATTGTTGTTTGTCAAGTACGAGAGGAATTCGTGGCTCGAGGACCTCGACTTATCGCCTACCTCAAGAAAGTGAAAGAGCTATTGAATAGCTTAGAGCGGTACAACATAACACATATTCCCAGAGCTGAAAACCAGAAAGCGGATAGACTGGCAAAGCTGGCTAGTTCTGACAATCCAGAAGAGACTGAGGTAATTCCAATTGAAACGTTGGAGTTGCCAAGCTTTGAGTCAATGGAAATTGAATTCGCTTTTGAAACGGAACCAGAGAAGGAGTCATGGATGACTCCAATTAAGAATTTCCTTAAGAATGGGACACTCCCATCGAAGAAGAGTGAGAAAAGAGCTGTAGTTCGCAAAGCTACCAGATATGTCATACAAGATGATACTCTCTATAGACAAGGATTTTCTATGCCCCTGTTACGATGTATAGCACACGACGACATCAAGCGTGTACTAAGAGAAGTACACGAAGGTGAGTGTGGAGATCATACAGGAGGTCAAACTTTAGCAAAGAAAATATTGCAGTACGGATACTTCTGGCCTACGATCAACAAAGATGCAGCTGATTATTCACGACGCTACGATAAGTGCCAGAGATTCGCCAGAATCCCCAAGGCACCGTCAACCCAGCTTAAATCGATGGTGAGTCCTTGGCCATTTGCCACATGGGGAATTGATATCATTGGAGTTTTACCAATTGCAAAAGGAGGAGCTAAGTATGCAATAGTAGCCGTGGACTATTTCACGAAGTGGGTGGAAGCTGAGCCCTTGACTAAGATCACAACGAGAAAGGTGATAAGTTTTGTGGTCAGAAATATTATATGCCGATTCGGGATCCCAAGGACAATTATTACTGACAACGGGACCCAATTTGATAGCACTGAATTCAGAAATTTTTGCCAGAAATATAAGATAGACAAACGATATACTGCAGTTGCCTATCCGCAATCGAATGGGCAAGTAGAGGCAATAAACAAGGTAATAAAATCCATCCTCAAGAAGCGATTAGAGCGTGCAAAAGCAAAGTGGGTTGATGAATTGCCCCTAGCTTTGTGGGCATATCGAACAACATTTAAAACGGCTACCGGTCATACCCCTTTCTCTCTCTCCTTTGGCTCAGAAGCTGTGATTCCAGTTGAGCTAGAAGTTCCTTCCCACAGGGTGACATATTATGACCCGATGACAAATCGGGCGCTTTTACTTGAGTCTCTTGATGAAGTCGAAGAGAAAAGGGACGAAGCAGATTTGCGTGCGGCAAGACATCGGCATTAGGTGGCACGCTATTATGACAAAAAAGTTCGCCTCAGAACTTTTGAACCAGGAGATTTGGTGCTAAAGAGAATTTTTCCATCCCTTCCTCACCTTGGTCCGAAATGGGAAGGACCCTTTGTCATTCAACGGAAACTTGAAAAAGGAACCTTCAAGTTAACGACCGTGGATGGCGAAGAAGTCCCCAGAGCATGGAATGCCCAACACTTAACGCGATATTTGGATTAAAAGCACTGTACTTTGTGTTATTTTTTCTTATGAACTCTGTAATAAGGCACGACTTGCCTTGGGAAAGTTTGATGATATGAATAAAGGACTATAAAGTGGATGTAGGCTACGACTTAGCCGAACCACTATAAAAATATTGTGTGTTATTTACTTTTATGCATTTACATTCATCAGTTATTCTGTTGTGATTATAAAATACAGGATAACTCAGAGCCTAAAAAGGTTGAAAACAGTTTAGACATACAAAGAAGCACAACGATTATTTGTGCAATAAGACATAAAAGAATGAGAAAACGACATTCGTAACTCTAACTCTCCAGAGAAAGAGAGAGAGAGTATAAAAGCGTCTCTGACTGAGCGCTGAAAAAGAAATTCTCCTCCTAACTCTAACTCTCCAGAGAAAGAGAGAGAGTATAAAAGCGTCTCTGACTGAGCGCTGAAAAAGAAATTCTCTTCCTAACTCTAACTCTCCAGAGAAAGAGAGAGAGTATAAAAGCGTCTCTGACTGAGCGCTGAAAAAGAAATTCTATTCCTAACTCTAACTTTCCAGAGAGAATGAGAGTATAAAGGCGTCTCCGACTGAGCGCCGAGAAAGAAATCTTTCCCCGTTGAGAGACCGGGGAATGAATAGATTGACTAAGCTCGAACTCTAACTCTCAAGAGAAAGAGAGAGAGTATAAAAGAAATGCCAGAAAAAACGACAGGTATTGACGACACAGGAAATGCTATCCCGTCAGAAAATTGGGAGCATTCATATTGTTTGGTTAAGCATTGAATAACTTGTGGAAATTGACTGGGGACACATATGCATACACATATTTTTCCCCTCCACAACTTCGTTTCATAACTATAGACATGCATTTTTATATAAGTGCAGAACTATTCACAAATAAACATTGCAAAAAGTGAATTATTTTTATTTACAAGTGAATGAATTTGTACAGGGAAATAACTAAAGAAGAAAGTGCAGGAGCTGCTTTTGTAGCAGCAATTATTGGTTCACAAAGATGCTAAAAAGATACAGGGGAACCCACTATTTGGGTTTGGAATGAGCCTTAGATTTCTTGGCGGCTTTTTCCGCATCCTTTGCTTCCTTCTCGGCTTCAGTCAAGATTCGTTTCGATTTCTTTTTCCCTGAAGATGCGGTACTGGAGCCAGTAGACTTCTTCCCGGAGGGCGGAACACTGGAATCAAGAGAAGATTTTTTAGCAAGTTCTTCGGTACTAGATCTAGTTGAGAGCTTAACAACTAACCTTGAACCCGCATCCACAACTGCGAGGGGCTTGAGGACCTCAGGGTCTAGTTCTTCGGCCTTTAATTGCAAACGCTTGTCTTGGTCAGCCTTCATTGCAGCCAAGGTAACGTCATCAGCACTTTTTGACTCCCCGGTTATTGCGACTTCTGGTTCCTCATCATGCCCCCCGTCTCCTCCATCGTCCTTCAAAGCTGCTATCATTTCTTCATCATGGGGAGTGGTGACCTTAGTTGGCTCACTTCCTTCCCCCAAGTCGATGGAAGCAGCCTTGTCTTCCCCTTCTTTAGCCATATCAGCAGGCTTTGTTCCAGCAACAACTCCTTGAGCTACATCTGTCTTTGCGGATGATTCGACACCTACAGAATGAGAAACATCGGTTATCAACTCAGGCGAAAACAAAGGGTCTCTCATCGAATGTTCAATCACGTAGCGAAAGGTAGTAATAGCTTTGGCGAATTGAGGAGAAAAGGTAGGGATACCTTCCGAAGACTTTCCAGCGGGGTGACCACTACCTCTGGGGTTATTTCAGGAATGGGAGATAGCAGAGTTGTTCGGGGAATTCCAGGATTTTCGGGATCATACCCTTCTACTTCGGGGGTTGCAGGAGCAGAAGAAGAGGAACCGGCTTTAAGAGTGTTTTTTTGTGTAGATTTCCGTCTCTCTTCTTCCATGGCCTCAGCAATAAGGCGGCGCCCTTCAGCTAGGCGCTCCGGTTCATCGTCTCTCAAGTATTTCTCCATCAGTTTATCTTCATCAAGAGAATCGACCTTAAGTTCTTCTTTTTCCCACTCAACGATTTGGTTCCATACTTGAACCAGAGTGGATGGATAGTCCTCGATCCAAGAAATGTTTCGACGACGAATAATGTGTGCGAAGAATTCAATCATTAGCTCGCTGAAGCCCTGAATATCAGCCTCCGCCTCCGATAGTTGCTTGCGGGCTTTCTCCGCAGATTTAATAGCACACTCCACATTGCCCTCGGCCAGAGCAGCCCTGTTCTCTGCCTCCAACAACTTTGAAGCCAAGTCAGCATTCTTCTTTTCTAATTCAGCACTCCTCTTTGCTAACTCGGCGTTTTTCTGCTCAAGCTCAGCATAAGCAAGGCGTGTCTTAGCAGCTTCGGACTTGGCCTCGTCAGCTTGCTTTTTTAATTCAGAACGCTCCTGAGTATGAGATTCCAGCAAATCGTGATAGCGCTTTTGCATATCCTCGAATTGTTGTTTGAAATTAGAAGCGTCCTTTTGAGCGACCGCTAGTTGAGCTTGAGTGTCTTCCAAATCTTTTCCTAAAGCTTTTAAGGCCTTAGTATCCTCCTCCGCAGTCTTTTGCATTGAATCAGTATTTGTGATTAGAGTGCGAATGATTCTAGAAAGATTGCGCGAATATTTGAACATCTCAGTATATTGTTTTTGCACCGCATCAATCTTTGCTTTGGCCTCTTCCGCCCAATCAGACGAAACAGGTTCAAGGGCAGGTAAAAAAGTCAGAGTTTCGAAATAGTGTTCGGGAAATTGCTCTTTCAAATATGCCCGCTTTATGGCAGTTCCCGCATCTGGTGGGGGAGGGGCGAGGATTGTCAATTCGGTGTCCCTTCCTGAAGAGGATTCTGTAGTCTCCTTGTCTGTCCTAGGCCGTTTAGTCGCAGGGACCTTTTGTTTACTTCGAGACCCGGTTTCCTTTGGAGGACTTTTCTCTCTACTGCGTTTCTCATAGGAAGAGGAGGAGTCTTTGGATTGTGGTCTGTCCTCCTCCCTACGGCTTTGATAGCTCTTATACTTCTCTTGTTCAGATCGGACTGGTGAGCGGGAACGTGAGGGTCGAGAACGGTAGGGATCATAAGGTCTTCTCTCCTCCCTACCACGGTCATCCCGACGATCATACTCGACATCCTGAGGAGGATTGGACATGCTGCGACGAAGTTTTCTTATATCGTAGTAGGATCGAGACATTGTACCTGCACGATAAAATAAGCGAAGTTTAGAATTAATGGATTCATGAAGAAAGAAGTGCAACGAATGCTAATGCTGTGGTGTAAAGTGCATCCTAAGTGGTGTGTGTCCCCCCAACCAACCCGAGTCTGAGGCTAGACTGGTGCGGGCAGGCTCTTTGGCCTTAGCGGGAGTAGTTTCTTCGGAAGAAGTGAAGACTAAAGGATCCTTCCTGAAATCCTCTGAAGTATATATAGTCTCAGGTAAGGGGAGATCCCCCAAACCCTGAAATATGTGCTCATCAGTGCTAGGAACATCCCCTTCGGAAGCGTGAAGTGGCGAATCTTGGGAAGATTTTGATTTGTCTAGAGAAGTAGTTTCCTCGGGGGCAATATACCCTTCACGATGTTTTTCGGCCAGATTAGCCAATTCATCATCTTGTGTGGAAGAGGGAGAAGGTGAAGTTTGAAGAGGAGCTGTAGGAATTCCCGAGCCTTCTCCTGTCTCTGGAACTATCTCCACTGGAGGAATGTATGCGTAAGGGACCGTCCCATGGCCGATGCTACGAAACACGGATAGCAGCCCATGAAAGTGAAGGTATTCATCTTTAAGGACCTCGTCGATAGTCAAGAATTTTTGATCGCCATTAAGAAGTCGGTGCATCCGATCAAAGAACACCTGATCTGATATCTGTTTGGGATTGTCGACTGCAAACAAAAAGGAAAACAGGTCAGGGTGATGATTCAAGTGTACAAAGTCCGAGTTCAGAAAATCAACGCTTTACTTGATTTTGTTCATCTCCTAGCGCATCCGGACTGTTGCTTTATGTAGAACCATTCTAGTCTAAAGTCTCCAGCTTTACTGCTAAATGGTGCGGAGATTATCTTCCTTTTTGGGACTGATTCAAAGTAGCAGAAGGATGGAGTCTCTCGAGTCCGATGCTTGAAATTATAGAAGAAGTGAACGTCATCGAACGTGAGCTCTATGCCTAGGATTTCACGATATGCTATGTACAAGGTGTGCAGATAGGCATATGAATTGGGATGCAACTGCATGGGGGCAATCCGCATTTGTCTTAAGAAATCAACGATGAAAGGAGAGAATGGAGGAATGGCGCCGACCATGCACATCAATCGAGTGACCGTCATATATCCTTCTGGAGGGTTGTGGGGACGGTCAGAGCGTGAGGGCACTAGAGTGTCCCTTTTCATTAGTCCATATTTTAGACAAATTCGAACAAGTCGATCGTTGTCAATTGTTGATTCAACAGAGTCTGAGGGTGATTCCAATATGATGGCTGATTCAAATTCATCGGGTGCTCGATTATCACCCATCCCTCCTCCCTCCTCGAAACCCAGAGAAACTTCATTCTCTGAAGACACCTCGTCGCTTTCCCGATGACCAACCCCGTAATCTGGACCCTCACTGTCCCATTCCGGGTCAGACGAAGAAGATATATCCTCAAGAGTGATTTTGTTTGAAGTTTCCGGGGCTTCTTTCCTCTCAGCTAGACGGGAAGAGCGTCTGGGCCTCATTGTCATGGAACTATTGAAGAAGCAATAGCACGGATTAGAGTAAATTATCCCGTGCCCCCCTTTGTGTATGTGTGTGAACTAAAGTGTGTGCAGCAAATGTGGGAAATGCAAAATAAAAGTACAGCAATGTAAGACGAAGCTTTGAAGAAAAAGTGATAATCAAAGTTGTTCTTAATGTTTGTTTATGTCCGCAAGGCACTATCCTAACTGTTCATTAAGTTGAAGATTATGTCAAGCATTGATT
Organism: Allium sativum; assembly: GCA_030737875.1. Taxonomy (NCBI): domain Eukaryota; kingdom Viridiplantae; phylum Streptophyta; class Magnoliopsida; order Asparagales; family Amaryllidaceae; genus Allium; species Allium sativum. The sequence goes on from CM060922.1 coordinate 15,026,937, forward strand.
AACCCTGGTTGGATAAAGTCTAGTGCTTTGAGTTGGAATGTGCATATCATTCAGTTCGGATAGGATGCGTTCATTGTTGGGTTCGGATCGGATGTGCATATAGTTGGGATCAGTTCGGGTCTGTGCATTGTTCGGTTCGGAGAAGATGTTCATATTTAGCAGTTTAAAATCGGATCGGAATAAGCATCCGGAGCGGCTCAACAAACAAAAGGATCTATACGTCCTTTTCCTTTCTCTATCTTTTCCTCCGATCCGACCTGGTCGGGTCAGCATGGCTTTCTCCACATCGCCTTTCATTCCGACCCGATCCTGACATATGAATTTGTCCTCACCTCCGCTGCTTCAGCACTTCCTTACCCGAACCGAACCCCATTTCTGTTCTCCCCTTTCTCGTCTTCAAATTTCACTAGACCCAAACAAAGTTAAGTGTTTATGTGTATGTGCTTGAACGTTTAACGCTGGACCCCAAAGACCCCCGTTGCTACCTCGAAGCGGCGAAGACGCCATCAACGACGATGATAAACGGTGGAGGAGATCCAGGCGTCGGAGTTCATCAAACACCACACTCCAATCGCTCGATTTAAACGCAAATTCTAGTTGAAATCAGTTATTACATAAACAATTGAAGATTTAGAATACCTAGATGTTTTATTCGAAGATTGAAACAAGGAGTTTGGAGTTTTTAGATTTTTTAGGAAGTGGGGTTTCGGTGTAAAAATAGGAGAATAAGAATTGTGGGAGTAAAGAAGGAAGAAGAGTATGGGTGAGTGAGTTTATATAATACTTGAGATGGCTCTTTGTATTCCCCGTATCTCACTCCGTTCGGACCGCGTCCAAGCCAGCCCACATTTTCTGGCCCATCAACCCAGTGCAAAGCGAAACAGGAAGAAAAGGTGATCGAGTCGGATACCGAACCGAGTCGCGCCACCGAACCGAGTCGCACCTCCGAACCGAGTAGAAATCTGTGCATTCCTCCTGACTGTTCTGATTCAAGGACTAGTATTTTGAACGACATCAAAGCACGCTTCGTATATAACAGAAGCATCCTTTGAGGGGGCAAAATGTTAGCCTACTTTGTGAACTAGGCAACACAAAGTCAAGAAACCAAACATTGAAGGGTATTTTTAATTATAAGACTTCGGTTCGGATTGGAGGAAAACACTACAATTCAGATTGATGGCTGCAGTTGTTCGGATCGGGTCAGAGCAACATATCGGTTCGGATCGGATAGAGTCCTCTGCTCGGATCGGTGATCTCTTACTAGGTAGATTGGTAAGGCATATCTAATCGGATCGGAAGGCAACTAAATCTCGAATGGATCGGAAAGCCACCTGTTTGCCACAACAATGGAACGGAGCGGAACAGGTTAGAGAAGGAGAGTCGCACCCAAGCCAATCCGGTTCGGATCGGGTATCCCGAACCGAACCCCTTATCTGCACGTCTCCGACCCACACCCATGATCCATGTTATTCTCCTGCAAAAGCACCTGGATATCCGAACCGGCTATGACCAGTTCATACCCATAACGTCCTTCCCTTTGATGCGTTGTCAACATGATAGGTCATCCGAACCCGAAGAGAGTGCGATGGATGACACGTGGCCCGACCCGGATCAAGTCTCAAGCAAATTCACACCTATAAATACCCCATCTGGAGACAAAGAGAAGGATCTTTTTTCAGCACTTTGAGAATTCAACTACCTTCATCATCCGAACTCCATTACTCCCGGAGAATCCAAATCATCTTTTATTCTTTGTTTTAGTCAATTGAGTGAATATAAGTGAGTTGTGAGTGGAATTGAGTGAATCTTACATTGTATTTGCAATTGAATTATCAAATATAGTGAAAGATAAGTGGACGTAGGCATTTCTTCGCCGAACCACTATAAATCCTGTGTGTTCATTTTTATTTTTATCTCATTTCATCTTGCTTTTAATCAATTTGGGTGTTAGAACCACATTTGGGTCTAACAGATAACAATATATCAAGACAAAGAACAAGATGAATGAAAGTGGGCAGATGGCAAATTCATAATTAAAAGCGTGTGGGAGAGTCTCAGACATGAACATGAACAGGTTCTCTGGTTCAAAGTGGTTTGGACTAGGTCCTGTCCACCAAAATTCGCTCAAGTCCTATACAAAGCTATACTCAATAGACTGCCTACTAAAGAGAGACTACATAGCTGGGGAATCATAGAAGACGACACATGTTTACTATGTAAGAGAGAAAGGGAGACCCTTCACCACTTATTTTTTGAGTGCAATTACAGTAGAAGACTATGGGCCATCCAAAAACTGAAGTGCTTTAACACAGACCAAATCGGAAGCTTAGAGGAAGAAATTGAATACCTGAACGATGGGAGTAACATGTCAAAACTGATGACAGAGATTGGCAAGGTTGGCCTCGCAGCCACAGTGTGGCAAACATGGCGAGAACGCAATACTCGTGCTTTCAACAAGAAGGATAAAGATGTGTTAGCTAACGCTGCAATGATTAACAGAGAAATTGCAATAACAATCGAAAGAATCAAACCAAAGTACTTTACCACTGCAACGGAACGAGAATTACTACTACTGGAGAAGTGGAACTGGAGGGGAGTGACTGGAGGAAGGAGACGAGAGAATCTGCGGCCGCCATGAAGAATCCGTCGTAACCCTAATTTGCACAATGGGGCGCTTTTTGATACTTTTTCAGAGAATGAAGAATGACCGAAAAGTGTACTGTTGTTTGTATTATGTTTGTACCTGAGTGGATCAGGCTTTGTAACATTTAGGTCAGGCTTGGCATTAGAAGCTGAAATAAAATTTACCCAATTTCAAAAAAAAAAATATATATATATATACTGGGTTGATGGTTGGATTGATTCCCGCAGTCTCATTAGCGGATGCCCGTTGTTTCATAGCGGATGATTTCCCTATGCGCCCCACAAATATATATTAGTGGATGACCTTTATACCGCGATATCCTGCCTCGAAGCAGGATGGGCATTACTATGTTGACTAACATCTGTGGATGTAGGAAAAACAGGTTGGAGGAATCCGACTGGGTTCCTCAAAAATATATTATCTGTTTGTTTATTTGTTTGCATATATACTCTCATATATGATGCGTTAGAAATCCTATGATTTGAAAACTGACTGTTTGGGGTTTTTAAATATCACTGGGGCTTGAAATATTGATTTATAAAAATATCGAAAAAGGTATTTGAGATTTAAAAAGGGAATTCTATTTTTATAAATAGAATTTGAATTTTAATGAACTGTAGAAAATATTAACTTGTTTTAAATATATAAAACAAGTATTGAATTTATAAACTTGGTTTATAAATTTATAATAAGGGAGATATTGAATTTATAAACCTTGTTTACAAATTTATAATGAGGAATTTGAATTAAATTTATAAACCTTGTTTATAAATTTATAACGTGAAATTTGAATCGAATTTATAAACTTTGTTTATAAATTCATAATGTGGGATTTGAAGTGAAGTTGTAAACGTGGTTTATAAATTAAATAATGCAGAGAAATTAAAATGGGATTTGAATAAAGGAAATTCAAAAAAAATAGAATTTGAATACAGAAATTCAAATGAAGTTTGAATGTATGAAATTCAATAGAATTGAATATGGAATTTGAATATAGAAAGTGAAAATGGAGTTTGAAATATAGAAAATATAAAGGAAATTCAAATATAGAATTTGAATATAGAAAGTGAAAATGGAATTTGAATCCAGAAAATTCAAATAGAATTTAAATGGAGTTTGAATCAAGAAAATTCAAATAGAATTTAAATGGAGTTTGAATATTTGGAATTCAAATAGAATTTTAAAAAAATGGAGTTAGAATATTTGGAATTCGAATAGAATTTAAATGGAGTTAGAATATTTGGAATCCAAATAGAATTTAAATGGAGTTTGAATATTTGGAATTTAAATAGAATTGAAATGGAATTTGAATATAGAATTTAAATAGTGTAGAAATGGAAATTGAATATAGAAAGTGAAATAGACTAAAGAGCCAATTAACGAATAAACTAACGGATTGAATTAAAACGATCAGGTATAGTTGAAATAAATTGGACAGGTAAAGATATACAGGAGACATGTATGGATAATGTATGAAGGTATATAAATAGAATGCTCGACAAAAGGTACGTATTTAATTCGTATATGAGATTTTATGCGCCGTATCGGCTAGCCACTTGGCTTTTCTTTTTCTTTTGGATTGGTGAGGGCCATGGGAGGCTATTTGATATATCCCGATGCTCCCGGTACAAAGGAGGTTATGGCGATTTTTCTGGAAATTTAAGGAGTTAGAATATTTTTAAGAAAATCTGATAACTAGAAATCTATATATCGATATATATAGAAGTCGATAAGGAAACGAACTTAGAAATAAACTAGTATAATCAAAAAGGAAGTATAAGAATAAAATCTAGTAAGAATAGAAAGAGAAAGTGTAAATGTGTTTAAAAGTGAATAAATAGTTATATGGTATTGATTATTCGAGTAAGTAGTCATATCTGTTTTGACGTTATAAATGTTACTCAGTCAAGGTCTGAGAGGTAGTTATACCCCAACTTGATTGATTTAATTATTAACAAATAAATAGTAAGATTTCAAGCTCGAAGATCAATATTGGATAAGAGTTAGTTGAATATAGTATTTGGGTTGTCGTAACGATGTTTTACACAACATCTGTTTCAACTCAAATAAGTGTAAACTTGGAAATAAAATAGTAAATGTTTCCTAAGTATAGAAATTGTAACGACCACGGGATTTTCGACTCCGAAAATCAACACAAAACCCAGTGTTGACTGTTCAGACATCGAAAATACCGAATCATTATTAGAAAGAAGTTAGAGGATGAGAAATAGAAAGAAAGAATATTAGAATAGAAGAAAAACGAAGATCACAAACTCACAGCGGAACGAATAAAATATATTATATGACATAACTTTTGAAATACGAATTAGTAACTTTATATACATACCATCATCAGAGCACAACAGTCATTTCTGGAACAGTTATAAACACCTGTTTCCAGATACAAACAAGGTCCACAGTGGAATATATGATAGCTTATAGCTAACCGGTGAAGCCTCCTGCTTCCAGCTCCTTCAAATAAATCTGTGAAATCCCGACTACTTGACTGCCCGTACAAATTTGGGCACCCAAGAGTTTAGGGAAAACAAAACAAAATAAACTCTGGGTCAGTCATGGGACTGGTGTGAGTAAACTCCAACCACTTGTTTAACTTTCAAAACCCTTTTCGAAAGAAAAGATAATAGTAAGACCAGCCTACACATAAATATGGACGGTTTTTACCTTACTATAACCCAAAACACTTTGATACGAAAATCTAGTGATATTATAATAATGTCTACATCAAGTAAATAACCAAATAGCAGAACGCTTGCATCTCACGCTCCACATACATAGTATAAAATCAAAAACCGCATGGCGCTTATTGGAGATTGGATTTCCAACATGACAAGGTATGGAACCACCTTCCGACTGTGTATCTCTAGAGAGGAATACACTGGGTTCAACAAGAACATCTTGTAACCCGGCCCACACATGATCGACCACTCATTTCGCTTGAGTGTATCGAATGTATATCACCAACGGTTGGGATCAGCAACCGTCTCCCGACTGGGACAGCATCGAATAGAATAAGAATTTAAATGAACCTCTAGATAGGTGATTATACATCCTAATGGGTGCGACCCACATAGCCATGCTGCCTGCCCGATTTTTGTCCTTTCCCGGTTGTTGAGGCCTGAGGCTACGAATACTTACCATTCATTGATAACACAACCACTTTGAATGCCACATCGTCAGATCCGTTAATCACTAGTTGAGTTTGCACAAATATTCTGGATGTTATGCTAAGGGAATAAATCCGTTGCAACCATATATATATTTATACAGACCAACCCATTAGATCATTGGAAATACTCTGTCAGACATTCGTCCATTTACGTTCGTTCTGGGATTGAACAAAACCGAAGGCACTATTTCTATTTAATAGAAAAGCCCTTGCACTTTACTCCGTCTTCAATATATTCAGCATACTTGGTTCGCAACGCTTATGCCGATACGGAGTGGTTCTTCGGATAATAATCCAACCGGTCTCTCCATATTGACAACGATGGTCAAAAACTTCGATAGTCTGTGATTTAACTATCGAATAAAACAAGTGTTCATCCAACATATCAAACAAATCACTGGGCTCTTTAATTAATATTTCATTAATTAAATCACTTCTCCATTTTCTCTATCAATATTTGTTAACCAAATATTTTCAATAACCCTATTGGCTCTTTACGCTATTTGGAAAACATTTCCCAATATCAACTTCTTTTATTTTCTATATATTAGAAAATATCTCTATTTGCAAATGGAAACAATTCCAATCACTTATCTCTATCCCGCCTATTTTAATTATACTCAAGAAATATTTACTTGTTATATTTCCAAAATTCCATCAGTTGGGTTTAAAACGAATGTTGTGTAAAACATCGTTACAACAACCCAAAATATTTTATTCAACTAATTCTTTTTCAAACACTTCTCTTCGAGACTGGATCTTGCTATTTATCCATTAAAAATGAAATCAATCAAGTTGGGGTAAAATTACCTCTCAGACCTTAACTGAAAACATTCTCAACTTCAAAACGGCAAAACCACTTACCTCGAAAAAACACACTATACAATCCAATTATTCATTTTTAAACCATGTATTATACATGTTACTGTTACAGTTTATTTTTGGTTTCATCCCCTTTTTCGACCATCCATGTGATGGTTTACATTCGACATTCTACATATGCCAGGTCATGTTGATGGCTTTTGATTTAGTTTTTAACAAATAATAATGGGTTTTCTCATGATTAGGACCGCCATTTCATCAAAAGAAAAAACTTATAAATGTAGTTAAAAAAAATACAAATAATTCAACACATTATCATTCAGTTTATTTTGCATTGACAATCAAACATGATAGAACTGTCATAAAATGATAGTTATGTGCATTCAACTTAATATATAACGGAACTACATGCACTACTAAGAGTGTATAGCTACCTAGAAAGAAACATTTACTAAGATTTGAAGTTAAAACAATTCAAAGGAAAAACATATATTCCAATATATACCTAACGCATGTTAGAATAAAAATGGAAAGAAGAAAGGTTGTAATAAAAAAGAAAAGAACTACTTACTTTTTCACGAAATAAACATCCTATTAAATAGGCAAGTACATAAATCTAAACATAAAAGCCATGTTTTCACAACCGGACCGGACCCTTGGTTGAACCGCAAAAACCACAGGCTAAAAGCAATTAAGGCCCGGAATCTAGTTAGACCGCAATTTCCATTAAACCGCGGCTCAATACAAATAAACCCGGTTTATTTGTCAATTGAACTAAAAAATAAATTCAACTTTGCAAGCCCATGCAATGATGGCCCACTGAAGCAGCAGTTAAAAGCATTCAGCCGCTCTTACATTCACAATTCTTTCCACCTTGGTCCATTTATAGCTAAAACATATGATTATTTTTACTTCTCTGTTGATGTGGGACTACTGCTAACAGTGAACCAAACAAAATGTTGAATGATACTTCCAGTTTTTCCATGCTGTGTGCGTTATTTCTGTTTTATAACCTATTTCATAATTCTATTTCTTATATTAAGTAAAGTTAATCATATTATATACATAATTAACATATTTTTTTCTTATACGGCTTTAACGGTTCAACCGATCGGACCTTCAAAACCCTGGACCTTGGAGCATCATGGTTTGACTGTCGGTCCGGTCATGAAAACTATGCATAAAAGTAGGATCTCCTGAGAACTAATCTAAGGACCTGGTGATAACGTAAAATATGTTGCACTATCTTATTGTTAGAGCCAAAGACTAGGACAACAACAAAAGTATTCCTAACATTCTCTCCCTTAAACTGAATGTGCTAACATGCAGTTTACAAATCAATGAATCGCGCTTCTCAATTTCTTCACCGTCTTGTATAGACGAACTCGGTCACAAATCTCATCTCTACCTGGTTGGACATGCTTAACTGTTTCACGTTGGTTGGTACTTTAGCCATCAACAGACACTCTTGGTTTCCTCTAAGGGATCCAATGACCTCTCCATTCGGGTCTTCCCTTGTATATGTCATCCCCAAACAAGTGATAACCGCAGCTCTTCTTTCTTACTTGTTGGATGACACAAAACCAAATCTTTCTCACTCAGCCTACTTCACATGCAGACATGTCTATCTTCTTATAGACATATTCTCAAACAGTTCCTCTTGAGTGCTCAATAAATATCCAACACCGTAACCGAAATTCTACCTTTCTTCATCTTCATTTTATACTCACATCATTTCCACACAAGCAAGCTAGCTCATGCTTTCTCTTCTCAATGCATCTTTGCTGCAATTCTTCTTCACTCAATCATTCACATAAATTACATCCTCATACACAACCTCTTTAGACAATCACTCAATCCACTAATTTTACTATTGATCATACACTCAACATCAACACCATTTTATGCATTTCAACACAAGTTTCACTGCAGAATCAACATATGCTTTTGTCACTTACTGATCAACCTCCACATAACAACAACAATTCCTACTCCAAATGTTTTCACCCAAAATACACAGCACTCGCACATCACCACGACCAACCAACATCGCTTCCAAACATCATACCCTTACAATCGCCAACTGCTACCAACATCATTTCCAAACACCATACCCCTACAATCACCAACTGCTACATGCTTCACCTCAGCAAATCCTCATCGGATACCTCTTTTTTTTTTAATCTTTCTTGAATCCCTCTACCACCTCTATGTACATCCAACCATCCTCTCCAGCAAATCCAAACACACCACAACCCATGTAGAGTCTGTAGAACCTCCAATTTAAACATCCACTCTGCCTACAACTCAAGTTCCACTTGCTTCAAATGCTATTTTTACATATGCTCCTACCACTTTTACACCTCTTGTATTAAGCTTGACCTCTACTCTTGCTATTTCACGTGCACATGCTCTGACTGCTGATATACTTCATGCACATATGCATCTTGATCAGCCTTCTCGTGATGCTATTGCCACTTCTACTCATGCTTCTGTGTCACCTGGATCTTCTCCGTTTCTAGTTTGAGCTCCAGCCTCTTCACATAAAGCTCTTATCACTTGCATTCGTTCAACCAAAACTTCCTTCTTCATCAGCTAACACTCACCATTCAAATTCAAGGTTATCACACAACTCCAATATCCAACTACGAAATCTCTTTGTCAACCAACAACTTCATTACCTCATTCTCCACCTTCATCTTTTAATCATACGACATGTCTAAACTCCGTCAATGCGCCACCAACAGCAAACATAATCATAACCATATCATCCGTATCAACATGTGTCATGGAAACTTTATCACTAGAACTGACTTCATCCATCACAATACCATATCACTGTCACCAAACACTGCACCACAGCCAACCCGTATCTCCTCTCTGCCAATTTCAGTTCAGCGACTGGACTGACATGACCACAACTATTGTTCATCTCAACAACAATCTTTTTTTATCTTTTGAAGCTGCTAATGGTGCAGCATCAGTTCATCCAAGCTGCCACTTGATCCTAGATCTGAATTCATCCGAATTCATCCACTATGTCAAACTTATCACCAAACCAACAGTAACCGAGCTCTTTCAAATCTTGATCAAACGGTTCACTAGCAAACCACTCATACACCACAACTGCATCAAAACTTGCATTGCAACAACCATTCCATTAACCTCAATATCACATTGCCAAACAACACTACACCTCCTCCAACCAAGTTCACCATTCACTTCGCAAAAATCCAATACTTGAAATCACCTCTGCTACTTCATTGCCTCCAGCCAACTCCAGGAGATGACCACCTTGCTTCACGAACCTCAACGAACTGTCGAATTTCTCCAACAAACTGCCTCGGCTGTCAAACTCCATTTCTCCCTTCTAGATCAATCAGCTGAAACACTTATTTGCAGTGATATCTTGAAGTATATTTATATCCAACTTCTTTCATCAAATGTCAAACTCCTACCACGTATAAGCCTTTGCCATAAATATGGTAAATAATCATGAAAGCCCATCTGCAACTTTTCATGGATGAGCCATCTAGCAAGGTATCGCCCAATACCACGTGTGATTAGCCGTAGGAAAGATGGTTCTCTCTGAGAGTACAGTATACCAACCTTCATAAGAGCTACCACGGAAGGGTCATCTAAAATCTCAAGGGTAAAATCAGCGAGATAATTCATCCCGAATTTGACATTGACTAAAGATCGAACGAAGTCCATCAACTAAATTATCACCCACTTCAGGTCTGCAGCAAGATCATCATTTCGAGATGGATGTCTCCATAGCATACCAAACTGCAGCTAGTTTTGGGAATCTTTCCTTCACGTACATTAGATGCAAATTTCTGAAGCAGAATTAAAGCGTACATTCAATAGTTGGAATCACCACAGTCGCTTGTAGATGTGCCAAGTATGCATCAACAATGTCCTCAAAAGTATTCATGTCCTGAATAGTCTCTCTATAAGGAGTGCACTGCTTTAATGAATTCATCTCTAAAAATTGTCTAGGGTTTGTGCCAAGAACCTCTTCAATCACTTTTGTCTCAGTTTCACTAAAGTAATCAGGGACAATGTGCCACTTTGGTTCTTGAGCTCTCCAGCCAAAATTCTCATGTGAAATAAATGCATCCAGAAATCCAAGATCCATAAATGCTTAGTGCGAATAAAAGCCATCTGACGTGACAAAAATGACCGGAAGGCATCTCTCATTGATTCCAAGGGATATTACTCTCCATGTAAAATATCATGATACATTGCACCAGGCACCAAAGAATCATCATCAACATCTCTAGATCCAGCCATAGCACCTCATCAGAAGCACTTCAGATATTATTATTAACTTCATTCATCACTCTCCTGTTATATTCATCACCACCAGACCTAACCCTGAAGCAGACAAGCGAAAACTTACACGGCCACAGCCTCGAACCATTGTCTTGGAGTGCTTTGCCATGCCATCCCCACATCACTTCTTATATATATATGCTGCATCAAGTTCAACACCCCAAACCTTTGTATCACCATCCATATCTTCAACATTGTGAAGCTTCTATTTGTAAACGGAGGCACCTTATTCCTCATCCCATATGTCCAATACTGGAGAGAGGTCCTCGCATATCTGGTCGATCTCCAAGTACGTTTGGACAATCACCACTTATTACCTTGTCTTGGGTGCACAACCCAATCAAGACATCAGTAATCATCCAAACGATGTGAATAACTCCAATCTTCAACCACCGTCTTCAACCTCGACTTATCGTCGAATCAATTATTCAGAATGGGTATAAACCTGGCCTTTCCGAATAATTCACGTATCTTATAATCAAGTGCTATAAAAACACAATGTACGCCTCATTCCAATCCAGATATTCTTTTATTCAAATACTCCCATCTTTAGGGAAAGGTTCCCGTTAATTTTATCAAAAATAAATTCTTTTAAATTTATTCCTTAATCTTCCTTTGGATATCATTTCAAAAGATTTCATTATCTTTTCAATTTTAAACCAAATTAAGGTTTATCCAACTATTCGAGATTAACGAGCCATACCGAAATAATCATTTCTTTTATTATCCCAACCTATTCATCCCATGGAGCAAAACTGGTAATACTCCATATCTTACACAACGGTGTTATCGGTAAAAATTAATTACCATTTCCTATTAAAATCTAATTACAGATTTAACTATCGCTTGGAGCAAAACTGGTGGTACTCCATTCTCGATCATTTCCTAAATTTGATAATTTAAATTATCACATTCTCATTTCAATCTAGTTAAAGATTCATTAGAACTCCACTTAGTTTTAATCTCATAAATCATTATTTAATGATTATTTAACTTTGGGAAACCCAAACATGTCACATCGACAATCTACACCGTATAACTGATTTCTGCCAATATATAACCTCTAAGCTTGTACGTCTCAGAGAAGGGTGTTAAGCAAGAGAATAAATTCTTCGCCACCAAACAGATATATATTTAGCAGAGATCAACAATACAGTTTGAAATACAATGTTAGACATGTAATCCCGTCTTTAACTGGGTTAAAGAACTAATGTCATTTAAAACACAGTTCACGATAAACCCAAAATCACATTCCATTAAATGTGGAATCTTCACGTAAAACAGATCAATATAAAATCGATATCAATTTCTGTATCCGACTAATAATATAAATGGAATAACAAGAAAGCCTTTTAAATTCCATATATATATTAACAATCTTCCTCCACAGAAGCTCACTTCGATTATTACCAAATCGAATTCCATGTAATCCCAATTTATTTTATTAAATTGGAAAACTATACTTTGGAAATTTTACATTAAATCTTAATAAAAAGATTTATAAATTTCAAATCACATTTCACTGTTAATCGAGTTAAAGAACGAATGTCGTTAAAAACCCAGCTCACAATAAACCCAATTCACATTCCATTTTATTCCAATTACCAAATATATTTGGAAACTATAATAATCTTCATTAAAAGATTTATTCTTTTCACATGGGGGTTAAGAACAATGTTATTTAAGACACCATTCACGACAAACCCATAATCCACTTTGATATTAAATATAAGGCTCTAAATAGAAATTATATCGGCTTATATTCAATATCAAATTCTGAAACCAACACATATCGTATGTGGAATAACGATATATATCTATCTTCCAAATTCCTCCACAATATCCATATACTCACGGAATCTAATATCGAAATATTCCAGAGATGATTTCTATTCAAATCTATTCCAATTCATATATTGGAAATTTCTGGTTATATTAAAACCATTTCAAATCCAATTTATTTATTTAAAAACGTTGGATTAATATTCTAGTTAATAACTAGTTCATTTTGATAAAAATATGTTTTTATGTTTTCAAATATGGATTTTTTCATCCCAACTCTTTCCAAATCATGTATTATGATTTTACACAAATTATTAATTTTTTTAATAATTTCATCAAGGCCCGTACGGTCGATTTCCATAAACGATCAACGAACTGCATTTACAACGACCTTTTCCAAATTTGATTTGGACATATTTCCAAATCCAACTGTTAGAATTCAAATCTCTTATATTCTTGGAAAGATCTTTTCAATACGAATCCAACGGTTCCGATTTTAGGAGAATCTGACTGTCGGATCTCCCGTAATATCAATTCGAAGTCAATGGTCGAAATTCGCGAACAATCACGGCGCGACGCGTTCTATTCAGGCCATTAAATATATATTATATATATTTCATCGATTTCCATTTAAAACATATTTTATAAATCGTTTATAAATTTGTTTTAAAATGATTCCCACTTTCATTTCAATTTTAAATCAAAATTGAATACTCCTTGTCATTATAATATTTAAATGATAATATTTTCAAAATATCTGATTTTGAAATCATTTCCTTTTTTATATTCATTATAAAAATGAATAAAATCGATATAAATATTGTTCGCGTTAAAATGACGCAAATCTAATCAACTCACATATTTCAATATTTTTGTGTCCATCCAAAATCGGACATCAAATTCACTTTTTAATCCTTTACTGAATTTTTAAAATTTTTGTTATTTAAAAATATTCGTTCTTTCTGAATTAGAATCAGACCCAATCAATTACCATATAATTTAGTTATATGGATTTCATACAACACATGTCACAACAATAATGATACACAATCAACCATCATCCAAAGTGCATTACACAACTGCATAAGCATTAAATATAAATAATTAATGCTTACAACAGTCTGTTAACCAATCGATTAACGTACAACTAAACAATTGGGAATAGTGTACGTCAAATATCATCCCAATACCCGTGTGAGGTTTCAGCCAACAAATACTAAATATTATTTGTGTAGTTGGGCGATATGTAAAATTTATCGTCCCAATCAATATCAGTTAAATGTGTGTACATAAACAAATTGTCCGATTTGTAAATGAATATTTATTTTCATTTCAGGAGAGTTTCATGTTGTTCATATATATGTTAAAAATTATATTTTTAACGATAAAATATTTATTTCAGCACTTCACTTATTTTAATAGTTCATACATTCAATAAAACAATATTTTTATTGTTCAAACATTTTATTCAACACATGAATATTTTATATAGTTCATGTACACATTAAAAATTTTATTTTTAATGAACAATATTTATTTTAGAAAATTTTGGCATTATAACGGCGCAATATTAAAACCATAGTAATGTCTAGCACTACCCCTCTCCTGATACTGGCTCGCGCCATACACAATAGTCAATCACATTTAATACACCACAATACAATCAATTTTCAACACAACCAAATTTCCACAATACAACCCAAACAAACAACTATGGTTTGTACAATAAATAGTGACTGGAGCTTCTAAGCCCCATCTGCATCCTGAAATGTATTTAACTGTAAATTAATTAGAGTGAGAAGGAGTTCTCACATTGGGATCCACTCCGCCGTTGTTTTCTGACGCTTTGATTTACTGTTCTGATTCCAGACTTTGCAAACAAGCTCCAATCTTCACGCCGTCTTTTTTTAGCTTAAATGCGCCATTCCGGAAAACTTTCTCCTAGTGGCCTTCCTTCCGAAATTGGTCCATTTTCACTACACCATAATAGCCAATTAGCAACCCTTTTTTTCCAATTGGCAACACTTATTTGCGTTGGAAGGTGGTAACAAGAGTATGCGTTGCTATAATTAAAAAGTGTTGCCGAATATGCATAATAATAACTTTATTATTGGCAACACTTATTTGGGTTGTTAAGGCTCGATTCTGGGGGTAAAAACGTAAACCAACCAGCGTAACCCAAATTCCCTTACCACGTAACTTTGTCCAATGCTTTCCTCCTTTTCGGCCGCCTAATTCCCTTTACCCTAAATCGTTATCGATCGATTCTCAGAGGAAAAAAGAAAAAAAAAGAAAAATCTTAGCATGGCGAGGATGAAGGTTCCTCTCTAATCGGATTTTAGGGGTGGATTCAAGGTACAACTCGCGTTCGGATTCGATTTTGGGAAACGTTGGTTTGATTTTCACCTACAGAGTTTTGTGCGTATTGATGATTGGATGTTTTCTGTGTAGGGAAACGTTGGTCTGATTTTCACAAAGGGAGATTTGAAGGAAGTCAGCGACGAAGTTGCTAAATACAAGGTTTGCACATTTGCGTTGTTAATTTGAGCAATGTTTAATGAGGTTGTGAACTCTCTGTGAGTGATATATCATATAAGTGCTCTACGTAATCCATTTCCATTGCTTAATGGCCTCTATGATTGTTCATCAAATCACAGTGAATGTATTCGTCTGACTACTGTTAAGAATTTTGATCTTACACTCTTATTATTATATTTATATTGAATTGTTAAGAAATTTTAATATATAGAGGGTTGAATGGTTGGTGTTACTAGTCTACTTCTCCATTTGTGGTTTCAACCCGATCAACGGATATTGGATTATCACATAACGGTGTTGCTTTTACCTATGGCTAGTTGAGAACTTTTAACGGTCCTGTTTTTTATCTCAAAGGTTTGTTTATTTGCTATGTGATTCCACTTTGTTAAGGATATGTAGCTATAAATTGTGTTTTGATGTATGCATAAAATCCAACTCTTGTTTATTCAGCTATATCACCTTATATTAAACTATTGATTTTCTTAGATTCAGTTCAATCCATGTTGCGAATATCTTTATTAAAAATTACAATGGAAAACCAACTGTTGGGTCAATTATATATTTTCAAAATTTTCCATGCATGCAAACAAGAGGTTATGAGTTCGAATCCCGTTCTAAACAAACATTAATATTTATTTTCAAATGAAACATTTAGTACACATAAGATCACAAAGTCAAAACTAAAGCTTAACAAAACTAAAGCTTAACAAATATTTCATTGTCTTTATTTATTATATTATTCATTTTATGTTTATTAAACCTGTATATAGTTGAATTTAATAATTTCAAATCTTTATTAAAGGTATTCGATATGCACATCTGGAAAGTCTTTTTGAATTATTGAAGTTACATTCGGAGACGTCCAGCATCTCATGAGGTGATATCAATTAAGATGCCATGTATCTCATACCTCATTGGGGTGTGATTGTCTACTTTTGATTCTTACCAATAAAAATGCGCTGTGTAGATAAGTGGAGTTTAGAGATGCTATATGGTGCGCATAAGATTTTTGCACTTATGGTAACAAGAATTACTCGTTGGTAACAGATTAACCAAGAAAGGGACTTAGCTGTCGAAATATGTGAAATATGGTGAATACAAGAACCATTTTACATATAAAATAGAATGATCCACCAAACATTAAAGCAATAAAAACAAACTATAACGTTCTTTCAAATAGTGCAAAACTGATCAAAGCTTACAACCTTAAATTCAATATGTTCCAAGCAAATTTAGATAAAATATGTATTTCAAATAGTGCAAAACTGATTGCTTAGTCTCATGAAGAGGATATGGTTGTAAAGATTTCACCAAACATGCTCTTGAACTACAAGCTGTTGTGCAAACAACAGCTTCAAGCTGCTGTGGCAACAGCAGCTACAAGCTGCTGTGGCACAGCAGCTTCAACCTGCTGTGCCACAGCAGCTTCAAGCTGCTATGCCACAGCAGCTTGTAGCTGCTGTGCAACAACAGCGTCAACCTGCTGTGCCACAGCAGCTAGAAGCAAGCGGCTAAGTATTACTGCTGTTTTTTTTAGGAACTGCTGTTTTTTTTTTTTGAGGAACTGCTTTTTTTTGATATAATTGCTGAAGATATGTTTTTTTTATATAAGCAAGCGACTAAGTATTACTGAAGAAAATTTGCAAGCTTGATATGTTTTCTTACATAAGCCTTTCAACGAACGTTGTTCTTTCGTCGACACCATAATTGTTTTGAAATATCAGCATGCTCAATGTACAGTGAAGAACACCATAGCCATACACATCTCTTTTGTAATAGCCGCTGATTTTTCATTCTTGTAGTCAAGTATGATCCTTTCATTTTCATTTAAACGGTTCATGACTTCTTCTTGCAAGGCGTCCATTGAAGATTTGTCATTGGAAGGCTGGACACATGTGGTTTTCCCTATGGGCGATGATGCTTTACTCGTTGGATTCAACAGGTAATTTTTATTTTTTCATGCATATTGTTATGCGTTATTTAATGCTCTGTTGTCTGTTTCAGTTACATTCCCAATTGAGCTGATATCTGAAACTGTAACTCGTTGCCATTTATCACAATTCCCAATCGTACAACGCTTGCATGTAAAGATTTACTTCTACAAATCTGCATTCATTGTACATAGATAGGAATTTAGGTAACTATCAATTTTATTAATTATAATGGGTTTGAACTCTGGGCATATGTATTAACTAAATTTCAGTAAACGTTTTTTTCTTTTCCTTAAAGTGTACTGATGTTAAACAAACCCAAAGTTTGAATTACTAGCTCAAATGTTAGGCAACCTTGCTAATGATACTAACCTAAACCCATTTATTTTTGTCAAATAACCCCATGAATGTTTTCATATGCTTGATTTCACTTTCATTTTGCAGAATTTATGCTATTCTATAAATGTTAGTCTACTTAAATAGATGGTTTGTTGGTAGCCATTCATGAACTCGCGATTATGAATCATATATGTCCATTTTTGATTTCCAGAACTTTGAATACTAATTAATAAATTGATAGCTCATAGAAGAATCTTATATCAATTCATAAATTTTAATCCTTGTGTTATAGCTTTTATCCATCATGTTTTGAGGAATGATGGTTTAAAAAATATGCTTGTTTCTTTGGTCACTTGGTATAAACAAGAAATTAACAACGCCTTGCATAATAGAGTTTGGCAACTCAGTTCGAAACTGGGTTGCACAAACTCAGTTTGCAAACTAAGTTGCGCATCAGCAACTCAGTTTGCAAACTGAGTTGGCGCAAACTAGTTTGCAACAGAGTTGCACAACTCAGTGCAAAACTGAGTTTGCGGAACTCAGTGCAACTCAGTTTGCAACTTAGTTATGCAAACTCAGTTTGCATACTGAGTTACACAAACTCAGTCTGCAAACTGAGCTGTGCAACTCAGTTTGCAAACTGAGTTAGCGTAACTCGGTTTGCAAACTAAGTCTGCGCAACTCAGTTTACAAACTCAGTTTGCAAACTCAGTCTGCGCAACTCAGTTTGCAACTGACTTTGCGCAAACTCAGTTTTGCACTGAGTTGCCAATTTAGCAATTTAGCAAACTTGAACTCTATAAACTAAATCACTGAAATAACCTTATTGTGCTATAGATCATTAACAATGAACATACTAACTTGATGAATGTATTTTTTTTCTTCTTTTTTTTTCCTTTTCGGTCTTACTAAACCTAGCGACATAGTTAAAGTTATCCACATTTTCCTTTTTCTCTTCCTTTTGAAATTAAAATGTGCATTTCTTCTCTAATTTTTTTTGTTCTTATTGCGATGGAAACTATATCAATTTTATTCTTTTCATATCGGTAAAATTTACTGGTGAACCAGTTCTCCGGTTCACTCATTATGGAAATGATTAAGTTACAATAAGGGTCTTCTGACTGTTTATTTATGAGTTACAGTTCCTACTGTCGATTTTAAACTATCCTTTTCCTTCTTCTTAATACCATGAATTTATAACTAAAATGAACTATTTTGTTTGTAGGCGAACTTCAATGACAAATTTGATTACATGCATGCTGATGAAAGTGGAAGCAAAACGGTAATATTTGTTTCATTATTATTAATTTTCATCTCTGCTCGTATTTATGCAGCATATTTAGCCATCTTAATATGATTTTGGATATTTTGAAATGCATATACAAATTGAGCAATAGGCTCAGTAAACTATGCGCTTTTCTCAGTTATAAACCGAGAAGTAAGCTCAGCTCTAAGCTCAATTTGTAAACTGAGAGCAGAGCTTAGTTCTATAATTGTGCGAGCTTGGTTTTTTAAAACTAGGGGATCTGAGTTTTTGTCTCTACTTACATAACGGAGTGGTAAAGCTTAGTTTATAGACTGAGCGATAAAGCTCAGATTTGGTACAATTTTATTTTTAGCATAATAAAGCTTTCCTTCTATGTTTCACAAACCGAACATTATTTTCGAATACGCATAGTGAAGCTTCATTGTGCTTTCATTAGTTTGTTTATCTACTGCATCATTCATTAGAAAGCATAGTGTAAATTTACATTGGTGTTGCTTGTATTTTAAAGATGTGTCTGTGTTTGTTATAACATCCTCATATTTATTGGAGATGTTTATGCAAGGTTGTATGGAAGGATGGTATGTAGGGTAAGAGTCGCATATTGTCTGGGAATGCATTCTGCCTAGAATTGCAAGTAGCTTTATATTCAGTTAGCATTGCATGTAGCCTAATGGCTAGTTTAACTGAGCCATATAGGCTAAGTATAACTGAGCCTTAGGCTCGGTGAAACTGAGACATAATGGCTCGGTCAAATTGAGAAATAATGGCTCGGTCAAACTGAGCCAATTTGGCTCGGTCAAACTGAGCTATTGTCTCGGTAAAAATGACCTTAGACTCAGTTTAACCGAGCCTTGGGCTCAGTTTAATTGAGCCATTCGGCTCAGTTATACGGTAGCGTAAAACTGAGTCACTTGGAGCTTACAATTTAATGTTTTTTTGTTCGTGATGCATACTCATGTTTTTTTGTTTTTAACAAGGAACTGAAATTTTCAATTTAATGTGATATTCAATAAATGCAGGCACTTCTAGAGGAGGCGGAAGAAAAGAGCAAATTGGATGGTAGTTCTAATGGTGCAATAGATGATCTTGAAAATGATCCAGTGTATGGCCGGTGTTTCATATACGGTATTTGTAGAATTTCATTTATGTATTGAGTTTAGCAACCTAATTATGTATTGAATTTAATAACTTATTATGTATTGAATTTGACAATTAATTATGTATTGTACTTGTCTGTTGTTAACTGATATTTTATCACGTTACGTGATTATGAATGTTATCTAGAGGTATGCATTTATTTATTAATACATATTTCTGTTACTATTAAAATTTATATTAGTTGTGAAGTAAAATATTGAAACTGTATAAGCGTTGCAAACAAAAATCTACCAACGATTATAAGCGTTGCAAACAAAAATCTACCAACGCTTATAAGCGTTGCAAACAAAAATCTTCCAACGCTTATAAACGTTGCAAGCAAAAGTATGCCAACGCTTAAATGCGTTGGAAATGAATCGCCACGCCCCCATAGCAACACTAATAAGCGTTGCTGAAATTGTTTGCGACAGTTATACTCGTTGGGAATCACCTGTTTTGGTGTAGTGTTTGCCATAAATCGCGAAAAGACAGTATTAGGACAGTAGACTTTGGACTCGTTTTCCGAACAACTACGCATTCCAAAATCTGACTTCCATATACTCAAATCGAAGAGAAAATGGTGCTCTTTGATTTTGGTACTGTGGAGTTTTGTGCATAGTGGCTCGGTTTGGTAGTTATGGGCTAAAGAATGTCATGGTGTTATTTGCAAAACTGAAAATATTAAAAATTTGATTTTTCTTGGAAGGGAGCCCATAGTGGCTGAGGTGGTCGGGATAGCGGCGCAGAGGGTTGCTGGTGGTGGTGGGGTGGTGCGGCCAGGCGATGGTGGCAGAATGGGGGCCCACGGTGGCTGGTTGCGGGTTTAGGGAGGGTCACGGCTGAAATTAGAAGTAGAGAGGAAGGGAGGGAGGAGTGTGGTGGCCAGAGCTGCAGGGGGGAGGGGGCGCGGCGATCGTCGAAGGGGGAGGGGGTGGCTGACAGGCGACGCGGTTGACTTAAGAGGGGGCGACGGGAAAACGGGCTCTGCGGTTTTTTTTCTTTTTTCTTCTTTTTACCTCGCGTTGACCTAAAGGAAGAGAGGGGGAGGGTGTTTTATATAAAATTTAATTATTTTTTATTTAATTTTGAATTCCATAAAGTTACTTTTTCATTCAATCTCTAAGTCGAACCCAACGACTGTCGCCCCTAGCTAAATACCTCAATTTCGGACACAATGGGATATTTCCCGTAAGCCAATTCGACTGTTACTATCATTTTTCATCAAAATTAAAATATAAATCAATATAATGTTCAAAATTGAATTCAACGCACATTTTATTTTACCGGGACCACATACTGACTCCAAAATCTACAGAGAAATAAATCTAACTATGTTTTGACGATACGGTTGTAACAATTCTAATTTCATTGAATTTGGAGACCGTTTGAAAAATGGCGAATTTCCAATCGATTAAATTCAAACTGAATTGACCAAACACATTTAAATTCACCACGCTCACATATTAATTTCAAAAATTATGAAATTTGAAATATAGCAATAAGTTGACATTTCGGATCCAACAAAAGTGGTTTCATCGAAAACAGAGGTCGTTTGCAAAATGACTATTTTTAAGGGCTATATATTATATAAAACATATATAAATTCCATAGCAACTATTCTGAATTTTAAACTGGCCATAACTTTTAATTATCATTATGAAATCTGTAATTTTCACATTCGTTAGAAAGATATAGCTAAATAGTTTCAAATATTTCTTGTTTTGCTGAAATTCGATTTATTTTGAATTCTGTACGTTTAATTGAAATTTAAAATCGAATTTTCAAACTACCGCGCCATTTATGCTCGTTTTATAATTAAAATAAATTTATTTGTTCTAACTTCGATTTAAATAAATTTTAAGTCATTATTATTTAAAATAAATCATTTTAAATATTCAAAATCCATTAAAATAACTATAATAAATTTTTTATATTGGTTCTGAAAATTCGGATTGTTACACTAGAGGAAGCGATCGAACATGAAATTACATTCCACATATTTCCTAAAAACTTCTTGATTTTGTTAAATTTTATATCAACCTTTTTATCAAGTCTTTTTAGCCTAGCTTCCAAAAGGAGTTGATTACGTGCAACAATATCGATTGCTTGTCTAGTAGTTTGAGATGCATTGATTAAAGAACATCTTTTGGATTAGCATGAGAATCACTTGAAGATAGTCGATTTCTCCATATTCTTCCATTCCTCCAAACCCACAATTCTCCGAACCAGAGGAGGCAATTTCATCATTTCTAAATTTTTGCTATTAAGAATTTTTTTACCTCTAGCATGTCGGATGTCGGTTCGGGTATATTGGCATTTGCAAAGTTTCTCATAAGATATTCTCCATAATAAAAATATCTTGGAGTTCTGGTAGTGAAAAGCAAGATGTGATCCATGATAGTTTGCATCCAATTTATTTAAACCTCGTCATAGACTGCATATAATGCTTTGATGGTCTCGGCATATACCAAATCAAAAGTTCCGGTACGTGGCAAGATAGTTCGGGTTAGAACATGATGTAATAATCTTGCACTTGGCCTTAATCCTTTTATTCTAGAGCCATCCAAATCATCATCAATAAATTGATGGCTTACTTCGTCTCTTACTCCAATTTCACAATTCAAAGCACCTAATGGAATTCCGGCGGATGAGGAATTCAATATATTAGCCATTCTTTCAATGATAAGAATAACCAGCTTGTCACATACCAAACTCCACGCACCATTTTCCGAATTTGTAAGAACACAGTGATCCAAATTCAATTTTGCCAAGAAACGTTTGACCATAACAATATTGATCTTCCTATGATTTTTCTTATAATTCATCAAAGAATCTAATCCTCCTTTTTAAGCCAAACGTTGTAAAACATATGTACTAAAATCGTAAAATTTAACAAATACACCTTCGAGTAACTTCAGATTTTCCATTTTCCTCCACCTTTCTTTTGCAATATCATTCCATAACCATTTGGAGATGTAATGATCTATGGGTTTTTCTTTAGATGAAGAGGTACCTCTCTTTGATTTCTTGCATGGAGGAGCCATTAAATTGGTGAAATAAGAAATAACAATGAGTTTTTGCTGAAGGGAGATAGCCTAGGTTTTTAGTTAAAGAGGCTCGGTTTTAGAAATGAAGGAAAAAGGAGTTGTGGGGGTTATAAAGATCGATTTCGAGCTGCAGGTTTATTGCTCTTGGGTACGGCAACCAGTCGACTGGTACGAAATCCACCAGTCGACTGGTGGCTGGTAAAATGGTTTTCCCATTTTTATTTTATACTTATATATATATATATCTTTATTTAACTGTTTTTATCACCTATTTCAGAAAGAAATCTTATTGTTAAATTCAAGTTATTCAATCTCTATGATTAGTGATAAAGATTGCCTTATGAATTCAATAATAAAGAGATAAAACTTTTATTAATGAACACCATGGAAACATCTTTGTCTCTTGCATTTCAGTCAATGCAATTTTTACTAACATAACTCAAATGAAAAAGAAAAAGAAAAATAAGATCATCACATTAGTTTGACTCCGAAGAAGTTGATTTTCTAGGAGTTTTTGATTTAGCTCCCTCGTTTACCTTGTAGTTTTTGTCTCATGAATTGGGACTATACTTAGGATCCTTGGGAATTTTCTTCCATGGACTCCAAGATGTGGATGGTCTTTTTGGAGTTTCTGGAGTTGTGGATAGCGGATGATGTCGTGGTTCTAAAACAACAGATTTTTCGCAAGCCCGAAGTGCAATTTGTTCGAGGAAGCTCAATCTATGTGAGGTTTGTTTTTGTTCGACATATAATTCACGTTGTAGCTTCATCTGCTCTTGCTGATAGTGATGTATTTCGTTGATCTTATATTTTGTGGAAGGTGACATGGAGAGTAGCCATTTTTTTCTTTGCATCTGGAGTAAATCCAGTACGATAATCTTGCCACCATAACTCTGGTTCTCTACTTGGAGTTGGAGAGACCATAATATCAATGGATTCGGAAGATGCTTTCTCCGATGATTTTGTCGGAGTAGATGGTGATGATTTTGAGGAAGCTGGTTTCTTTGACATGTTGTATTAAGCTTTTTTTTATTCGGAGGAATAATTACTATTGTTTTTGAAAGAGGAAGAAAGCTTCTTTGAACATATATAAAGAAGGAAAGAGCTATAAAATAGCAACTGAAATAAGGGAACGAGTGGTGAATTGATTTGAAACTACTAGTTTGGAAAAATGGTTTGTTATATAATTATAGAATTATCTATAAATAGTTTCAGCTATAAAATTGTGGAGTAATATAATTGAATGTGAAGAATAATGTAACTTATTTGGTAGTATAGATTAGCTAGAGACTGCAAGTACCTAGGTTTAAAACCTTATGAGTACTAACCTTTTTGAAATTTATATCTAGATTATATAGTTAAACTTATTTTACGATTTTTTTTTGCATAAGTAACAAATTTTTTCTTCTAGAAAGAATTTCACTAGATTAAAACAATATATAGAATAAGTGAAAATGAATAGATATCGTAATTACTCAATGACTTTTTCAAATGCTGTGTCCTTGTCTCTTGTCATGAACAATTATCGATGAGCATCTATTTTCTACTATTTTTGAGTTGTAGCTGCAAAAATATATAAAAGATGTTGGTACCTGTAATAACCCGGAAATCTGGGCCAACTTAAAATTTTAATTTTGGCAACTTTACCGAATTTTGATTATTTAAAATGAATTATTTTAAATAATAACGACGAAAAATTAATTTTGAATAGAAATAGAATGAATATATTTATATAGCTCGTCGTTAGAATACAAATATTTATTTTAAAATATAAAAGGAATTGAAAATGGCGCGGTAGTTCGATAATTCGATTTAAAACTTCAAATGAATGTACCGGGTGCAAAATAAACCGGATTTTAGTGAAACCAAAAACAATAGAATCTATTTGAGAAGATCTTTCTAACGAGTCCGAAAAATCAAAATTTCACAACGGGGATAAAAAGATACGTCCAGTTGAAAATTCAGAATAGTCGCTATGGAATTCAGGCCCTTAAAAATGGGAATTTTGCAAACGACCTCGGATTTCGACGAAACCACTTTTGTTCGATCCGTGATGTCATATTATCGCTAGGATCCAATTTTCATAATTTTTCGAATCAATATGTGAGCGTGGCATAGGAAAACGCGTTTGGCCAGTTTCAGTTGATTTTAATCGACTGGAAAATGGCCATTTTTCTAACGGTCTCAAAATACGATGAAATTAGTTTTGTTAGGACCGTATCGTCAATACGAAGCTAGAAAATATTTTTCTGGAATTTTTCGAGTTAGTATGTGGCCCCAGTAAATTGAAATGCGCGTTCAAATTCAATATATAGAGTTATATTTTGATTTTGACGAAAACTGATCGTAACGGTCGAATCAGCTTATGAAACATATCCCATTGTGTTCGGAATGGGGGAAATTAGCTATGGACGACAAGCGGTGGGTCCCGTTTCGAGTTCGAAAATAAAAGTACCTTTTTGAAGTTAAATTAAATAAATAAATAAATAAATAATATCTCTCCCCTTTCTCCTTTTACTCAGGCCCCCCTCTCCTTTTCTTTTGCAGATCGAACAAATAAAAAAAATCTTAACCCCGTCGCCCACCTACGTCGCAGCCGCCATCCCCCCCCGGTCGCCGTCGTCGCCATCGCCCCCCACCCCCCCCAGCGCGCCGCCGCCAGCGCAAGGCCCCCCCCCCCCCCCAGCCCAGAGCCCGACGCGGAAACCCACCCCCTCCAGCGAGATCCCCAAACCCCCTTTCCCCATAGACGTCGCCTCCACCGCGCGTGCCCCCAGCCGGCCACCACCTCGCCTGCACTGACCACCACCCGCGAGCTCGGACCAGCAGCGAGCAAACACCCCTCCTCCGAACGATGCAGTGAGTTTTTTCCCCTTTATATTATATAAATTACATTGTTTTAAAAACTGATTTTCTTTTTATAACATGGTGATAAAGAATTGATCTTTGTTTAATTAAAGACAAATTTTTTATAAAGTAGAAATATTAAAAATATGATCTTTATATATATATAGCGAATTAAAAATATGATTTTTATCATATGTGAAATACAAAAAAATAATCTTTTATATTGTAGAAGTATAAAAATATAATTTTTATATAGGTAAGATAGTAAAAATATCATCTTTATAAATATAGCAAAATAAAAATCTGATTTTTATTATATATATGTTGAGATAAAGACGTGATTTTTATAAGTGATAAAATAAAAAATGAAATCGTTATATTTGAAAAGGCGAAATCTTTATATAGAGAATAGCAATGTAAAAATAGAATTTTTATCTATATAGTAACGATGTAAAAATAGAATTTTTATCCATATGGAGTAATTATAAAAATATGATTTTTATATACATAGCAAGAATATAAAAATGTGATTTTTATGTATGTAGTGAATACGGGCAAAGAAAGTGACAAAAGGCGAAAGGGTGAAGATTTCCTACATTTGAAGTGTCGTGAAGTTGGGATAGCTTTGGTGAGAACTCCTCACCTTTAATTTTTATTTCTAGTTTGAAATATATAATAGGATGCAGACGGTGTTTAGTAGCACCCGACACCCGTCGTCCACAGACCATGGACGGCTTGTATGCTTGTTTGTTTGATTTTGATGTGTAGTTGATTGTGTGATGTGATGTGAAATGAAATAAAATATTTATATAGCTAAAAATATAATTTTTAACGTGTATATGAAATGAAAAAAAACAAATCGGACGATTTGTTTATATACACACATTTGACTGATATTGATTGGGACGATAAATTTTGCACATCGCCCAACTGCACAAATAAAATCTGTGTTTGGTTGTTGGAAAACCCCACACGGGTATTGGGATGATATATGACATACACTAGTCCCAATAATTAGCCGTATGTCGATCGATTGATTGACATACTGTTATAAGCATTGAATATTCATATTTGATGCTTATACAATGTAGAATGCACTTTGGATGATGGTTGATTATTCATCGTTGTTATTGTATACACGTGTGGTAGAAAATCCATATAGTTAACATTATATGGTAATTGATTGGGCCTCATTCCATATTTGAAAAAGAAATATTTGAAATAGAAATATTTGAAATAGAAATATTTGAGATAGAATATTTGAATATAGTAATATATGAAGTCGTGTTGATTAGATTGACGCCATTTTTACATGAATGATATTTATATCGATTTTATTCATTTTATAATGAATATCGAAAGTGATTTCAAAATCTGCTATTTTGAAAAGAAATGAATTCGAATTGAAATTGAATAGAAATGAATTTGAATTGAAATTGAATTGAATTTAAAACGTATTGAAATTGAATTAAAAATCGATTTGAATTGAAATCAATTTGAAATGAATTTAAATCGAATTTATAAGGAAACAAATTCAATTTTGATTTGAATTTAAAAAGAAGTTGAAATCGTTTCGAAAACGAATTTAAAACGGTTTATAAAATACGTTTTAAAAGGAAATCGACGAGGTATATATTATATATAGTATATATATAATATAATGGCCTGTATAGAACGCGCCACGCCACGGCAGTTCGCGAATTTCGACCATTGACTTCGAACGAATATTACGGGAGATCCGACCGTCGGATTCTCCTAAAACCGGAACCGTTGGGTTCGTATCGAAAAGAGCTTTCTAACGAATATTAGAAATTAGAAATCTAACGTTTGGATTTGGAATTATGTCCAAATCAAATTTGGAAAAGGTCGCTGTAAGTGCAGTTCGATGGCCGTTGATGGAAATCGACTGTACGGGCCTTGATAAAATTATTAAAAATAGTAGTAATTTGTGTAAAATCATAAGAAATGATTTGGGAAGAAATGGGATGAAAAACTCCATATTTGAAAAGATAAAAATAGATTTTTATCGAAATGAACTAGTTTTGAACTAGAATTATAATTTTATTTATTTTTAAATAAATAAATTGGATTTGAAATGGTTTTGAAAATAACCAGAATTCCCAATAATTATATTAGAATGGATTTGAATCGAAATTGTCTTCGGAATATTTCAATGTTGGATTTCGTGATGATACAGATATTGTTATGGGAATTTGAAAGATATATATATATATATCATTATTTCCAATACGATATTTGTTGGTCGTAGAATTTGATATTGAGTATAAGCCGGTATATTTTCTATTCAGAGCCTTGTATTTGATATCAAATGTGATTCGGGTTTGTCGTGAATGGTGTCTTTATTAACACTGTTCTTGAACCCAATTGATAAAAGATTAAATCTATTATTTAGATTTAATGAAGTGTACCGGTTAAATAATATTTAATTGGAATTGAATTGGTATTGATTTTTGGGTTTATCGTGAACAGTGTTTTAAATAACACTTGTTCTTTAACACGACAATTAATGAAATGTGATTTTAGGTTGTCGTGAACGGTATCTTCAATAATACTGTTCTTAGACCCAAAGGAGTTAAGAAAATCAGAAACTAACTCTAGATTAGTTTAGCTGAATGGTTTCTGGGGTATTTATCTGATGTTGGTTTCGGCCTTGGGGGTTAATACTTAGGGAACTGCTCACTTGCTAATTTACGGTTAGGGACTGATTGAAATGTGATGTGATTTTGGGTTTATCGTGAACCGTGTTTTAAATGACACTGATTCTTTAACCCGGTCACAGATTAAAACTAAGTGGAGTTTTAATGAATCTTTAATTAGATTGAAATGATCGAGAATGGAGTATCACCAGTTTTGCCCCAGGCGATAGTTAAATCTTTAATTAGATTTGAACGTGAAATGGTAATTGAATTTACCGATAACACCGTGGTGTTAGATATGAAGTATTACCAGTTTTACTTCATGGGATGAATAGGTTGGGATTGGGAAATTAAAACAAATGATTACTTCGGTAAGGTTCATTAATCCCGACTAGTTGATCGAAATTCAAAAGAAGAATAAAGAATAAAATTCAAGGAATTTATCTTTGATAAAATTAATGGGAACATTTCCCTATGAATGTGAAATTTAGAAACTAACTGTCGGTTAGCTAAGCAGAATGGTTTTCTGGATATTGATCTGATGTTGGTTTCGGCCTTCGGGGTTAATATTTGGGGAATTATTCTCTTGATTAATTTACGGTTAGTGACTGATGAATTGGAATGAGGCGTATGTTGTGTTTGTGTAACACTTATTTAAAATATACGCGAGTTATTCGGAAAGATCAGGTTTATCCCATTCTGAATAACTGATACGACGATAAGTCAAAGATGAAGACGGTGGTCGAAGACCAGAGGTCTTCACGTCATTTGGGTGATTACTGGTGATTTTGATTGGGATGTACACCCAAGAAGATGGAAACAGTTGGTGGTCGTCCAGACGTACTTGGAGATCGATGGATATGCGGGGTACTAGGTGCCTCCGGTTTCGTTCAGACCCAGAACGAACTTGTAAATGGACTGTGTGTTTGACATTGGATTTCAGTCTCTGTGATTGATTTCTATTAAATATATATCTGTTTGGCGGTGGAGAAAAATTCTCTTGCTTAACGCCCTTCTCTGAGATGTACGAGCTCAGGGGTTATATATTGATGGATATCCATCGCATGGAATGAATTGCCTGTGTGGCATGCCTAAGTGGCAAATGATCAAGGCTTCTGTTGAAAAGCAAAGTCTTGTGGTTGATGATCAAAGCACGGCCTATGTGGCATAGCTTTGTGTAACGTTTACTTCGCGAGTTTCACACCCGGTGGTGAACCAAAAACGGGAGAGGACCTCAGGGAGGAAATGTGTTTCTTTCTAGTTAGAAGTGGCGTCAGTGGTTTTACATGCCCTGACGAGTTTGACTTATGTGGTTGTTGCTGTTACGAGGCGCCTCAGTTAGATCGGACGATCCGGGTCCGATGGAGTGATTCGTTGGCTCATTAACGCCCCATAGGGCGGGGATATGTATTGTTCAGGCACTATAATCCACATCGGTGGACCGGCCCTGTCGCTCCAAGGGGCAGTTGCGGCTGTTCCGGAGGCTCGAGCTAGAGAGTCTCGAATCGGTTGAGGACGATCCCTGGCCTCAGCTCACAGACGGAAATCCAATTTCCAAATACGTGACATTTGCGGTTTTAATTGTAGAACTAGTATGGCGACATGATATATGGTACCCATGCCGTCTATGATTGATACTTATGATTTGAAGTTGTTTTATACACTATACACCTATAGTATTATCAAAATAATCTGTTTTAAACGTATTAAGCATTCTTTGGCTATTATAAGGTGAAACCCTATCCCCCGGTTTGCGTTGCATTGTGTGATAGGACCTGGGTCTTATAATAGCTTCATTTTTCTGTATTTAGCATTGCGCTTTTGTTATATGCAATGGTATTCTTGGGACGAAACCCGTTACGTGATATACGGCGTGGTCCCTTGATATATCTGATTTAAAGTAAAGTTTTAAATAACTGTTTTAGTTCTCACACCAGTCCCATGACTGACCTGGAGTTTATTGTTTTAACCTAAACTCTGGGTGCCCTTATTTTGACATGGGCAGTTAGTAGTTTTTGTTTTGCAGATTTATATTCACATGATCCTGGTTTACAGCTGGAACGATATCCGGAAAGCTTTGTATCTGTATATCTCCTTCAGTTGCGTATTGTATTAATTTTCCGCTGCGATGTATTTAAATGTAATTTAAATCTCTGATATTTCTGTGTAATATTCATTTATACTCTGTATATTCTTGTATTATGATGGAATTGTTGTAATATACAATGAAATGTTCTTCCGTCTGCGTTCTTCTGTGGCTGGTCCTTGACTCAATCCGGGATTTCCCGTAAGGGGGATTTCGGGTCGTTTCAGTACCCACTTCCTTCGTTAAAGGCCTAAGAGTTAGGCCTTAGGTAACCAAACCCAAGAGGGTTCAGTGTCCCTTATATAAATATAATTAATATTATTATGCACAGCTTCTAAGAAATTTTTAATATACTTATTTCTAATTAGTAAATTGTTTTTCTTTGGTAACCATATACTAATATTTTTAGGATTTTTTTTTCTTTGAAACAAAATCTGCTTTCTTTACATTAGAAGGTGCCGACTTGATAGATCCAATATTTTTCTTAATATTGACAGGTTTGCTGGAATTTTTCTTAGCACTGGTTTTTTGTACGAATCCTAATCCTTTTTTTTACTAGTAGCAGACTTACAAAATTCTAGATAGATTTTCTCTTCCTTTATTAAAAATTATTAACATTTTTAGAAATATCATCTAATTTTAATTTAAGACTAGAATTATCTAACTCGATACTTTTAATCTTTGAGTTTAAATCATGATTTTCGAAAGCAAGCAAATCATTCTTTTTTTTAGTTTCAATTTCTTGACTCTTGAGAATTTGCGCTAGATAAAGATTCTTGTAATTTTTTAATTTCATCCTATAAAATCTCTTTTTCATCTTTTAACAAATCTCTTTCAAATTCTGCTTTTTTCTTATTTTCATTTGCTTGTTTGAACTTTTTTTTTATAATTATTTCTAGATTCTAGAATTTTCGTATTAATTTTAACTATTTCTCCATATGTAAAATCACTCATCTCGGTCTCTTTTGCCATGAAGCACACATTATCCTATTCATTGATGTTATCACTATCACATTCCGAATATAAAGTGTTTGAATCATCCCATGTGACCGAGAAATCTCGCCTTTTAGATTTCTCTTTTTTGTTGTGATTTTTCTTTACTTCTGGATAGCTCTTTTGGAAATGTCCAGTCTTGTGACAATTGAAGCACTCAACTAAGGATGGATCAACCTTACTTTCTTTTGTAGAAATCTTCTTTGCATTCTTCACCTAACCCTTCTTATATTTTAGAAATTTTCTGAAATTTTTGGCAACAAATGCTATGTCCTCTTCATCAGAATCTGATTCATCTTTTTCCGCATGAAAAGCTAGATTTTTCTTATCTTGATCATGAATCCTTTTGGCCTGCAAATTGACTTCGTACGACATAAGATTACCAATTAACTCTTTTGGTTTCATGGTTGAATGATCATTAGCTTCTTCGATAGTTAAAACCTTTCTTTCCCATTCATCCATCAAAGAGTTTAAAATCTTTGATATTATATCTAAATCATTATATTTTTCTCCTAAGCCCAATAATGAATGATAAATATTTTGAAATCGTGTATACATATCACTAATAGACTCATTCTCACTCGTTCTAAAATTCTGAAATTGATTTTTAAGCATGGATATCTTGCTTTGTTTAACCTTGTTAGTTCCTTCGTGAGTTACTTTGAGTGTTCGCCAAATTTCATATGCAGTATTGCACATACAAATTCGGTTAAACTCATTTTTATCCAAGGCACAATGTAACATATTCATAGTTTTACATTGGCAGTAGCCTCTGATTTTTCATTTGTGGACCATTCAGTATAAAGTGTAGTGGGTTGTGTATATTCTTTTAATGTAATATTCCAAGCATCAAAATCATTAGTTTGCATATACATTCTCATACGTGTAGCCCAATAACTATAATTTATACCATTGAAAAAGGGTGGTCATGCATTAGATTGGCCTTCTGTGAATCCAATGTTTGCGCTAGTACTAGTTCTATTTTCAGTATTAACAAAATATCAAATAACGGTTGTAAGGTTAAATGATGTCCTTCTCTGATACCAAATGAAAAGTCGAGTGACTTAGTGTAGGATCTTTATATGGAATACAGCGGAGTTGATAATGATATTATAACTTATCTAATACAATAGTTATGCAAGTAAAAATTAACTAATATAAAATAGCACAGATAAGTAAATGCAGTAAGTAAAGTGATGCTAGAAATTTTATACTGGTTCAGACTTCCCGTCCTACGTCCAGTCGTAGACCCCTTTTGAAATTCTACTATCAACGCCCTGTCTTCTCGCAGAGGAATAGGTTCACAACAATTTGAGCCCGAACAAGGATTTCCTGCTTGAGCACCGACACAGGACTTTAACAAGTAATATGAGTTTAAATTCTGATTGTGTTCTTGGACAACATCTAAATAGCCAATAGTTGAGTACACCCTTCCTATAATCTTATCCTCAAGTATATAACGTGTATGTGAATATTGAAGAAAGTATATTACTTATTGAATCAAGAGATTTGAAATAAATTCAAAGATTCAATAAGCAATTTGAATATTTGAGAGCTTTTTAGAATGCAAGAGTTCTTTAGAAATATAGATCAAGAGATAGATGGAATCAACAAGAATCGGTGATTTGATAAACAAGTTTGTAATGTATTTATAGTAGTTGAAGAGAGGTCAATGTTCATGAAGAGTTTTATTGAAAAGAAGCAACCATTTCCTTTAGAAATCAAGAGAAAACTTTACATGAAATAAAGTGACCCTTCAGAAATATGACTATTATTGTGGGGTCAGTCGACTGGTATAGAAATTACCAGTCGATTGGTAGAGAATATAAATCGTATATACATTCGAAAAATGACTAAAAATAACCGTTACTGAATTTTTGTTCCTAACTAGTCGACTTGTAGGAAATGCGCTAGTCGACTGGTTCAGGGCAAAAAGCCCAGTAAAGGCTGTTTAAAGCCTTTTACACACACATACACACGCGTGCGCACACACACACACACACATACACACACACACACACACACACATATATATATATATATATATATATTCGTATTTTATGTCTTGTGTTATATAAAATGAGGATAGATTTTAACATTCATCTAACACACTAAACACACACACACACACGCACACACATGCACACAAACACACACAAGCATATATATATATATATATACACACACACACACACTAATTCTTCAATTCGATCTTCATTTCCTTGTTGTCATGAATCAAAACTCATGAATCAACACCGAAGACCCTAGTTATTACTACAGTAGTATTGCTTATTCCGTCTGGTAATTTGTATCATCTTGTATTATGTGTATAAGTGAAATCAAATATAAACTGCTTCATGAACTGTTTTATGTACTTATGATATATTTTAATCCTTCCGCTGCGAGATTCTATATTTGTTCTTCTGAATTTTATTTCTTTATAAAAAATCATTGATAATCTATCTATTTGAATGGTTTGAATCAGATATGTATGGTTTATTGTGGATTTGTAACCATCCAAAAAGGTGGGTTGTTATAATGCAGTTTCGAAAACTTTGATTTTGAAGATAATAATGGTGGAATATTCATTTCAAGTAGTTGGTATTCATCAGAGGATTAAGACTTACATTATAGTTAGTGTGCACCATCTTCTAGTTCGATCATGGGATGTGATCAAAATGGCGAGACCTTCTGGAGTGGAATTACAAATTGCTACAACCGAAAAAAATTCTAGTTGTAAAAGATTTCTCTCTTTGATAAATGACTGATTCCGAAAAATTAATCGTCAAAGGCAAACACTTGATTCACATATATTCAGGTTAAAGCAAACAAATCCCAGAGAGTTTGGAAATGCATCGCATTTGATTAGTATATTTAAAATTTAACATATGTAAGTTTATTTTCTAGATAAATAACTGATTTTTTTGTACATGATGAAGGCAAATAAACTTTTTTAAGACCGTTTACGAATCAAAAAATAAATAAGCACGTCATTTTTATCAATTTGTGTACGTTTACGATTTTTTGTTAAGCATGTGAAATGAAAATCTTTCAGAGAACTATTCAAGATGTTCAATCTGTTACTGCGCTCGAGGAAAAGTAGCTAGAATTGAAGAAAGCGCTAGCCCAAGTGAATCTCTCGGTATTTAGGGAACAACGTCAGATGCAGGTATAACTTCTACAGAAGATGCATATGTAAGAC
Source organism: Allium sativum (assembly GCA_030737875.1). Lineage (NCBI taxonomy): Eukaryota > Viridiplantae > Streptophyta > Magnoliopsida > Asparagales > Amaryllidaceae > Allium > Allium sativum. Next base: position 15,061,754 of record CM060922.1, read on the forward strand.
CTACGAGGGCCAAAGCGGCCAAAAAGAAGCAGACTGTTATTGTTGATCAAGAAAAATGAAAAAAATCCTAAAATCTGAAGAAAAATATAATCATGCTGTGACGACCCGACAGAATTCGACGTTCGAATTTCGACAATGATACATAATCCTGTATTCACTTGCCAAAACTCAAGTATCAAAACCCCAGGTAGTTAATAAAAGAAGTTAGAGGGTGAGAAAAGAAAGAAATATTAGAATAGAAGAAGACTAACAATATAAATCAGAGTAGAATTGACACTCAAAGCGGAACGAAAAAAATATAATATATCAAAACCTCTTTACTCAAAAGAAAACTGTACACACACACACACACATATATATATATATATATATATATACGATTACAATATTAGGGTATACATCAAAATCAGACTATATAATCCGATTTACACGCATACACAACGAAAATAAAATAATACCAGAAATTACGGGAATATGTCTCGACTCCAACTCTGCTCCTAAAGCTCCAAGCAAAACCTAACATGAAATATATACTAGGTCTGATCCGAGCATATTTTGAAGCAAAGCAAAATCAACCCAGATCAGTCTGTAATATTTTCTATGACAAAATTCACCACAAACAACTTGCTTAACTTAGAAAATCCTTTGAAAGAATGGAACTCTCGTAAGACACGACCACACATAAACATGGCATGTGCTTTTACCTTACGATACCCATATCACCTTTATATCAAAATCCGGTGATATTATAATAGTGTCTATCAATCCACAAATAAATAGGAATATAGACGGAAAGCTTGCATCTCACTTTCCAACATAGTTGGTGTACAACAAAAAATATATGACTCGTATTGGAGTTTGGATTTCCAATATGACAAGGTATGAAACCACCTCCCGATCAGTGTTCTCTAGAGAGGAAACACTGTGGTTCAACAGGAACATCTTGCAACCTGGCCACACATGACCAACTATAACATCCCGCATTTTTAATTAAATAATAAAATAAAATTTGTATAATTTTTAAAATTTGGTCACGGAACTAGAGTCATTGTGTTCGCGACAATTTTCTGATCAATTTAGACCTATGATTTGCAGAAAACGGATGTAAAAAAGATATCTTTAGATGAAGTTTTAGAAAAAGCGTGAAAAAGAACATATAAATGGAACTTAAGTAAGAACAATAGCTACCAATGTTTTTAGTCTAATGAACAAAAGCTAAGTTAGGTGAGTTGGTAAGACATAAACTTCCCAAGGTGGAGGTCAGGAGTTCGAGTCCAGTCAATGTCATGTTTTTTATTTTAGAGGGACGGCTAAAGAAATACATATTCTGAAAGAAAAATATGTATAAATGTACATCTAAGAAATGTATATATTTATATGTGAGTATGTATATACATGTATATGTGAATATATGTGTATGTGTGTGTATATATTTAAAATCCTGAAGTAACCTACAATCAATCAAAATGAGTAAGAAATAAACGCCGGTGCAACCCCATTTGAATTTTCAAAAGAAACGAAGTTGTGCATAGATATATATGCATAAATTCAAAAATTGAAATTAAAGTGTAATTTAAAGGCGAAAGTAATTAAAGTGGAATCAATGAAAAATAGGAAAGAGAATATGTAACAACCCGTATGTTACGTATCGACTGATCGTAAAATAATTATATTTTATTCTCTAGTGGTCGGATCATTCTCAGATTTTAGTATGTTGTTCTTGGGGATGTGGGACATGTCCATGATTTTTACTAAACCTAATTATAACCGTTTTCCCTTTTGTTTACTGTTTGGGCCATAACTTTTGATATATATATATATATTAGTTATCATCAAACAAAAATCATATTGTTATATACAACATTCTCCCCCTTTTAATAATGACAAACATACAAATAAGATTTTCAATGTAGTAAATGTGTCTGACAGTGAAGTGTAGAACTCCCTCTATATGTATGCTCCCCCTACAACTGAACTACCCCTGTATATGTGCATACGAGTGAAGATTTTTTTTTTTTGAATTTCCAATATTAAAATATTACTCAACAATCAAAATCTTAACCATTTTCCCCCTTTTGTTATCACCAAAAGGATATAGAAATTGAAATAGTGATGAAATATAGACTATAAATACAAAATCAGATCAAGAGAGACATCATAAATCTCATTCAATCAAACAAAAATCATATTATTCTTCAAACTAGTGGCAAATTTCACATTGTAGAATGATGGATTACGATGAATTTTATAAAATGGAGAGGGTCTTAAAACATATGAATTCCAGTTATTTTAGAATAAAAATTTAAAAAAATGAGCACAAAATAGCGATGGATTTGGACTATTGTTATAAATTCAAATCAAGTGACAAAATCAAATAATCGCAAATCCCAAAACTATCAATCAAAAAATCATAATATATCATAAAATAATGACACATTTCACAATTCAAAAAATGGATTGATAGGTTGGTTTTTACCTAGCAAGGAAGATTTCATATATATAAATTTTTACTTATTTTCTTTTCGTTTTATTTTAAGAGCATACTAACCACGCATAACCTACTAGGACTTTTAAATGGGATCACTTGCAACTTAAATTATAAGCAATCTCCAACCATGCATGAACATATCTAGGTTTTTTAAATGAGATTAGAGAAACACTTATTTTATACAAAATTTCCTCAGTGTATAAAACCAAAATGAATGATAGAAACGTGGTAGAGACAGATGTGGTCGTGAATAAATCTCTAGATTAATTAAATTATGAAATATGCTCAATTGTACCCAGGATTTTTGAAAATTTCCATTTATCTCTTTTTCTGAAAATAATACAGTCATATTTTTTTTTGAAAGGCAAGAGATTTTTTTTATTCATAACTTCAAGAGTTACATCGACTTAAAAACTGCAAAAGCAATACAGACTCTTGAATTTCTAGCCTCGAACTAACTATAGCTGGTAACATAATTAAACAAGAAAGTATACAAATTGCAACATTATTCATAACAAGGTAAAAAAAACATGACCGTAGCAGCAACACCAAGCAGAAAGTTTCTATATCCAAAATTGCAAAGTAAAGCAGGCAACAAAAGAGTCACCTTACTCAGAATCATCCGAAACCACACCTTTATGCAACATCATTCGTGGAGACCACATGCCAAATCCAAGAATGCACTGGTACAGAAAAGGCTCACTTGCTCTCTATACCGGCTCAAAAAGAAGAAACTTTGAAAACAGCTACCAATATCAATTGCCCAAAGTCTAGGAAAAGTAATATCAATTTAAGAAAGGATCGAACAAGGGACCAGGATTTTTCCTGGTATGTCTTTTGGATGATTTCATTTTGTTGGTGAAAGGAAATACATCCTCTGACAAGAAGTCATTACCATCATCTAAATCAGAATCATCCTAGAATTTTCCTTTCAGTTTCTTGGATTTAGAGGATGGTAGTGAACTCGTAGGTATTGTTGATGATAGAGAGGCTAAAGTGGTGTCAACTTGTGGGAAAGTCAGACCACTACTAGTGACCATAGGAGGAGGAAGAATAATATTTTGAGGTGGCTTCAAGTTGGTGTATGGGGAAACCTTAGAAGGAGTAGAAGCTGAAGGTGTCAAGGTAGTCTTCAAAGCATTGATAACAGGTGATGGGTGATAAAAAGACAAAGAACATGACATGGTGGTGTATGGGCTAGACAAGTCAGGAGAGGAACCTGACGAACTAGATGTGTTCTTACCAGATATAGACTTTGGTGTTTGCTCAACATTATTACTATTGCTTTCTAAAAGGTTACCAAACACAACTGCATGCTCTGTAATCTGAGTATCATTGTTAACCACATTGTTATGAACTTCTTTAACATTGTTACACCTTTTTGGTTCATTTGATCCAACTGCAGAATCAAGTGCACTACCATTTATATGATCAATTTCATTACTATTAACTTGTACCTTAGGATTACTCACATAACAAGATCCATTACCATCCGATTTTGATTCCAAAACATTAAAGGGATTATGGTTAACATTTGCCACTTCTTTTTCAATATTGACCGCTTTATTGCTATTCTGTACTTCTTTCCTTCTCCAAAACTTGGCATTTTTTGTATTAGCAGATTTCCAGTTACCTTGATTAACATTTTATGTATCTTTCCTATTAAACTATCGAAGATTATCATAGGTTTTGACATTATTATCAACAAAATCCTCAACATGCTTGTTATCCTCATCTTCTACCTTGATGTTAAACTCACAACTACTAGTTGTATGACCAAGTACTCTACAAACAGTGCAAATTTTGGGTCTTCAATCATAGGATAATTAAACAGAAGGACACTCTTTACCTAGTGCACCTGCCACTGTTTTGCTAGGAAGATCAAACTTTGAGGAAATCTCAATTAAAGCTTTTGCATATCTAAATCTTTGTAATTTTTCAGTGCTACTGTCAAATCGTATCAATCTCCCAACATGACAAGCTAGCCAATTTATACCCAGTAAAGTCCAAAGAATTGTAGGAATACAATAAAAGTGAACCCAAACAGGGACTTTTTTAATCTGAGCTTGTGAATTTCCTATTGTTGGATCCCATCTAGTTATGATGAACATGCGTCCTTTAATGAAAATAGGATCTGATATGAATATTTTTTCCCTATTTGAATCATTAGAAAATTTGAAAAAGTAGTGCATTCCATCCAATTTAATACTAACCTCCCCATCCAATTCTTGAAACGATTTAAGAAATTTTCCACCATGGAGTAAGAAGAATTACCGTCTAAGAAAAAACCCACCAAAAAATTGCTCCATTATTGCATACCTTTCGATCTGACTGACTCTGGAATCTGCTTTGGAATGTCGTCCCTAGGATTATCAAAGTGCTTGGGCTAAAAGGCTCCTGCGTTACGTGGTAGGGAAGTGAAAAGGGAAGCGTAGTTTTTCTTAGTGAACGTCGGATAGGAGGCAATAGATGTTGATGGATTTGCAGAGACATATCTAATAGAGGTAGGTTGTGGATCTGAAGGATTAGATCTAAAATTCAAAATGGAGGGTTTTTCTGAAGAGGGATTTGCAATTGGAGGTGGTGGATCGGGGGGAATAGGCGGAGATGAACGGGAAGGTAGGGGAGAGAAGGTGGTGTCAAAGGCGAAGGAGGTGGTTGAAGAAGAAGGATCAGATTGCGTGACCGCCATTTATAAAAGGATCATTTTCGTCATCATGATTTCTACAGTCATATTTCCATCACATATTTTGAAACTATATATTATTTAATGATGAAAAAACAAACTCTCCACATTAAATAAAACCATGATGATGATAGAAAGATGTGAAATGAGCACCAATTCAAAGATATTATAAAATATGTTCAAACATCATATGAATTTAAATAAAATCTCCTCTTATTGTGAAATATACTATAGTCACAACTCATCACAGTTTCAAAAATCTAATAATAATTTGATGAGTTCCAAATATAGTTCAATTTGGTCAATGATTTCAATTTTTGAATAAATAATCAAAAATGGTTTTAAAATTAAAAATATCAATTACAAGAGGGATTCTGAAAGAATTATACAAGTTGAAAAATCAATTATTCAAAAAAATAAGACAATTGAATGAGAAAATTTTCAAGACTTCTAATATGGATACCACTTGGAGCTCCTAATTGTCCATAGTGGTCAATGAAAACTAAACACTAAATTTTTCCGAATAAATCAATCCTAAGCCAACAAATATAACCATTCAATCCCATCTATCATAGCTACAAACTTTTAATTTCAAAATAGAATTCATAGGAAATTTTTCATAATTATTTGTAACAAGCACAAGAGACAAATTTTGATCCAAGATTTTTTTTTTCATTTGAATTCATTTGAAATGATGTGTAGATTTTAAGATTCAATAGATCAATTACACAAGGTTATCAATTTCAAATCCAAGAAGTGTGTGAGATTCAAGATATCAACAGTTTCAAATTATTTCAAAAAATCAAATATTCAAGCCAAATGATCACGAAAAAGTGAGTTTCAAGATGTAACACAACAATTTATGCCAAAATATTTTTAATTCAAAATAGTCAAGCCTATTCAAAGAAATGAAATTATCACAACTAAAAAAATAGTAGTGTGCTGTAATGAGTGTAGTTTTTTAAGTCTTTCCTAAATGAATTAGAAGAGACTCAAAACAACAAAGTTGTGTGAAATTTCGTTATCTTTTCAGAACTTCAGGAATTTCAGAATTTCAAGAAAGAGTGTTCAAGGTATATACAAGATACTACAACACTATTAGAAATTCAAGAAACTTGTCAAGAAATTAAACTTCAAAAGAATTGCAAATTATTTACAATTTTAAATTCAAGATCGGGATATCATCAAAACATGGAAGTTTTATACAAATGAATCTAATTTTTAGACAATCGAGAATTTTGCAATTTGAAGTTAAGAAAATCAAGAAGTGTCAAAAAACATTGTGGTAGTGTCAATACAAATCAGATTTAACATAAAAGGAATAAAAGGAAGAATAAAAAGAACAAAAAGAATAGAAGGAGGAATAAAAACAGAAACAAAAAAATGTGAGTCTACAGATCATTCCTGAATTTCAATAGATGTTGTGGATCTCCAACTCAACAATATTGGCTAAGGAACATATATCGATCAATTTAAATATGGAACAATCTTTGATTCTTCTACAAAGTCATTCCTCAGCCACCCACCGGTATTTAAGTGTTTAAAGGCTCGAATGGACTAATAAAATTTGTAAACTACTCTTATCTTTATTCATGACTATAGATACCCAAACTTGTTTGTATAACACTCCGTCTGAATTTACTTTTGTGCCCTTAAGAACCCAAATCTGTGTGATCTTACTCGAATTTATCTTGCTATATTTTGGGATCCAAATTTGTTTAAAATGATTGTTACAAAACAAGTTCTTATCTTGTTTGTGATTTAAAAATCCTTTTAAATGTTTAGATTTCAAATTTTCAAGTTGAACCTTTCCAAAGCAGTTTGAAGGATTTTGAAAATCATTTGAATTCAACTTTTCAAAATCATCTTTTTCCCCAAAGCCAAGTCAACATTTATTTCCAACAAAAAACTGGTTTTGCAACAACATATTCAACGATTTTTCACTATTAGAAAATCTATCCAAAGTTGATTCAATTTGTTGAATTTTAAATTTAAGATCACTATTTGGTTTCATCAAATTTGACCAACAATTTATAGTGACCTTCCTCTTTTCAACATTAGTTTGTTTCAAAACCAAAATTTTGTTTTCAGGCAATTTAATTTTGGCTTAGGACTCAGAAATTTTAGATTCAAAATGTTTTTGCTTTTGAAATTCGAGTTTTTCAAAATCTTTGAATTTCGCAATTTCTTTTTCAAGCTCATTCAAGATTGATTCAGTTTTCTACAAATTTTGTTACTTAGAAATTTCATATTTGGAATTTTTAGATGTCTTAAAATTTTCCAATTCTTTTTGCAAAAATTGTTTTTATTTCTTAGCTCAATTTTTTTTTCTTTTAAAATTAGAAACTCCTTTTCAAGATTTTGAATATTTTTATTGAGATGAACATTGTCTTCCAAATTCAAACCATTATTGCAATCAGAGTTTTCAGATTTCTTGATTTACGAGTTTTAATTCCAAACCATTATTTTTTTTGGTTAACTCAAGATTCTCATATTTAAGATTTTATTTTTCAATTTGAGACTCTCAACAGATTTAGTTAATTTATTACAAAGATGAATTAGATCATCATATGAAAAGTCTCCATTGATCAAATCATCATCTTTTACTCCTATTAAGCACGCATCTCAGCTTGACTTGGAAATTGAGGGTTTTGAGCTCTTGTTGTCTTTTCGTCTATACAACACATCGAGAGTTTTCCAAATATCCTATGCAGTTAAACAGTAGGAGATGTGATCAACCTGATAGTTACTAAGATAAGAATAAATAATATGCATAGCACGAGCATTAATAAATTTATTCCTCTTATTTAACATATCACCCACATTTTAAATAATGTTCCAATATTCAGAGTTGACAAATTTTAAGTAGAATTCAAAATTTTTTTCCAAACTAAAAAATCTGTTCCATTGAAAACAGTTGGAATATTATTAGACTAACTCTCACTAGACTGGCAACTAGATTGATCACAGTTTGGGAGATCCATAATCTAGAGTTAAAAATACCAGCTCTGATACTACTTATAGGATCTATATTAACCCTAGAGGAGGGGGGAGGGGGTGAATATGGTTTATTGGAGTTTTACGAGATCTTAAAATTATCAGAGCGCATATTGTAGTAGAGAAAATAAATGCAGAAATAAATGACACATATTTTACCCAGCTTCGGCAAACTCTATCTATTGCTGCATTCCCAAGGTTTCTACTAGAATTAAAAACAATTTCTACACTTACAAAATCCCTATAAACTCGCGATACCCGCTACAAACTGTTCTAATCCCACGATCAAAACCCTGCACTGATCTATATCCTCAAGATCAGATTTTCCCCGAATTACAAATCCGTAACTCGTAAACAATAGTTTAAAGAAAACTAGAAAACCTATAAAATGATTAGAAAAGATTAAACAACTTAAAACAATAAAAAAATAAAAATAACAAAATTCCCAGTTAAAATAATAAAGAGAATAGGCCGACCCCTTTGTTTCTATATCACTTGTAAACGAATTCACTTTTTATTCTTCAATAGTCCGTGATTAAAATTAGGGTTTTGTTCCTATGCTCCAAATCACAACTTGTAAAAGCTGATTAATCAAATTTTTTGATGCTTCAAAATTGTGGCTTGCTTTTCGATCTTATTTGGGCCTTGCGATCGAAACTGTCTATGAATTATGACTATTTTGAAATTTGTTTCTCTCTTGTTTTCTTGTTGTTTCGATAATTTGCCAATAACGAATGCATGTAAATTTATCGGGTATATAAACCGTGATCAAACTCTGATTTCACTACCATGACTAAGCCTTGATTTGTTGTAACAACCCGTATTCTAAACAACACGTTATAACTTAAAACAGGGCAGAATTAAATGTTAAATTCTGAATCAGGGGAAACGGGCTATGTCATTGCGTTCGTCCCGGAAAAATACGCGAAATAGAGTCCGGAATTTTGTAAATCGGAGTCCGTATGATCGAGATATGGCCTCACAAAGTTTCACGAAAAAATCAAATTCGAAAACAAATTCAAATTTTCAGAATTCAGGGTAGGCGGGAAAAATCCCGCCCAGACGGGTCGACAGGGGGGTCGACACTAGGGTCGACCTCCCCCCCAACCAGGTCGACACTAGAGTCGACCTGGGGGTCGACCTCCCTGGTCGGCCAGGTCGGCCTGGTGCACCTCTTTTGGCGCCTGGGTCTTGTTTTGGTGGCTTGTGACGATTTTAGATGGCTCAGATCTATCCTAGGGTTTATCCTATGGCTAAAACTAATCCTAAACACTATAAAAAGACCCTAAGACCTAGCTTAAATCATACTCTTTCATTTTAGCCTCATGCAGCCGCCATTAAACCTAGAACTCTAAATTAAGAATACAAAGAACAAAATTATAGAAGACGAAGGACGATTCTTGAAGGCTACAACTAGAAGCTACAAACAACTACGACGCTTTAGACAACGGATTTGGGGCTATTTGATTTGAAATTTTGATTTGGATTACTTGCTTCATATTGTAAGTTCTATGTCACTTTTTAGGCAAAAACGCTAAAATAACATGGACATGCTATGAATTGAAACCGGATTTAGGAACTATTATTAATCCATGTTTATATTGTTTAACTTTGAATCATAATTTGGGAATATTACTATGTCAATGTTGCAAGTTAAACTTATCATGATTTTGATGTGGTTATGAATCACTTGGGCTTAATTGTATGGCAAGTTGGACTAATACATGTCCATGGAATCACTATGTTTATTGAAATCTTTATGTTGATTAAACCATGCCTATGATGCTAATTAAACCATGTCTATGATGTTAATGAAACTATGCCTGTGATGTTAATATACCTATCATGTTAATGACAAATTGGGAATTGCTAGGTTATGATGAAAAGTTGGAATCATTATGTTTATAATGCTGATGAGAATCATTATGTTAAAAATGCTAAATTGGAATCCACTATGCCTATTAGAATTACCATGCCTTTAATGTTTCATGTTTGTAATAAAATTATTATTATGCCCGCAATGATTATTATGCCTATGATGTAAAGTTGAACTCATCATGTTAAACTAAGTTGGAACCATTACTATGCCAAGTTACCATCATGCTAGTATTGAAACCATGTGATATGTTATAGCCTGTTTATTATGCAAGTGATGTTGGAATTGTCACATATGCCTCTCACATGTTTGGTGTTATTCCCCTTTTATCTCTTGAATTGTTTAAGCTTGTGAACGAAGTACGTTTATATGCGTTGGGGATACGATTGGGTAGAATAGGCAAAACTTGAATTGATTATAATCATAAATCGTGAAATTTGGCATAAGTAGAACATGAAATATGGCACGAAAAACTTGACTTGAACATTCCATAACTTGACTTGAAACATGCCTTAGTTGGGCACGAAATTGACATATGAACATGCTATGAAAATAGCACGAATCTGATAAGAACATGGGCATGACTTTAGAAAACAAGAAAGTGGCCAACTCGAGGTTGGGTTGAGTTTGTAGTGTAAATCTGCCCGGAACCGCCCTGCAAATCCAGTTGCTACAAACAATAGGATCCAATGTGGGTAGTTGGTCACATCGCGCTTGAAACCCGAGGTTGGGTTGTGTTCGTAGCGTAAACGTGCCCGGAACCGCCCGACAAATCCAGTGGCTACGAACAATAGGATCCAATGTGAGTGGTTCGGTGCATTAACGAATCAATTAATGCCAATTAGGGTTAAGTCAAGAACATGAAAAGGCAACTTAACCAACTTGAACACGATTTGTTGGGCTAAGTCATGAACTTGAAACGACAACACTTAACCAACTTGACATGACACGTAAGCGGGTTAAGTCACGAATTTAAATGACATACTTAACCATCTTGACATGACTAGACTGGAAAAGGATTAAGTCACGAATTACATGCATTAATCGGTTAGGCTGGTTAGGTCACGAATTACATGACCTAATCTGTAGGCGAAACCCTAGACACGACCCTTTTCAGCAGTAACCCTCTAGATGTATCAAGGTACCCTGGGGCTAGGCCGGGTGGGGCACGATTACTGGGCTGATTGTAAGAGGTGAACGACGGCAGTGGGGTACACCAGTGTGGGTTCGGTGGACTACGGTCGTGCACGTATTCTGGGGCAGACACTGGGTATCCATAGATTTATCTGTGCATCTTGAATCGTGTCAGGGGTTGACACCCTAGGGCTGATACACCCGAAGGTGGACCCAGCACAGGTAACTACATTCGTGATTAGCCGTATGACACGGACACTTGACGAGCTAGAACTTGAAGGGAGCCGATCGACTAGATAATCGCTCCGTAGGACCCCGTACTTGGGTCAGACCCCGTTTCAGGGTCATTTCATGATATTGGGCCGTGGGATTTATTTCGTGATTAACTAGTGACATGGCTTAGTATACTAGTACAGTCGATGCAACGAATCTTGAACATGTGATGCTTTATTTGACTTGTCTTGACTTATCATGATCACCTTAGTCTATCTTGTCCACCTTGACACCATTCTCATGTTTAGTTCCAGTTCATACATGACATGATGTTTTAACCGTCTTTACACTGAAAGTCACTAGAACTTGCTCAGTCTTTATGACTGACCCTTTTCCTTTCGCCTCTTTTTCTTTTGTTCCCCCCCCTCCCCAGGTTCTCAGGGAGGAAACACTAGCTCTTAGCTTGGACATCACTTGCTTTGGCTCAACACGTACGGTTTGCTATGGCTGCTTCTTTTTACTGCACTTGGGGAATAAGCTGTTTTTCTGTTTTAAGTTATTGCTTCTTTGGCTATTATTACAACACAGTTGTAATGAAGTTGTTATTTGAAATGTTTGTAAGAGACATGGTTTACTTTGGAATAAAATGAAGTTCTGTTTTGCTCATAAATTCTTCCGCTGTTTACTTAATTATTTATTTATGTTCTGTCTTGTGATAATTCTGTGATGTTATCTCGATAATACCCCTCCAAAACTAGTGCATTCCCTTTGTGAGTGACCCTAGCGGAGGTGGGGTGTTACATTTGGTATCAGAGCAGAAGGTTACCAAGACTGGGCAAAAGTTTTGAAAACCTTTTGAATTTTTTTTCCAAAACCATTTACAAAGAAGCAATTTTCAAGATAAGTTGGTTTATTTCAAAAGGCTATTCCCTAAAAAAAGCCATTAGAACTATCTTTGTTTCCTCGTTTGAATCTTTTCCTTTTTCGTTTTCAGCTTATCATGGCCGACGATCTTAATCTTCCCGAGGGTGTCAATATACCCACTTGGTTCCGTCGTTTCCTCGAGGCTCGGGCTAATGTGACAGGCCCAGCATATCCTCCTAATTCTCCTCCTCAACCTCCGCGAGAAATCGCTTTTTCAAAGATATGCAACGACTTTAAGGCCATGGGCGGAAAGGATTTCCTAGGAACTGAGACTTTTGTTGAGGCACGGAATTGGTTGAAGGAAACCGAAGACATGTTTGTTATCTTTGAGGTAGAGGACAATAGGAAAGTACAGTTGGCGGCATGGCTCATGAAAGAGGAAGCTTCTTATTGGTGGGAAGTCACCAACGCTACTAGGCCCATTGAGACTTGGGCGGACTTTAGAGGGAGATTTGGGCTTAAGTTCTTGTCATCGGCAGAGGTGAGTCTCCAAATGGAACGGTTTCTGGCCCTTAAACAAGGAAATATGACAACTAATGAATACGTGAACCGTTTCAATCAGCTTGCTCGCTTCGGATTGGAGTTAGTCAACACTCCTTAGAAAAAGGCGCAACGTTTTGCACGAGGCTTGAACGAGCCACTACATGGTTTGGCCATGACTCATGTGCCCATGGGGGCGACCTTTGAAAGCTTGGTGGATATGGCCCTACTGTATGAGGAAGAGAAGAAGGGCAAGAAAGAGGTCAAGCCCAACGATTCTCAGAATAAGAAGGTAGACTCCGAGAAAGGAGGCAAGAACGACAACTCACGTGATAAAAGGAAATGCAATTTCTGTGGTACGGAAGGGCACATAGCCAAGGATTATAGAAAGAGGAAGAGAAAGCAAGGTGAATGTTTTCATTGTGGGGAGACTGGACACATCAGCAAGGACTGCCCTAAGAAGCAGACCGGACCTTCTGGGGGTACATCGTTAACTTTTTTTTCTAGATGCTTTGTTTTATCTTGTTTCTCTTCTCGATCCTATCTTGGGAACCATAGGTAGAATCTTTTTGGATGTAAACATGTAATTGAAACATGTTATGATTGAGAAATGGTTGCAAGTGGTCGCAAGTGGTTGCTCGTGGATGCATGAATACACATTAGGCACTAGATCGGCTCAGACACATTTTCATGTTGCATATGCATGAGTGTTTATTTTGGAAACTTGGTTGTGCTATCATTTGGTTGTTGCATATGATTGAATGTTTGAGCACTCATGTAGAAATTATGAATTATAATAGGAAAATTTTGCATACATATTGGATTCATTTCACTAAACATATTTTGCAGATCAATCAGGCATGATCATTTGCATTAGATAAGGAACATATACACACACTTTCTGCATATGTTCATATAGCATTAGAAATCTTTTAAGGACAATGGCTGCCTATGGATGATGCTTTGAATAGATGGATGATGGATGGTAGGATACGTTCTTCCTAACTTGAAGATTTCGGGGACGAAATCCTTTAAGGAGGGGAGAATGTAACAACCCGTATTCTAAACAACAGGTTATAACTTAAAACAGGGCAGAATTAAATGTAAAATTCTGACTCAGGGGAAACGGGCTACGCCATTCCGTTCGTCTCGGAAAAATACGCGAAATAGAGTCCGAAATTTCGTAAATCGAAGTCCGTATGATCGAGATACGGCCTCGCAAATTTTCACGAAAAATTCAAATTCGAAAACAGATTCAAATTTTCAGAATTCAGGGTAGGCGGGAAAAATCCCGCCCCGACAGGGGGGTCGATACTAGGGTCGACCTCCCCCCCAACCAGGTCGACACTAGAGTCGACCTGGGGGTCGACCTGTGTGTCGACCTCCCTGGTCGTCCAGGTCGGCCTGGTGCACCTGTTTTGGCTCCTGGGTCTTGTTTTAGGGGCTCGTGACGATTTTAGATGGCTCAGATCTATCCTAGGGTTTATCCTATGACTAAAACTAATCCTAAACACTATAAAAAGACCCTAAGACCTAGCTTAAATCATACTATTTCATTTTAGCCTCATGCAGCCGCCATTAAACCTAGAACTCTAAATTGAAAATATAAAGAACAAAATTATAGAAGACGAAGGACGATTCTTGAAGGCTACAACTAGAAGCTACAAACAACTACGACGCTTTAGACAACGGATTTGGGGCTATTTGATTTGAAATTTTGATTTGGATTACTTGCTTCATATTGTAAGTTCTATGTCACTTTTTAGGCAAAAACGCTAAAATAACATGGACATGCTATGAATTGAAACCGGATTTAGGAACTATTATTAATCCATGTTTATATTGTTTAACTTTGAATCATAATTTGGGAATATTGCTATGTCAATGTTGCAAGTTAAACTTATCATGATTTTGATGTGGTTATGAATCACTTGGGCTTAATTGTATGGCAAGTTGGACTAATACATGTCCATGGAATCACTATGTTTATTGAAATCTTTATGTTGATTAAACCATGCCTATGATGCTAATTAAACCATGTCTATGATGTTAATGAAACTATGCATGTGATGTTAATATACCTATCATGTTAATGACAAATTGGGAATTGCTAGGTTATGATGAAAAGTTGGAATCATTATGTTTATAATGCTAGATGAGAATCATTATGTTAAAAATGCTAAATTGGAATCCACTATGCCTATTAGAATTACCATGCCTTTAATGTTTCATGTTTGTAATAAAATTATTATTATGCCCGCAATGATTATTATGCCTATGATGTAAAGTTGAACTCATCATGTTAAACTAAGTTGGAACCATTACTATGCCAAGTTACCATCATGCTAGTATTGAAACCATGTGATATGTTATAGCCTGTTTATTATGCAAGTGATGTTGGAATTGTCACATATGCCTCTCACATGTTTGGTGTTATTCCCCTTTTATCTCTTGAATTGTTTAAGCTTGTGAACGAAGTACGTTTATATGCGTTGGGGATACGATTGGGTAGAATAGGCAAAACTTGAATTGATTATAATCATAAATCGTGAAATTTGGCATAAGTAGAACATGAAATATGGCACGAAAAACTTGACTTGAACATTCCATAACTTGACTTGAAACATGCCTTAGTTGGGCACGAAATTGACATATGAACATGCTATGAAAATAGCACGAATCTGATAAGAACATAGGCATGACTTTAGAAAACAAGAAAGTGGCCAACTCGAGGTTGGGTTGAGTTTGTAGTGTAAATCTGCCCGGAACCGCCCGGCAAATCCAGTTGCTACAAACAATAGGATCCAATGTGGGTAGTTGGTCACATCGCGCTTGAAACCCGAGGTTGGGTTGAGTTTGTAGCGTAAACCTGCCCGGAACCGCCCGGCAAATCCAGTGGCTACGAACAATAGGATCCAATGTGAGTGGTTCGGTGCATTAACGAATCAATTAATGCCAATTAGGGTTAAGTCATGAACATGAAAAGGCAACTTAACCAACTTGAACAAGATTTGTAGGGCTAAGTCATGAACTTGAAACGACAACACTTAGCCAACTTGACATGACACGTAAGCGGGTTAAGTCACGAATTTAAATGACATACTTAACCATCTTGACATGACTAGACTGGAAAAGGATTAAGTCACGAATTACATGACTTAATCGGATAGGTGGGTTAGGTCACGAATTACATGACCTAATCTGTAGGCGAAACCCTAGACACGACCCTTTTCAACAGTAACCTTCTAGATGTATCAAGGTACCCTGGGGCTAGGCCGGGTGGGGTACGATTACTGGGCTGATTGTAAGAGGTGAACGATGGCAGTGGGGTACGCCAGTGTGGGTTCAGTGGACTACGGTCGTGCACGTATTCCGGGGCAGACACTGGGTATCCGTAGATTTATCTGTGCATCTTGAATCGTGTCAGGGGTTGACACCCTAGGGCTGATACACCCGAAGGTGGACCCAGCACAGGTGACTACATTCGTGATTAGCCGTATGACACGAACACTTGACGAGCTAGAACTTGAAGGGAGCCGATCGACTAGATAATCGCTCCATAGGACCCCGTACTTGGGTCAGACCCCGTTTCAGGGTCATTTCATGATATTGGGCCGTGGGATTTATTTCATGATTAACTAGTGACATGGGCTTAGTATACTAGTACAGTCGATGCAACGAATCTTGAACATGTGATGCTTTATTTGACTTGTCTTGACTTATCATGATCACCTTAGTCTATCTTGTCCACCTTGACACCATTCTCAAGTTTAGTTCCAGTTCATACATGACATGATGTTTTAACCGTCTTTACACTGAAAGTCACTAGAACTTGCTCAGTCTTTATGACTGACCCTTTTCCTTTTGCCTCTTTTTCTTTCGTTCCCCCCCAGGTTCTCAGGGAGGAAACACTAGCTCTTAGCTTGGACATCACTTGCTTTGGCTCAGCACGTACGGTTTGCTACGGCTGCTTCTTTTTACTGCACTTGGGGATTAAGATGTTTTTCTGTTTTAAGTTATTGCTTCTTTGGCTATTATTACAAGACAGTTGTAATGAAGTTGTTATTTGAAATGTTTGTAAGAGACATGGTTTACTTTGGAATACAATGAAGTTCTGTTTTGCTCATAAATTCTTCCGCTGTTTACTTAATTATTTATTTATGTTCTGTCTTGTGATAATTCTGTGATGTTATCTCGATAATACCCCTCCAAAACTAGTGCATTCCCTTTGTGAGTGACCCTAGCGGAGGTGGGGTGTTACATTTGTTCTTGATTTTGCAATTGATTTCCACGGCATTGGTATTATGTTCATCCTTGCATGATAAATTTGTTTGGTAATTTTGCTGTAAATATTCCACTTGATTTCTTGAAATGTATAATGTCCTTGCCAAGTTTGTTTAGTTGATTTTAGGAAAAAATCAAATTGATTTTATTCACAATTTTTTTTAGGATATATTTGAAGCCATGAATTTACACTTGCTAAACTTTGATCCTTTGATTACGTTGATAAACATTTGTCTGGATCCTTTGGTGTATCTGGCCGTGTTCCTGTATCTTTGTGATTTTGGATAATAATTCTTACCAAAAAAAAATTTGCATGTCAAAAAATTTGCTGCACATGTTTTCAAAGAAATTAAGGGTTTGATCTTAATACTTTTTCTTGGTTTCTTCCTTAACCTGTTTGAGTATTACATTGACATTTGAAATTTACTCTGGCTTGGCTTTCTTCGTGATATATTGTAACAACCCGTATTTTTGAATAACATGTTATAACATAAATGGAGGCAGAATTAAACTGTAAAATCTGAATCAAGGGAAACAGGCCGTGCCATTGCGTTCGTCTCGGAAAAATACGCGAAATAGAGTCCGAGTTTTCGAAAATCGGAGTCCGTATGACCAAGATATGGCCTCGCGAAGTTTCACGAAAAATTCACAAATTAAAGTATACTTAATTTAGTGAAATGGGTTGCGCAGAGAAATATATATATATTGATATATATATATATATATATATATATATGTATATATATAATTGAAAATTAAATAAATAAATATGCAAAAATGTTCAAAACAGCGAATTGGGAGAGGGGAATAACCGAACCGGCCGATTTTTGAGATCGACCCGAGCCCGCTGGGTCGACTAGGGGTTAATCCAGGGTGTTTGGCTGTCAATCCGTGGGCCGATTCGCTCAAATGCAGATTTTGCATTTGAATGGTTCTCATGGTTCAGTTTTAATCTAAAGGCCCTAGATGGTTCCTACACTTGACTTCTTCCCCAAGACATGCTTTGATGGCTTGGATTGAATCTAGGGTTAATCCTATAGCTAATACTATCCTAATCCTCTATAAAAAGGACCTAACACCTAGCCTAAATCATCATTATTCATTCCTACAACTAAACTATGTCAAATTTGTTCCTCTCATGGCCTCCACTCTCATGCTAAAATTCCTAAGCCTATTTCTATGAGAGATTGTGAGTTCATACAAGTGCTTTCAAACTTGTATGAGTGTTCTTAGTTTGCATTCAAGTCAAGTTGCAACATTTCTATTTCAAAGCAAGGATTTTTATTGATTTGGCTCAAGGGTTTTCATTTGGAGCTTGCATATTTGGGTTTTTGGTGCTTGCATAAGGGCTTCGTCTCAATCTTTATAATAAATAATTATTTGTGTCTTCATAGCATTGTAAGCCCTTTTCTACTTTCTTTTTAGTGAACTCTAAAGTTAAATGAATGGTGCAAGTTTGGGGTTCATCATTATGATATGCAAGTTTGGTTGATCATTATATGCAAATTTGGTTGATCATTATATGCAAGTTTGGTTGATCATTATGCAAGTTGGTTTAACCATTATGTATGACACATGTTGCTATGTTATGCAAGTTTGGGTTGATCATGTTATCATGTTATGCAAGTTAAACTTGATATTGTGAGCATAAAGCTCCAAGCTTTATGTTGAAGGTTGCATTTTGGCAACATGAAAGTTATCATATCCCTTATGATAACTTGCATGTGAGGCCAAATGCGAACTTCTAGCAACTTCTACATGTTATTTATCACCATGTATCACTCATATGCTAAGTTTGGTTTTATGCATGCTTTTGAAGCCTAATAATGCAATATGCAAGTATATGAACATATGTACATTTCATATGCCACCATGTTAAAATTGTGGCTTCAACACCTTTATGTCATGGTTATGCCAAGTTTCCTATTTTATCCTTTATGCGTTGTTGCGATTATGTAAACGATGGGATTACGTTGGGGTTGGGCAACATTATGACAAAAACATGGTTTTTATAACATAACGTGATATGTTAACTTGTAATTATGTTTTGGAAACATAATGGACATGACACTTAGAAAATATGAGTGTGGCCAACTCGAGGTTGGGTTGAGTTTGTAGCATAAATCTACCCGGACCCGCCCGGCTTAACTAGTGGCTACAAACAATAGGACCCAATGTGAGAAGTTGGTCATGTTGTGCACGAACCCGAGGTTAGACCAGGTTGTGGTGTAAAGCTACCAGGACCCGCCCGGCTTAACTAGTAACCACAACAAGGTCTAACGTGAGAGGTTAAAGCACATTAAGTTAATGAATGCCTCCTGATTAGGGTTAAGTCATGGTCCACTTAATACTTAACTAATTTGGGCTTGATGGATTAATCGAGGTTAAGTCAGGAGCCTTGGGTACTCTTAACCAATTTAATCCACGTGTGGATCGGGTTAACCACATTTAACCCGTTAAGAAACCCTAGTTGCGTGGTCCTTTTCAACAGTAACCTCCTTGGTAGTATCATAAGACCCTAGGACTAGGCTAGGGTGGGGCACGATTACTGGGCTGATTGTAAGAGACCAAAAGAGACGGCTGAATGATGCCCCGGTTGTTCAGGCGGACCATGGTCGTGCACATTAAGTCCGGAGTTGAACACGGGCACCGGTAGGTTTGGACTGTGCATCATGGTATGGCGTCAGAGGGTTACACCATAGGGCCTGATACACCCTAGGGTGGACCCTGCACAGTCAACTACATTACATGATTAGGCCGTATGACACCGACACTTGACGAGTTAGGCTTATAGGGAGCCGATCGACTAGACCATGTAGTTGGACCTTAATTTAGGTCACCTCATGATGATGGGCCAAGCTTGGCCAAGGGATCAATTCTTGTTTTTACTTGACATGTTAGAATGCTAGTACACCCGCGGTGCAAAACTTAACCTTGATTATGCGATGACACCTTTATCTATCTTGTTAGTTAATCACCATGCCAGTATGTTGTTATCCTTATGTTCATCTCAGCTTCTCATGACAGTTAACTTTACTAGTTCATAGACAGATAGTAGTAGGGCTTACCAGTCTTTTTGACTGACCTGTTTTCTTTCGCCTCTTTTCTTCCGTTTCCCCCCCCCCTCAGGTGATGTTGGAATTGTCACATATGCCTCTCACAGGTTTGGTGTTATTCCCCTTTTATCTCTTGAATTGTTTAAGCTTGTGAACGAAGTACGTTTATATGCGTTGGGGATACGATTGGGTAGAATAGGCAAAACTTGAATTGATTATAATCATAAATCGTGAAATTTGGCATAAGTAGAACATGAAATATGGCACGAAAAACTTGACTTGAACATTCCATAACTTGACTTGAAACATGCCTTAGTTGGGCACGAAATTGACATATGAACATGCTATGAAAATAGCACGAATCTGATACGAACATGGGCATAACTTTAGAAAACAAGAAAGTGGCCAACTCGAGGTTGGGTTGAGTTTGTAGTGTAAATCTGCCCGGAACCGCCCAGCAAATCCAGTTGCTACAAACAATAGGATCCAATGTGGGTAGTTGGTCACATCGCGCTTGAAACCCGAGGTTGGGTTGAGTTCGTAGCGTAAACCTGCCTGGAACCGCCCGGCAAATCCAGTGGCTACGAACAATAGGATCCAATGTGAGTGGTTCGGTGCATTAACGAATCAATTAATGCCAATTAGGGTTAAGTCATGAACATGAGAAGGCAACTTAACCAACTTGAACAAGATTTGTAGGGCTAAGTCATGAACTTGAAACGACAACACTTAGCCAACTTGACATGACACGTAAGCGGGTTAAGTCATGAATTTAAATGACATACTTAACCATCTTGACATGACTAGACTGGAAAAGGATTAAGTCACGAATTACATGACTTAATCGGTTAGGTGGGTTAGGTCACAAATTACATGACCTAATCTGTAGGCGAAACCCTAGACACGACCCTTTTCAGCAGTAACCTTCTAGATGTATCAAGGTACCCTGGGGCTAGGCCGGGTGGGGCACGATTACTGGGCTGATTGTAAGAGGTGAACGATGGCAGTGGGGTACGTCAGTGTGGGTTCGGTGGACTACGGTCGTGCACGTATTCCGGGGCAGACACTGGGTATCCGTAGATTTATCTGTGCATCTTGAATCGTGTCAGGGGTTGACACCCTAGGGCTGATACACCCGAAGGTGGACCCAGCACAGGTGACTACATTCGTGATTAGCCGTATGACACGGACACTTGACGAGCTAGAACTTGAAGGGAGCCGATCGACTAGATAATCGCTCCATAGGACCCCGTACTTGGGTCAGACCCCGTTTCAGGGTCATTTCATGATATTGGGCCGTGGGATTTATTTCATGATTAACTAGTGACATGGGCTTAGTATACTAGTACAGTCGATGCAACGAATCTTGAACATGTGATGCTTTATTTGACTTGTCTTGACTTATCATGATCACCTTAGTCTATCTTGTCCACCTTGACACCATTCTCAAGTTTAGTTCCAGTTCATACATGACATGATGTTTTAACCATCTTTACACTGAAAGTCACTAGAACTTGCTCAGTCTTTATGACTGACCCTTTTCCTTTCGCCTCTTTTTCTTTCGTTCCCCCCCAGGTTCTCAGGGAGGAAACACTGGCTCTTAGCTTGGACATCACTTGCTTTGGCTCAGCACGTACGGTTTGCTACGGCTGCTTCTTTTTACCGCACTTGGGGAATAAGATGTTTTTCTGTTTTAAGTTATTGCTTCTTTGGCTATTATTACAAGACAGTTGTAATGAAGTTGTTATTTGAAATGTTTGTAAGAGACATGGTTTACTTTGGAATAAAATGAAGTTCTGTTTTGCTCATAAATTCTTCCGCTGTTTACTTAATTATTTATTTATGTTCTATCTTGTGATAATTCTGTGATGTTATCTCGATAATACCCCTCCAAAACTAGTGCATTCCCTTTGTGAGTGACCCTAGCGGAGGTGGGGTGTTACATTTATTCTTGATTTTGCAATTGATTTCCACGGCATTGGTATTGTGTTCATCCTTGCATGATAAATTGGTTTGGTAATTTTGCTGTGAATATTCCGCTTGATTTCTTGAAATGTATAATGTCCTTGCCAAGTTTGTTTAGTTGATTTTAGGAAAAAAATCAAATTGATTTTATTCACAATTTTTTTAGGATATATTTGAAGCCATGAATTTACACTTGCTAAACTTTGATCCTTTGATTACGTTGATAAACATTTGTGTGGATCCTTTGGTGTATCTGGCCGTGTTCCTGTATCTTTGTGATTTTGGATAATAATTTTACCAAAAAAAAATTTGCATGTCAAAAAATTTGCTGCACATGTTTTCAAAGAAATTAAGGGTTTGATCTTAATACTTTGTCTTGGTTTCTTCCTGAACCTGTTTGAGTATTACATTGACATTTGAAATTTACTCTGGCTTGGCTTTCTTCGTGATATATACCCATGAACACTGCTCGAATTCAAACATCAATCTCCTGTAACCTATGTTATACTTGAATGTCAATGATTTGCATTTGCAGTTTAGACTGTTACACCTATTTGTGTTATTTGGCACATTTGATCCATTCTCGCTTCATGACTGCATACTCAAGTATACACACATAAATATATGTATATATATATGTGTATATTTACACATTTATGTGTGTATATATGTATGCATACATACACATTTATGTGTGTATATATGTATATCATACTTGTGTATACACCACTTCTCCTTCTTGGTTCTTGTACACAGTCTTGTTGTTTGTTGTGTTTGTGTGTATCTTTGACCTAAGCTTCTCTACCTTGTTTGTACACTTGAGCTGTTGTGTAGTTGAACTTTCTCTGTCCATTTGTGTTGTGTCGGCCTTGTGCCATTGTATATATTGCCATATACATTGTGCATCTATAGCCATGTCACTCCTTGTACATTTGCCACTTTCCTGGCTTGCTGATTTGGACTCGTGCATTTGTGTGCCAAATACACATAAATTTGCTTGAGACATCGCTATATATATACATGTATATATATACATATTTATGTGTATATATATATGTGTATGTGTGTATGTATGTGTGTTGCTTCAAAAGTTCTATGTGCTCTTGCTTGATCCATCAATGTGTACAACCATGCTCACATCTGTGCATGCAGTTGCTTCATGTATTTGACCCTGAGATGGTCGCTTATGCACCTATGTTTCACCTTCCTTCTGTATATGTTGTTTTTTCATTGTGTACACATGTTGCTTGTCACTTTTACCCATGTGTGTCGCAATTCTTGGCACGGTCTTGTATGTACATGTGTGTGTGTGTATAAAAGAAAAACTGCATGATCTTCTAAAAAGACGAGAGCATATATATATATATATATATATATATATATATATATATATATATATATGTGTGTGTGTATATATATATAACAAGCCACAATAACTGCCAACATGCTTGGAAGGTAACCAATAGTATACAACCAGCTCAGACTATGACTATAAGTAAAGGAGTTAGATGGATGAGCTCCAGAAAAATCGAGTTCCGGAAAGGCCACCACCCGATTATGAGGCATATCTATTCCTAAATACTATAGTAGTCACTCAAAGAAATACATATGAAAATACGATTTAATAGAAGAAAAGACTCTCTAGAACTGCTCCCAAAAACTCCTTAACGAGAAACACCAGACCTGTATCCTCTTCAAAACTGATCTCCAATAAGCTCCTCATCGAAAATCAACTGACCTGTATCTTGAAATACGATTAAACAAAATGTAAGCTAACAACACACACACACACACACACACACACACATATATATATATATATATGTGTGTGTGTGTGTGTGTGTGTGTGTGTGTGTGTGTGTGTGCGTGTGTGTCTGTGTGTGTGTGCTGCGTGTGTGTGCGAATAAAATAACAACATAGGAAAAATGAGACAACTATAATAAACACTAAATCGTATATCAATAACAAATACAAAGTCTATTATAACTAAAATGCTTTGTGATTCTAATAAACAAGTTCAAATTATTTCTACTAAACATCTTATAATAAGGGTCAGCCATCCAATCTAAATAAAAAGAAACAATCTTAATAATTAATTTATCTACAGTATCAGAATCTGAATGAAACATTCTCTGATTTCTATCAAACCAAATAAACAAAAAAATAATAGTTACTAACGTATCAAGTACCTATCTACGTTTAAGATTAAAATCAAATCTAAAAAAATTCCAGTAAAAATCATAACTCATAAAATTATAAGAAAAATTTAAAACAAAAATTCTCAATACCATATTTAAAATATTGAAAGTTTTAATACAAGAAAAAAATGATCAACATTTTCATCAAAACGATTACAAAAACAATATTTAGAATAGACAAATAATGTTTTTATTTCTTAATTTCTCTATATTATTTAATTTATTATGAATAATCAACAACATATGAAATTTAGCTTTGGGCAGAGCATTAGCCTTCCAAATAAATTTGAATTTCAAAATCAAAATGCCTGTAAAATTAAGGAACTTATACATAGATCTAGAAGAGTACTTTAGACTCTTATCAAGGCCCCAATAGATGCTATCACAATTATCATCAATATGATACAATGATAACTTAGCTCGTAACAAGGCAAATTGCCTAAACACTAATCCATCTAAGATATTCTCAAATATAAATTCCCATGGGGGATTTAAATTCTCACTATAAACTTACTTGATGAAGGCATTTTTAAAGAAACAAATCTCATAGAGTTCTTTAAATCCGATTTAAAGTGGCAATCTAAAACTACAAGGATCATGCCAAAAAAATGTACTATCACCCGAATGGATTATCAAATTAAAACCTAAGTTAAAAAGTAGAAACATTTCAAAATGGAATTTCAAAAAGAAGATAGTCTATTAGTCCAAATGTATTTAGTATCAAATATAATATTTCCCCTATCATAATAAAATTTAGATACTATTTGCTTCCAATGCGTAGACACTTCCGGATTTTTAAATTCCAACAACCATTTAGCTAACAAGGATGAATTAAAATTATGTAAATTGATAACCTCTAGAACCCCATCCTTCTTAGATCTACAAACAACTTCCCAATTTACATAACACTTGTATCCACTACAAATGTTTTCTCCACTCCAAGGAAAATTACGTCTAATCCTATCAATTTTATCGATCACCCAATTAGGAATATGATGCATAGCCATCCAATAAATAGGAATAACAGATAATACATAATTCATAAGAACTAATCTACCAACTCTAGATAGAAATCTTCTATTCCAACTCGAGAGTCTATCATTTATCCTATCTATATTAATAAACCAATCATCGTGTTTAAGTTTAGTTGGTCTAATTATAAAACCCAAATAATTAAAAGGAAAACTCATAATAGGACAATTCAAAGTATTAGCAACTTTATTCTCAATCTTATCAAAATCAATTAGAACCATAACTAAACTTTTATCAAATAAATTCTGAGACCAGAAAGCATCTCAAAACAATAAAGAATAAATTTCAAGGCAATAGTATGTTTGGGTAAATGAGAGGAAAATAAAAGAGTATGGTCAGCAAATTGAAGAATAAATAGTTCATTACTGAAAACCCCATTTCCTACAACAACTAAAACTTCATTTCCGGCCACTCTCTTGATAATCTTGTAAATACATCAACAATAAGATTAAACAAAATGGGGCAATAAAGTATCTCCTTGTCTAAATCCCCTCTTAGACTGAATTTTATTCCCCACAACCCCACTGACTGCTATATTAGAACAACCAGATTTGAGTAATATAATGATCCAATTAATCCATCTTATACTAAAACTCCTAGCTAATAATAACTCATAAGTAAAATCCCAGTCTACTAAATAAAAATTCTTTTCAAAATCGATTGTCAAAATAGTGCAAGAAAAATTGTTCATATAACACAGATTAATATATTCTTGGACAACGGTTACACCATCTACTATGTTCCAACCTTTTATATACGCGGTCTGAGAACAATCAATAAGATCATTCATATTTAGACTTAGTCTAGCCACTAAAACTTTAGTAATAATCATAACAAAACAGTTGATTAAGGAAATTGGTATTAATAGTAATAATTTTAACAATCTTGTATATATATAACTTTGCATTCTTGAACCTACCATATTCCAGTACACCAATTTTTTTTGTACTAATTGCATTTGTACATGCATGTTATTGTCAAGATGCTGCAACCTTTCTTTGTGAATTGAGATTGTTGGCTTTTGTGGTTTATTCACATGCATTCACCATTTTGACCATTGTTATATGTCTACACTCCATGCACTGGTTTGACCTTGAACATTTTGATATTCTTGTTGACTGTTGTCATGTCTGACTTGTACTTGAACTTGCCATGTCTATCCATTCACTGATTCATGTCCATGCACCACTTTGCTTAGTTGTTTTTGCCACGTGCATTTTATATATGTGTACATACATACACATGTATGTGTATACATGTATTGTGCATGCGCAGTTATATTTTCTATATACATCAGCAGACCACTTTACGATGAGTCGTGGCTGGTTAAGATCAGCAGACCATAATTGTGAGTTGATGCTAGTCTTGATTAGCAGACCATTATAGTTGTGTTGAGGCTGATTTGCAGGCACACGATATATAGTCTACCTTGTGGTATTTCAAATGAATCACTGTGAATATCACAAGTAGTCTAGACATAGATAGATGTATATACATATCCAAACAAGTCAAGAAATATGATGAGAAACACACCAAAAATTCTAAGGCAAATAAAATTTAAAGATAATTTTATATCTACTAGAATGTAAATCAATTTTCGTTCTAATTTAGTGTGTGTTTTTCTGTGATAGGTATGCTGATGACTGGACTATATCTGAAGCAGACCGAACAAGTGAGTCGGAGTATATGTATCAATATATGAATGTATGTAATAGAGTCTATACATGTAAGAGTGAGTGTAACTGATTCCGAGTGACTGAGTGTTGTAGTGAGGAACTATGGAAATTGTGAAATTGAATGTATTATATTACAATGAAATGTACAATAATGGAGTTAGAAGTTTGTACTAATCCAAATGTTGAAAAAAAAAATTTATATTTGAATAAAACACTGTATGAATATTTAAATTATTGTGCAATAGTATTTTATTCAGAATTATACACTTATTTCTTTATGTGATGTAGTGGAATAGTACAATTACAAACACGTTTATAGTAATATATATGTTTGTTATCATCAAACAAAAATCATATTGTTATATTTATACACAACATGACCTTGGTTGGAATTCGATTTACTATTGCTAGAATATGATGCACCATGTTATATTTCTATTTCGTCACCATAAACAGCTTTTTAAAAGTCATATAGTTCAATTTTGGTTTTTAAAATAGATGTTGCACCTCAAGACTTTGATTTTGCATGCCATGGACGTTGGTTGTTCTGTAACTTTTCATCCATTTTGAGTTACTAGAGCCATAACTAGTCAAAACGAAGGTCTCTCATAATTCAATAGTTCTAACAGGTTCCACCTATCTCAACTTAGTTTAGTAACTAAAAAATCAATCTTAAAATCTTTTAGGAGCTTGAATGTTTTTGGCTCAATTTTTTCACGTGCTATTTTGTGGGTCACATAGGGTTTGACTATGGTCGAAATTCTACTATTGCTGGAATATGATGCACCATGTTATATTTCTATTTCACCACCATAAATGGTTTTTCAAAAGTCATACAGTGTAATTTTGTTTTTTCAAACAGATGATGCACCTCAAGACAACGATGTTGCACTCAATGGACATGGGTTGCTCCATCAACCATAGTTTTTTATTCGTTTTCAGTTACTGGTGACATAACCATTCAAAATGAAGGTCTCTTACAGATATATACGTTTAACAAGTTTCACCCATCTCAACTTCGTTTATAGCTCAAAAAATCGATATTAAAGCCTTTTGGTAGCTCGAAAGCTTATTTGGATCTATTTTTTCACGTGGGTTTTATTAGTCAAAGGGGGACCGTAGTCGGAATTCAATTTACTATTGCTGGAATATGATGCGCCATATTATATTTCAATTTCATTCCAAAAAACGGCATTTCAAAAGTCATAGAGTGCAGTTCTGGTTTTTCAAACAGATTTACACCTCAAGACTTCAACTTTGCACCCAATGGATGTAGGTTGTTTCGTCAAGCATAACCTTTTATTCGTTTTGAATTACTGTAGCCATAACCAGTCAAAACAAAGGTCTCACATAGATCTATAGTTCTAACAAGTTCCACCTATCTCAACTTAGTTTAGTTACCAAAAAATTCGATCTTAGTGTCTTTTAGCAACTCGAAAGCTTATTTGGTTCGTTTTATTGGTCAAAGGGATATTGATCGTCGTTGGAATTCAATTTACTACTGCTGGAATATGATGCACCATGTTATATTTCTATTTCATCCCCATAAATGGCATTTCAAAAGTCATATAGTGCAATTTTGGTTTTTCAAACAGATGTTGCACCTTAAGACTACGATGTTGCACCCAACGGATATGGGCCATCAACCATAGCTTTTTATCCGTTTCGAGAAACTAAAGCCATAATAAGTCAAAAGAAGGTCTCTAATAGATATATGTTTCTTATAGGTTCCACCCATTCCAAATTAGTTTAGTAACCGAAAAATTCAATCTTAAAGTCTTTTGGTAGCTCGAAAGCTTCTTTGGCTTAACTATTTCACGTGTCGTTTTGGTTATCGAATAGTGGTTGACCGTGGTTGGAATTCGATTTACTATTGCTGGAATATGAAGCACCATGTTATATTTTTATTTCATCCCCATAAACGGCATTTCAAAAGTCATACAGTTCAATTTTGGTTTTTCAAACAGATGTTGCATCCAACAGACATGAGTTGTTCCACCAACCATAACTTTTGATCTGTTTTGCATTACTAGAGCCATAATAAGTCAAAATGAAGGTCTCTTATATATCTATTGTTCTAACGGGTTCCACCAATCTCAAATTATTTTAGTAACCAAAAAAATTCAATCTTAAAGTCTTTTGGCAGCTCAAAAGCATATTTGGCTCAATTTTTCACGTGTCATTTTATTGGTCAAAGGGGATTGACCGTGGTCAGAATTTGATTTACTATTGCTGGAATATGGTGCACAATGTTATATTTCTATTTCATCCGCATAAACGGCTTTTTAAAAGTCATACAGTGTAATATTAGTTTTTCAAATAGATGTTGCACCTCAAGACTTTGATGTTGCACCCCACGGAAATGGGTTGTTCCGTCAATCATAATTTTTATCTGTTTTGAGTTACTAGAGCCATAACCAGTAAAAATGAAGGTCTCTCATAGATCTATAGGTCTAATTGGTTCCACCCATCTCAACTTACTTTACTAAACCAAAAAAATCAATTTTAAAGTCTTTTAGCGGCTCGAAAGCTTCTTTGGTTCAATTTTTTCACATGTCGTTTTGTTGGTCAAAGAGGTGTTGACTGTGGTTGGAATTCGATACTATTGCTGGAATATAATGCATCATGTTATATTTCTATTTCATCCGCATAAACGACATTACAAAAGTCATATAGTGAAATTTTGGATTTTTAAATAGATGTTTCACCTCAAGACTTCGATGTTGCACCAACGGACATGGGTTGTTCCGTCAACCATAACTTTTGATCCATATTGAGTAACTAGAGCCATAAAAAGTCAAAAAGAAGGTCTATCATAGTTCAATATGTCTAACAGGTTCCACCCATCTCAACTTAGATTAGTAAAAAAAAAAATTCAAACTTAGAGTCTTTTGGTAGCTCAAAAGATTATTTGGCTCAACAATTTCACATGCCGTTTTGTTGGTCAAAGAAGGATTGACCATGGTCGGAATTCGATTTACTATTGCTGGAATATGATGCACCATGTTATATTTATATTTCATCCCCATAAATGGCATTTCAAAAGTAATACAATGCAATTTTGGTTTTCAAATAAATGTTGCACCTCAAGACTACGATGTTTTTTAAAGACAAAAACGCCACACTTAATAAACTGCATTTTCAAACCAAAGGCTGCATCCAACATAACAAGTGACAACACAACAAAAAAAACTTCCTAATCTGTAGAAACAAGCTAACAAAAATGACCAAATCTAAACAAAACATCCATACATCTCTTTTATCATCATTATAGGCCTAACAGATTGTCTTATATAGAACACACATATTTTCTATGAAAATATTTTTAATAGGATGCCTCCATTTGGTGCGAAGATGGGAGCAAAGACCAAGGATTCAACTGCCATGAGCTTGATGAGAATGTTGAGCGATGGGCCAGATGTGTCTTTTAATGGGTCCCCAATTGTGTCCCCAATCACCGCAGCTTTGTGTAGGTCTGATCCTTTAAGACTTCGATGTTGCACCCTATGGACATAGGTTATTCCGTCGACCATAACTTTTTATCCATTTTGAGTTACTAGAGCAATAACCATTCAAAACAAAGGTATCTAATAGATTTATAGGTCTGACAGGTTCCACCCATCTCAACTTAGTTTAGTAACCAAAAAATTCAATATTAAAGCCTTTTGTTAGCTCGAAATCTTATTCGGCTCAATTTTTTACATGCGTTTTATTAGTCAAATGAGGGTTGAACGTGGTCGAAATTTGATTTACTATTGCTGGAATATGATGCGCCATGTTATATTTCTATTTCATTCCCAAAAATGGCATTTCAAAAGTCATAGAGTGCAGTTTTGGGTTTTCAAATAGATGTTGCACCTCAAGAATTTGATGTTGCACCTAATGGACATAGGTTGTTTAGTCAACCATATCTTTTTATCCGTTTTGAGTCCATACCATTCAAAACGAAGGTCTCTCGTAGATTTATAGGTCTAACAATTTCCATCCATTTCAACTTCATTTAGTAAATAAAAAATCAATATGAAAGCTTTTTGGCATCTGGAAAGCTTATTTGGATCAATTTTTTCACGTGTGCTTTATTGGTCAAAAGGGGGTTGACCGTGGTCGGAATTCGATTTACTATTGCTGGAATATGATGTGCCATGTTATATTTCTATTTCATCGCCAACAATGGTATTTCAAAGTCATAGGGTGAAATTTTGGTTTTTCAAATAGATGCGGCACCTCAAGACTTTTATGTTGCACCCAATGGACATAGGTTGTTCCGCCAATCATAACTTTTTATTCGTTTTGAGTTAATAGAGCCATAACCAGTCAAAATGAAGGTCTTTCAGGGAACTAGTGTGTTTCTCGTGGCATCCCTCTAGGGATGTTTGAATTTTGAAGGGAAGTTCCTTAGCTCGGTCATTCGTTGGAAATCCATTCTCCACAAGGAGTTTGTATGGTTATTGTTGTAAACGTATATGGTGGCATAGTGTTATGGGACATTCACGTTGTCCAGGATTGATACATTTATTTATGAAAAATGATTTCACACTATGTGCTAATAATAATAAAAGATAATTTTCTGTATCAAGCATGTTTAGCTATAATAAGGAGAAACCTTTCCCATGTATGCAATTGCATTGTGCGTGTGCTGAGAGACCTTATGGTAGCTTCGTTGTTCAAAGCACTGCGAGTTTTATGAACCGATATTCATATAGAGGTAACCTATTCCGTTTTATATGGCGTGGTCCTATGATTTACCTAATTTTAAAATAAATGTGAATAGCTGTTTTGTTTCTCATGCCAGTCCCATGAATGACCTAGAGTTTATTATTTTTCCTTAGACTCTGGGTGCTCATAATTTTTGCACGGGAAGCCTAAGAGTCAGATTATAGTAGTTTATGGAACTAGTATTTTGGAGAACTATCATTTGTGGAGCACTTAGCTATCTTCTGGATCTTGAGGTGAAGATGGAAGCATATTTTGCATTCACTCTCTTTAGTTTTATCTCGTTGTACCATTATCTAGTAATTCATGTAACTGGATATGTGCATTACACTTATTTTGATGTTGTAACTCTAATGTACCTCATATTAATTGAATGGGATGTTGTTTTATTTTATTGTGATTATTTCTGGTATGTTAAAACCCCAAGACAACTAGGGATTAGGCATTTGGAGTCCGACGTTTGACGCTTGAGTTGCGTTGAATGTCGAGCTTTAAGCGTTGAAATCCCGAGCCGTCACAGTTGGTATCAGAGCTTTGGTTCATACAAAGCTTTGGGGTATAACTCATTAGAAAGATTATTACTGTAACAACCCGAATTTTAACAACATGTGAAAACAAGAAATCAAGGTATAATTAAAAATGAAATAAAATATATAAAAATATGTTTAGATGGGTAAATAATGGTGATGCATAAGAAGAATTAATTAATATTTGGAAGAGAAGAAAAATTAGTTCGGTAACGGTGCGTGTAACGGAAAAGATAGTAAAATAAGGATAATTAATTTAAGAATCAGGAATTAGGTAAAATGGACTTTACTATTGCGTCCCTCTCGAAAAAATACGCGAAATAGAGTCCGAGTTTTCGAAAATGGGAGTCCGTATGACCAAGATATGGCCAAAACAAGTTTCAGCAGACTTTCTGGCAGACAGAACCGAGTTGACCCTAGAGTCGACCCTAGAGTCGACCTCCCCAGGCCAGGTCGACCCTAGAGTCGACCCCCCCTGTACAGGTCAACCTGGTCGGCCTGGTTTGGCCCAGAACCCATTTTTGAAGCCCGGTATGTGTTTTGATGGTCCGGATTGACTCTGTGGTTGATCTAATGGCCTAAATGAGTTGCCTACAACTATTTAAAGACCCTAAGACCTAGCCTAAATCATACTATTTCATTTTAGCACTCATGCAGCCGCCATTAAACCTAGAACTCTAAATTAAAAATACAAAGAACAAAAATTAAAGAAGACGAAGGATGATTCTTGAAGGCTACAACTAGAAGCTACAACAACTACGACGCTTTAGACAACGTATTTGGGGCTATTTGATTTAAAATTTTGATTTGGATTGCTTGCTTCATATTGTAATTTCTATGTCACTTTTTAGGCAAAAACGCTAAAATAACATGGACATGCTATGAATTGAAACCGGATTTAAGAACTATTATTAATCCATGTTTATATTGTTTAACTTTGAATCAAAATTTGGGAATATTGCTATGTTAATGTTGCAAGTTAAACTTATCATGATGTTGATGTTGTTATGAATCACTTGGGCTTAATTTTATTGCAAGTTGAACAAATACATGTCCATGGAATCATTATGTTCATTGAAATCCTCATGTTGATTAAACCATGCCTATGATGCTAATTAAACCATGTCCATGATATTAATGAAACTATGCCTGTGATGTTAATATGCCTATCATGTTAAATTGGGAGTCGCTAGGTTATGATGAAAAGTTGGAATCATTATGTTTATAATGCTAGATGAGAATCATTATGTTAAAAATACTAAATTGGAATCCACTATGCCTATTAGAATTACCATACCTTTAATGTTTCATGTTTGTAATAAAATTATTATTATGCCCGCAATGATTATTATGCCTATGATGTAAAGTTGAATTCATCATGTTGAACTAAGTTGGAACCATTACTATGCCAAGTTATCATCATGCTAGTATCGAAACCATGTGATATGTTATAGCCTGTTTATTATGCAAGTGATGGTGGAATTGTCACATATGCCTATCACATGTTTGGTGTTATTCCCCTTTATCCCTTGAATTGTTTATGCTTGTGAACGAAGTATGTTTATATGCGTTGGGGATACGATTGGGTAGAATAGGAAAAACTTGAATTGGTTATAATCATAAACCATGAAATTTGGCATAAGTAGAACATGAAATATGGAACGAAAAACTTGACTTGAATATTCTATGACTTGACTTGAAACATGCCTTAGTTGGGCATGAAATTGACATATGAACATGCTATGAAAATAGCACGAATCTGATAAGAACATGGGCATGACTTTAGAAAACAAGAAAGTGGCCAACTCGAGGTTGGGTTGAGTTTGTAGTGTAAACCTGCCCGGAACCGCCCGGCAAATCCAGTTGCTACAAACAATAGGATCCAATGTGGGTAGTTGGTCACATCGTGCTTGAAACCCGAGGTTGGGTTGAGTTCGTAGCGTAAACCTACCCGGAACCGCCCGGCAAATCCAGTGGCTACGAACAATAAGATCCAGTGTGAGTGGTTCGGTGCATTAAAGAACCAATTAATGCCAATTAGGGTTAAGTCATGAACATGAAAAGACAAGTTAACCAACTTAGGGCTAAGTCATGGACTTGAAACGACAACACTTAGCCAACTTGACATGACACGTAAGCGGGTTAAGTCACGAATTTAAATGACATACTTAACCATCTTGACATGACTAGACTGGAAAAGGATTAAGTCACGAATTACATGACTTAATCGGTTAGGCGGGTCAGGTCACGAATTACATGACCTAATCTGTTAGGCGAAACCCTAGACACGACCCCTTTCAGCAGTAACCCTCTAGATGTATCAAGGTACCCTGGGGCTAGGCCGGGTGGGGCACGATTACTGGGCTGATTGTAAGAGGTGGACGACGACAGTGGGGTACGCCAGTGTAGGTTCGGTGGGCTACGGTCGTGCACGTATTCCGGGGCAGACACTGGGTATCCGTAGATTTATCTGTGCATCTTGAATCGTGTCAGGGGTTGACACCCTAGGGCTAACACACCCGAAGGTGGACCCAGCACAGGTGACCACATTCGTGATTAGCCGTATGACACAGACACTTGACGAGCTATAACTTGTAGGGAGCCGATCGACTAGATAATCGCTCCGTAGGACCCCGTACTTGGGTCAGACCCCGTTTCAGGGTCATTTCATGATATTGGGCCGTGGGATTTATTTCATGATTAACTTGTGACATGGACTTAGTATACTAATATAGTCGATGCAACGAATCTTCAACATGTGATGCTTTATTTGACTTTTCTTGACTTATCATGATCACCCTAGTTATCTTGCTCACCTTGACACCATTCTTAAGTTTAGTTCCAGTCCATACATGATCTGTTGTTTAACCGTTTTTACACTGAAAGTCACTAGGACTTACTCAGTCTTTATGACTGACCCTTTTTCCTTTCGCCTCTTTTTCTTTCGTCCCCCCCCCCCCCCCGGTTCTCAGGGAGGAAACACTAGCACTTAGCTTGGATATCACTTGCTTTGGCTCAGCATGTACGGTTTGCTATGGCTGCTTCATTTTACTGCACTTGGGGAATAAGCTGTTTTTCTGTTTTTAAGTTATTGCTTCTTTGGCTATTATTACAAGACAGTTGTAATGAAGTTATTTGAAATGTTTGTAAGAGACATGGTTTATTTTGGAATAAAATGAAGTTCTGTTTTGCTCATAAATTCTTCCGCTGTTTACTTAATTTTTTTTTTATTAATGTTCTGTCTTGTGATAATTCTGTGATGTTATCTCGATAATACCCCTCCAAAACTAGTGCATTCCCTTTGTGAGTGACCCTAGCGGAGGTGGGGTGTTACATTTGGTATTAGAGCAGAAGGTTACCAAGACTAGGCAAAAGTTTTGAAAACCTTTTGAATTTCTTTTTTCAAAGCCATTTACAAAGAAGCACTTTTCAAGAAAAGT
Organism: Allium sativum; assembly: GCA_030737875.1. Lineage (NCBI taxonomy): Eukaryota > Viridiplantae > Streptophyta > Magnoliopsida > Asparagales > Amaryllidaceae > Allium > Allium sativum. Next base: position 15,097,443 of record CM060922.1, read on the forward strand.
TGGTTTATTTTAAAAGGCTATTCCCCAAAAAGCCATTAGCACAATCTTTGTTTCTTCGTTTGAATCTTTTCCTTTTTCGTTTTCAGCTTATCATGGCCGACGATCTTAATCTTCCCGAGGGTGTCAATATACCCACTTGGTTCCGTCATTTCCTCGAGGCTCGGGCTAATGTGACAGGCCCAGCCAATCCTCCTCCTCATCCTCCTCAACCTCCGCGAGAAACCGCTTTTTCCAAGATATGCAAGGACTTTAAGGCCATGGGCGGAAAGGATTTCCTAGGAACTGAGACTTTTGTTGAGGCACGGAATTGGTTGAAGGAAACCGAAGACTTGTTTGTTATCTTTGAGGTAGAGGACAATAGGAAAGTACAGTTGTGACGGCTTCATAAATTTCTATTTTCAAATATTCTATTTCAAATATTTCTTTTTCAAAATAGTTGTTATTATCAAAATATTTCGTTCAACACATGACCAATCTCAATGGATGAGTACTGTCAACACATGAACTTTTATTTTATATTGATAAAGATGTAAATTTTATTACTAAAATATTTCGTTCAACACATGACCAATCTCAACGGATGAGTACTGTCAACACATGAACTTTTATTTTATAATATTTTTTGTTTTTCAAATTGGAATGAGGCCCAATCAATTACCATATAAAGTTAATTATATGGATTTTCATACAACACATGTATATAATAACATTGAAAATAATCAACCATCAACCAAAGTGCACTACACTGTAAAAGCATCAAATATAGATATTCAACGCTTATAACAGCCTGTCAATCTATCGATCGACATATTTAATCAATCAGGATGAGTGAACTTCAAATTTCATCCCAACACCCGTGTGGGGTTTCAAACAATCAAACACATATTTTATTTGTGCTGTTGGGCGATGTGTAAAATTTATCGTCCCAATAAATGTCATTCAAATAAGTGTACATAAACAAACCGTCTGGTTTGTAAATGAATAATTTATTTATTCGCATTCACGTTAAAAATTATATTTTTAACGATAAAACATTTTATTTCAACATATGAATTTCTATCCAGTTCATTCTTTAAATAAAATGATATTTTATTTTTCTAACTTATTTTAGAAAATTTCGGCGGCATAACGGCACGATACTAGAAACGGGACGAGGCCTAGCCTTATCCCCGGTCTAGTGAAGGCCCACGCCATTCACACATCAATCAAATCAATTTCATCTCACCAAACAATTCAATTCAAACAAATAGTCCAACTAATCTATGCAACCAAACAAACAAGTCCATGGTCTGTGGACGATTGTGTCGGGTGCTACTAAGCACCGTCTGCATCCTAGTATATATATATAACTAGAAAATTAAATTGAAAGGTGAGAAATTCTCACAGATAGCTATCCAAGCTCCACGGCTCTTCTTTTGCAGAAGTCTTCGTCGTTTCGCCTTTTGTCACCTTCGTTGCTGCTTTCACTACATACGTAAAAATCACATTTTTACTTCGCTATTCAATATATAAAAATCGAATTTTTACTTCGATGTTCAATATATAAAAATCATATTTTTCTATCGAAGTTCAATATATAAAAATTCTATTTTTCTATCGAAGTTCAATATATAAAAATTCTATTTTTCTATCGAAGTTCAATATATAAAAATTCCATTTTTATATCGAAGTTCAATATATATAAAAATTCTATTTCTCTATCCTGTTATATCTATTTTATTTTAAAAACAATGTGATATATATTTTCACAAAATTATGCTAATTTTATTTCAAAAACTTTGCGGTATATTTTCAAAACAACATTCTAAGTCATATTTTCAAAATCAAATCCTAGTTCTTACTTTTCAAAAACAAGTTCTAGTTCGTATTTTTTTTCGAAACAATACCATTTAAATTTTCAAAACAATTACATTTTACTTATTCTACAACCATGACATTCATATATTTTACTTCTTTCAAATAGTGTATATTTATATTTTTAAAACAAAGGTATATTTTATATTTTTAAAACACTGCTAATTATATATATAAAAAAAAAACAGAAAATTAATCAATGTAAATTTATTTTTAAAACTGATTTTCCAAGCTATATTATTTAATTAAATTCAGTAAAAAGAAACTCACCGCTATTTTTCTGGACGTTTGCAAACCCACTGTTCGAATCAGGGTTCCGCCGCCACATCGCGAAGAGCCACCGTGACCCCGATCCCATCGCACTACTCGAACCGCCGATGAATCATCTCCCACTGCCGTGAGTGGCGGCCCACTCGATGGCCCCACTGCGACGTAAATCGCGCTCGACTGCTCCGACTTTGAGCTCCGAATTCGAGGAATGTACACAGCGAAGCATCATCATCTTCGTATAGGAATGTCGGCCTCGAGATTTTCTACCAGGTTTAGGTTATACGTTTTCATATTTCCTTGTGGATTCGAAGAATTTGAGGGGAGAGAGATCGTATTTTTTTCTTCGATGGTTGAGATAGCGGCGGCTTTTCTAAAGGTTGACCACGCAGAAGAGAATAAGGGGTTTGACTGGAGGATGGGCTATATAATTATATTTTAATATTATTTTAATTCTAATTATCTTCCTTTATAAAATTTTAGCACCCGAACTCCAAATCAAACTTGACGACTGTCGCCCCTGGCGTTTTACCCCCATTCAGAACACAATGGGATATGTATCGCATGCTGATTTGATCGTTTGAATCAGTTTCCGTTAAATTTACATTTAAATCATTATATTGAATTTTAAACGTACATTTCAAATTACCGGGGTCACATACTAACTAGAAAAATTCCAGAAAAATATTTTCTAGCTTCGTATTGACGATACGGTCCTAACAAAACTAGTTTCGTCGAATTCTGAGGCCGTTTGAAAAATGGCCAATTTCCAGTCGATTAAAATCAACTGAAACTGGTCAAACGCGTTTTCCTTTGCCACGCTCACATATTGATTTGAAAAATTACGAAATTTGAAACCTAGCAATAACTTAACATCACAGACCCAACAAAACTGGTTTCGTCGAAATCCGAGGTCGTTTGCAAAATTGCTATTTTTAAGGGCCTTATATATATAAAAATATATATAAATTCCACAGCGACTATTTCTAATTTTAAACTGGACATATCTTATCATTTCTAAGATGAAATCTCAGTTTGTTAACTTCGTTACAAAGATATAGTTATACAGATTCAAATATTTCTTGTTTCGTTCAATTCTGACTTATATTGAATTCTGTATATTCATTTGAAATTAGAAATCGAATTTTCGAACTACCGCGCCATTTTCAATTCCTTTTATAATTTTATATAATTATATATATTCTAACGACGACGCGTATAAATATATACGTCGAATTATATTCAAAATAAATTTCTCGTCAATATTATTTAAAATAATCCATTTTAAATAATCAAAATTCGCTAAAATTGCCAAAATAAAATTTTTAAACTGGCCCAGATTTTCGGGTTGTTACAATCTCCCCCACTTAAAACTTTTCGTCCCCGAAAAGGAACAAAGTCGAAAGTGGTTTGATTAATCAGCCCTACGCTCGATCTGGCTTCCATTCTCCAACTCTTTAGTTTCTGAGAATTTTCAAAATTTCAAAAATTTGGCTAACACCCTAAATTTTCGAAAAATTTCGCCATAACCTCCCCTGCACCGGGAGCATCGGGGAATTTCAAATAGCTTCCCCGGTCCTTCAGATCTCAAAAAGAAAAAGAAAAAGCCAAGCGGCTAGCCAATAGGCTCATAAAATCATCATCACCCAAACAAAACAGTAAATTATGTAGTAAACATGTACCTATTTGTCGGGCAAACAAATTTTATTCTCTGCTCTAGCCTCCTTGCTATGACCTGTTCAATGTAAGTACAAGTATATGCAAGCAAATGCGACCAAATTTCAATATAATTCAATATTTGGTTCAATTAGGCTAAATGGTTAAAATTTAGCAAACAAATAAACAAACAACACAAACATCAATCAATTAGTGAATTAGATTATCAAATTCATAATTTTGATACATATACTGAAAATCTTGTTTTGATGCCAAATCACAACAATAGGCCCTATCTAATTTTGGTTCTCACACCAGTCAATAGGAAATATATAGAAAATCACACCTTCGAAACTCGAACACACACTACTGATGCTATATAGTCATCAGTACAATCATCTCCGGGCGACTAGAGTGTGTTGCTATATCTATCCAATATATTAAAACTTTGAATATACGTTTGCAAGGCGTATATGCAAATTCTTTATATACTGAATTGTCCAAAATCAATATAAACAAATAATCAAATACGAATAGTTGATTTAGATTTTCAAAACAAAGAATGTTTTCATTTGAAAAATATACTCTTCACACTCGTTCTAGGATACTACTGATCCCATCTCTAACGAGTCATTCCCATTGGATTTTACTAACCCAATATCTGATGAATTCTTTCGTATGGTTCTAATGTGCCTTGTTCTCTGAGCTTTGTAAACCAAAGCTCTGATACCAACTGTGACGGCTTCATAAATTTCTATTTTCAAATATTCTATTTCAAATATTTCTTTTTCAAAATAGTTGTTATTATCAAAATATTTCGTTCAACACATGACCAATCTCAATGGATGAGTACTGTCAACACATGAACTTTTATTTTATATTGATAAAGATGTAAATTTTATTACTAAAATATTTCGTTCAACACATGACCAATCTCAACGGATGAGTACTGTCAACACATGAACTTTTATTTTATAATATTTTTTGTTTTTCAAATTGGAATGAGGCCCAATCAATTACCATATAAAGTTAATTATATGGATTTTCATACAACACATGTATATAATAACATTGAAAATAATCAACCATCAACCAAAGTGCACTACACTGTAAAAGCATCAAATATAGATATTCAACGCTTATAACAGCCTGTCAATCTATCGATCGACATATTTAATCAATCAGGATGAGTGAACTTCAAATTTCATCCCAACACCCGTGTGGGGTTTCAAACAATCAAACACATATTTTATTTGTGCTGTTGGGCGATGTGTAAAATTTATCGTCCCAATAAATGTCATTCAAATAAGTGTACATAAACAAACCGTCTGGTTTGTAAATGAATAATTTATTTATTCGCATTCACGTTAAAAATTATATTTTTAACGATAAAACATTTTATTTCAACATATGAATTTCTATCCAGTTCATTCTTTAAATAAAATGATATTTTATTTTTCTAACTTATTTTAGAAAATTTCGGCGGCATAACGGCACGATACTAGAAACGGGACGAGGCCTAGCCTTATCCCCGGTCTAGTGAAGGCCCACGCCATTCACACATCAATCAAATCAATTTCATCTCACCAAACAATTCAATTCAAACAAATAGTCCAACTAATCTATGCAACCAAACAAACAAGTCCATGGTCTGTGGACGATTGTGTCGGGTGCTACTAAGCACCGTCTGCATCCTAGTATATATATATAACTAGAAAATTAAATTGAAAGGTGAGAAATTCTCACAGATAGCTATCCAAGCTCCACGGCTCTTCTTTTGCAGAAGTCTTCGTCGTTTCGCCTTTTGTCACCTTCGTTGCTGCTTTCACTACATACGTAAAAATCACATTTTTACTTCGCTATTCAATATATAAAAATCGAATTTTTACTTCGATGTTCAATATATAAAAATCATATTTTTCTATCGAAGTTCAATATATAAAAATTCTATTTTTCTATCGAAGTTCAATATATAAAAATTCTATTTTTCTATCGAAGTTCAATATATAAAAATTCCATTTTTATATCGAAGTTCAATATATATAAAAATTCTATTTCTCTATCCTGTTATATCTATTTTATTTTAAAAACAATGTGATATATATTTTCACAAAATTATGCTAATTTTATTTCAAAAACTTTGCGGTATATTTTCAAAACAACATTCTAAGTCATATTTTCAAAATCAAATCCTAGTTCTTACTTTTCAAAAACAAGTTCTAGTTCGTATTTTTTTTCGAAACAATACCATTTAAATTTTCAAAACAATTACATTTTACTTATTCTACAACCATGACATTCATATATTTTACTTCTTTCAAATAGTGTATATTTATATTTTTAAAACAAAGGTATATTTTATATTTTTAAAACACTGCTAATTATATATAAAAAAAAAAAACAGAAAATTAATCAATGTAAATTTATTTTTAAAACTGATTTTCCAAGCTATATTATTTAATTAAATTCAGTAAAAAGAAACTCACCGCTATTTTTCTGGACGTTTGCAAACCCACTGTTCGAATCAGGGTTCCGCCGCCACATCGCCAAGAGCCACCGTGACCCCGATCCCATCGCACTACTCGAACCGCCGATGAATCATCTCCCACCGCCGTGAGTGGCGGCCCACTCGATGGCCCCACTGCGACGTAAATCGCGCTCGACTGCTCCGACTTTGAGCTCCGAATTCGAGGAATGTACACAGCGAAGCATCATCATCTTCGTATAGGAATGTCGGCCTCGAGATTTTCTACCAGGTTTAGGTTATACGTTTTCATATTTCCTTGTGGATTCGAAGAATTTGAGGGGAGAGAGATCGTATTTTTTTCTTCGATGGTTGAGATAGCGGCGGCTTTTCTAAAGGTTGACCACGCAGAAGAGAATAAGGGGTTTGACTGGAGGATGGGCTATATAATTATATTTTAATATTATTTTAATTCTAATTATCTTCCTTTATAAAATTTTAGCACCCGAACTCCAAATCAAACTTGACGACTGTCGCCCCTGGCGTTTTACCCCCATTCAGAACACAATGGGATATGTATCGCATGCTGATTTGATCGTTTGAATCAGTTTCCGTTAAATTTACATTTAAATCATTATATTGAATTTTAAACGTACATTTCAAATTACCGGGGTCACATACTAACTAGAAAAATTCCAGAAAAATATTTTCTAGCTTCGTATTGACGATACGGTCCTAACAAAACTAGTTTCGTCGAATTCTGAGGCCGTTTGAAAAATGGCCAATTTCCAGTCGATTAAAATCAACTGAAACTGGTCAAACGCGTTTTCCTTTGCCACGCTCACATATTGATTTGAAAAATTACGAAATTTGAAACCTAGCAATAACTTAACATCACGGACCCAACAAAACTGGTTTCGTCGAAATCCGAGGTCGTTTGCAAAATTGCTATTTTTAAGGGCCTTATATATATAAAAATATATATAAATTCCACAGCGACTATTTCTAATTTTAAACTGGACATATCTTATCATTTCTAAGATGAAATCTCAGTTTGTTAACTTCGTTACAAAGATATAGTTATACAGATTCAAATATTTCTTGTTTCGTTCAATTCTGACTTATATTGAATTCTGTATATTCATTTGAAATTAGAAATCGAATTTTCGAACTACCGCGCCATTTTCAATTCCTTTTATAATTTTATATAATTATATATATTCTAACGACGACGCGTATAAATATATACGTCGAATTATATTCAAAATAAATTTCTCGTCAATATTATTTAAAATAATCCATTTTAAATAATCAAAATTCGCTAAAATTGCCAAAATAAAAATTTTAAACTGGCCCAGATTTTCGGGTTGTTACAACAGTTGGCGGCGTGGCTCATGAAAGAGGAAGCTTCTTATTGGTGGGATGTCACCAACGCTACTAGGCCCATTGAGACTTAGGCGGACTTTAGAGGGAGATTTGGGTTTAAGTTCTTGTCATCAGCAGAGGAGAGTCTCCAAATGGAACGGTTTCTGGCCCTTAAACAAGGAAATATGACAGTTAAAGAATACGTGAACCGTTTCAATCAGCTTGCTCGCTTCGGATTGGAGTTAGTCAACACTCCTCAGAAAAAGGCGCTACGTTTTGCACGAGGCTTGAACGAGCCACTACATGGTTTGGCCATGACTCATGTGCCCATGGAGGCGACCTTTGAAAGCTTGGTGGATATGGCCCTACTGTATGAGGAAGATAAGAAGGGCAAGAAAGAGGTCAAGCCCTACGATTCTCAGAATAAGAAGGTAGACTCCGAGAAAGGAGGCAAGAACGACAACTCACGTGATAAAAGGAAATGCAATTTCTGTGGTACGGAAGGGCACATAGCCAAGGATTGTAGAAAGAGGAAGAGAAATCAAGGTGAATGTTTTCATTGTGGGGAGACTGGACACATCAGCAAGGACTGCTCTAAGAAGCAGACCGGACCTTCCGGGGGTACATCTTTAACTTCTTTTTCTAGATGCTTTGTTTTATCTTATTATCTCCTCGATCCTATCTTGAGAACCATAGGTAGAATATTTTTGGATGTAAACATGTAATTGAAACATGTTATGATTGCAAAATGGTTGCAAGTGGTCGCAAGTGGTTGCTCGTGGATGCATGAATACACATTAGGCACTAGATCGGCTCAGTCACAGTTTCATACTTGCATATGCATGACTGATTATTTTGGAAACTTGGTTGTGCTATCATTTGGTTGTTGCATATGATTGAATGTTTGTGCACTCATGTAGAAATCATGAATTATAATAGGAAAATTTTGCATACATATTGGATTCATTTCACTAAACATATTTTGCATTTAGAAAATCAATCAGGCCTGATCATTAGCATTAGATAAGGAACATACACACACACTCTTTGCATGTGTTCATAAAACATTAGAAGTCTTTTAAGGACCATGGTTGCTTGTGGATGATGTTTTGAGTAGATGGATGATGGATGGTAGGACACATTCTTCTTAACTTGAAGATTTCGGGGACGAAATCCTTTAAGGAGGGGAGAATGTAACAACACAAATTTTAACAACATGTGAAAACAAGAAATCAAGGTATAATTAAAAATGAAATAAAATATATAAAAATATGTTTAGATAGGTAAATAATGGTGATGCATAAGAAGAATTAATTAATATTTGGAAGAGAAGAAAAATTAGTTCGGTAACGGTGTGTGTAACGGAAAAGATAGTAAAATAAGGATAATTAATTTAAGAATAAGGAATTAGGTAAAATGGACTTCACCATTGCGTTCCTCTCGAAAAAATACGCGAAATAGAGTCCGAGTTTTCGAAAATCGGAGTCTGTATGACCAAGATATGGCCAAAACAAGTTTCAGCAGACTTTCTGGCAGACAGAACCGTGTCGACCCTAGAGTCGACCTCCCCAGGCCAGGTCGACCCTAGAGTCGACCCCCCTGTACAGGTCGACCTGGTTTGGCCCAGAACCCATTTTTGAAGCCCGGTATGTGTTTTGATGGTCCGGATTGACTCTGGGGTTGATCTAATGGCCTAAATGAGTTGCCTACAACTATTTAAAGACCCTAAGACCTAGCCTAAATCATACTATTTCATTCTAGCACTCATGCAGCCGCCATTAAACCTAGAACTCTAAATTAAAAATACAAAGAACAAAAATTAAAGAAGACGAAGGATGATTCTTGAAGGCTACAACTAGAAGCTACAACAACTACGACGCTTTAGACAACGTATTTGGGGCTATTTGATTTAAAGTTTTGATTTGGATTGCTTGCTTCATATTGTAAGTTCTATGTCACTTTTTAGGCAAAAACGCTAAAATAACATGGACATGCTATGAATTGAAACCGGATTTAAGAACTATTATTAATCCATGTTTATATTGTTTAACTTTGAATCAAAATTTGGGAATATTGCTTTGTTAATGTTGCAAGTTAAACTTATCATGATGTTGATGTTGTTATGAATCACTCGGGCTTAATTTTATTGCAAGTTGAACAAATACATGTCCATGGAATCATTATGTTCATTGAAATCCTCATGTTGATTAAACCATGCCTATGATGCTAATTAAACCATGTCCATGATATTAATGAAACTATGCCTGTGATGTTAATATGCCTATCATGTTAAATTGGGAATCGCTAGGTTATGATGAAAAGTTGGAATCATTATGTTTATAATGCTAGATGAGAATCATTATGTTAAAAATACTAAATTGGAATCCACTATGCCTATTAGAATTACCATGCCTTTAATGTTTCATGTTTGTAATAAAATTATTATTATGCCCGCAATGATTATTATGCCTATGATGTAAAGTTGAATTCATCATGTTGAACTAAGTTGGAACCATTACTATGCCAAGTTATCATCATGCTAGTATCGAAACCATGTGATATGTTATAGCCTGTTTATTATGCAAGTGATGGTGGAATTGTCACGTATGCCTATCACATGTATGGTGTTATTCCCCTTTATCTCTTGAATTGTTTATGCTTGTGAACGAAGTACGTTTATATGCGTTGGGGATACGATTGGGTAGAATAGGCAAAACTTGAATTGGTTATAATCATAAACCATGAAATTTGGCATAAGTAGAACTTGAAATATGGAACGAAAAACTTGACTTGAATATTCTATGACTTGACTTGAAACATGCCTTAGTTGGGCACGAAATTGACATATGAACATGCTATGAAAATAGCACGAATCTGATAAGAACATGGGCATGACTTTAGAAAACAAGAAAGTGGCCAACTCGAGGTTGAGTTGAGTTTGTAGTGTAAACCTGCCCGGAACCGCCCGGCAAATCCAGTTGCTACAAACAATAGGATCCAATGTGGGTAGTTGGTCACATCGCGCTTGAAACCCGACGTTGGGTTGAGTTCGTAGCGTAAACCTGCCCGGAACCGCCCGGCAAATCCAGTGGCTACGAACAATAAGATCCAATGTGAGTGGTTCGGTGCATTAAAGAACCAATTAATGCCAATTAGGGTTAAGTCATGAACATGAAAAGACAACTTAACCAACTTAGGGCTAAGTCATGGACTTGAAACGACAACACTTAGCCAACTTGACATGACACGTAAGCGGGTTAAGTCACGAATTTAAATGACATACTTAACCATCTTGACATGACTAGACTGGAAAAGGATTAAGTCACGAATTACATGACTTAATCGGTTAGGCGGGTTAGGTCACGAATTACATGACCTAATCTGTTAGGCGAAACCCTAGACACGACCCTTTCAGCAGTAACCCTCTAGATGTATCAAGGTACCCTGGGGCTAGGCCGGGTGGGGCACGATTACTGGGCTGATTGTAAGAGGTGAACGACGGCAGTGGGATACGCCAGTGTAGGTACGGTGGGCTACGGTCGTGCACGTATTCTGGGGCAGACACTGGGTATCCGTAGATTTATCTGTGCATCTTGAATCGTGTCAGGGGTTGACACCCTAGGGCTGATACACCCGAAGGTGGAGCCAGCACAGGTGACTACATTCGTGATTAGCCGTATGACACGGACACTTGACGAGCTAGAACTTGTAGGGAGCCGATCGACTAGATAATCGCTCCGTAGGACCCCGTACTTGGGTCAGTCCCCGTTTCAGGGTCATTTCATGATATTGGGCCGTGGGATTTATTTCATGATTAACTTGTGACATGGACTTAGTATACTAGTATAGTCGATGCAACGAATCTTGAACATGTGATGCTTTATTTGACTTTTCTTGACTTATCTTGATCACCCTAGTTATCTTGCTCACCTTGACACCATTCTTAAGTTTAGTTCCAGTCCATACATGATCTGTTGTTTAACCTTTTTTACACTGAAAGTCACTAGGACTTACTCAGTCTTTATGACTGACCCTTTTTCCTTTCGCCTCTTTTTCTTTCATCCCCCCCCCCCAGGTTCTCAAGGAGGAAACACTAGCTCTTAACTTGGATATCACCTGCTTTGGCTCAGCATGTACGATTTGTTATGGCTGCTTCATTTTACTGCACTTGGCGAATAAGCTGTTTTTCTGTTTTTAAGTTATTGCTTCTTTGGCTATTATTACAAGACAGTTGTAATGAAGTTATTTGAAATGTTTATAAGAGACATGGTTTATTTTGGAATAAAATGAAATTCTGTTTTGCTCATAAATTCTTCCGCTGTTTACTTAATTTTTTTTTTATTAATGTTATGTCTTGTGATAATTCTGTGATGTTATCTCGATAATACCCCTCCAAAACTAGTGCATTCCCTTTGTGAGTGACCCTAGCGGAGGTGGGGTGTTACAATTACAAGAAGGATTAGTAATACCCAGGATGAGTAAAATCCAATTAAATATAAAGAAGGTCAACTGTTCCATATTCCCATATATAATTCGTCTGTATAACGTAACAAACATTTTTCTTACTATTCATAGATTGTAGGAAATGAGTGGTAACACAAGACGTAGGGAGGAGGCAGTACCACCACCAATGGTCGCACTGCAATATTTTATGAGGAGGTGATTTCAGCTTAGCCCTAAATCACTCTTCCTATTTCTAATAAGCATTATATGAATTTCGGAGGAAAGCCATATAAAGGAGCCAATGATATCTTAGCAGCTCAAGCTTGGATGAGTGCATGTGAGAAGATTTTCACAGGGTTGAACTTGGAGGATAATAAGAAAAGGATATTGGCTACTTCTCAATTTCTGGATGGAGAGATGTTGTATGGTGGGAAACTGTCATTTAAGGATGAGTATAATATGACATCTCTTGGGAAAAAATCAAGGAAATATTTAAGGAGCAATTTATGCCATCCGCGGGAATCTCCTGGATGTATGAAGAATTCATGGATATCAAGAAGTGAAGCATGTCTTTTGAAGAATATTAGAACATGTTTAATGAACTGTCTCGATTCGGATTGGAGCATATTAACACTTTACTGAAGAAAAACCAAAGGTTTATAAATGGAATGAAGCAGAGGTACCATGAAAGAATGACAACCCATGTAAAGCAATCGTTTGTGGACTTAGTAGATATGGGTTATCGATATGCTACAATTGATAAAGCATCTAGAGAAAAAGGAGGCAACAACAACAACTGGAAGAAATGGAAATTCAATGGAAAGAAGCAAGGACATAACGGAGAGAAGAGAATCAGTAATGAAGATTCTCTCCAAAATATTACATGTTACAACTGCCATGAGAAGGGGCATTATTCAAACATTTGCAATAAACCAAAGAGAGAAAAGGAACTAGAGAATGCTATAACTGCCGCAAGACCAGACATCTAGCCAAGTATTTTCCCATAATGAAGAAAGCATAAGTAGCAAAGGTTTATGCTATCAAAGATAACCCATCGACTTCAAAGGTTGTCAAAGGGAAAGGATTATTAGAAGGTAACATTCTAGTTTGCGATAAATTAGTTCGAGTTTTGTTTGACACTGGTGCTACACATAGCTTTATTTCTAAATATACGATAGAAAAGTTTGACCTGAAGACAAAATTCGTTGTTAATCTACTTTGTGTGAAAAACCTAGTGGGAGGCTCTGCTACTTTAAGTTTATGTTGTGAAGAATTCCCCATCTCTTATTTGCAACATCAATTCCCTTTCGACCTTTATATTCTGAATTTTGATGAATTTGAAGTTATACTCGAAATGGGTTAGTTAACTGAATATGGAGCGATGTTAGATTGCGTAAATATAATGATATCAGTAAGTGCGAAGTTTGGAAAATTTATTGAAATATCATGTGAAGACCTAGCCCAAAACGAGATAGATTAATGTGTAATTTAGGTTACCCTTTTACAGACATCAGAACTATGCGCATTATCCGAAATTTTTCCGATGTATTTGAAGAATTCAAAAGTCTCCCTCCTCATAGGGAAATTGACTTTAGGATTGACTTAATGCCTGAGGCTCGACCAGTTTTCCATCCTAGTCGAAGGATGGCACGAGAAGAGAAGAAAGATCTAGTTAAGCAAATTCAAGAACTTTAAGAGAAAGGATTTATTCGACCAAGTCGTTCAAGCTGGGGATCAACTGTGGTATTTGTAGCCAAGTCCGATGGTTCCTTAAGGTTATGTGTCAATTATAGAGACTTGAATTAACAAAACCCTTAAGAACAAGTACCCTTTGCCTCTAAACCATTTTCCCAATTCATACGGATAATCAGTTGTTTTTACCATTTTTACTCTAAACCTTGCTCCTTATTTATGAGTTACTTTGAAATTTGAGTTACACTACAATGTCATTTTAAATACTACTCGTGTTCTCTTCAGTTATTGATATAACACATTGCTGAAGTTCAAAATGGCATCAAACTTTGTTGCAACTGCTGGAAAATTTAGTGTATATGCAAGCATACTTGGTTTCAATAAGTATTAAATTTATGTCTAAATAATTCATATTTATCTTTTTCATATGCACTACTTATGACGTTTTAGCGGAAATGCTTCAAATTTCAATAGGGTGTTAAACTGAATACAAGGCTGTCTTCCTTAATGATATTTTCTTTACTACACAACGATTTTTTTCTAAAAAAACTTAAGCTTATTAATCCATTGAAAAACGTATACATATGATACTAATTTTTAACTTTCCATAATTTCATTTAATTACAATGGACTTAGAAAAAGAAAGTATAAGGTTACTCCCCTCCATCTGATTTAATGAATTAGTTTCAAAATAATAGTGATGACTGATAATGCTAACGTTGACATTGGTTTTGGATATATATGGTTATTGTAATTACTTTATATTATATCTATTACTTATACTGGAAAGAAGAAACCAAATTTTTATGCGAACAACACCTGTCACAATGCGCTAACCGAAGCCCACTTATATTTTTGTTTCTTATATTCTCAGTTTCGTAATAGTTTTTGAGTTCCTTACCCTATTTTTAATGAAGTTTGTCTACAATTTTAATGTAATTTGAACGGATGCTCAAAATATGGATCTTAGTTTAAACGTACTGGAAATTAGTAGATTCATTATTTGTCTGCTACTTCTGTCTTCTGTAAACTGCAAATGAGTTGGATAAAAATAATAAATTCGTATAACCTATTGTTGACCAAGGTTCTTCACTTCAAAGGAATCACTGTACCATTATTTTTATATTTATCATTTCCATTAGAAATTTTTTGCATCTTTTATGGCTTAATTTGATGCATATCTAACATTATTTTGCTGGTTGGTACTCTGGATTAATTTTGTTTATCGAAAGTTGGTATTTTCTGGTTGATCTGAAACATGCAGTCGTGTTTCAGTTATTTTTTATATAGGTTCAAACATTGGATGCAATCTCCCTTTTGGCTTCGTATCTTATACCAGTTACTACTACACTCTATTTTTGATATAAAGTTATTAATGTTGAAGCAAGAAATGGATTGGCATAATTACAGTTTACCCTGCAATTTATCCTCATTCCACAATATCAGAGACGAGACTCCTTTTTTTGCTTTCTATCTACTACATGTTCAGTTGCTTCGTACCGAATAAATAAATGATTTGATTTAAAAGCTCTGAACTTTAAATGATTCTATTTAGGCTGAAATCTTTACATCACAAATTTTGCTGCAATGCTCAGAAAAAATAAACTCAAGAAATGGACGTTTCTTTGTCTTTTTCAAATGACACCAGTGGAAGTTGGTTTTAAAGTAAATAAAAAGTTAAGATCGGAATATTATCACATGATGGTTTTTCAAGTGAATTTTATGTATTTTCTTTACCTTTGGTTCTTGCTATGCTATTCAGGATTCTGTAAAGTGTTGCTACTGGAATAATACTAGAAGATATAGCTTTAATGTTTATACGTTGAGCAATGTAATTTAAAAACAAATATTTTGGTTTCGGTTGAAAGTAAGTTCTCATACAAAAATATAAAATTTAATATTGCGTTCATATTTTTTAGTCTATTTTTTTATCCAATGTTCACTCCTAAGTCATTAGGTAATATTGTTTTTATCCCCATGATTGTACAGTCCTAAATTGATCTCTTTCCTGTTGCTATTAACAAAGGAGTACTTCCACTTTGGAAACTGGTAGACCAATTGTTCTTAGGGCCATGTAGCTGAATTAGGGTATGCTTGGCTTCAATGGTCAAAATCTCGAGTTTTCTAGCGATTCACTTAGTTTTAATGAAGCATGTACCATTGTTTGATCTTGCTTGATTTATCTTATCTTATATATAATGCAAATACTTTCTCTTTTGTAGCCTTTTTCAGTTTTCCCGAAATATCCATTATTATCTCCTTCTTTTCCAAAGTAACTTGGGCTATTTTATGCATCTCCCTCCACAACTCTTCCTATCACCATGCGTCCACGACCAGGAGGACCATGATCCTAAGCAAATAATTAGCCACCTCTTCCACAACTTCCGCCTCCACATAGATCTTTTTTCCCTAATATTTCAGCCATTCTCTAACATATTTATCCTTGTCGATTCGCTTAACAATTCATCTGTATCCTTCAAATTCCATGGATGACGGACATAACGTCAATGCATTTTTTTGCTGACTTTTTTTTATCTTTTTTTTACTTTTTATATTTATTTACATTATGAATTCTAATTACTATTGAGGGCCTCATCGTTTGACTCAAGATCTAGAATGTTGGGTTTGATTTTTTTTTTCCTAATAATTGCAGGGCTTGGAAAGGGGGAGGACTCAAAAAATCCTAGCAAGCTTGAAATATCCATTTTCTCTCAAGTCCTCTTAAACTGCTCTCATGTAAGTTTTGTTGCATTTCCTGTCTTTATGCCAACTGTTGGGGCCCAATTACACGTGTAACTCACTGGATTAGCTGGACATACATTTGATATTTCCAGTCGGTTTATTATGAAAATGAGTTGTTGATGATATTAGTTATTTGTTTTTTGCTACAATTATAATCATTATTCGGTATATTATTCAACGAATACTGAAATTTTGATATAACAATTAATTTTACTGATTGAATTTTTATTACATATAACTTCTAATTGTTATTTGCTACAATTATTATCATTATTTGATATATTATTCAACAAATACTGAAATTTTGGTATACCAATTATTTTTGTTGATTGAATTTTGATTACATGTATATTCTGAACATTACATTAGCTCTTGATTGCAATAATTTGTTTTTCTATCATCATCAAGGGTTTGAGATCAGATTTGTTTTCCTCCTTCTCACATTGACAATATTCCAGGGCTTGGAAAAGGTGAACATATAACACCTTTGATTTCAGTGCAACCTCTTTGATGAAACTATATACGGAGAACATAAAAAATATATGCAACTTTTCAACTGAGTTGTTTCATTCACACAGAGTGCCTATAATATTTGCAATATATATTTGTGTTAGTTACACTTGCTGAGTGTGTATTGTTTGTAACATTGATACCTTTGGCATGTTTGTATTTCATGTATGCATGCGTCTTTCGATTTTTATAAAATATGCATTTGGGATATTTATGCAGGAACTTAAATATGCATATAATGTCTCGAGCTCAAAATTCTTTGCTTACATTTTGAAAATTGCATCTATGTCACATTTTAGAAATTTGATGATTAACCTATTTATTTGCTGCTACCATCATAATGTAATCAATGTTTGTAGTTTGATTACAGTGTACATATTGAATTCCTTTAAGGAATTTGTTAATGACTTTGAAGCTACAAATGAACATTTAGAGCTTCTTAATTCCCAACCGAGCATACTCTGTCGCTAATTTATTAACTAAATATACTAATATGTGATCTACAAGAATACAATTTTACTAAGTCGATGCGAACTGATTGTAACATTTGATGCATTATGTGTGCATTTTGTAATTATTGTAATAATTCAAACCGTGTACTATTGAACATGATTTTCTTTAAGAAGTGTAGCTAAGTACTACACAGGATTTTTCTACTGATGTTGGATTCCTGATTCAAATCAAATGGTTAATAAAGGACAAATTTTTTTCATGAAGCTATTTTGATTAGTATGAGTATAGCATATTACGGAGTGGAATATATTGCTTGAAGGATGGAATTATGTTAAACGTTAATTGTGTTAGCACTTATAAATCCATGTTCACTCTTAAGATATAGGACAATAATGTCATGTTTTCCTAAATGGCTGTTTAGTCTTAAATTTGACCACTTATGTATTTCTATTGATGAGGGAATTCTTGCACTTTGAAAAGGTAGTGAACTAATTACTCAGAGTCATGGAACTAATTATGGGTATGCATGGCTCCACTGATCGAAGTGTCGAGCTAATTTTCTTTGATTTAAGAAAGTAAGAACTGTGGTTTATGTATTCTTATTACTTTTATGAACTTATTTATTTAATCTACTGAAAATATAAATTCAGTAAACATAGTGAAATGTGTTTTTTTAATACCCATGCATTGCCTCATTAGGCTGCACGATGAAGATGTTCAAAATAATGGAGGATCTTTCAAATTTTACACCGACTTTCCCGCCAATGCTGCTATCATTGTCATGCCAATAGTGGACTTCTGCACCGACTCTTATGTCAGAAGATTAACATATTTTCTTAAGATTATTTACAAATTCTTTTATGTTCATCTGTTTCTCAGTGAACTGAGTTATCACATGCAAATTAGGCATATTAATCCATGTTGCTGGATTCATATAAAGTGAAGCCATAGCTCTTATACAAAGGAATTGTTATTTTACTCAAGTGTTTGACTTATGGCCTCGGACTCATGGTCCACTCAGGGATGGAGCAAGAAGCCTGCAAACATAAATTTATAACATGGATTTTTTTTGAATGTTTTTTCCGAAATATTATATTAACAAATGCCTTTTTTCTAACTGTTAAATAGCCATAAAATTTTGTGTGCATTATGGTTGAATCCTGGGCACTTCACAGGTATAAATAATACATATGTTTTTTTTCTTCTTTCTAAGTAAGTCTAATTTTTTCTTTGGTACTGTATGGATGAGGTTACTAAACAATATATGTGTTCAATTTACTGATAATGGATGAAAGCACAAAATTGTACTTTTTTATATTTTAGTATTTGGTGCAGATAGTGGATGAAGAGTCCGAGTTTGTTCACACCACTTTATGTGGTGTGAACATAACACCGGTTCCCCATTGGTGGAAATCAGGGGGGCCCATATGGGCCCCCTGGTTTCCACCAATGGGGTGGTGGAGTTATGTTCACACCACATAAAGTGGTGTGAACAAACTGACAGTGGTGGATGAGGGTATAAAAGGTTTTCTTGATATTTGTGTATTTAGTGCTCATAATAAATGAAGGTACAAACTGTTATTTTTTTTATATTTATGTATTTGGGTAAGTACTGATAAGTAAAAGCCGATACAAATGATGACCTTATTTCATCGTCAACCTCAAAGAAAAAGAGGAGAGATGGATCTGTGGATAGCCAAATTATAAGTCAAGTCATAATAACCCTTATCGGATGTTCCTTCTGTGATAACTATATGTATTAAATTGGCCACCTAAACGAAGTAAAATCCAGTTTTCTAGCATCGATTGATGATATCAAAAAGAAAATATCCGTTATGAAACTAAATTAATCGTTATGAAACAAAATTAAATGATACAACATTCACATAACATCAACGAGGTTGACAAAATATCGTACATGTTTGTTCTTACTGAAAATTGGATTATCAATGTTGCGCCTAAATGTAATATAACAAAAAAGAAGATAAAGCAACAAAGCTTAATGAATATTTACATTTCATAAGTACGACTAACTTGCAGATGAATTTTTCATAACTTAATATGTCACTGATGACACCATCATCAGTTACAGATCATAAAATATTTTCTCTCTTTAAAGAAAGGTAAAGAAGAAGCATTTTCAATATTTACTTTATCATGAAAGTTTTGAAAGATATATAGTAGTACAAAGAAATAAACTACAATCTGTTGTAATATATATGAGTGACTATGCTCTTGTCATATTCTATTTAGTCACACATCATGTGAATAAGTCTAACATCAACTCCAAAGCCTATATATAAAGGAGCCAATGTAATAGAAATTGTACACACTTGAAGCAATAGAAATAAAAGTCTCTCCCCTATCTTTCTGTTATCTCTAATGCCATCTTTTTTATATCTATTCTGTTTTATTTTATAACACGTTATCAGTACGAAGCTCTAACCGATCTAATTATAGATCTTAAAATGGTAGGTTATTTTTCTGACTTGATTGATTTGATTTTTCAAATCTCCATTTTTGTTAGATCTCATCTCATCTCATTCTAGATTTAAATCTATTGTGTTATTTTCTACGTTATTATTTAGTCTTATAATTTTAGAACTCATATAGATCTACAATTTGAGATCTGATTCTTATTTTGTTAATCATATTTCAGATCTCACTCTATTATAGATCTGATTTTTTTTTGATGTAATCATACTGTTGATCTCAAAATTATACTCAAATTATATACATTTGAGATCCCTACATGATTTAAAATTGAGATGTTGATTGTAGTGATTTATCTTTTTGGATTCGACAAATTTTTGTTCTTCTCTGTTCAAATAAATTCATTGAATTTAATTTGATTTTGTTACATACTTAATATTTCCGGAAGAAATGTTGTATTGTTTCTTAGAGAAACAAATATAAATATAATACATATCTGGACGATCATATTAAGTTCAAATCTAATATTGATATACCACCAAAAGTGAATTAAATAAACAAATGAAAAATCATAAAGTATATAAATTCTTTGGAATCTAAAATAATATGAACCTGAAGTTCATATGTTGAAGAAGAAAAAATTAAAGCCCGAAGCTTTCTTAAATGTTGTGACATGAAAAGATTATACTTCCAGAAGAAGTTAAAAGAGACACACACACGCATATCATAATATGTGACAATAACATTGAAAATCTCTAAATGGGTTTCATATAACTGACATCTTTCATGTACAATTTATATTAATTGAATATACTAAAGATATAGTATGCATATTAATCTCTTGAAGAGATGTTATAGAGATTTATATTTATATAGCAAATCCAACATCCTAGAAGAGATGTTAGAGATTTTTGTTGTTGCATTGCAATTACATAAATAAAAGATATGTTCCCTGAAGGAATATCATACACTCCAGAAGTAGTGATTTCTTTTCTCTCTTGAATCTTATTTTTATTTAATACACCTAATTTTGTTAATGCATTTGAGGTTTGATATGTATTTTTGTATATTGATATGACATTTCAATAGTTTGTATTTATTTATCTCTGGAGGAGATAAGTTCATCCCAGAAGCGGTGATAACAAAATATCTTTAGAGGATATTTGTATATTTAGAAATGGTAAAATATTTTCTAAAAGAGATCTGTTTACTTGAAAATAATAAAATATCTCCAGAAGAGATTTCTGCAATTAAAGTGATAAATTTTTTGTACAAAATGTTCATATGAACAGAAGTTCATATGCAAATCAGGAACCTGAAGTTCATATGCAAATGAGGAACCTGAAGTTAATGTGCAAATGAGGAACCTGAAGTTCATATGCAAATGATGAACCTGAAGTTCATATGCAAATGAAGAACCTGAAGTTCATATGCAAATGAGAAAGATGATGATGCAAATTTAATGACTAAAGAAAATATGCATCTCGAAGATCATAAGCTAAGATTTAAATATTGATCTTAATCTAGCACACCTGAAGTGTATGTAGAAGAAATTTTTGTTACTAAAATGAAAAATTAAGAACCTGCAGTTTCTATAAAGGTAAGAGATAATTTTGATATAAATAGAAAGTTCTAAAAGATTTTTATATGGATTGTATAATTTAAACCTAAAACATGTAATTTTTATGTTGTGAATTTTATGTATATATCTGCAAGTTTACGAAATTATTCATATTAAAGAATGAAAAATCTTGGTTCTATAATTATGCACTTTTACTTAATTCTCGATTTGACATTATGCATATATATGGTATTTTAGAAAATATGATTATTGGGAATGCAGTACAACTATAAGTTGTTTATTTCAACTTTGTTGTTTATCAATGCTGTAGCTAGATCCAAATTTTATTATGTTGGTTTAAGTAAAATTTATTTATTTGATTCATATATTTAAATCGTATAATGGTTATTTCCATTAGTTTTATAATAAATGCATTAAATGTAACGTTATGGTAATATATATTGTATCACCATATTATTATAAATGTATTAAAAGCATTGGCTATTGTAAGTTAAATGATGTATGTTTGTGTTTGGAATAAGAATAGACATATGTATTATTAGTTAATGTATTTGGCAACTAATATTTAATGTAATGGAAAAAGTTGTATAACTCAGATCTGAGACCTGAAGTCTTAATTTATAAAAAAGGAAACTTTTTGATGAAGTTTACAGTCTGAAATCTTGACAATTAGCAAGAATGTAAAAGCTTCTAAATTAATTAAAAGTATGTTAAAAGATCGAGAACCAGAAGTTCATCATAAATTAATAAACTTGATATACATATGTATGTGTATATATATGCATAGGAATTTGAAGTTCCTTAATCAATGAACTTGAAATACTTCATAATTTAAAAGCCTGAAGCTTTATTGAAACTGTGTGAAATAATAACATTATACTTCTTAAAGAAGTTACATTATATGCGATAATGATAATGCATCCAAAGATTGCACAATTTTCAAAAATGAATTGTATTTTGCTTATATATTTATATTTACATAATATATTAAAGAATAAATTTTAACAACTTGAAGTTGTTTATATATTTTATTTGAACCAGAAGTTCAATACACTGGAACCAGAAGTTCAATACAGCTGAACCAGAAGTACAATACAGTTTAACAAACTTGAAATTGTTTATATATTATTTGAACCAGAGGTTCAATATAGATTAACAACTCGAAGTTGTTCATATATTTTATATGAACCAGAAGTTTAATACATTTCCAAATCAGGTATTTTGGATATTATGATACGATCTCTAAGATTCACATTGACATTGCTTGATAAGCAAAAATTAATGATTGGAACCTTATGAACAATTTGTTCTAAAATAGGTAACTCGAATGAAAAAGAATATGCAAATCAATTACATATGGAATACATGGAAGCACGCATATACCCATATATGCGAATATTTAATTAACAACTTGAAGTTGTCATGAGCTCATATTATAAATTATGCGTATATTATTTTGTATTTCAGAAAATCGATTGACATCAATATTGAATGACCTAAAGTCATGTGCATATTCAAATGATAGAAAATTCCTCAAAGTCATTAGATCAATGAAAGGGAATAAGCAATACAATATGAATGCATCTTATCAACTAATAAGAGCATTATCCTCGTACAATTGAAATACATCTAATGTATTTGCTAGCTATAATGCTATAATGGATCAAATATGAGAATCCAAAGAAGGTTTATTTTTTGAAGTGACAATATTTGTCAACATTGAGGGGGAGGATATAGGAATCATCGATGTTAAATATTTGCTAACATATAGAATTATGCAAAGTGTTAAGTAACTTGCATAAATTATCAATTATGTCCCTAATAGACTTTCTCCAATATACATTTGAATCCCCGAAAGATCAAAAGGTGTAATTCACAGCTGAAAATGTGGTTTAAAAAAGTCAGTTCAAAATATTTTTGGAGTAAGTCATAAAGATGTAAAATAAAGGAGGTGAGTGTTCCTGAAGAAACACTTAAGGGTGATTTGAAAGAAACCCATGACATGATTGTCAAAACAACCCCAAAAGCGGTTTAGGTACCTAAAGCATGATAATTTTTGAGATCTCAATAAATCATGTATAGAACTGACAAGAAATAATCATCCATGATAAATTAATAAATAATGAAGCGCATATTTATAAATGAATTAAAAATCCCATATTAGAGAGAAACATGATTAGCCATCATGAAATTCTCCTAAATAAGATATATGGACCTGTAGTCCATAAGATATGAACCTGTAGTTCATAAGATAAAAATTGAAATATATATAATGATAAAAGCCCATGGAAGTTGCTGAAGCACCATAGAGTGTCAAGTGCCATGAGCATTGTATTTTCAGAGATAATTGAATTGATTAAAGTGGTTAAAGTGTTTAAAACGCATACAATACCCTAAAGGTATAAACTATGAAAGTATACAAATTCTGGAAAAATTTAAATTACTTTGTTAGTGATAAATAATGCAAAGAGCAAGAAATATTGATTGAAACATTCTTTTAAGTATTGTTGTGATGAAAATCTTGATATAGTTCATGATGAGTAGATCACTTCCTGCTTTCAAGAATTGTTGTAATGAAACTCTTAATATCCATTGAAGTGGTAGTTGCGATATGTAAAAATTATTATAATATATATAAGTTCCTGAAGAACATAAATAACATTTGTTATTAAAAAGAATACCAAGAACATGGATGATAGATTACAACATTCTTCTAAGTATTGTTGTAATGAAAACCATGATATACTTCAAGGTGAGTAGATTACTTCCTGCTTAGTGTTGTTGTAATAAAAATCTTGATATACTTCATTCTTCTAAGTATTATTGTAATGAAAATCTTGATATACTTCAAGATGAGTAGATTACTTCCTGCTTAGTAATGAAAGTTGTCTTATTCATCAAATATGTATTGCAACAAGCATGTCTGATTGAAACAGAAAATTATAAGCACATGAAGTGTATTCATAAATGAATATTGGTAACATACAAATCACAAAAGGAAGGCATTTTAAATAAGAAAACATGGCTAAAGCATGGAAAAGCTCATGGAGTTTTAAAAGAAAAACTTCATTAATAAGTATTTGTAAGAAATTTGAGTTATTGAAAAAAGAATACGAATTCAGAGGAAATTATTAAATCAGGAGGAGCATCCATAAGTATGATATAATGCACTCTTTTTCCTTAACTAAGTTTTTCACCACTGGGTTTTCTTAGTAAGGTTTTAATAAGGCACGGATCATGATCCAGAAGTATCAACCCAAAAGTAACATACAAAAATAAGGTATAATGTACACTTTTTCCTTATTTTAGATTTTTCCCACTGGGTTTTTCTTATTAAGGTTTTAACGAGGCATTACATTGATCCAGAAGTATCATACTACTTTTGACGTAGTAAATATGACATTTTATATTGTACTCTTTTTCCTTCACTAAGATTTTTCCCCATCGGGATTTTCTTAGTAAGGTTTTGACGAGGCAACATTTTGATCCAGAAGTATCAAATATCTTTTGACGTAGTAAACTATTATTTATGAAAAAGACAAGGCAGTTTTCATGTCCCAGATTCAAGTGAATTATATCAAGGGTGATAGGATGGAGCACATTTCTTCTAAATTTCTCTTCACACATGAATGAAAGGATAACAAGAAAGAGGAGAAACAAATTCAGTTCAAGAAAAGCGGGTAGATCTGTTCTTAGAGGCAATTTCCAAATCAACATTCCAGAAGATGTACAAAATCGGCATGTGTAAACTACATCCATAGACTAATTGAATAATGAGTTATAAATAAGGGGGAGCATACAAAAATATGCTATAATGTACTCTTTTCGTTCACTAATATTTACCCCACTGGGTTTTTGTTAGTAAGGTTTTAAATGAGGTATTATCTTAATCCCGAAGTATCAACCCTTACGGTAACATTGTAAAACATGTTACCTAAAGATGAAATAAATTTGCACTCTTTTCCTTGTTTATAATTTTTCCCACAGGGTTTTTCATAAAAAGGCTTTTAATGAGGCATTGTTTTGATCCTGAAGCATCAAACTCTTTTAAGTAATATCATTTTAATATGATATTCATAATGTCAGACGTTGTACTCTTTTTCTCGTTTAGGGTTTTTCCCATTGGGTTTTCCTGATAGAGTTTTGAAGGCAATAGACAATAGTTGTATCGACTGAACTGAAATATGCAAGCACGATAATTATAAGGGGAAGCAATCATCATATATGTTTTAAAAGGGACAACTTTAAGTTAGCAGAGCATTCAAGATTTTGAAGATGCATATTCAAGAGGGAGTGTTGTAATATATATATATATATGAGTGAATATGCTCTTGTCATATTCTATTAGTCCTACATCGTGTGAATAAGTCTAACATCAGTTCCAAAGCCTATATATAAAGGAGCCAATGTAATAGAAATTGTATACACTTGAAGCAATAGAAATAAAAGTCTCTCCTCTATCTTTCTGTTCTCTCTAATAGCTTCTCTTTTATATCTATTCTGTTTTATTTTATAACACAATCTTATTTATCCTAACATAATAGTAATTAAAAGATGTCTTCCTAAAAAAAAGCTCAACACAATCGTGTGAATTAACTAGTTGAAGCCATAATATAGAAATAATATGTGCAGTTGTACTGCTTACAAATTGTTAATACAAGGAAGAAAAAAGGTAAAGAAAATCAGCCGTCAAAAACTACACAACTTCCCATATGCATAACACGGGTCACGCACTAATATTAAGATAACCATAGATTTAAATCTGATGCTAAAAAAAGAAGGAAAGAAAGATACCTAAATAATTCAGATTCACAGGATTCACCTTACGTTGACCAGAAACTTGAACACCTTCTTTGTCTTCAAATCTTGAATAAGAACCCCAAAAAACTAATATTCTAATTTCTAAAAGATTTGGAGGAGAAAGAAAATGGTAGAGCCTTGGCATCGTCTCAGAAAAAATGAGTTGGAGGCTGGGCCCTGCTAGTCTATTTATAGGTGTTCTGGTCTTTCAAATTTAATAATATAAAATCTGAACCGTACAAGCCAAGAAATACACATCAGAAAAAACCAAATCAGGCCCCTAGTGGGTCGACCTATGTGTCGACCCACAAATTCACAGGATTTACCTTACATTGACCAGAAACTTGAACACCTTCTTTGTCTTCAAATCTTGAATCAGAACACATAAAACTAATATTCTAATTTCTGAAATATTTGGAGGAGAAAGAAAATGGTAGAGCATTGGCATCGTCTCAAAAAAAATGAGTTGGAGGTTAGGCCCTGCTAGTCTAGTTATAGATGTACAGGAGTTTCTGGTCTTTCGAATTTAATAATATAAAATCTGAACTGTACAAGCCAAGAAATACACATCAGA
This sequence comes from Allium sativum, assembly GCA_030737875.1. NCBI lineage: Eukaryota > Viridiplantae > Streptophyta > Magnoliopsida > Asparagales > Amaryllidaceae > Allium > Allium sativum. The sequence continues at coordinate 15,124,278 of CM060922.1, forward strand.
AAAACCAGATCTAGCCCCTGGTGGGTCGACCCATGTGTCGACCCACCTTCATGGTGTGTCGACCCCATGGCCGAGCCATGGGCCGACCCATGTAAGGTCTGGGTCGACCCACGACCTGGGCCTTAAACGTCGTTTCAAACGATTTAATTTATTTCTTAACATTAGTGTTTAACGTTTATTTTATTTCAAAATATCTTTTACGAGAATAATTATCTTCCGTTTATAACACATATCTAATTTCAAATTTAAAATATATGTGTATAAATACGTGTACGACCTCTAAATCTTTGTACGTTAATAGCTACCCAATTACTGTCATTTATAATGCTATCAATTCATTGTTTTTTCTTTTAATATATATTAAAATTTCAAATGCAACTATCTTCTTACCTATTTTTCATTCATTATACATTTATCACTTTCCGCTCTTAAATTACACTTTTAATTTCAACTTTTGAATTTATGCGTATATATTTATGTACAATCTTCATTTCTATTCAAAATTCAAACAGCGTTATGCCGTTATTTTTTTTCTTACCCATTTTTATTGTTTGCAGGTTAATTTTTGATTTCCTTTTCATATATATATACATATATATATATATATATATATATTAACACACATGTATTTATACTCACCTATATGTATAATTTCCCATATATGTACGTTTATATATATTTTTCTCTTAGAATGTGCATTTCTTTAGCCGTCCCTCTAAAGTTAAGAACATGACGCTAACAGGACTCGAGCTTGCACCACTCAAATGGGAGGGACATGCCTCAATTTTTTGTTCACATGACTAAAACATTGGTATTTATTATTCTTATTAGTGTTCCTTTCTTCTTTTCACGTTTGTTCCGAAACTTCATTTAAAGACAACCTTTTCATTTTAAATCTTTTTCTGTAAACCATAGGTCTAAATTGATCAGAAAATCGCCACGGACGCTATGACGCTGAATTAGTGACCAAATTCTGAAAACTTTGCAAATTTTATTTTATTATTTAATTAGAAATGCTGGGTGCTTTCCTTGATTATTTACCATATATTGCACTGTAACAAGCACCCATATTTCAAAATTTGATAAGTTATAAAAAAAGCTCTCCATATTATGATTTAAAATTGTACATTTAAGTCAATTTGTTTAAATTAATTATTATATTTTGAATTTAAAAAATAAATTTAAGAAATAAATTGCAGTTAGTTCATCTAATTAATGCTAAATACGATTTTTTTTAAAATGCATACCATGTTCATTTCAAAAAAGGAGGAAAGTTATATTTTCATTCAAACATGAAGTTAAATAAGTCACATAGTGTAAATAATATATGCGAACAATAATAGGATATTTAATATATTATGCATTTATCTCAAAAAAAAGTATCATAAATTGATAAGGAAATTTTTCAGTTTCAAATATTGCATAATTCTCAAATATTTTATATTTTGATAAGCAAGTACAAATGTTAAATAATTTATAAACCGTCAATGCTAGAAAAAGAAGTAAAAATATTAAATACAAACAAATTCTAAATTAGTGGCTATAAAATATTATTTAATTATTTTATCTTTCACGAGATATCAAACATTTATGCTCTCATTTCCATGTTTATCAGTTTCAAATATTGCATAATTCTCAAATATTTTATATTTTAATAAGCAAGGACAAATGTTGAATAATTTATAAACCGTCAATGCTAGAAAAAGAAATAAAAATATTAAATATAAACAAATTCTAAATTAGTGGCTATAAAATATTATTTAATTATTTTATCTTTCATGAGATATCAAACATTTATGCTCTCATTTCCATGTTATAAATTTCTCCAGTTTTCATGATGTTCAAAAATTATGTGTAACAACCCGGAAAATCTGAACCAATTTAAATTTTTTATTTTGGCAATTTTAATGAATTTTGAATATTTAAAATGATTTATTTTAAATAATAACGACTAGAAATTTATTTTGAATAGAATTAGAATGTATAAATTTATTTAAATCGAAGTTAGAATATAAATATTTATTTTAATTATAAAAGGAATTGGAAATGGCGCGGTAGTTTGGAATTTCGATTTCAAATTTCAAATGAATGTACAGGATTCAAAGTAAGCCGGATTTTGGTGAAACCAAAAATATTAGAATCTATTTGAGAGTATCTTTCCAAGAAATCTGAAAAATTGAAATTTCATAGCGGGGATAAAAAGTTATGCCTAGTTGAAAATTCAGAATAGTCGCTATGGAAATATAGCCCTTAAAAATGGAAATTTTGCAAACGATCACCGTTTTCAACGAAACCACTTTTGTTGGATCCGGGATGTCAAGTTATTGCTAGATTGCAAAATTCATGATTTTTGGGATTAATATGTGAGCGTGGCAAAAGAAAACATGTTTTGGCAGTTTTGTCAATTTGGAACGACCAGAAAATGGTCATTTTTCAAACGGTCTTCAAATTTGATGAAATTAGATTTATTAGGACCCTATTGTCATTACGAAGCTAGAAATATTTTTTTTGGAATTTTCAGAGTCCGTATGTGGCCCCGGTAAATTGAAATGTGCGTTCAAATTCAATATATAGATTTATATTTTGATTTTGACGGATACTGATCGTAACAGCCGAATTGGGTTACGAGACATATCCCAATGTGTTCGGAATGGGGGTAATACGTTACGGATGATAGTCGTTGGGTTCGATTTTGAGTACGAATGAAAAGTTAACTTTTTGGGGGGTTTAAATTAAATAATATATATATAATCTCTCTCCCCCTCCATTCCTCTTTCCAGTCAACGGTTTTAGTTAAAAAAAGAAAAAGAAAAATCGCGATGACCTAGATCGCGTTGCCCTTCCATCGCGCCGCCGCGCCAGGCGGAGCCACTGCCGCTCCTCCCCAGGCGAGCGCCGTCGCCAGCCATACCCCCCTCTCTCCTCCCCCCTCTCCCTCTTGTTTCCCCAAAGTTCCACAGCCCAAGAACACCACCGCCTCGCGCAGCCCCTGGTGCCGCCCACCACTGACCCGCCGCCTTCCACCCCTCTCAGCAACCCCACGCCGAGCGCAACAGTCCCCCCTTCTTCGCTGGAAAAAAAATGTGAGTATGTCTTTTTTTATTATTTTGTTTTTATTTTAATTTAAAAGCATTGTTTTTTTTTTGTGAATCCTTTCTATGAAATGGTTTAAAATGAAAGATTATATTTTTAAACACTAAAAGATTCAATTTTTCTAAATGAAAAGAAATGATCTTTAAACATGAAAAAGAATGATCTTTAGAAATGAAAAGACTATATTTTTATGATAGGAAAGATTTGATTTTTCAATATCATAGCGACATGAAAATATTATTTTTAGTAGACAAAAATATTATTTTTAGTTAGATAAAAATATAATTTTTATCATAGGTATGAAATATTATTTTGAGGTGTATATAAATATAAAGAAGTGATTTTTAAAAAAAAATATAAGGTAGAGGTTTAATAATGTTGTAGCGAAATAAACATTCGTTCTTTAATATAATTTTCACATAGAAAGAAGCATTGTAAAAATATATGATTTTTATATATGAAGTGCCATTATAAAAATGTGATTTTTAAAATAAACATCATATTAAAAATGCGATTTTTACTATGAACAGCGAGAAAGGATCGCCTTGGAATTTCGGGCAAATCCAAGCCATTCATAAATTCAGAAATGAAACGGCGGAGTGGAACCCCAATGTGAGAACTTCTCACCAAAATTATTTTTATACAGTTATTTATTTCATATCTGCATATATGAACTGTTCCTCGTCGTCCACAGACCATGGACGACTTGTTTGTTTGATTATGTGTTTGAATTGATTTGTTTGTGTGAATTTGGTTTGTGATGTGGAATGGAAAATAAAAATATTCATGTGTTGAATAAAATAATATATTCATGTGTTGAATAAAATTAATATTCATTTACAAATCGGACGATTTGTTTATGTACACCTATTTGACAGATATGGATTGGGACGATAAATTTTACACATCGCCCAACTACACAACTAATATTCAGTGTTTGTGGATTGAAACCCCACACGGGTGTTGGGATGATATTTGACGTACAGCGATCCCAACTGTTTAGTTGTATGTCAATCGATTGGTTGACAGACTGTTGTAAGTGTTAATTATTTATAATTAATGCTTATACAGTGTAGAATGCACTCTGGATGATGGTTAATTGTTTATCGTTGTTGTTCTATACATGTGTTGTATGAAATTCATATAATGACATTATCTGGTAATTGGCTGTGTCTGATTCCAGTTCTGAAAGAATGAATATTTTAAAATAACGAATATTTTAAAATAATGAATATTTTAAAATAATATTCAGTAAAAGACCAAAATTTGATTTTGATGTCCAATTAGGGATGGACACGAATATATTTAAATATATATAACCATGTTGATTAGATATGCGCCATTTTGACGCGAACGATATTTATATCGATTTTATTCATTTTTATAATGAATATCGAAAATGAAGTGATTTCAAAATCTGATGTTTGAAAATATTATCATTTATATGTTAATGATATGGAATATTCAATTTTAATTTAAAATTGAATATGAAGTTGAAATCGTTTTTAAAACGAACTTAAAATAATTTATAAAATACATTTTAAAAAGGAAATCGACGAAATATATAATATATATATTATATATATTTAATGGCCTGAATAGAACGCGCCGCGCCGCGACAGTTCGCGAATTTCGACAATTGACTTCGAATTGACATTACGGGAGACCCGACTGGCGGATTCTCCTAAAACTGGAACCATTCGGTTTGTATCGAAAAGAGCTTTCCAATGAATATGAGAGGTTTGAATTCTAATGGTTGGATTTGGAATTACGTCGAAATCAAATTTGGAAAAGGTCGTTGTAAGTACAGTTCGATGACCGTTTATGGAAATCGACTGTACGGGCCTTGATAAAATTAATAAAATATCAATAATTTGTGTAAAATCATAATAAATGATTTGGAAAGGATTGGGATGAAAATTTCCATATTTGAAAAGATAAAAATATATTTTTATCGAAATGAACTAGTTATGAACTAGGATTATAATCCAATATTTTTAAATAAATAAATTGGATTTGAAATGGTTTTAAAAATAAACGGAATTTCCAATATACGAATTGGAATGGATTTGAATCGAAATTATCTTCGGAATATTTCGATATTGGATTCCGTGATTGTACAGACATTATGGAGGAATTTGGAAGATATATGTATTGTTATTCCAATATGATATTTGTTGATTTCAGAATTTGATATTGAATATAAGCCGATATATTTTCTATTCAGAGCCTTGTATTTAATATCAAATGGGATTTTGGGTTTGTCGTGAATGGTATCTTTAATAATACTGTTCTTAAACCCAATGGAGTTAAGAAAATTAGAAACTGACTGGAGATTAGCTAAGTTGAACGGTTTTATGGGTATTGATCTGATGTTGGTTTCGGCCTTTGGGATTAATACTTAGGGAATTGTTCTCTTACTAATTTACGGTTAGAGACTAATGGAATGTGATTTTGGTTTTATCGTGAACCATGTTTTAAATGACTTTGGTTCTTTAACCCAGTTAAAGACGGGATATGATTTCCCTAGTTATATAATCATTAATATTGATTTATGGGAAGATTAAAAATAAATGGAGTTTTGATGAATCTTTGTTTAAATTGAAAACTGAATGTGATAATTAAAATTATCAATTCAAGAAAATGATCGAAAATGGAGTACTACCAGTTTTACTCCAGGCGATAGCTAAATCTTTAATAGATTTGAACGTGAAACGGTAATTAATATTTACCGATAACACTATGGTGTTAGATATGGAGTATTACCAGTTTTGCTCCATAAGATGAATAGGTTGGGATTGGGAAATAAAATAAATGATTACTTCGGTGTGGTTCGATAAGCCCGACTAGTTTGGAAAACCTTAATATGGTTTGAAATGATATCCAAAGAAAGATTAAAGAATTTATCTTGATAAAATTAATGGGAACATTTCCCTAAGAATGTGAATATTTGAATAAACGAATATTCTGGATTGGAATGAGGTGTATGTTGTGTTTGTGTAGCACTTGTTTATAATATACGCGAGTTATTCGGAAAGACCGGGTTTATCCCATTCTGAATAACTGATTCGACGATATGTCGACGATGAAGACGGTGGTTGAAGACCGGAGGTTGTCACATCATTTGGATGATTACTGATGTCTTGATCGGGTTGTACACCCAAGACGAGGTAATAAGTGGTGATCGTCCAGACGTACTTGGAGATCGACGGATATGCAGGGGCCTCTCTCCTGTATTGGACATATGGGATGAGGAATAAGGTGCCTCCAGTTTCGTTCAAACCCAGAACGAACTTGTAAATGGACTGTGTGTCTGACATGGATTTTATCCTGTGCTGATTGATCTCTATTAAATATACATCTACCCGGTGAAGGAGAATTTATTCTCTTACTTCACCCTTCTCTGAGACGTACGGGGTCAGAGGTTGTATATAAATAGACATCAGTCGCATGGCGTAAATTTCCTGTGTGGCATGCCTAAGTGGCAAATGATCAAGGCTTCTATTGAAAAGCAGAGTCTTGTGGTTGATGATCAAAGCATAGCTTTAATATAGCGCCGCTTTGTGTAGAGCGTTAATTCGCGAGCCTCACACCAGCCTCACACCCCGTTGTGAACCAGAAACGGGAGAGGATCCATGGAGGACATGCGTTTCCTTCTAGCTAGAGGTGGTGTCAGCATTTTGCAAGCCCTGACATTAATATTATTTTTACCTATGTGGTTGTTGGAATGCGAGGCGCCTCGGTTATATCGGTCACTTCAGTGCCGATGGATGGTTTGGTCGGTATATGACCAGTTTACGCCCCATAGGGCGGGGAGACGTATTGTTCAGGGTATTATTAATCCACTTCGTGTGGACCGGCCGTATGGCTCCTAAGGGCTTAACAAAGTAGTTGTCCTGAGGCTCGGGCTAGAGAGTCTCGAAGCAGTAAGGACGATCCCTTGCCTTGGTTCATGATGGAAATCCAACTTCCAATACGTGACATTTCGATTTTAGTTGTAATCCTATTTATGGCGGCATAGTGGGATGGGGCGCTTAAGCCATTTATAATTGATACATTTATATTTCAAGTTAATTTCTTCACTTATAGTAATAATAAAAGATTAAATTCCGCATATTAAGCATTATTGGCTATTATAAGGTAAAACCCTATCCTCCGGCTTGTGCTGCATTTTGTGATGGGACCTGGGTCTTATAATAGCTTCATTTTCTTTAATTAGCATTGCGCTTTTTGTTTTATGCACTAGTATTCTTGGAAGGAAACACGTTCCTTGTTACACGGCGTGGTCCCTTGATTTACCTTACTTTAAAATAAAGATCATTAACTGTTTTTGGTTCTCACACCAGTCACATGACGGACCTGGAGTTTATTGTTTTAACCTAAACTCAAGGTGCCCCTATTTTCCATACGGGCAGCTAGTAGTTTTGGTTTTGCAGATTTATATTCACAGAATCCTGGTTTACAGCTGGAACAATATTCGGAAAGCTCTGTATCCGTATATCTCTTTCATTTGTGTTACATATTATTTTCCGCTGCATTGTAATTTGTAATCTCTGATATTTATCAAATGTATATTATTTGTTCATACTCTGTATATTCTTGTACTCTGATGTAAATTGTTGTAATAAGCAATGAAATGTTCTTCTGTTTGTGTTCCAATTAGTCTTGTTCTCAAAGTAATCCTCTTTCTTGTTCGGTTTAGGCCGACCGGGAAGTTTGGGTCGCTTCATTTGGTATCAGAGCTTTGGTTTACAGAGCTTGAGAACAAGACACTTTAGAACCAAACAAAAGAATTTATCAGAGATTGGATAAGTAATATCCAATGAGAATGACTCGTTAGAGATAGGATCAGTAGTATCCTAGAACGAGTGTGAAGAGTGTTAAATCAAATTTAGTTTTAAAATTTTATATCAATTATTCGTAATTGAATATTTTATTTTAAATTGAATTTGGACAATCTAGTATAGGGAGATTTTGAGTATATGCCTGACGGGGTGTACATTCGAAGCCTCGGATATTGGATAGATATAGAACCACACTCTAGTCACCCGAAGATGATACTGATGGTTGAGATCTCATCATCAATGTTTATGTTTGAGTTTCGAAATGTGGGATACCTATATATTTCCATTTGACTGGTGTGAGAACCAAAACTAGATAGGGTTTATTGTTGTGAATTGACATCAAAAATATGATTTTTGACTATGTATTAAAACTATGGATTTGAAAATATAATCAACTAATTGATTGTTGATTGATGATTGTGTTATGTGATTATTCATTTAAACCAACATATAGATGTATGGTAAATTTGAGCCAAATTGTATCAAATTTTGAACTGAATTGAAAATTGTTTGAAATTGCATATGTGTACATGCATATATATATATTGAACAGGTCATAGCAAGGAGGCTAGATAAGAGGAATAAAATTGTATGCCCGATAAATAGGTACGTGTTTACTAATTTATTGGGTTTGGATGATTTTATGAGCCGCTTGGCTTTTTCTTTTTCTTTTTGAGATGAGTGGGCTTGTGTGGTGCTTTGGGGATTTTCCTGGTGCTCCCCGTACAAAGGAGGTAATGGCAAAAAAATTCTAAAATTTAGGGTGTTAGCCAAATTTTGGAAGAATTTGAAATTCTTAGAAACCGAAAAGTTGAAGGATGTAAGACAAACTGAAAGTTGAGTTGATTAGTAAAACAACTTTCAGCTCCGTTCCTTTTCGAGAACGAAAAGATTTTAAGTGGGGAAGATTGTAACAACCCGGAAAATCAGAACCAATTTAAAATTTTTATTTTGGCAATTTTAATGAATTTTGAATATTTAAAATGAGTTATTTTAAATAATAACGACTAGAAATTTATTTTGAATAGAATTAGAACGTATAAATTTATTTAAATCGAAGTTAGAATATAAATATTTATTTTAATTATAAAAGGAATTGGAAATGGCGCGATAGTTTGGAATTTTGATTTTCAAATTTCAAATAAATGTACAGGATTCAAAATAAACCGGATTTTGGTGAAACCAAAATTATTAGAATCTATTTGAGAGTATCTTTCCAACGAATCTGAAAAATTGAAGTTTCATAGCGGGGATAAAAGTTATGCCCAGTTAATAATTCAGAATAGTCACTAAGGAAATATAGCCCTTAAAAATGGAAATTTTGCAAATGACCTCCATTTTCAGCAAAACCACTTTTGTTGGATCTGGGATGTCAAGTTATTGCTAGATTCCAAAATTCATGATTTTTGGGATTAATTTTTGAGCGTGGCAAAAGAAGACGTGTTTTGAAATTTTTAGTCAATTTGGATCGACCAGAAAATGACCATTTTTCAGACGATCTTCCAATTTGTTGAAATTAGTTTTATTAGGACCGTATCGTCAATACGAAGCTAGAAATAATTTTTTTGGAATTTTCAGAGTTCGTATGTGGCCCCGGTAAATTGAAATGTGCGTTCAATTTCAATATATAGATTTGTATTTTGATTTTGATGGATACTGATCGTAACAGCCGAAATGGGTTACGAGACATATCCCATTGTGTTCGGAATAGGGGTAATATGTTAGGGACGACAGTCGTTGGGCTCGATTCTGAGTTCGAATGAAAAGTAAACTTTTTGGAGGGTTTAAATTAAATTATATATATATATATATATTTATATTTATATAATCTCTCTCTCCCTCCATTCCGCTTTCCAGTCGACGGTGTTAGATTAAAAAAAAGAAAAAGAAAAATCGCGATGACCTAAATCGCGTTGCCTTTCCATCGCGCTGCCGCGTTAGGCGGAGCCACCGCCGCTCCTCCCCAGGCGAGTGTCGTCGCCAGCCATACCCCCCCTCTCACGCGCCCTCTCTCCTTCCCTCTCTCCCTCTCGTTTCCCCAAAGCTCCACAGCCCAAGAACACCACCGCCTCGCACAGCCCCTGGCGCCACCCATCACTGACCCGCCGCCTTCCACCCCTCTCAACAACCCCACGCCGAGAGCAACAGCACCCCTTCTTCGGTGGAAAAAAATGAAAGTATTTTTATTTTTATTTTTATTTTTTAATTTAAAAGCATTGTTTTTTTTGTGAATCCTTTCTATGAAATGGTTTAAAGTGAAAGATTATGTTTTTAAACACCAAAAGATTCGGTTTTTCTAAATGAAAAGAAGTGATCTTTATACATGAAAAGGAATGATCTTTAAAAATGAAAAGACTATATTTTTACGATAGGAAAGATTTGATTTTTCAATATCATAGCGACATGAAAATATTATTTTTAGTAGACAAAAATATTATTTTTAGTTAGATAAAAAAATAATTTTTATCGTAGGTATGAAATATTATTTTGAGGTGTATATAAATATAAAGAGGTGATTTAAAAAAAAATATGGTAGAGGTTTTATAATGTTGTAGCGAATTAAAAATTTGATCTTTATATAGGAAGTAAAAATATAATTTTTATATAGAAAGAACCGTTGTAAAAATATATGATTTTTATATATGAAGTGCCTATAAAAATGTCATTCTTAAAATAAACATCATATTAAAAATGCGATTTTTACTATGAAAAGCGGGAAAGGATCGCATTGGAATTTCGGGCAAATCCAAGCCATTCAGGAATTCAGAAATGAAACGGCGGAGTGGAACCCCAATGTCAAAACTTCTCACCAAAAATATTTTTATACAGTTATTTATTTCATAACTGCATATATGAACTGTTCCCCGTCGTCCACAGACCATGGGCGACTTGTTTGTTTGATTATGTGTTTGAATTGATTTGTTTGTGTGAATTTAGTTTGTGATGTGGAATGGAAAATAAAAATATTCATGTGTTGAATAAAATAATATATTCATGTGTTGAATAAAATCGATATTCATTTACAAATCGGACGACTTGTTTATGTACACCTATTTGACTGATATGGATTGGGACGATAAATTTTACACATCGCCCAACTGCACAAATAATATTCAGTGTTTGTGGATTGAAACCCCACACTGGTGTTGGGATGATATTTGACGTACACTAATCACAACTGTTTAGTTGTATATCAATCGATTGGTTGACAGACTGTTGTAAGCGTTAATTATTTATAATTAATGCTTATACAGTGTAGAATACACTCTGGATGATGGTTAATTGTTTATCGTTGTTGTTCTATACATGTGTTGCATGAAATCCATATAATGACATTATATGGTAATTGGCTGTGTCTGATTCCAGTTCAGAAAAAATGAATATTTTAAAATGATGAATATTTTATAATAATATTCAGTAAAAGATCAAAATTTGATTTTGATGTCCGATTTGGGATGGACACGGATATATTTAAATATATATAGCCGTGTTGATTAGATATGCGCCATTTTGACGCGAACGATATTTATATCGATTTTATCCATTTTTATAATGAATATCGAAAATGAAGTGATTTCAAAATCTGATGTTTGAAAATATTATCATTTATATGTTAGTGATATGGAATATTCAATTTTGATTTAAAATTGAATATGAAGTTGAAATCGTTTTTAAAACGAACTTAAAACGATTTATAAAATACGTTTTAAAAAGCAAAACAATGAAATATAATATATATATATTATATATATATATATATTTAATGGCCTGAATAGAATGTGCCGCGCCGCGGCAGTTCACGAATTTCGACCATTGACTTCGAACTGACGTTACGGGAGACCCGACCGTCGGATTCTCCAAAAACTGGAACAGTTGGGTTCGTATCGAGAAGGGCTTTCCAACGAATATGAGAGAATTGAATTCTAACGGTTGGATTTGGAATTTGTCCAAATCAAATTTGGAAAAGGTCGCTGTGAGTGCAGTTCAATGACCGTTTATTGAAATCGACTGTACGGGCCTTGATAAAATTATTAAAAATATCAATAATTTGTGTAAAATCATAATAAATGATTTGGAAAGAATTAGGATGAAAATTTCCATATTTGGAAAGAAAAAATTATATTTTTATCGAAATGAACAAGTTATGAACTAGGATTATAATCCAATATTTTTAAATAAATAAATTGGATTTGAAATGGTTTTAAAAATAACCGGAATTTCCAATATATGAATTGGAATGGATTTGAATCGAAATTACCTTCGGAATATTTCGATATTGGATTCCGTGATTATACGGACATTGGAGGAATTTGGAAGATATATATATCGTTATTCCAATATGATATTTGTTGATTTCAGAATTTGATATTGAATATAAGCCGATATATTTTATTTTCAGAGCCTTGTATTTCTTGAGTCAACGGTTTCAATGCTTATTTTGATTAATGACAAGAAGGAGCTTCATGATCGACAAAAAGAAGATTCAATGTTTTATAGGTTAGAAGTTGGTTATTTAGAGTATTTTATGTTAAAATCTATCCTCAAATAATCATACTTCTCATTGCTTTCAAAATTATGCATGAAAACTCGTTTTTATTGTATATTGACAAAAACAGGTCAACCTGTTAAAAATAACAGGTCAACCTATTAAAATTAACAGGTCAACATCTTTTGAAATAACGGTCAAAAACCTGTCAACCTATTAATTTTTTCCTGTCGACCTATTTTGAATTTCATGAAGAGTCATCTTCTTTCTTGAAAAGTTGCATCCATTTCTCTTCATTAAAAATCACTTCTTTTGATTGCAACTTTTCATGAATGATTGCATCTTCTCAAACTCTATAAATACATCAAGATTCAATCATTCAAAACACCGATTAACCGATTCTTGCTCCAATTTCTGATCTTACTTTCTGAATACTCTTGCATTCTAAAAGCTCCCAAATTCAAGTTACTTATTGAATCCTTGATAATATTTCTCATATCTTGATTCAACAAGCAACTAACTTCCTTCAAATCTTCGCATTCAATTCATATACTTGTGGATAAGATTATAGGAAGGGTGTACTCAACTGTTGGCTATTCAGTGTTATTCAAGAACACAATCAGAAGTCAAACTCTTGTTATTGTTTGAAGTCCTGTGTGGGTAAGCTTGTAGCCCGTGAAATCAAGTGGATAAGCTTGTAGCCAGTGAAATCAAGTGGGTAAGCTTGTGGCCCGTAAATCAAGTAGTGTTGTGAACCTGTTCCTCCGGGTGAAGAGAGGGTGTTGTTTAGTGAAAAGCCGAAGAGAAGCTTCGGGACTGGACGTAGGACTGGAGGTCCGAACCAGTATAAAAATCCTGGTGTCGTTACTCTACTTTACTTTACTGCATTTATAATTATTTGTGATATATATTTTGTTTGCAAATATTTATTCGCATAACTATTGAATAGCTTAAGTTATCACATACATTCCGCATAGCCATATTGTAGATCCTGCACAAGTCGTACACAACCCGAATTTTCATTTGGTATCATAGCCATATTGTAGATTCTGAAATAGCGAATGTTTCTAACTTTAACAAAGGTCGAGAAAATTTGACAAAGATCATTGAGAACTCACAATCTACTTCAAATAAGCAAGGTTTGGGATATAAAAACCAAGAAATTAAGAAGCATCTTGGTTATGGAAAGAAGAAAATAGTGCAAAAGAACAAAGCTAAGAAAAATCTTAGTTTATCTTTCAAACCAAAATCGGTTGTGAAATCTCAAAAGAAAATTTTCAATAGCGACTTTGGAAATAAATTTAATAATACTAATCTTAGAAATAGTACTAAAAATGATTTCATGTACAATAAAAATATTACTGCTAGTACTAATGCTCATCCTAGATCCAATTATTATAGAAATTCGAATACTTCTATGACTAGAGATCTGTATAATAGATCTAGAAGTATGAAAAGGAATATCAATAGAGATTACTTAAGTATTTGGGTTCCTGTAAGTTGGAAAAACAGAGAAAAATATATTGATGATTATTTTGATTCTGTAGTTAATAATGAAAATTTTATCTTTAAAGGTTCCATTAAACCCTCTTGGGTATGGTTTCCTTCCATCTAACTCATGGACCCAAACAAAGCAAGTGGGTACCAAAAGTATATATGTCATATTTTTTTAGGTACACCACAACAAAGAGAAGGCTATTCCGTATCTCTAAATATCTTTGAAAATTTAGCTTATCAAAAAGCACATGTTTCAAAATGCCATCATCATCAAGAACTCCTAACTCATGGGATAGGAATTACAACAACAACAAAGGAGCATACGGGAAATACTCTCCGTGGGAACCAAGAAAATGAGGTCATTCGAAAGGATCAACGGACATGCTTTATAATGCTTTTTAATAATGTTTTTATTTCCTACTTTATGTGTTTGTTTTATATTATTAAAATAAAATTTTGGTTGGCTTTGAATTTGATCATCAAAAGACTGGAATGTCATTTTGCATCAAAAACGGTCGACCGGTAGGTAAAAAACGGTTGACCAGTTTTATACTTTTTAATTTCCAGAGAATATTAGCGGTCGACCGGTTGCAAAATTTATGTCGACCGATCACTATATGTTCAATACATGTCGACCGGAAATCATTACAGGTCGACCGGTTTTAAAGTCCAAAAATTCCAGAGAGTTTCCGCGGTCGACCGGTCTCATAATTCATGTCGACCGGAACTATTTCAGAAAATTATGAAAAAAGGTGTCGACCGGAAATTTATGATAGGTCGACCGGTATTTTGAAAATTTAAAATAAAAAGCTCACATTTCGGTCGACCGGTTATATAGTGTTGTCGACCGATTTCAGCTCTTTTTCTTACTTTTTCAAACAGAAACGTTTTAGGTCGACCGGTTCTATTTTTCAGGTCGACCGGTTTCGTGACTTTTCGTTTTTTAAACCTCCAATCGCCGGTTTAACCCCTATATCATCAACCCTATTTCGATTTTTACCCATTCATTACTCAAATCAACATTTGGTATCACTACTCTTGATTATTGAGGTTATTATGATATTTATTCTTTTTAATCGATGACAAAGGGGGAGAAATATTTTACATATACTATTTAAAATATATGTGCCTAATATGGTAAAAGTATATGTGTGCTAACATTTGTTAATGCAGGAATCAAAAGGTAAGATTATTTACTAACAAATGTTGCAGAAATTTAGGGGGAGCTTTATATCCAAGGTGTTGTCATCAATCAAAAAGGGGGAGAATGTTGAGACACGAGAATTTCGATTGATAACAACAAAATAAAGATCAATGGAAATCATGACATGGAGCTAAGATTATGGATATATATATGTTTAAAGGGAGACAGAGCTTATATACAGGGGGAGATAGCAATAAAGATTAAAATATCAAGCTATATTGTCATCAATCAAAAAGGGGGAGAATGTTGAGTCAACGGTTTCAATGCTTATTTTGATTAATGACAAGAAGGAGCTTCATGATCGAAAAAAAGAAGATTCAATGTTTTATAGGTTAGAAGTTGGTTATTTAGAGTATTTTATGTTAAAATCTATCCTCAAATAATCATACTTCTCATTGCTTTCAAAATTATGCATGAAAACTCGTTTTTATTGTATATTGACAAAAACAGGTCAACCTGTTAAAAATAACAGGTCAACCTATTTTTAAATATAACAGGTCAACCTATTAAAATTAACAGGTCAACAGCTTTTTGAAATAACGGTCAAAAACCTGTCAACCTATTAATTTTTTCCTGTCGACCTATTTTGAATTTCATGAAGAGTCATCTTCTTTCTTGAAAAGTTGCATCCATTTCTCTTCATTAAAAATCACTTCTTTTGATTGCAACTTTTCATGAATGATTGCATCTTCTCAAACTCTACAAATACATCAAGATTCAATCATTCAAAACACCGATTAACCGATTCTTGCTCCAATTTCTGATCTTACTTTCTGAATACTCTTGCATTCTAAAAGCTCCCAAATTCAAGTTATTTATTGAATCCTTGATAATATTTCTCATATCTTGATTCAACAAGCAACTAACTTCCTTCAAATCTTCGCATTCAATTCATATACTTGAGGATAAGATTATAGGAAGGGTGTACTCAACTGTTGGCTATTCAATGTTATTCAAGAACACAATCAGAAGTCAAACTCTTGTTATTGTTTGAAGTCCTGTGTGGGTAAGCTTGTAGCCCGTGAAATCAAGTGGGTAAGCTTGTAGCCCGTGAAATCAAGTGGGTAAGATTGTGGCCCGTAAATCAAGTAGTGTTGTGAACCTGTTCCTCCGGGTGAAGAGAGGGTGTTGTTTAGTGAAAAGCCGAAGAGGAGCTTCGGGACTGGACGTAGGACTGGAGGTCCGAACCAGTATAAAAATCCTGGTGTCGTTACTCTACTTTACATTACTTTACTGCATTTATAATTATTTGTGATATATATATTGTTTGCGAATATTTATTCGCATAACTATTGAATAGCTTAAGTTATCACATACATTTCGCATAGCCATATTGTAGATCCTGCACAAGTCGTACACAACCCGAATTTTCAGTATTTAATATCAGATAGGATTTTGGGTTTGTCGTGAAAGGTATCTTTAATAATACTGTTCTTAAACTCAATGGAGTTAAGAAAATTAGAAACTGACTGGAGATTAGCTAAGTTGAATGGTTTCCTGGGTATTGATCTGATGTTGGTTTCGGCCTTCGGGATTAATACTTAGGGAATTGTTCTCTTACTAATTTACGGTTAGAGACTGATGGAATGTGACTTTGGGTTTATCGTGAACCGTGTTTTAAATGACATTGGTTCTTTAACCCAGTTATAGATAGGATATGATTTCCCTAGTTATATAATCATTAATATTGATTTTTGGGAAGATTAAAACTAAATGGAATTTTAATGAATCTTTGATTAGATTGAAATGTGAATGAGATAATTAAAATTATCAATTCAAGAAAATGATCAAAAATGGAGTACCACTAGTTTTACTCTAGAAAATAGATAAATCTTTAATTAGATTTGAACATGAAATGGTAATTAATATTTACCGATAACACTGTGGTGTTAGATATGGAGTATTACCAGTTTTGTTCCATTGGATGAATAGGTTGGGATTGGGAAATAAAATAAATGATTACTTTGGTGTGGTTCGCTAAGCCCGATTAGTTTGGAAGACCTAAATATGGTTCGAAATGATATCCAAAGGAAGATTAAAGAATAATTTTAAAGAATTTATCTTTGATAAAATTAATGGGAACCTTTCCCTAAGAATGTGAGTACTTGAATAAACGAATATTCTAGATTGGAATGAGGCGTATGTTGTGTTTGTGTAGCACTTGTTTATAATATACGTGAGTTATTCGGAAAGAATGGGTTTATCCCATTCTGAATAACTGATTCGACAATATGTCGACGATGGAGACGGTGGTTGAAGACCGGAGATCTTCACATCGTTTGGATGATTATTGATGTCTTGATTGGCCTGTACACCCAAGACGAGGTAATAAGTGGTGATCGTCCAGACATACTTGGAGATTGACGGATATGCGAGGCCTCTCTCCTGTATTGGACATATGGGACGAGGAATAAGGTGCCTCCGGTTTCGTTCAAACCCAGAACGGACTTGTAAATGGACTGTGTGTCTGACATTGGATTTTATCCTATGCTGATTGATCTCTATTAAATATACATCTACCTGGTGAAGGAGAATTTATTCTCTTACTTCACCCTTCTCTGAGACGTACGGGGTCAGAGTTGTATATCGATAGACATCCGTCGCATGGCGTAAATTGCCTATGTGGCGTGCCTAAATGGCAAATGATCAAGGCTTCTATTGAAAAGAAGAGTCTTGTGGTTGATGATCAAAGCATAGCTTTAATATAGCGCCGCTTTGTGTAGAGCATTAATTCACGATCCTTACACCCCGGTGTGAACCAGAAACGGGAGAGGATCCAGGGAGGACATGCGTTTCCTTCTAGCTAGAGGTGGTGTCAGCGTTTTGCAAGCCCTGACATTGACATTATTTTTACCTATGTGGTTGTTGGAATGCGAGGCGCCTCGATTATATCGGTCACTTCGGTGCCGATGGATGGTTTGGTCGGTATATGACCAGTTTACGCCCCATAGGGCGGGGAGACGTATTGTTCAGGGAATTATTAATCCACTTCGTGTGGACCGACCCTGTGGCTCCTAAGGGCTTGATAGAGTACTTGTCCCGAGGCTCGGGCTAGACAGTCTCGAAGCGGTAAGGACGATCCCTTGCCTTGGTTCATGATGAAAATCCAACTTCCAATACGTGACATTTCAATTTTAGTTGTAATCCTATTTTTGGCGGCATAGTGGGGTGGGGCGCTTATGCCGTCTATGATTGATACATTTATATTTGAAGTTGATTTCTTCACTTATAGTAATAATAAGATTAAATTCCGCGTATCAAGCATTATTGGCTATTATAAGGTAAAACACTATCCTACGACTTGCGTTGTATTTTGTGATGGGACCTGTGTCTTATAATAGCTTCATTTTCTTTAATTAGCATTGCGCTTTTTGTTTTATGCACTAGTATTCTTGGGAGGAAACACATTCTGTGTTCACGGCGTGGTCCCTTGATTTAACTTACTTTAAAATAAATATCAATAGCTATTTTTGGTTCTTACACTAGTCACATGACGGACCTGGAGTTTATTGTTTTAACCTAAACTCTGGGTGGCTCTATTTTCCACACGGGAAGCTAGTAGTTTTGTTTTTGCAGATTTATATTCACAGGATCCTGTTTTACAGCTGGAACGATATTCGGAAAGCTCTGTATCCGTGTATCTCTTTGAGTTGTGTTATGTATTATTTCCCGCTGCATTGTAATTTGTAATCTCTGATATTTATCAAATGTATATTATTTGTTCATACTCAGTATATTCTTGTTCTCTGGTGTAAATTGTTGTAATAAGCAATGAAATGTTCTTCTGTATGTGTTCCAATTAGTCTTGTTCTCAAAGTAATCCGCCTTCTTGTTCGGTTTTGGCCGACCGGGAAGTTCGGGTTGCTTCATAGTGTAATCGCTAACATACATGTAAACAAATGACACTTAAGCACCTTGGGACAATAAATGGTTCCCGCCTGTAAACATGGCCTTGTTCTAACCCTGTTGCCTTGTAACATTACATAGGAAGATAATATCATCCAATGTACGCTATATTCCTTCTTTGTCATCGGTGGTTGTGTAAACTGCATCATCAGGCACATTAACATTTGAATATGCATGAGCTTCATTAGTTTTATCTTCTTGAGTAGGTTAACATTTAGATACATTGGAATCGCTTGCTTCCTCATCCTAAAGTATATAGAATGGGTACTGTAGAGATAACGAATACTGCACGCAAACTACATTATTGTTAAACATTAAAATTCTAGCAGCATAATTTTTCTAAGACCTCACCAAAGAAAAAATTAAGTCCTTGCCTAATATCTGCGCTACAAAATTCACTAAACATATCTCGGTTAAAAAAAGTGAAGCAGTAAATAATTAAAACCTACCACCAAACCAGTCGGTCTTCAAAACAGGTGATGAAGAAAGCATGTAGACTGACGAAATATAAAGTAGGGTTTTGAAATATTGCAAAAGATATATCTTTAAAGTGGAGTTTACCTAAAGCTAGAAGCTTCTACAGAGTAGTTGAAAGGGGAGAAAAAAAAAGAGAGAGAAGTTGATCTGTGGAATTGAGGAATAGAAGAAGGCCTGTGTATTTATAAATGAGATATTGCGGGATTTTAGCAGATGTATTGACAAAGGAAATATAATGATCCAGTATTCAAGGAGGAAACATATATATCAGCGTAGATGATTATATATAGGTGATGGCATCTTTTGTAATAAAAAAAGGCGTGATATATTATTTTCCCGAAATAAGTATAATATAAATTCTAATATATGAGCATGCGTGAAAGTGGCAATGATCGGCGTGGTTTCCATGTTCAAGAAGATCTTTTTATTTGAATTGATATAACATGCACCAATGCTAATTTTTTTGGATTTAATTTCTTTAGGTGCTGAAAGATTCCTTTTATATATTTGAATTGCCCTTCAATGTGTGGATGAAACTTTTTGTGGATCTATTAGGATATGTTCAGATTGATTAAGGGTATTGTTATTGACACTCCAACTATTGTTAAGGGGTGACATTTTTTTTAAAACACTCCACTCTTTGAAAAATTGTTAAGGTGCTACACAAACAAATTATTTCACACTACTCAACATTCTTGGATTGTCCCTTCAAATTAGATTTTAAAAAAAACTTAATCGAGAAGGGAAACCGAATTAAAATAAGCAGTTCATCACCACTGCACCGAATGCTGCACGTAATGTAACACCCCGTAATTCTGTAACATTAAGTTTCACAAATTAAATTATAATTAAATTTTAGAAGAAGAATTAAGGAAACGGGTTACTCCATTGCGTTCATCTCGAAATTCTGCTTGAGATAGAGTTCGAGTTTGCGTAAATTGGACTCCGTGTGAAAAAGATATCCTTAAATTAAATATTGCAGCAAAACATGAAAAAGAGGAATGAGAAAAGAATAATGTTTAGCATTGTTCTAACTTTTTTAAGCAAAAGATTTAGTACCTTATTTAGTTGGAACACATGACTTGCATACAATAGGTACGGAGTTCGATCCCCGACATCGCCCTATTTTTTGTTTTAGGGGAATGGCTTAAAATAGCCTAGTGTGAACGCAGTTCAAAAAGTGGTTTAGTATGAAAATGGGTAATTGGGAAGATAGATAAAAAGAAAAAAATGATGAATATATATATATATATAATATATATATATATATACGCTTATATATATATATGACGTGTACGCATCATGTAGCGTACGTTGCGCATTTTTGGTTGTCAAGGATTGTTTTTTTTAAATGGCCTTCCCCAATTGGATTTATGACAAATTAAAAGTAAGAAAAGATTTATTCATATATATATAAATATTTATATATGGGTAATTAATGTAAACGGTAAAGGGAAAATGTATCTATTAAATACGTATTTACGTTTGAATTGATTGACAATAAATAATAAAAAGAAAAGATGAACATTAGAATATCACTTTTGTTATGTTAACATTAGAATAACATTTCGTTAAGAAATGTATATTTAGATTAAAAATGTTTATTCAGATTAAATTGATATTTCAGTTAAGAAATGTTCATTTAGCTAATGTTTTGTTTTAAATAAAAAAAATGTCCTCTTGGTTATGATATGTTAGGAAAGAACCAATGTGTCATTTATGCAAAAAATGAACATTTAATATGCTGAGTCATTTCTGACTCATTGCTGAGTCAATAGGATAATTCTATCTTGACTGAACGGTTGTGGTCATTTCTAGGGTTAATCAAACGACCTAAATTAATCCTAAAATTCTTTATATACAACCTAGCTCTTAACCTAATTCACACAATTAAAGTTGGAGCCGTCACGCTGTTGTAAGATAGCTTGGAATGGCCACCGCCTAAAGCTTAAAGACAAACAAAGCTAGAACAAATCTAATTCAAAACTAAGAATCAAAACAACGTCTACCCAAAGGAACGCATCTCAATTTCAGAACCTCGGATCTCAGAAAAACAAGACCGTTTTGCGTTGTAAATATAATGGCTCCTTAGATGGGAATGCGATTAAGATATGATTTGATGTAAATTGTAACATGCAATTATATCAGTGTTGATGATGTTGTTTTATATTTGTTATTTGTGATAATTTGAATGTTGTGGTGATTGAATCTTTTATGTATTGTGAATCAAACAATCAACACATTATGCGAATTGTATGTATACAGTTAGATCTAAATATATGCTTATGCAAGTTATAGGTTGCAAGTTAGATTTACACAAATATTTATATGATTAATGTAGGCTCTATGTATATATGTTTTAAACCAGTTGTGCATACATGACTAGAATAGATCTATATTCACACGTTCTTATGCAAGTGAGAACTTATAATCGGATCCATGTCAAGATCCATTTAGGATTGATATGCAAGTTTATTGTTAGATCTATGTTTATAAATATGTGTTGCAAGTTCACACCCTTAAGTGGTTGTCAAAATTATACATATAGTTTTGTCTTACGCCAGTTTTATGTTTGAGGTTATGCCTAGACCTATGCATTAACATGTTATACCATGTTTTAGTGGATTCATATGACACCTATTATGTTATACTATGTTATACCTTTATGTTAGGCTAAAACTATATGGCTCATGTGACACCTATTTAACTAGGTCCAATATTTATATGCAAGTTTGTGGCATGTTATGCAATGTTATGATATTCATGTCGATTATTTTGCAAGTTTACACCTATGACATGTTTATGTTAATGAATTATTTTTATGCTAATTTTTGTGTACGCTAAATTAGGCTAAGTTTTTAGCCTAATATTATATGTCAAAATCATGCAGACGGAAAATTAGGCTAAATTTGTTATCCTAATATTTAGACGGGGTAACGTTGGGTAAAATTGGTAATTATAGGAAACTTGACATAAATTGGTTAAAAATCACATAAGTGATTTATGGCATAAAATGGTATTAATTATATACCTAAACTAATGAGATTGATTGGAAACAAATTTGGCAGTAACTTGAATTTGAATAATTTACATAATTAAAATGTAAATTAGAAAATACGAATATGCTTAACCCGAGGTTGGACTGAGTTGTGATGTAAACCTGCCCGGACCCGCCCGGTTGTCCAGTAATCACAACAATACCTATCCAATGTGAGAGGTTAAGGCATTGGGCCCAATAAAGACCCGAGGTTAGACTGAGTTGTGGCGTAAGACTGCCCGGAACCGACCGGCATACAAGCAGCCACAACAATACCTGTCTAATGTGAGTGGTTGGTGCTTTAATAAGACAATTAAAGCTATGTTAGGATTGGTAGTGTTAAGTTAATCTGAACACTTAACCAGCTTAACATGTTTACTAGACTAGAAGGTGAGGTTAAGTAAAGTTAATACAATTAACCAATTTAACATATTAACCAGACTAGAGGGTGAGGTTAAGTAGATTCAGGACAATTAACTGTTATAACCTGATAATTAGATAAGTGGGTGAGGTTAAGTAAATTTAGAATACTTAACCATTATAACACGTTAGCTAGATAAGTAGGCAAGGTTAAGTAAATACACTTAGCCAATTTAATATGCTAGCCGCACTAGAGGGTGGGGTTAAGTAAACTTAGAACACTTAACCATGATAGTGTGATAAATTGAACAGGGTTAAGTTGAAACATGAAGGGACAATAATTAACCATTAGAACATTTTAATTAAAC
Organism: Allium sativum; assembly: GCA_030737875.1. NCBI lineage: Eukaryota > Viridiplantae > Streptophyta > Magnoliopsida > Asparagales > Amaryllidaceae > Allium > Allium sativum. Next base: position 15,147,550 of record CM060922.1, read on the forward strand.
AGATGCTAGGGTTAAGTTAACTAAGGGAACACATAACCGTTATAACATGTTAGTTAAAACAGATGGGCAAGGTTAGGTTAAAAGGGACACTTAACCAATACAAGGTGAATGGGTAGGGTTAAGTAATAATAAATACTTAACCAATATAACTTGGTTTGTGATAAGGTTAAGTCAACGTGAATTACTGATAACACTTAACCAGTTTAACATGACAAATGAATGGGTTAAGTTAACATGTATCGACTAATGACACTTAACCAATCCAACTTGACGAGAAAGAGAACTAAGTAGTAAATCTTAGTTGAAAGGGGCTAAGAAGTAAACCTTAGTTAAGAAAACGACGATTCAGGAAAACTAAGTGGTAAACCTTAGTTAGGAAAACTAAGTAGTAATCCTTAGTATAACACGAGGAAGAGCGAACGTCCATCTGATCTTAAAGAAGGCTCCAACGAATTGGGTTACGAAGCCCGAGGCTTCGAGAGGACGTGAGGGTACTCTTAGTATCCCTCTGTGAGAATGCAGATGATCCGCCTGGGCTTACAGAGGTTAAGGTCTGCGTTAGAAGAACCAAGGGTATGCCTTGGTTGCAATATAAGGCAACCTAAAGACTAGGATAGACTAGCGTGATTCGGCGGGACAAATGGCCCTGTGATAGCGACCCTTCGTCTACCTACCATCTTTAGTCAGTCAAGATACGCTTGCGGAAAGGCAGAGAACTCCCAATAGACCATATACTTGCTATCTAGTTATTGGTGAGGCTGGCCAATAGGAAAGTGGGGGCATAGGTGGCAGGAGTATAGTTCTCGTGCTTGATTTTCTTGGATTGCCTTTCATTAGTTGAGGGAGGGGTCAGGTGGGACCATAGCCACTGGAAAAATAGACCTTAGCATCCGCATCGGCAGATATCTGAAAGCTCCCGACCGAGTTCCGTGTTTCTAGAATATCCCTGCCACGGGACTCGAGTCGCACATTTCAGGACATGTGCATCTAGACAGCGATAAACAATTCGACACATACGTGGGGAAAGTCTAGGAACGTATACCACTCTAGGTAGTGTGTCCTAGACTAGGGGCATCGTTCGACAGGTAGCATAATCCCTAGTTGGACCTAGGTGGCATAAATCATGAATCCGAGAAGTATTAGATAAGTCGCATAAACCCTAGTTGAATCTAGGAAGCGCTCGATAAGAAAACCCTAGATTAGATCTAGGTAATAAATAATAGATGTACACCTAAAGGCAACTGTAACACCCCGAAATTCTATAACTGTGAAATTCATAAATTAAAGTATAATTAATTTGAAATCAAAGAACTAAGGGAAACGGGATACGCCATTGCGTTCGTCTCGGAAAAATACGCGAAATAGAGTCTGAGTTTTCGAAAAACGGAGTCCGTATGAAGAAGATATGGCCTTCGGAAGTTTTGAATTAAGTTTAAAATTCAAACAGAATTAAATAATTAAATATTCCGAAGTAGGGCCCAACGGGCCAGGGTGGAAGAACACCCGCCTGGGCCACCCAGGTCGACTGGGCTGTCGACCTGGGCTACCCATGTCGACAGGGCTGTCGACAGCCCTGTCGACAGGGGTATCGACCTGGTCGAGCCCAGTCAACCTGGCTGGCCAGGTCTGTGTTCCTCCGATTTTCTGTGGTCTGCTTTGTCACTAGGGCTAGGTGGCAAGTTTTAATTGGTCTCTCTATCGAATGAATGGCTATGATCTAACCTAGCAACATCAATGGTCCTAATCAATTCCTAACCTCTATATAAACAACCCTAGACTAAACCCTAATCTATTCATTCAAAATAAGAACATAGCCGCCATGTTGCTGAGAAACGACTAAAAGTAGCCGCCAACTAGAGAGAGGATTAGGGAGAAAGTTCTAAAGCCTAAAGCAATTCAAGCAACCTAAAGCCAATCAATTCAACAAAGGAATCATATCTCTTAATTAGAGAATTCGCCGCAACCATTGTAAGTAGAGTATTACTTTGGTATGAACAAATGATTGTGTAGATATGTATGCTTGAATTGTGGCAATAAAATTCATATTTGTGCGGTCTTATCAATTTATATACGTTTGGATATTCTGAATTATGTCATTCAATTATAAAGAACTACATGCGGTAGTTCTATGCAAGTATACGTTTGGAATATTGCGCAAATTATGTAATCTATGTTGAAGCTACATGTATGTAGTTGATTGAAACTCATGCAAGTTTGGGGCTTTGTTATTATGCCATCATGATGTATATTTTTGTGCATAAATCATTTTGCAAGTAATTGAAATAAGTTTGGTTGTTATAGTTCATATGAAACTATGTTGGAATTTTGACACCATAATCCGTGTATTAAGTCATGCTTTTGCAAACTTATGAATATGGCTAGGCTATGAATGATATTTGGCATAATTGAAATCCATGATTAAGTCTATCTTGTTTAAAATGAATTATATGATGTCATATGTGAGACATGGCTAGGTTAGACTCAAAAATCCCTTTTTGCAAGTTTAAAGCAAACACCATGATTAGGAATATTTATGCATAAGTATATTTATGCCATGGTTATGTGAACAAATTTAACTATACTTATGCCATGCTTATGTTTGATATTATGCCATGCTTATGCTAGAAATATTTATGCCATGCTTATGTTTGACATTATGCCATGCTTATGCTAGAAATATTTATGCCATGCTTATGTTTGACATTATGCATAAATAAGAATATAGGTTCATGTTGCAGTTAAACCTACGCAAGTTCACATGCCTTAATTCATGTCACCTATGTTACCACTATGCAAGTACACCAGTTTCTATCATGTATTTCCAACGTCATATGCAAGTTCATGCGCTCACCTTCCCCTCTTTGTGTATGTAATCACGCTTTAAGCCTCCCCTTTTCGCATGGCTAAATTGGGCTTTAAAAAGCTAAGCCCAATATATATACAAATGGACGTGTAAAAACGGGGGAAAATAACGTTGGGTTAAAATTACTAATGAATGAAAATATAAAATAGAAGGGCCCAAGTTCAAGTATGGGTTGGGCCCATGATTGGTGTAGCCTTTACACCATTAACTTAATAATGAGCCGCAAATATTTACATATAAGAAATAAAGAAGAATGACAAAATATGTAAATGTAGAAAATACGATGTGTTTAACCCGAGGTTGGATTGAGTTGTGATGTAAACCTGCCCGGAACCGCCCGGCTGTCCAGTAGTCACAACAATACCTATCCAATGTGGGAGGTTAAACATGGAGCCCAATAAGGACCCGAGGTTAGACTGAGTTGTGGCGTAAGACTGCCCGGAACCAACCGGCAACAGGCAGCCACAACAATACCTGTCTAATGTGAGAGGTCAGGGCCTTAATAAGACAATTAAGGCTGAGTCAGGATTGTTAGGATTAAGTGAACTAAAGACTTAATCAAAATGGAACATGCTAAACTAAACGGACTGGTGGGGTTAGGTTAGAAAACACTTAACCAACTTAGCATGTGGTTAGAGATAGAAAACCTAGTAACGGGGGACCCTTTTCAGCAGTAACCCTAAAAGGTGTATCAGGATACCCTGAAACTAGGCAGGGTGGGGCACGATTACTGGGCTGATTGTAAGAGGTCAAATCGACGGCGGTGGTGTAGCAGTGTAGGTTCTAACGGAGTGCGGGCGTGCACACACTCCGGCGCAGAAAAATAAGGCACTGGACACCAGTAGCATACCTGTGCACTCTAAGGTTGTGTCGGGTTGCCACTATGGGACTTGATACACCCCATGGTGGGACCAGCATAGGTAACTACAAACATCGGGGGCCGTAAGACACATGTAACTATGCGAGTAGGAGCCGATCATCATAGAATGGATCACATCACCCTGATTATGGGTGCAAATTGGAAACTAGTTTATATGGGTTCAGAGATTAACATGGGGTACGATAGTATATTCGACCCTAGACAACTTAACCAAGTTTATTGTGCTTGCCCACTTCTTGTTTATACTTATTATACCCAGTTCTTTATTCATAGACAAAATAGTACTAGACTTACTCAGGCTTTATGTCTGACTCTATTTTTCTTTCGTCTTCTTTCTTCCGTTTCCCCCCCCCCCCCCCAGGTCCTCAGGGAGGGAACACAGCAGCTTGACCTACCTCAACATCCAGCTTGAAGAAGAGAAATGTATTGCTTGGACTTTCCTGTTTTGAACTATGGCTTTGGACAATCCACTATGGGGCTTTTGCAGTTTATCTACATTTTATTTATGCTTCTTTAAATAATGTACTCAAGACAGATTATGAAAGTGTTATGTTATGTTTTTGGAAAGGATGTTGTTGTAACACGTATTTGACTTTTATGAAATAAAAGTTTGTTGTTCTTCCGCTGTTTACAAATATGCGTTCTTATATCTGTCTTGTATATCTGTGACTTGTACTTATAAGCCTCCACCAAAATTAGGGCATTCCCTTTGAGAGTGACCCTAACGGAGGTGGGGTGTTTCACTTGGTATCAGAGCATAGGTTTACCAGATAAGATAAAAAGTTTTGAAAAATTATTTTCAAAAGGGAAATTTAAAGAAGCATTTTTAAAAAGAAAATATTATTTTATTTTAAAAAAAAAGCAAAGTCCACCCCCCAAAGCCATAGGAACTATCTCTATCCTTCGTTTTGAATCTATCCTTTTTGTTTCAGCATGTCCCAAGAACTTAACTTGCCAGAAGGGGTGCCAATACCTGGTTGGTTTAGACGGTTCTTAGAAGCAAGGGCCACTCAGCCAGGTCCTACCATTCCTCCTCCCCCAGCGGAAGGAAATCATCCAGCTGCAGCAGCACCTTTTGCTCCACCTCCTCCTCGGGGAAACACTTTTGCTAAGATATGTAAAGATTTTAAAGCTATGGGAGGAAGGGATTTCCATGGAACTGAGTCCTTCGTGGCAGCTAGGAATTGGCTGAAAGAGACTGAAGACCTATTTATCATCTTTGAGGTAGAAGATAGACAGAAAGTACAACTGGCGGTGTGGCTATTGAAGGGCGAGGCTTCCTACTGGTGGGAAGTCACTAATGCGGAAAGACCAGTGGAGACGTGGGAGGACTTTAGGGCAAGGTTTGAGACCAAATTTCTCTCAGATGCAGAAAGAAGTTTGCAGTTGGAGAAATTCTTATTTCTTAAGCAAGCGGACAAGACAGTCAGAGAATATGTGAATCAGTTCGATGAGCTGGCTAGGTTTGGACTTGACCTAGTCAACACCCCGCACAAGAAGGCTCTCCGTTTCGTCAAAGGGTTAAATGAGCCATTACACAGTTTGGCCATGACCCATATACCCATGGGAGCCACGTATGAAAGATTGGTGCAAATGGCATTGCTGAATGAAGAGGATAAGGGCAAGAAGGAGACAAAGGCAGAAAGCTCTCAAGGGAAGAAAGAGGGTTTGCAGCCTAAGAAGACGGACTTTAAGAAAGGCGGGAAAGGCAACAAGGAGAAGAGGAAGTGTAATTTCTGTGGCAAAGTGGGACACTTAGTAAAGGACTGCCGGAAAAAGAAGGCCAAGGAGAATGGTGGGTGCTTTTCATGCGGTCAGACAGGCCACAGGGCTAAGGACTGCCCAAAGAAACGAGGACAGGGGCAGGGCACTGGATCCACCCCAGGGGCACAGGTTCATGTGCTGGAAGCACCACCTTTGCAACAGAGAGGTACAAACACTTCTGTAGAAAGTGTAGTTTATCTTTATGATCACCCCGTTCGCACTTTATTTGATTCTGGCGCATCACACTCCTTTATCTCGTCTGCTTTAGTAGAATCTCTGCACCTAAAAACTAGTATGGTAGAGGACCCCTTAATTGTTTCAAACCCAATTGGGGGCCCAGCTCATTTGTCTATGATCTGTCTGGATTTGAAAATTTCTATCCTAAGTGTTGAATTTGAATGTAGTGCCTTTGTTTTGGGCTTTTCGGGGTATGGTTTGATTTTGGGTATGGATTGGCTATCCAGTAATGGGGCCATCCTTGATTGTGAGAAAAGGGTTGTTAGGCTCCTAACCCAGCTCAGTAATACTTTGGAAATTTCTTGTAATCCCTCGTATGCGGTTATGCTTAGTTATCTTGAATCGCTAGATGCCTCTGTTGAAAATTTGAAATCAGTTAGAGTGGTCCGGGAATATCCGGATGTCTTCGAAGAAGTGAAGGGCTTGCCTCCGAAGCGGGAAATAGACTTCCGCATATATCTTGTAGATAATGCAAAGCCCGTTGCGTTGCCCGTTCGACATATGGCTCCACGAGAAAGGAAAGAGCTCAGTAAACAGATTAAAGAGCTTCTAGAGAAGGGGTTCATTAGGAGGAGCATTTCAGAATGGGGCGCTCCGGTGGTGTTCGCTACAAAGGCGGATGGTTCACTCCGTCTATGTGTTGACTATAGGGAGCTCAACAAGCTAACGAAAAAGAATAGGCACCCTCTCCCTAGAATTGACGATTTATTTGACCAGCTTGTAGGAGCGTCTGTTTTCTCCCAACTCGATTTAGCAACCGGTTTTCATCAGCTAAGGGTGGCTGAAGATAGCATCGATAAAACGGCTTTCAGAACCCCAGACGGCTTCTTCGAATGGCTTGTCATGCCTTTCGGCTTGACAAATGCACCTGCGTACTTCGTGGACCTAATGAGTAGGGTATTTAGAGATTTCCTCAACAAATTCGTAGTGGTCTTCGTAGATGATATCCTTATCTTCTCAAAGAGTGAAGAGGAACATGCTCAGCACTTAAGGGCAATCATGGAAACTTTGCGAGTCCATCAACTAAAAGCCAAATTCTCCAAATGCCACTTTTGGAGAGAAGAGGTGAGGTTCCTTGGGCACATAGTATCCAAACAAGGGTTAGCAGTGGACCCTGCTAAGGTAGTGGCGGTACAGGATTGGAAGACACCAAGGAATGCAACTGAGGTCCGAAGCTTTCTAGGACTAGCAGGTTTCTATCGAAAATTTATAAGGGATTTTGCGAAAATCTCAGCTCCGCTCACGAAATTGACTAAGAAGAATCTAGTGTTTAATTGGGATTTGGATTGCGAGTTTGCTTTCCAACGACTAAAAAGGGCTCTCACAACAGCCCTAGTTTTGACGCTGCCAGATGGGAGCAAGATGTTCACTGTTTATACGGACGCATGTGGGACAGGGCTAGGCGCCGTCTTAATGCAAGAAGGAAGGGTAGTGGCTTATGGTGGGAGGCAATTGAAAGTGCACGAAAAGAACTACCCAACCCACGATCTTGAGTTAGCCGCCATCGTCTTTGCACTCAAGTCTTGGCGACACTATCTCCTAGGTGAGAAGTTCGAACTTTACACTGACCATAAATCGTTGAAATATCTTTTCTCGCAGAAGGATCTTAACTTGAGGCAACAAAGGTGGATGGAGTTTCTTGCCTCGTACGATTTCGAAATCTCCTACACTCCGGGCAAAGGCAACGTAGTGGCAGACGCGTTGAGCCGAAAGAAATTGACTCTAAGCCCGTTATTTGTTGAAAGACAAAGCCTAGAGTTTATAGCCAGCTTCGACTTTAGGCCTTCCTCCGATTTCGTACCAGGCTTGCTAGCATCTCTCGAAGTATGCCCAACTTTAGTGGATTCAGTAGGGACAGCACAGCGCGAAGACCCTCAGCTTGTGGAAATAATTGATAGGCTAATTAGGGGTGAGACTTCAAGTCACCTCAACAGATACTCCATTGACGATAAGGGTTTGCTAAGGCGAGACGGAAGACTATGCGTCCCACAGACAAAAGATTTAATAAAGAAGGTTCTCGAGGAAGCACATCACTCCAAGATGACGATACACCCAGGCGGAGATAAAATGTACAAAGACATAAAGAGGACTTTCTTCTGGAACGGCATGAAAAAGGACGTGGCAGAATTCGTTTCTAAGTGTATGGTGTGCCAACAGGTTAAGGCGGAACAGAAAAAGCCTGGCGGACTGCTACATCCTTTGGAGGTCCCGCAGTGGAAGTGGGATAGCATCTCAATGGACTTCATCGATGGGCTGCCTAGGTCTAGGAGAGGCAACACTAGCATTTGGGTAATAGTGGATAGGCTTACTAAAAGCGCCCACTTTTTACCTGTCAAAAGTAAAAGAACTGCCTCATCCCTAGCATCACTTTACCTTAAGGAAATCGTTCGACTCCATGGAATACCGTCTAGCATTGTTAGTGACCGAGACCCCATCTTCACCAGCGAGTTTTGGCGGAGTCTGCAAGAAGCAGTAGGAACGCAGTTATGCTTGAGCACAGCCTATCATCCCCAAACCGACGGCCAAACAGAGAGAGTAAACAAAGTTTTGGAAGACCTCTTAAGGCTATGCGTCCTTGACTTCGGAGGGACATGGGAAGACCACCTTCCTTTGGTGGAGTTTGCCTACAACAACAGCTATCAAGCAACCATCGGAATGGCGCCCTTCGAAGCTTTATATGGAAGACCGTGCCGATCGCCCACTTGTTGGTGGGAGTCCACGGATAAGCTCATACTTGGACCAGATATGATCCGAGAGACTTCAGAGAAAGTAGACTTAATACGAAGAAGGATGAAGACGGCCCAAGACAGACAAAAGTCCTATGCCGACAAGAGAAGGACTGTAACAACCCGTAAAATGCGAGCCAGTTTGAAAATTTTATTTTGGCCATTTTAGCGAATTTTGATTATTTAAAATGAATTATTTTAAATAATATCGACGAGAAATTTATTTTTAATATAATTCGAACGTATATATTATACGCGTCGTCGTTAGAATATATAAATATTTATATATAATTATAAATAGAATTGAAAATGGCGCGGTAGTTCGATAATTCGATTTCAAACTTCAATTGAATGTACCGGGTGCAAAACAATCCGGATTTTAGTGAAACCAAAAATAATGGAATCTAATAGTGAATATCTTTCTAACGAAGTTAACAAACCGAGATTTCATCTTAGGAATGATAAGATACGTCCAGTTGAAAATTTGAATAGTCGCTATGGAATTCAGGCCCTTAAAAATGGACATTTTGCAAACGACCTCGGATTTCGACGAAACCAGTTTTGTTGGATCCGCAGTGTCAAGTTATTGCTAGGTTTCAAATTTCATAATTTTTCGAATCAATATGTGAGCGTGGCAAAGGAAAACGCGTTTGACCAGTTTCAGTTGATTTTAATCGACTGGAAATTGGCCATTTTTCTAACGGTCTCAGAATTCGACGAAACTAGTTTTGTTAGGACCGTATCGTCAATACGAAGCTAGAAAATATTTTTCTGGAATTTTTCTAGTTAGTATGTGACCCCGGTAATTTGAAAAGTACGTTTAAAATTCAATATAGTGATTTAAATGTAAATTTAACGGAAACTGATTCAAACAGTCGAATCAGCTTGCGATACATATCCCATTGTGTTCGGAATGGGGGTATTACGTTAGGGATGACAGTCGTTGGACCCAGTTCGGTGTTCGTATGTAAAAGTCAACTTTTAATAATAATAAAATAATAATAATATAAATAAATAAAAAAACCCTTTTTCTCCCTTAAACCCTCTGGCCCCCCCCCCCCCCCACGTTCTAATCGACAGTTTCAAAAAAAAAAAACAAAAAAACAAAAA